>JADLSH010000113.1:0-1200000 GCA_016169945.1 Trachythela sp. YZ-2020 | reverse complement strand
TTTTCCCTTTTTAGATTACGTCGAGCAATTAAAAGCAAGTGCAGATACGATAAAGGACGACAGCGTACCGTTGCAATGTTTTTGTGCAACTTTTGAGCAGATTTTACTCGAAGGGGCGCGAAGTATGTAGTATATTTTTGTATTTATGTTATCTGGAGCAAAGCAAATTATTGAAGCGTATAAAAAATTTATAATCAAATCCTTTGTCAAACAATAACATTTCAAAACTTTGATTTCATTTATATATTGTACTGTACTTAGAATTCAATATTTTGGTTATGTTTCGAAATTTGTAATTGTGTAAACGTTTAGTTTATAAAGAGTATATTATATAACTGAATTGCAAATATTTTGACAAGTGTGACAAGCAGTATATGGGGTCAGTCAATATAATTTGCTGTTTTTCTTTGGTTGTAGGAAGTGTGTTAATATTTAAACAGAAGCATTATTGGAATTGGATAGTTGGTGTTCCTAAATTTCTTCAAAATTGTGGAAGGTATAATCTCTATGGTAGATTTATGCAGGGTTAGGCAGTGGTTAGTGCATGTACCTTTCATCTCTGTGACACGGGTTCCAGTCCCACAATATGCAGTCATCTGATTGTACGTTCACCTCAGATGAATGTGAGAAAAGGCTTATGGAGTTTGACTCTACCAAACACTGCAGGTTTCCTCCTGTGGTAACACTGGACCAAGAAGGGATGCTCCTTACTTGACCTCTAGGAAGAACAGTTTAGAACTGATAGAACTATCCAGTATAAATACAGAACTTTAGCTTAGTTTAGGTTTCTTCCTGTAGTAACATTCAGAACTGGAACAATCTGCACATTGCAGCCATTAGCTTAAGCTGTGGCTGCTACCCAGATGCTGCTATACTTTAGTCTTTTACTCTGTCTAACGCCAGACGATTTTACTCATCACTGGTAGGGTACTGCCAGTTAATGGGTTAACAATACTATCTGCCAGTATCTCTTGTAAACCCATTAGCTGGCAAGGTGCCCAGATACGCCCTACTTTAGTATTTTACTCTGTCTAACGCCAGATGATTTTACTCTTCAGTGGTAGGGTACTGCCAGTTAATGGGTTATCCCCTGAATAGCTAAAAATAATTTGGAATTAGGCAGAGTTGAATAACAAAGTAGGGAAAAAGACATGGGCTCATTAATGCACATTAGACCTTCCATTGACAAGAAAAAATGTCTGGTGATTAAGATGCATTAGGGCACATTGCAACTATAAATATTTTATTTTCAAATTATTTAGTAATGATCCTAAACTGGCATATATAGTGAATGCTGTTGATAGCTCAACAAAGGTACATTTAGCTTTTATTTTGATGGTCAATCCATGCTCGCTCGTTGATTTACACTCTTTGATTTACACTCTTTGATTTATGCTCTTTGATTAAGCTCTTTGATTAAGATCTTTGATTTTAATGCTCTTTGATTTTAACGCTATTTGATTTTAACGCTCTTTGATTTATTCTCTTTGATTTATGCTCTTTGATTTACGCTCTGTTCAGTGTTAACACTGGACTGGATGAACTTTAAACCATACTCGAATTTCCACATTTGCATTTCAAGTTCATGCACTCAGGAATGAAACCGGACAAATTTGAGAGCAGCTTCACTGTACAAATTTCCATGTAAACAAATGATGTGAACAAATGAATAAACATGCATTATCGAACCAGATGAATTTGTGTACAGCTGCAAATTTGTCTGGTCTCATGTGAACAGTCTTAGCCTTAAGTTTTAAGTTATTTCGCTACTGCAGATGCAATTGACAATGATTTTTCAATTGTTGATAGTTCTGGCCAATTGAAATTAAAGGCAGACAGTTTATCAGAATGGCTTTGGTAAAGAAATGCCTACATACCCCTGTGGAGCTTTTGAATAAATACAGCTCGTTCATGCAGGTACTGAACACGTGCTGTAGTTATATATATGGTTAAGTTAAAACGATACTAAAATTGCTTGTATTTTGGTGCAGTCCATTTTTTGCATGTGTACATTCGAGTCTCCAGCTTGCGATACTTGTAAACAAACATGTGAACAGACATGTGAACAGAGTTACTTATGTCTTATACTATATTTTATACAGGACTTTTACACTGATGGTTCGTTTCTTGGTACAGCACATTTACGAGGTAAATAATACTTATAGTGCAGTTTGAAACATATTGTATTCTTGAACATTTATCAAATGTTTAATAATCAAAGTGACTATTTATGCATTATTATTTTTGGCTAGAATCATTGTTAGAACACCTTCAAGATATTAGCAAGCTGGATTTTGATTTAAATCTTCAGGTACTCTGTCACAACCTATATTTGACCAGTGCATAAACTTGATCAATTTATCATTATCAATCAATTTTGTTTAGGCTTTGGAATTTTTGAATGAATGTTGGACAATCCCGGTACGTAACCCTGAAGGACTTGTGTAATATAGCACAATTGCACAATGATGCTATACGTGCAACTCAATTTCAAATCTCTGTATTGCAGAAACGAGAAGACATATTAACAGTTCCTTGTACACAGTTAGGAATTACAGTGAGGTACAGTACTGTTACTGTTTTTGCTAAATAATAAAGCTGCCTTCAATTGCTTATTCACTGTCGATCAGGGATTATGTGAAAGTATAACTCGGTGTTTCTATTTCTTTTCAAATCAAGTCAAGTGGATGGTCGAGCAATTATTGCGCATGTTTTGTCTGAGAGTGTTGGGCAAGAGGTAACTAACAACATAATCAATTTAGGGGCACAAAACCAACTCTCTGCTATAGACAAATTTGGCTGTTCAAAGCTTGAACGTGCGGTGCCAGGTGTGGGTAGAGTATAACGAAGATTTGGTGGTTGACTGTTGTGAAACTACCTGAAAAATACAATTATAGAACTTCGACGTTTCGAGCGAAGGCCCTTCGTTTGGAAGTTACGCTAATCTCACAGAGATTGCTTCCAATGCCTCACAGGACCTCAAGTAGCACCCCCCGCCCCATCCCCCACCTATTTTCCCTCAAGTTTCTCCCGCACAGAATATGGGTGCGCACAAGCGAAACACACTGACACCTGTTCAAAGCTTATTTCTACCCATTTCACAACTTTGGATAACTCACACGCCTAGTTACTATTGTTTTAGTTTGAAAATCATAGAACAGAACAAAGGTAACTAAGCATTAGAATTATGTATAAGAGCTATTCACTCATGTAGATCATTGTAAAGTAATAGCTATTTACTCATGTAAAGTTGTGAAATGGCTTAGCCAAATTTGTCTATTATATAATTTGCGCATACCTTAGGTGCGCGAAACCAATTCTGCGCTAATTGATCCTCACATCATGCTGGTGCGCAAATACTGCGCAAAAGTATCATGCGTCGCACAAAATTATCTAACTCATCTATTAACATGTATACTGTCAAAAAACTACTCATGGAAACTATGTGATCTTTTGTTCTAGAACAATATGGTCGTGGGGGATTGTCTACTGAACTTGTGCGGAAAAGTTTGCTGGGGTCAAAAAGTTGGACAGGTTATAGAAAGCTTTGTATGAAGTTCGCCTGTGAGAAAATATTTTCGACAATATCTGTTCTACTTTACAGGTTGCAGACACACTGAAACAAAACCACGGCCAACCAATATCATTGACCATTGCCAAGGTAATTTAAGGCCATGTTAATACAACGCAATTTCGGACCCAGAGCGATGTTAAGTAAAAAGTATATTCGCAGAGAAATTGTGAGAAATTGTGAGCATGAATCTCGTTTTACTTCGCCGATATTTTTCTTTCTAAACATGCCCAGAAGGCAACAAAGAAATGAATGAGAATGATAATATCGTTGGAGTGAAACGCAGGCCATGTTCACTGTTTTTCTGTGCGTACATAACATGGCTTTGACAAACCTTTGTGCAGAAATTGCGTTGCAAGTTACAGCAAAAATTGCCCTTACAGACGAGCAAGTTTTCTATGACAAGTTTTTATATGACAAGTTTTATTTGCCAATTGTACAATTCTATGACAAGTTTGTGGTTTTCTGACCATGATAGCTAATAATAATAGAATATATTGCAATATAACCTGGTGCAACCATTTATGCTCAAGTTATTTTGACAAGTTTTGACAGTTACAGAAAATAGGAATGCAGCTTTTTTTTTTATATGATTAGTGACATTTGTTCAAAAGCTAGCATGTAGCTTTTGAACAAGTGTACTGTCATAGAAAATTGCAAAAAAGTTATGGTACAGATGAGCAAATAAAACTTGTCATATAAAAACTTGTCATAGAAAACTTGCTCGTCTGTAAGAGGCTTAACATGGCCATTACTATCGTTAAATTCCATTTGACCAAAGAGTTTATCAGACCGACGAACTATTTTGTCTTTGCCCAAGTTCGTTCAGACGGATTATCCGTATATCTTATAACGTATAGTGGTTTTTTTCCAGATCAAAATGTCAAATGGCCAATTGTTTCAACCACTAGAGCAACGGAAAAAACTACTTGATACTGAAGAGTTCTTCTTACAAAAATACCAAGAGAAAAATGGCGGCTGCAAACAAACAATCACATCCAATATAACGAGTTTTAATGAAACCCCCGTTCACGGCGTGCCCAAGGGAAAGTAAGTATGGTGTTCACTCTTAGACGCTTTCGCTCTAAACGTTTTCAGGTAGTTTCATCATAAAGGCCCACAGCTTATCGTGTATAAACGCTACCTATATACACTGGCACCGCGCGTTCAAGATATTTACTACCGAAGGCCCTTGACAATGTCATAGAAATGGCTATGTTTTCCGCTATGAATCTAGTGAATCAAATACGCTAATTTTTAACTAATAACAACTGAAACTAATTAATGACGGATATGTGATCATGTACTCATTTTTAAATCCGTTTTGTATAGCTTGTGTTTCGAGGCAAAATACGTCGGCAAGAATAAAACGGGAGAGGTATGACACTATTATGTATAGTGAATTATTTGTTGCATATTTTTCACATTTGAAACGATTGTGCATTTCATTTGAGTTGTTACAAATTGATTTTATTTAGACAGGTGACTTGAATTTAATAGAACCATCAATATTGACGGTAGTTGACCAAAAGAATGAACCTTTAGTAAGTATTATGTAAAATATGTGAAATGTCATGATTGTATAATGTTATACAATAGAATTGGTTCATTTATGGTCCTTTGCACAACAATATTACAATAGTCAGTACCATGCAGGGATGATCCAGTGATGTTACTTTGTCTTTTCATTGCCACTGTCCTCCATGCCACCCGTGATGTCATAGTCACTCATTGTTTTGAATTATAGTATTGATGCGAAGACCTATTACTGATGTGTACTGCAGGTTTTCAACCGAAATTTTTCTCATTATGTAGGCAGTCTTAGTAAAACTTGGTGAAACAAGTATTGAAATTCAAGACAAGAAGACAAATGAGGTTGGTTACAGTAAACATACTGTACATTTACAAGTCCAATTTACACTACAGATGCTAATCTGGGCATGCAGCTGGGCTGTTCCAGGGTATAGGGTCAGAACTAACCCTGGTCGAACCCCAGGGTAAAGTTACCCTTCGGGAAAGTTATCTTTCGATGTGTAGATCAGAGGCTATGATTCCTGAAATAAATGATGCTATTTACAGTGTTTCCAAAGTATTTCCTAAAATATTCATTATTCATTCAATTCATTAGTTCATCAATTCATTCAAAAAAAAATTGATCAATTTGTGTGTGTGTGTGTGTGTGTGTGTGTGTGTGTGTGTGTGTGTGTGTGTGTGTGTGTGTGTGACAAATGGCGTCTCATTTCAGTGACTGATTGACCAAACGTATTGATGTCAACTTATGTAATGTATCGAATCAATATTTGTGGAACACTTCAATTGGAACGACAGTAAATAGTCCTATGGTGAAGTTTTTAATTCACACACGAGTGGTGAGAAAGTGCATTTTTGTGTTTCAGACGTTGGCTAATCATTCCTATACAGTTACCTCTGCATGCGGTCGTGGAAAAGTAGACAAAAATGTATTCGCCTATATATCTGGGTTAGTATATGACAAACACTTTGGCTTCATGGCGTTAGTATAATTAGTATCTATTGTATTGAACGTCGATAACAGAGGGTGTGGTTGTCCAATTCACCCGAGCCAGTGGCTCAGGACACGCGTGCTTGACAACTTAGCGAGGGAAGAAAACCGGAGTGCCCGGAGAAAAGCCCTCGAACTGCAGAGGAAACCAACCAATCTCAACGAGAGCAGTTACCCAACTATATGTATATTGATTGGCAACCTAGCAGACGTACCTCGGTGGTATAATTGTGTTTTTTTCATTTTAACATTTATAGAGACACGACTTGTACAATATCCAAGAATTTTACTTGTTATGTTTTTACGGTTGATTCTGAAGTCCAGGTCAGTTTGTATTCTTTAAAACTACTTGTCTATACCATATTTAGAATTATAGAGGTTATAAGAATAGATATATCATGTAACAACGGTCTTTGATATAAATATGATATAATCTTATACTATTTCCTATATTTCTATATATAGGCCAAAGAAGCTGTTTATGGCATAGGTTCGTAATTTGTTCAAATACTATTTGTTCACGTAACTATCACCAGGCGTGGTGTTCGTGGATGGAATATTCGAACGAAAATTTATATACATTTTTAGACCTAGCCAGGAGCAGTTGCGAAAAATGTAACCTTAGGCCCTCTGGCAGGAATCGAACTGCGATTCCGATGCAGCGCGCTAACTAACTGAGCTACGGAGTCCAGGTGCTGAGCATTAAACGCAAGTTCTTAGTATTTCCCCATATACCATGGCATTCCTCCCATCCTATATACATGAACTTGCAGTTAATGCTCAGCACCTGGCCTCTGTAGCTCAGTTGGTTAGAGCGCTGCACCGGAATCGCAGGGCCGCAGGTTCGATTCCTGCCAGAGGGCCTAAGGTTGCATTTTTCGCAACTGCTCCTGGCTAGGTCTAAAATGTATATAAATTTTCGTTCGAATATTCCATCCACAAACATCATCAACTATTATTCCCATCGAACGAGATGCCGAGAAAAATCTTAGTATCATCAGGCGTATATAATTTAGCATTTCGACCACTGTATATGCGTTTAAATGCAAGTTTAAATCACAAATTGTCTGTATTTTGTTCACAGCGCAAGGTTTTAATCGGACGTTATGGTACGTATGATTGAAGTCTGGGACAAAATGGCATCATGGCTGTAAGGATCCACTTTCATGCCCCGTGTTAAAGTTCAGTTGGCCTGAAATGTTCGACAAAACCGGGCGAGGTCGTATTAAAAGGACATACCTTGCAGTTGCGATAAGGTTTTACGACAAGGCAATTATGCTGGTACCATACCTGAATACCAATCTTAGACTGAACTGTTTTGGGTGTTTTTGATACCGTAATTCAGCGGAAATGCATTGACCATGATCACAAAATAATTGGCACCATTTTGGTTTATTGTCTGACTTTAGTCGTGCTCTAGGTTATGCAGAGATTAAAGTTAAGCAATCAACTACAAGTATATTCCCAGTTACCCATATCACATATATGATTTTGACGGAAACCTTAAATATGGTGTCGTGCGATACAATTACCAAAGTCTACCATTTTATAATAAAGCAGCGATTCTAACATTTTTATAAAACCATATAACATTTGATATACTGCGTATTCGCTGTTAAGATAAATAGATAATAAATATAATTTTATATATGATTAATTGTAAATGCAATATGTAATTCAGCAAGTCTTATTGCAATGATTAGAATGTAAAACATTTCTACATATATTGAGATGTGTTCAATGTAATTTTCAGATTGTAACATAACCTAACTATTTCAATACAATTGTTGAGTAAAACTTAAAGTTGTTTATGTCTTTTATTGTAGTCAAAAATACATCCATTATATCATATACCCTAAATAGATTCAGTTGAACTGTCCTCAATATCATATGAAAATCACGTGACAAAAAGGCAATTTGACTATCCCTATATTATCCGACCACACGAATATGTCAAAATGTTTGCAATGGCTATTTAGGGACCTTCGTGCGCCATTCCGATTTACAAATTTCCCATACAAATAGCAGATTTTGTAGTTCAGTCCTACAAGCCCCCTGCGCCGTGTGGTCATTTGATATACTCATTGGCATTAATATGATTATGGGATTTTGAGGTAAGCCAACCTATAATATATTTACTTGATTCTTTTTTATATCGAGCACTCTCTAGCATTTCATGAAGCGAATTAAAACAGTCTAATATTTTCATCATTTATATATACACTCAATATTCACTCAACGTATCACACACTCAACGTTCTACTTACAAATACTTTATCTTCTAACGATCACTTCAGATATACACAGCTAAGCCTTCCATATTCCGGCATCATGATTCCATACCAATGCACGTCTATGCTTGTGCTTCATGCTGCCCAAACACATACAGTATCGGAGGGTTCCACAAAACATAGCACGGTACAGCACATTGCGGTCAACTCTGAAAGGAAAGTCAGTTATCAGAGCGGCAATATCTTGAATGCTTGGTTCAGTGAAAAGGTAGAATTACACAATATGCTGTGGGTTTGTAGGATAAAATTCCTTGAAAAATATAACAAGAATTTCGAGTTGTCAGAGTGACTAACTTTGTGTTTGGTGGCAAGAACATGTAATAAAATACTGGAAAGAACAGATTCAACAAGGTGGAAGCAATGGTAAATTAAGACTTTCTAAAAAAGTGAAAATACATTTTGGCTTCGAGAATTATCTCTCTTCAATTCACGACTTCAAACCAGTGAGCTCTATATATATATATATATGGAGCTCACTGCTTCAAACATCGACAGGCGGTTATAAAATTTAAAATTTCAGCTCATAGATTACATGTTGAATGACTTTATGTTGCTGTTGATTAAATTTATTTATTATATAAAGTATAGTGCTTTATAGAGATTTCGAGCATAATCTCACATGTGAGATTATTTATGATAATGATATGATAATTTATCGCTTTTGAAGTTTATGAAAATGGATATTTTATTTTATTTTGTTTGAAAAGACTGTCCTTTATATAATAATAAACAGAAAAATACATGGATGCTTGGAAATACCAGATTTATTTCTGGTATTTCCGCACCATGTATTATTCTCTATGTAATGGAGCATTTATCATCCTTTAATCGCTCCCATGCATAAGTGTAAAATGCATTTCAAGTTGACCATCATGCGTAGCAACATATATAACTAACCTATAGTTTGATTTGGTCTTGTGTATCCTAGTTTAGGCTCGAGGAATATGGAAGTCGCTCCATCCATGAAAACAGCGTGTAAATTCATGTGGTTCTTCTCCTTTCTGAATAAATCTGAGTTTACGTGGATTGCCAACTTTGTGTTCATACAGATATTGAATGTAGACCTGAAAAAAACAAAGTTTGTCAGGACATCAGAAGACAAAAGCATTATACGTCACGAACATTATGCTATAGTTAGTTTGTGTATGAACCATAGCTGAAGATGTTTAAAAAGACTTCAACGTTTCAGGCGAAAGCACTTTTGTATTGGAGGTTATAATATTAACCAAGGGTTCCCTCTCCAAATATCGGATTTCTTCTATCCATTTCAGGTAGTTCAGACACAAACCAATTGTAGAATTAAAATCCTGATAAATTTATATATAATTATATAACATATATACTACCTGAGCACTTTTGAATGTTAATTTTTTCTCGACATGACTTGCTTGATTCCCAAACCATAAAAATACCTGTTATAAAGCAAGGTATTTGATTAATGAACATCAATGGAGTCTTGTTTTAGTATAGTAAGCTACGGCCGTGCTCGCTGTGGAACTGGAATTCTACAGTTTGGAGGAATGGGATCTACCGAGATACGGCGGGAATTTCAGGTGGTGAAAGCCACAAGCACAAATGCTCTGGGTACATGATTGTATTCGAGTAACATGATTGTATTCGAGACACCTTTCGGTGCCTTCGCAATCTCATAAAGTGGGGCTGTAAGCCCTGGTCAAACGATAATGAGAGTTGAAGAAAAGCATTGAGAGTTGAAACTCTCGCTCGCAATTGACCGCCAACTCTCATGCACTCTCATCAACTTTGAGCTGGTTCAAATTTTGATGAGACTTGTCCCTCGTTTGACCGATACGCGTGGTAATATCCAGCCAACTCTCATGCAACACTTGTTCTCGTTTGATCGGAGCGTGAGAGTTGATGAATCTCTCATGCAAACTCTCGCTTGCCAACCGCGCCTGTCTTCTTTAAATATGTTCACTACCTCATCTCCACTGTCCAGAATCATACAGTCATCATCAGCCAAGTCGTCCTAAACGAAATACAACAGTTTGAGCATTATTGGAGAAATGAGTGGAATATTCAGCAACAGTTATAAGCAAGATTTGTCATCACCTGACAGAAATCCGAACATTTTTCTGAAACTTTGAAGTATCCTTGTTCGTTAGAACAACGGAAGAGACGACAGGTTCGCATGTAATCTGCTGTCTAAAGAAACAACACAAGTTTGTCAGAGATGTCAGAAAGAGTAGAGTTGATTGTAATGCGTTTCAACTCTATTTCAAAGCCATCAACAGTATAATAGGATACCATGATGCACGGAAGGAAAGCACGGGTGGCAGATGCGGTTAGCGCGCTGTCTCTTACCTCTGAGTTAAGCTGGCTATACAGCAGGTCGAAGGCAGGGATTTACTTAGGTTGGGTAACGTCAGTGTCCTTGATAAACTCATGTAAGTTGAGATTGGTTGATTCTCTCCTGGGCTTCGAGGGTTTTTCTCCGGGTACTCCGGTTTTCCTCCCTCGCTAAAAACTAACCCTTAGGCATTAATCTTAACTAACACTCGGAACTTTTAGCACTTGGGTTGCAACTTTTAGCACTTGGGTTAGGATTTCCCGTCCACCTCGGAGTGGTAAACGTAATAAACTAAACTAAACTAAGCTAAGCTAAGCTAAGCTAGAGTATAGCAAATACGGCGGTTGACTGTTGTGTAAAACTACCTGAAAAATACAATGAGAACTTCGACGAAACTAAACTAAACTAAACTAAACTAAACTAAGAGCATACATATATTCACAGTATATTAATTTTAACTAACTTAAATTTGTTGGTATACTTACTTGATCATATTCAGTTTTACCTCCCAACGCGACCCAAAAGAAGTTCTCAGGTTCAGCCCCTTCACGTATTGTTTGGATTGACGAAACATCCTAGAATGTACACAAATAAATTCTGTTGCAATATTTTGCAAGTCGAGTCAGTCTCTTGATATTTGGTGCGTTTCAATCGTCTTTCATCTAAGGTATCAGTCAATTGACAATCAGTCAATCACTATAGAGGCGTATTCGTCAAGCTCCGGTCAAACGAGAATAAAAGATGATGAAAGTCAACAAGTTTGAAAGTCTCACTCGCGTTTGACCACCAAGGCACCAACTCTCATCAATTCTCGTTAAATCTCGTCAACGTTGAACTGGTTCAAATTTTGATGAGAATTGATGAGAGTTTTCCCTCGTTTGACCGGTACGCGTGGTAATATCCAGTCAACTCTCATGCAACTCTTGTTCTCGTTTGACCGGGGCATGAGAGTTGAAAAAACTCTCATGCAAACTCTCGCTTGCCAACGTTCATCAACTCTCGTGCTCGTTTGACCTGGGCACAGAGTAGAAACATACAGAGGTCTCACTTCAGGCAAAATGCGTAACCGGCCGCTATTCTGTCTGATGATGACTTTAAAATAGAGTCGAAAATTTACAGTCTCTCAAACTCGTCTTGTTTTATTCATATTTTGAATTTCAAAATAACAATATTCTTCGGAATAAGATGGCGGCCGATATTTTCGGAAAATAACCGGCATAAGAGACCCTTGTTATTTTCTTTATAACGGTTTACCTTAACTGAAGTTGTGATTAACAACATTAAATAGTTACAGTAACTCGAATTTTTGCGGTATTTTTACGTCTAAAAATGCCCTCCATTTTGAATGTTTTCGGGGGGAGGTGAGCCTCTCCTTTGCGCACTGGCTAAGCATCGGTTACGCTCAAAACATTAGGATTTGATACACAGTGAGACCTCTGTTTGTGTCTACTCTGTCACCAGGGGCCGGTTGTACGAAAGCCGTTTAGCTTAAACGGTGGATAAGCCAAAATTAAAAAACACTTTCACACATTTTGTTAATGATTGAACTTAAATCTTATGCACTTAATATGTAGTTGCAAACATAATTGTTCTATTCAAGTTGAAAAATTTAAGCTTCGTTTTTCGACGAATGTATAGACTTGATCGATATTTTCGATTTATACACCGGATAGGCTAAACGGGCTTCGTACAACCGGCCCCAGGGCTTTACTTACACTCCATATTTCTTGTCCAGCGTCTGTCGCATGGCTTGCATTTTCATCGTTCACCTTACTGAAATTTGAATTAAAAAACAATAATTTTAAATAACTTTGATAACTGAAATGGTTACAAGTTTATGTTTATGGTTTATAAATATGGGGCTTCGGTGGCGCAGTCGTCACCTCTGAGTCTTGAGTTCGATTCTCGTTGAGGACTTTACTCATCACATTCATGTGAAAAGAGTAAGTCAACGAACGCTCTGTCGAAAGTCGTGGGTTTTCTCCGGGCACTCCGGTTTCCTCCCACAGGGAAAGTTGACTGGGTGGGTTAGGACAGACAGATTAGGACAGTAATATTACAATTGTAAAAATAAATAATGTAGGTTAAGTACATAATATAGGTAAGCTGAATACTTGATGTAATCGGTCACTGAAATCGGTCATAAAAGCCTCAATGGGGAGTGAGCTGAATAATGTATGTAATGTATGTATGTAACCAGATGTAATATCAAACATGTTTTCTCCTCAACTAATTCGTGAATGCAATTGGACCGCGAAAACTAGAATGGTGTTTGTGACACAGTGGTATAAGTGCATGTGATTTTCATCTCAATTCCTGCATATACTCCAGGGAGAACAGTTCAGAACTAATTGAAACATCCAGTATAAATAGAAATACTATTAACTAGAAAGTGGAGTGTCAATCATAGCGTGGCGATAAAACTCAACCACAGATAAGCGCACCTTCCATTCCAGACATAAACAATGCCACCACTGTCGTTATCAAATGGAACTTTGAGGATATAACTAGAAAAATACATGAAATAAAAGAGTGAATTTCATTTTTATTAGTAACAAGTCAGTGATCATGCAATCCCTAACATAATGACACGGTTGTGTAAAAGTAAAGAATACTTGTAAAATACAAAACAACTAGCTTTCGACTATGTTTTACTCATCATCATCTTTGTCCATACCTAAATTCGGAATTCAACAACTTCGGGTCAGCTCGAACCTATATTAAAGGAGAATATAGTAAGTAGATAAGTGGTGCTGGTGACACGTTGGTTGGTGCATATGTCTTTCACCTCTGTGACCAGTGTTTCATTCCCGCAATATGCAGTTGTTTGAGCGTGATTTCACCCCAGTCGCGTTTCCATTTTGACTCCAACAAACATCGCAGGATTTATGTGGGTATACTGGGATCATTCTGTATTAACACTGGACCAATCAGAGATGACTCTTACTGGACCTCCAGGGAGAACAGTTTAGAACTGATAGAGCTATCCAGTATAAATATAGTTAGTTTAGGTTTCCTCTTGTAGTAACACTGGATCAATAAGAGATGACAGTTACTGGACCTCTAGGGAGAACAGTTTAGAACTGATAGAGCTATCCAGTATAAATAAAGTTAGTTTAGTTTACGTTTCCTCCTGTAGTAACACTGGACTCTTACTGGACCTCTATGGAGAACAGTTTATAGAGCTATCCAGTATAACTAAAGTTAGTTTAGTTAAGGTTTCCTCTTGTAGTTACACTGGACCTCTAAGAAGAACAGTTTAGAGCTATTCAGTATAAATAAAGTTAGTTATTAAAAAATGTGAACCTATATACCTGTATTGCACGTTTATAAAGGTTTCCTCCATTTGCTCTGATGTGAAATAGTTCTGGCTTGGGTTTTTCTTCCTCGGGTATTTTAGGATGTCGTTTACCCTAATAACAAATTCAACATCGTTTCAACAATATCGTATTTACACCGAATGACATATAAAGTACTATCAATAATGCTGTAAGACTAAAGCACTATAGCACGCGTGAACATTGTGAACGCACTTGAGACGCAGTTAGAAACGTAATGGTGAACGTGTTCCAGGCGCATTGTACCCTGACGAACTCTAATGAATACTGTATATACAGTGTTGTAACTTAACTTTTTTGACCACTTGCGATCAGGGCAAGTAGGATATGAAAAATGGTTGCCCAGAATAAAATTCACTTGCCATTAGGTCTAGCTTTGGTTCACATAATAACAAAATTTGAAGCAAATCATTGCAGTACGCATATGTTGATGGATGGGTGAACTACAATTTGCATCATAGTACACCAATTTAAGTCGAGGCACAAAGCCCGTCATACAATGGTCGGACAATGTCCGTCGAGGCATGTTCATTTCTTTCATATTTTACTCATTTAATACTGTACTTGGGGATAATATTGCCAGCTTGTTCTGGCAAAGCTGAAATAGAAAGTAACTTGCCTGATCGGGCAACCAAGAAGAAACTTCTACTTGCCCGTAAAGATTTTCACTCGCTCCGGTGTAAGTAAAACCATAAGTTTTTCATAAGTAAAACCACTGTATATACTATTCAACAACTACATATTTTACCTTGTGTATAATAAAACGGCCTTTAAAGTGCGCCAAGAATCGTGGGGCTTCTCTTTGCTGAAAGGAAATGAATAGAACTATATTCAATAAAGATTTACTGAAATCATGAAGTTGATAGCTAGCAAAAATATTGTGATTGTAGCCAATATTCTGACAGGCGTTAACAAGGCTCTTCACTAACCTGAGGAGTGCGAACAACTTCAAGTTTTTCTCCAAATAAAGCTTCAAACTTCTTTTGCAGACTACGTGTGGAAGATATGAAATTTTGTCAAATGCAGAGTGCACAAAATTATAACAAATGAACTCGTACGTATAAATAAGCTATGACATTTTAGTTTTGTTTCGCCTGATATTCCTACCTGAACGTGAAGGTAAGCCAACCCATATTGCCTGCATCACGACCCTAGAACAACAAACAACATATTTTACAAATACATTCAATTAAGGTTGTCTTTTCATAGTCTTTTCAATGTCAAAACTGAAAACCGCAAAACCTCAACCTCTACTATTGCGATCTATGCATGCTATTGAGTACTTTCTGACACTCAGTGAAGCAAATCAGGAATCAAATCTCTGTCACACAGGTGAAGGCAATTTTACTAACGCTGGGCCACCAACACATTATCGTGCCTATAAATATGCATAACTCCAATGAGTTTACCTCCCAAAAGTAAACAACACATTGGAAATCTTCTTCTTGTTCATCTGGCGAGCCTTCGTCATCCTCTTCACCCAAAACTTCCACAGGAACAAAATATCGACACAGAAACACATAGCAAGTACCACTAAAGAAATGGCCTGAGAAATAGAAATAAGGTTAGTTTAGTTTAGGTTTCGTCCTGCACTAAAAAGGAATGGCTCTAACTGGATATCTAGGGAGAACAGTTTAGAACAGATAGAGCTATCCAGTATGAGTAGAGCTATCCAGTATGAGTAAAGTTAGTTTAGTCAAGGTTTGCCCTGTAGTAACACTGGATCAAAAAGGGATTGTCCTTACTGGACCTCTAAAGAGAACAGGTTAGAACTGATATAGAGCTATCCAGTATGAGTAAAGTTAGTTTAGTTAACGTTTCCTCCTGTAGTAACACTGGAACAATAAGAGATGACCCTTACTGGACCTCTAGGGAGAACAGTTTAGAACTGATAGAGCTATCCAGTATAAATAAAGTTAGTTTAGTTAAGGTTTCCTCCTGTAGTAACACTGGATCAATAAGAGATGTCCCTTACTGGACCTCTAAAGAGAACAAGTTAGAACTGATAGAGCTGTCCAGTATAAATAAAGTTAGTTTAGTTTAGGTTTCCTCCTGTAGTAACACTGGACCAAAAAGAGATTGCTCTTACTGGACCTCTAGGAAGAACAGTTTAGAACTGATAGAGCTATCCAGTATAAATAAAGTTAGTTTAGTTTAGGTTTCCTCCTGTAGTAACACTGGACCAATAAGAAGTTTAGAACTGATAGAGCTATCCAGTATAAATAAAGTTAGTTTAGTTTAGGTTTCCTCCTGTAGTAACACTGGACCAAAAAGGGAGGGCTCTTACTGGACCTCTAGGGAGAACAGTTTGGAACAGATAAAGCTATCCAGTATAAGTAAAGTTAGTTTACTCAAGGTTTCCTCCTGTAGTAACGCTGGAACAAAAAGGGATTGCTCTTACTGGTCTACTGAATCTCTAGGGAAATCAGTTTGGAACAAATAGAGCTATCCAGTATATTAAAGTTAATAGATAGTTATAATAAACATTGTATTTACCAATTTCATCTTCAGGTAATCTGGTAAACTTTCTTCCCTCGAGAACAAAACATTCCATGCCATCCAAATCTTCATTCCATTCATCAACAAGTTGTTCCTTAAAAAACAGAACATTTTCTCTACCATAAAATTAAATTCGGCTATGATCATATTTCAAATGGTAGCATTGAATTTCAGTTGACTATTTGTTCTTTAGGGATAGGATGGGCATGTTAATAGTCTAGAAAACGGCACGATTTCTGACCGCAATACAATACGAATTCAGGTTGCAACAGCGCAGGCGTTTTGATCGCAATACAAGATCAATATAATCCATGTCTTACCACTTCGGAGTCTGGCATTGGGGCTTGACGTTGGGTAAACAAAGCTGTCAAATCAACCTGAAAAAACCCCGATACAAAACAATTATAGGACCTCCAAGAACAGCAGTATAAATAAAGTTAGTTTCGTCTCAGTTGTTATGAACATACCTTTGCAATCTGCTCAGGAAGCTGTATTTCAGTGTTGCTTTTGGTCTAAAAAGATAATTTGGAATAACAAATTATATTATAATATAACATTTATAGTACGCGCGTGCTGATTGGTCGAGAAGCGTGTTTTCTATAACTGTATAGAAACACGGAATTTTCGCGCCAAAATTTAAAATCATAAAAAAAAAATTTAATACGAATTATAAAACTTTGAATACTATTTAAAAACAATTTTAATGCTTTTACACATTTTTGACTGTTAATTTTCAAACAGAGTTGTTTTCTTGCAGTGAAATTGACGAGCAAAGGTCAGCATGCGTACGTAATGAGAATTTGTAAATTAATCGAGTTTAAAAAATATCTTTTGAGTTATATTATAAAAATAGAAAACATTTTTTCCTGTGTTTCTATATACTTATGGAAACACTTGTGGGAGTTTGGGAGAACTCGAAATAACGTGGAAAAACTCGCCCTACGGGCTCGTTTTCCCACTGATTATTTCTCGTTCTCCCAAACTCCCACGCGTGTTTCTATAAGTGTATAGAAACCAGTGAGCTCTATATATATATATCTGGAGTGAGAACTTATGTCCAAAAAGTGAAGCCAAAGATGGCGGAAATTGACGTCCAGTGCCAACCCCTTTCTATTGTTTTCTTAATTTCAAAAACAGATTTTAAACGAACGAGGATGTTCCAGGAAAGAATTCCCCCAATAATATCTACCTTAGCAATGGGTAGTTTTCTTCTGTGAGCTACAGTTTCAGCAGTTCTTGTGAAGTCTACTTGTAGCACATCATTCCAGCCATAAAACTTAGACTTAAAAATCCAACTTTCCGTCCTAAAGTATTGAAAAAATATTTTTTGATTGGAATTGATTGTCCTGAAAGAAATATTTTTTGATTGGAATTGCTTTGTCCTGAAGAAATATTTTTTGATTGGAATTGATTTCTATCAATTAAAGTTAGGGGGTGCTGATCATCTGATAAATTATGAAGGACGTAGCTTAAACGTGACCGAGTCTAAGGCTTACTAGGGCACCTCTGGCTGCCACAATACGACACATGTCTGATCACGGAGCACAGCTAAAGTGGAAGGGTTAGTTTTTGGTGAGGGAGGAAAACCGAAGGATCGAGAAGAACAGGGAAGAACCAGCCACAACTCTACTTACATGAGTTTATCAAGCACATCAAATCAGAAGCAGGGTAGTCACCCAGATGTAACGATATCTTACAGTAGCAAGCTTAACTAAGCGGTAAGAGGCAGTGCGCTAACCGCACAAGCCACCATTTCCCATCTCAAATTTCTCTTTCATCAAAGAGTGAAGAATATTATTGAGCCACCATGCGATGTTTTCGAATACATCAACAAACTTGTCATGTTCTCAAACGTACAAAGAACGGATAGAATCCTTACCTTTCCAAGTTTCTGCTGACGATAGCCTCTTCTGGTCTTGATATCATGGCTCTCATTTCTTGGGCAAGTTTAAGTGCGGCAGCCCTCACCAAGCGAGGTGATTTACGACCCAACCTGGAGGACAGAAAAGAGTGACTTTATTTATACTGGAAAGTTCTATAAATTCTGAACTGTTCTCCCTAGAGATTCAGTAAAGCCTTCCCTTATTGATACAATGTCACTACAGGAGGAAACCTATTGTAAACTAAACTAACTTTATTTACACTGGATAGCTCCATCAGTTCTAAACTGTTCTTCCTAGAGGTCCAGTAAGAGTCATCTCTTATTCATCCAGTGTTACTACAGGAGGAAACCTAAACTAAACTAACTTTATTTATACTGGATAGCTTTATCAATTCTAAACTGTTCTCCCAAGCATGATCGTGCTTGCAAGTCATACTGTAGCATTTACCAAGTAAATATCTCGGTATGACAGTCAATAATATAAACTCCTTTGGTGACCAACATTGATTGAAGTAATGGTTTACCATGAGTTTCCACTGAAAATGCAAACACAAAACAAAGCTAGTAAATTTCGGGAACAGATGGTGCAAAAATAGGCAGTGTGGAAGGCGTTCGGTGGTGTAATAGCAAAGTAGTTTACCTTGAGGCAGTTCCAGGTATCCCATGCCCAGTCCAACCTTGTAGATAATGGGATGAGCAGTCTTGAAATCTTGGTAAGCTGCAACTTCCTAGATAATTTTACATTATCATATTTCGAGTACAATATGATCATTAAAATTTGCCATATAGACTGAATTGAAGTACTGTAATAACTAGACTGTGATAACTGAACTGAACTGAACTGAACTGAACTGAACTGAACTGAACTGAACTGAACTGAACTGAACTGAACTGAACTGAACTGAACTGAACTGAACTGAACTGAACTGAACTGAACTGAACTGAACTGAACTGAAAGTCATTTGTAACTAGATAATTATACCTGAATCTTTGAAGGTTTCCCTCCGAGAATGCTCCAAAATTCCGCTTCTGGTTCCTCGTTCTACGTTTAAAGGAATATTTTATAATCGTTTAGTCACATGTGTTTGATAGAGTCAAACTGGGGCAATCTTCTCACATGCGGCCGAAACGAAACTAGAGTCAGAAAATTGCAGGAATCGAATCCCGTTTATAAATATGAAATGCACATGCATTCACCAACCCCCCAACACCCCGTAGTATGGTTCTCTGATTCTGTGTATCACCTGAAAACATGGCCGGATTTTGGGGGGAAGGTGTGGGGAGGTGAGCACCCCTGAGGTCGTTTTGCACCTCCCCTGAGAATTTTCCCCCACCTCCTCTGAATATTCATGCACCTCCAATCTTGAGAAAGGTGAAATGACGGATTAAAGTCATTGAATAATAAAATCATTACAACAAACTTGCCGAGTTCAAACAAACACAATTTCAATTGGGTAAAGTCATAATCCATAAATACAATGATACATATATACAGACCACTGAACCTCCCCTAAAACCTTTCCCACCTTCTCCAACATTTACACCAACTTTCGGCCTTGTTGACCCTTAACACATACCTTCTCATACACAGTAATCTCAGCGCGATTTTTACGATCATTTTTGTTAATTTTCTCACTGTACAACCTCCCTTTGGTATGATCTGTCAACTTTGCCTGAAATTTAGTACATATCCAATTTACTTGGTTAATTCCGGGTTAGATTCTCGCTTCGGACTCATGACACTTTGTGAAAAGAGTCAATCAACGCTCTATCGAAAGTCGTGGGTTTTCTCCGTGTACTACAGTACGATTTCCTCACAGAAAGAATGTTGGCAGGGTGAGTTTGAATAAGCCCCAAACTAACCCTTCCATCGTAGCTGTGCTCCCTGATCAGACATGAGTCATACGGTGGCAGCCAGAGGCGCCTTTAATAAGCCTTCGACTCGATCAAGTCGAGCTGCGTCCTTCGTAATTCAGCTCAGCTCTCAGCTGAAAGTAAGGATAATTAGCACACCCCCACTTACTTACTTACCTTGATGCTAACCCTCGGGATAGTAATATAGAAAAGTTACCCTTTATGCTGTTCCTTAAACGTACCTTTGGTCCTGACCAGACAAAAAGTTTCACGCCAGTGTCTAATAGAAAAGAATATCTTGGATCCAAAGATTTGTATGTCAAAGGAACCTATAATGAAGACATAAAGTAATGGGTTCCACACAGAGTTGCCAAAAGCTGCGGGTATGCGGGTATCACCCGTGAGGAAGGTTTATTGGCATTGAGGAAGGTTGAAAGTGAAACACTGAATAAAACATTGCAAAGCAGTAAGTACTAGACTAGTCAGGCTAGTATTAGTAGCAACAGTCAGCACTCAGTCAGACTAGCAGTACTGCAATGGTCAACTGGCAAACCTACCCAGGCAAAAGCCTGCATGTCGGGAAATTTCCTGATATTTTGAGGGTTGGGAAACCCAAACTCCTACACGGAGGAAGGTTGAAATGTTTGGCAACTCTGGTTCAATACAGGTCAACTTCTTTATGACTGATTAATACGGTTCAAACAGGAAGAGTGAACAAGCAATATGGAACTTACTGGTTCAAGATGTACAATGCCTGTCCCGGCTAATCTGTATAATCGAGTGACATAAACCTATTAAACGATAAATGAAGAAAACGTTTATATCACTCACTTAAATTAGACCAGTAAACTAAACTCACTCTACAGTATTTACACGGAAAAGCTTTATCAGTTCTAAATTGTTATCCTTAAAAGTCTATAGAAGGAGTGAAGCTGGAAGCACACTCCCCTCACTTGCAACTTTAACGACTAGACAACTGCATATTTCAGGAATCAATGCCAGGTCACCAGGGCTCGAAAAATCGCAACCAAAATCTCTTGACTTACGTCCCGACGGGAAACAAGAAATTCTAGGCTAAGACCAGGATTATAACATACTTTTACAACTCTTGTCATTTCGTCTATGCGTTTTATAAAGCCTTGTGAAAAGTTGATTTTTCAAATGTATTGAAATTGAACAGAAAAATTGTTGATATCAAAGGGTTTAATTGATGGGCGACATAACGTTAATGTTGTGGTTCATTTTTCACTTAATTGAGGTGGGCAAGCCAGAAATAGCTTTGGGCAACCACATTTTTAGTGCGACCTGCCCAAGGGCAATCACTTTTTCTAAAATTTTGCGAATCCTGCAGGTGACAGAGGTGAAAATGACTGTATGCATGTACTGTATCGACTGTCCTATTAATACTCCTCGTTGCATGCTCTATGCTAAAACAGTAATGCACATCGACTTACGGTTTCTTCGATCGAATAAAAACCACTTCCAGAGCCACCTAGAAGATAATTGTAATTTATAAAAGACATCTTACTCATATAATTCACTGAGTATTAGGTTATACGCTCCCTTGTGAAACCACAACAAAATGTCCAAACCTTCAATGTATCTCAAATTGTCATCAAACAGATCAAGAAATTCTTCCGATTCATCACCTTGCTCCTCACGCTAAAAAACAAGGAGAAATGTGGATTTCATTATTAAACACTGTCGTCCAGCAGATTGTGGTCAACCTGCAGTTACATGCCTGTATATATCATATTTTATGGAGGCAGCCAATCTTCGAATGGAGCTAGACTATACCAGCAAAGCCAGTAACTGCAAGCTTAGATAACTACAGTAGTTAGCCAGTAACTCCAGGTTTAGATAGCTACTGCCTCATATGCTTCCTTCACGTGATTTTTAGAGTTGGCCTGTAACTCCAGAATTCTTAATGCCTTTAAGCTGCAAATTTTGAATTTGGAGTTAGCCCTAAACACTATGGAGGTAGCGTCGCCCCATGCCTCCCTGAACTTGTGCGCCCATGTGCAGTTATCTGAGTAAGAAGCAAAATAGACGAGGTTCAATTAGCTAAACTGCATGTTGTTATACCAATTCCCAATGGCTCCAAGTTTTATCAAAAAAAGACTTACCAAAATTCTGTTTTCAGATCCAAGGAAGTTCCTCAAGTTAACTGAATGAATTGCAGCACAAGCCTTGCTGTCCAACTATACGTAAGGAGATGAAGGATAAGTTTCACTTAAAGTCCACGTTACACCTGGCAATTTTTGCTGGAACTTGTAAGACAATTTCGGACACAGAGCGATGTTAGATAAAAAAATATTCGCAGAGAAATTGTGAGCATGAATCTCGTTTTACTTTGCCGCTATTTTTCTTTCTAAACATGCCCAGAAGCCAACAAAGACATGAATGAGAATGATAATATCGGTGAAGTGAAACGCGGGCCATGTTCACTGTTTTTCTGTGCGTACATTTCTACATAACATGGGCCATGGCTCCGTGTAACATAACCTTAAGAAGTACATTATTTGAAATTCCAAGGATAAGTGAAGAACTTACAGCAGCGTCACCTCCAATCCAGAAATAAATATCCCACATTAACTGGTCAGTGTCATCATATTCCGTCTGCAATAGAACGCAAAATATAAGAATTACGGGGTTCAAACTGTTAATACCAATTATCTGACAATCATATCTCCGGGGAGGTTCTGTATATAATTAACTAGAGTTGTTACGACCGTAGAATAAAATCGTTATGCACATTCACGCTTGAAACATAAGTTAACAGTAATCACCTTGAGAATAATGTAGCAATCGCCCGTGTAGAATTTTCCATAGAATTCTGAAATTGAAATATACGTTATATATAAATTCGGTAAAATTGCAGGAAGGTTAAAGGCTCGTTTACAATATCTGATTGTATCGGATTCGAGAAATCGGAAAGTGTAAACACCATTAAAATGATCTTCCGATAGTCGAATCCACCAGTCTGAAAAACGGATCAAAATAGAACATGCTCTATTTCCATCGGACAAGATTAAAAGAAGTCGACTATTCCCAGACCTAAACAGATCACCGCCGCTAGGGACTGATATAGTGGGTTAAACACCGGTAATATTGGATCGTCTGAACAGGTGTCACAGCGGATTTGGGCCCCTCTCCCCGCGGAATTGGACTCTTCGGTCCATATCCGCTAGCGGATTTGGTGGTTTACATTCTTTGCAGAGCCACTCGCCTTCAGGTTCGCTCTTAATATCTTCACAAATCATGTGTGTTACTGAATTGATGGACAAATCAAATCGCGCGAACGAGTCTTAACACTGATAATTTGTACCTTCTTCAAGTTGAACTGGGACAAAATTCTCAATATGCCAAATAAGAAAACCTTGAAAAAAAAAGTTAAAGAGAAATTTTCAAAATCATATCCAGCAATGTCTACAAACATCTATATACAGTTTCATTTTACTGGTAAAAAAAGTGTCATGCACCGACCTTCCTCCTGTCCAACATTATCAGTAAAGAAAGCTTTGTAGTTTAGATTTGGTCTTTTCAATTCCGCCAGCCAATTGCTCCTGTAGTAAAACAACATATAAGCACATTTAATAATCTCAACATTCGTCAACATTTGCTGTGCATTTGATCTGAAATCTCATTTCGAACGTGTTGTCCCTTAAACTTACTTTTTTTGAGTTTCTTCTGCTTCGGAATCCATTGAATCACCCTAAATAAAATTTCTCAATATTTAATTGGAATAGATGAATACGGACACATGATATACAGGAACACACAATCTTACTATTTAACTCTTGCTGGATATATCTGAAATGCGTGTCATGAAGAGAACAAGTTTTTATCCTAATCGCAGTAGAAGCTGATACCTATGTATTACTGTGCTAACCCAGCTTGTACACCGTTTTTGCAGCATGCATGGGTGCAAAAGATACGAGCAATGGAGCGACGTTATCTACATAATCTAAGGGGCTAACTCCAAATTCAAGATGTGCGCTAAAAATGAAGAGTTCTAGGAAGTAATATACAATCTCCAAATATCATATGGAATCAGGCTAATTTCACATGCAGATGTGATTCAGCATCTCCAAATTTGTATTTTGTAATACAGAATTAGTGCACAGTAGATGCACTAGATTACTAAAGTCTACAGTCACGAGTTGCTACTAGCCTAGCTTCATTCGAAGATTGGCTATACCTCCACACAAACATATAATCTACATGCATGTTTTGCTGGAGTAAATTCTTACCATTTTCAAGGCACGCTTAGTTTTTCCTTTGTGTTTTTTCTCTTCGGCATCGCGGACCATTCCCTGGAAAACATTAAAGAATTAGACATTTTGAAATGTACAAGATAGAGCTATCCAGTTATCCAACAAGTTAATGTGGTATAAAATACCTTCAAGTCTTTCGAATCAGCTTCAGAAACAGAACCACTATGATAACGTCTTCCTCTTAGCCGCATCTGAAATGTTAAAATGTGAATGTCAACTTCAAATTTCACTTCATTAATCGTTTGAAGTTGTTCTTCAGCAGCATTTTATCAAAAGTATTTGGTTTCTAGTGAGGCCAAGATATGCGGCTGTTTTTATTAATACATTAAAAATATAATATATAATACATGCACACATGATCATTAGGTACAATATGTTTCACCAAGCACTATCGTGCATTAGATGGTGCTCAACCTGCAGTTATCAGAGCGAGAAAATGATGTTGATTCCTTTCATTATATGACATGTAGTAGCCTTGTAAAAATATAATTGCGGTAAAGAAGTGTCGTTTATAGTAGTTTTCGTGCTCCTGTCCGTCTAAACATTTCCGAAATTGACCACCATCTGCAGTCCTTTAACGCTTACTGAAACCTACAAATACTGTATGTAGCACAAATAGGAAGATACCTTTCTTTGGGTGGGATCTTTCATCACTGAAAATTGTGAAAATATACTTCATTAATCTAAAGCCCAGAATAAGCTACATTCATGCACTACAGCACTGATATGAACAAGCAATAACCTACTTTGTTTAGCAGCTTGATCAACGTGCGAAGCGCCAGCAGCCAGTCGTAATTGTGTATCCAATGTGAAGTCAACATTATAATACTCTGCCCCACTACCGATCTGTTGTGCTGTCGGCTTAGGAGGCATTTCTAAGTTGGGGTTGTTGTGCGTGTCCAGTTCCTGAAAAATATAAACACACGTGCATAGGTGTGCTGGTGTCATAGCGGTTAGTGCAGGTGTCTTTCACCTCTGTTACCAGGGTTCGATTCCTGCAATATGCAGTTGTCTGATTATAATTTCACCTCAGTCACATGTGAGAAGAATGCTTCCAGTTTGACTCTACCAAAGACCGCAGGTTTGTTTCCATTTCCTCCTGTGGTATACACTTCCCTTGGTTCCTTTAGTTTTGGGTTCATCTCGAAATGGGTGACGCAGACTAACGCCAGACGATTTTACTCGTCAATGCAAGATTTTTGCACAGTATTGGTTGCTAAATATGACTATGGTGGAAAATATTATTACCTTCAAATTTGGCAAGAAGTGTATAGCTTCTGGTAGGGTTAATAAACAGTTTGAATGAAGTATCAGCTTCTTTAGTTTCAAACACCTAAAATTGTTTTGTTTTGAATGTTGTAATTGAAATGTTCAATATACAAATTAATTAATTATCAATCAGTTAATAAATCACTAAATGAACCTACTAATTAGCTAAGTAATTAACGAGTTTACTATTGTTTAACTAATGAACTCATCAATTAACTCATCAATTAACTCATCAATAAACTATCAATAAACTAGTTGACTATTAATTAACTAATAAACTAATTAACTATTAATTAACTAATTATTTAATTAATAGTAAATAAGTTAATTAATGAGCCAATCAACTAGTTAATAATTAATTAATTAATGAACTAATCGACTATTAATCAACTAATTAATCAACTAGTTGACTATTACTTAACTAATGCACTAATTAACTAGTTGCCTATCAGTTAATTTAACTAATTGATTAACTGATTAACTATTATCTAATTAAATATTAATTGATCAATTAATTACTGTAATTGGTATTTACCTGCACAATCCTTCAGGAATACATTCTAGTTTATTACAAGCAGCTGCAAATATTTCCTTAAAAATAAAACACAAATCTTACCAACAAGTGCAATCAGTTATAAAACAATAACGATCACTTACATACCATACTAAGTCTACGAATTACCATTGATTTATGAAAAACACTCACCAGTTTATATAGTCTACTAACTCCAGTTGGAATACCTTCAAAATTGAGGTTATTGCCTACAGGAAAAAGCCACGTCATAAGAACAATCATGATGATTTAAAGTGGCAGAGGTGGAAATAGTATCGGATCCTGGGAACCTATAGTTCCCAGAAATATTTTTGGATCTGACCTTTTGCAGAAATTTTTCAGAAATGTCTGAAAGTTAATAATTAATTGATGAGTAATAGCAAATTAAACTAGTGTATTCTCTAGTCTCGACGAGCAATTGTATGTAATCACTGATCTGAAACTAGAACTGGATAGAGCATCCTATTGAATTCAATGAGCCAATTTTGAAGCCAGAATATTTTTAATGAGATCAGATTTTTAAATCTGTCAAATTCTTGACTAGTCAAATCGTTAGCTGTTTAAATTAGTTATGTTATGAAGCAAATATATTTTTCTATGCAACGTGAAAAATATAGCTTCCAACATCTCTTCTAATGAGTTTCAGAACGTTTTAAACACCACATAATGAGGCTTATGGCGGCCACATCGGTGTGCCCTCATTAGTTATTCACCGGCAAATTTAGAAAGAAAGAGAGGCCACTGATGACAAATTCTTATCGAGACATAATTTTTTCTTTCCCACCAATAACTAGAACATGTTAGAACCTCTTTAAACATGTCCCCAACACCACAGTAGATTTGTTGTGGTTACACCGATATGGCCGCAATTGGCTTCATTTATGCATGGAAGATGCACTATCCAGTCCTTGTTTTCAGATCAGTGTATGTAATCGGTTACTGAAAATTCCCAACGGGGAGTGAGCTGAATACAGTATATAATGTATGTATGTAAGTTTGTATTCACTATATCAAAATGAACACCACTGAATATCAAGAAACAACACTCCAATCAGTTCAATGTCAAAATCAATCAATGATCATTGAACCTCATTAATTATAAATTTTGAGTCTGAAATCCAGGTTCCCAGAAAGAAAAAAACATTCTCCACCTTAGACTTGCTCCAAGTCTGTCTCTTAAAGGGTTTTTTATTGGGGAGTTATAAAGGATTGGGGAGTTATAAAAGGCGCACAACGCCTTAATTTCCTCCCGCCCACATTTCGTGCGCCCTTTATCACTCCCCAATCCTTTAACTCCCCAATCCTTTATAACTCCCCAATAAAAAAACTTTTAAGAGACAGACTTGGAGCAAGTCTATCTCCACCTCTGTAAAGCTTGTCCGCTTTCTTGTCCGATACAGGCCTCAGGGCCTTTTTTAACTAATGCACTGGGGCAAAATGCCCCAGCCCCTGTTTGCCCCCAGTCCCTTCTTGCCCCCAGTGCCCCAGTCAACTGTTTGCCCCAGTGAAGGTCCTTGTGTGCAAAAAGCAAACTTTATAATTTTGAAGAAAATTACGGTATTATCACAACCAAAACAGGGATCGGTTTACATATTTTAGATAAAAAATAGGAATATGTTGTATAGTCCGGGAAAATTTTTTTTAGTGTTTCCCCCCCCGTCGACGACAAAACCAATAATATTTATTGAGAAACGTTGACGGGCATGCACTTGTTAGGTCCCCTTTTCGATTATTGCCCCCCCACTAACGATTTCTTAAAAAAGGCCCTGACAGGCCTGATATATGCAACAAGTGCAAATAATACAAGAACTATTTTGTTTACAGTACATGTAATGTACACTCACCATTCAAATACAATTTGCGTAAATTTGTAAGTTTGCAAAGTGCTGGCTATAAAACAAACAAATCAAACGTGTTACAGTAAGATCTCTCATTTTCTTTGGTGCTTCAAATGCTCCTGTAGCTCTACGCTCGTCTCCTGACCAGTGTGAGAACAGGAAATATTAATACTTACTGGTAAGGTTGTCAATTGATTTCTGGAGACATTCAGCACTTCCATTTGGGTCCAAGTATCTAAAATATTTTAGGACGTATCAAATAAACATTAACCAATTTCAGTAGCAAGACGATTGCCCCAATGTACTGTATGCTTACTAACCTGTTAAATTTGACAGCTCTGAGATACAGTTGTGACTCATGTTTAATCTCTTTAGTGAAAAGAACTCCAAAGGGTAGAGAAGTAAAAAAAAAAATAAAATATTAAGAATTTTTGTTTGTTTGTGGTGTTATTATATTATAATATTACTTTTTATTAAATATAATAATACTAAAACTCTGGTAAGGTAAGAAAGATCAAAATCACAAAAGAATACAATTTAGAATAATTTAAATTTTTATGATATTGGCGTTACTATTTTACTATTTTTGCTAAGCAATGTAACCATTAATTTTGAAGGGTATTAATATTAATCCTAAAGGGGACACACATTCCCACCTAAAACACATAACAACATTTGGCTATAATTTATGTCATTCTCTGCTACACACTTCGCTTTTTAGAATGGATTCTCAAACTTTAAACGTAGAAAATATTAAGAATTTGTTAACTAATTTTGGTGTTTGTAAAGGTATTATATTTGAGAAGAATTATATTAAAAATGGTAATATACTAAACCTCCATTGTAGAATCATTGTAAGAAGAAAAAACATCAGAAAACAATGAATATAAATATAGATTAGCATTTTATGATGCGTTTATCTTACTATTCTTGCTAGACTTTGCTAGAACAAGCAATGGTAACCATTTGAACCACAAGGGTATTAATCCTAAAGGGGACACATTCCCCACCTCTTAACAATCACATAACATTTGCTATAATTTATGTCGATTCTCTGGCTACACTTCCCGCCTTTTAGAATGGATTCTCACCATTGTTACAGTATATCAGAAACTATACAACTTTGACTAATAAGAAACATATCATTCTTTGTTGTTGTACAGACTACATACCCGTCAATTTGGTCAGACTGTCCAGTTTGTTTGGCATATTTGTTATGGTTCTCTAGAGGGAAGAGACGTTTAGTGCATGTTAGACAATTACCATTTATTGGGCATCAATGTGTATTGTGGTCTTATTAATGAGTTAGATAATATAAGCACGGGTAATTCGGGAAGCACGGGTGGCAGATGCGGTTAGCGCGCTGTCTCTTACCTCTGAGTTAAGCCGGCTATACCGCAAGTCGAGGGCATGGATTTACTCAGGTTGGGTAACGTCAGTGCGCTTGATAAACTCATGTATGTTGAGATTGGTTGGTTCTCTCCTGTGCTTCGAGGGTTTTTCTCCGAGTACTCCAGTTTTCCTCCCTCACCAAAAACTAACCCTTAAGCACTAAACCTTAACTAACTGACCTCGGAACCTTTGTCAATTGGGTTGCAAAACATGTTAAGGCTTTCCGTCCACCTCGGAGTGGTAAACATATTAAAGAAGCACAAAAACAAACATTTATGTATTTTCAATCAAATGAACAAATCTACCAAAGCGCTCTACAAAGTACTGTCAGGACAACAAGTAACATTCTATTACCTGGGTATTTCTTAAATGCAATGTATGAAGTGACATCAGATTTGGAAGTTGCCTAAAATTTAGAAAACCATAAAAATGAGAAAGTGCTAACTTTCTGAGTAATCTACATTATATAATTGAGCAATGCACTCACCTCAGTTGAGCATGCATAAGTGGATTGTTGTTCAACACCTGGGAAAACAAAAATATTTTTTACATTGAGGATTTTTGTCTTCAGTTAGGGGCACCGTGCTAAGAACAAGCCAAAGATGCATCAGAATGCTTAGAAGTTGGGATTTGCCTCATTAGTCATTAATTCATTAGGGTTTGTCTCGTTAGTCAATAATTAGGTGGTGTTTGCCTCATTAGTCATTAATTCATCAGGGTTTGCCCCGTTTGTCATTGATTAGATGGGATTATCCTAGTTTGTCATTAATTAGGTGGGATTTAACCTTGTTGGTCATTATTTAGGTGGAATTTGCCTTGTTAGTCATTAATGAGTCAAGGTTTGCCTCATTTGTCATTTATTAGATGGGACTTGTTTTGTTATTCATCAATTAAGATGGGGTTACAGTAGCTTCATCAGTCTTTAATTTGACAAGGTTCACCTGCTTCTTAGTCATTAATTTTGTGGGGTTTGCTTCGTTAGTAATTAATAAGGTTGGGTTTGCCTCGTTAGTCATTAATTATGTTGGTTATGATGCCAAAGGCTGGGAAGAACATATTCTACAGTATCCTGGATAATTCTTCAAGACTATCTGCAAAATAAGTTATATTTTTCATAAAAATTGGTACATTGTGTGTACACAAATCTTACCAAAACTTGAAGGTTGACCAATCTCCGAAGTTGAGGTGGTAGAGAATCTATAACACGAAATTTAAACCAATTAACATCCAGCACTTCATTTCCCTGTTGACAAGATGGATTTAATGGGTTAAGAGTAGAATAAGTTCGCTCATAAACGAAACATCGTATTACTTTAATAAACTGTCTAAAAAGAACCTACCCAGCTGATTATCACTAAGATCCAAGTACATCAAATCTGTACAGTTAATGAACAACTAAAATATTTCAAAGAGAGAATTTTAACTCTGCACTTGAAACACTAACAAACTGAATAAACTTATGTTCAGATTTCAAAATGCCGACAATAAAATACCTGGTTGGGAATGCTTGCTATTCTAGAATTTGAAAAAAATAGAAAAAAATTTTAAAATCATGTTTACTGTAATACATGCACAGAACTACACAACTTACATGACAAGGACTTGTACAATATAATACCATTATTTCTTACCGATTGTTTGCAAGAGACAAAACAATCAATGAATGAGCATTTTCAAGTTCTTCTGGCACCTGAAATCAGAATGACACAGACTGACCACTTCTTAAAAAACCAGAGTATGCCATTGATTATAGATACATATCCTTAATGTTGGTGCTTTATGTGTATACAGTAATGGTACGCTACATCCAAAATTCATGTTTAGCAAAATGTATTGTTTTGCTTAAACGTGCAGTGCCAGTGTGGGTAGAGTATAGCAAATACGGTGGTTGACTGTTGTGTAAAACTACCTGAAAAATACAATAAGAACTTCAACGTTTCGAGCGAAGGACCTTCGTCTGGAAGTTAAATTCCAGACAAAGGGCCTTTGCTCGAAACGTCGAAGTTCTCATTGTATTTTTCAGGTAGTTTCACACAACAGTCAACCGCCATATTGTTTTGCTTATTTTAAGTACTGGGGTTGACTTTTACAGTGTAAAACTACCTGACAAATACAATAAGAACTTCAACCTTTTCGAGCGACCCATTCGTCTGGAAGTTAATAGGGGTAGTTTTACACAACAGTCAACCGCCGTATATTTGCTACACTCTACCCACACTGGCACCGCACGTTCGAGATATTTGAAGTACTGTACCTGTTTGCTACACACAGATTACAGTACATCACAGAAAATATCTCTGTGTAAAATGGTTGGATTTGAACATAATTGGTTTACCTCCTTTAGCTGATTGTGACTGAAGTCCTATAAAACAACACCAAATAAAAATTTGTAGTTTTTTTTTGTTAAATGGGTAATTATGCCAGTAACTCTTCTGTGCGACAAAATAACAACTTACAACAGTAAGTAGCTCCTCCAAACTAAAGACACCATTTGGGATGCCGGAGTTCTTTAACTGATTCTTACGAGCGTTGATAACCTGGAATTAAATACCATTGTAATTATGTGCCAACTTTCCTAACATCAGCCAATCATGTATCTTGGAGTATTTTATATATTTTCAACCCATTAACACTCAGTGCACCCACTTTTAACCTTGGGGTCAAGCATCTGCTGTTGCAGAATATAAAACATTTTGTGGAATAAGGAGACAGCCACTCAATCTGAACAAAATAAGAAAAAAACTCTTGACACATTGACTGACACAAATTCTACTGCTGAATGGCCTTTGCTCACAACTTAGAGAAGTGTTTTACCCCTTTTTCAGTTTTTCAAATTCGAGTGGCTGTCATTCAGGCTATAGACCTAGGGCCTGCTTCTTTCTGTTTTAGGATACTCCAGTATGGAATGTTAAATTTTTGTGCACCGGACGTATGATGAACGTTTTTAGCTGTGCATCAAACGTAAACATTTTCAGCAAAAACTTGTGCACAAAATTTGACGTTGGACTGGAGGATACTGTGGTAATATCAAGCAAAATCGACACCTGCCGGATAAACACCCTAGGTCTAGGCTTGCTGTCAAGTACTTCACAGAATACTCATAAAATTTTCATACACGGTTAATTTATACTAACTTTTAAATTGCTCAAAGCTGTTAAGTCACCATTATGAAGATTCGTTAATTTGTTCTTCTGAATAGACAGATATTCCTTCAAAATGAAATAGATTGATGTAAGATCTGTCAAATAGAGCCAGTCAATTAGATGTACTTGATTTTACCAGTCAAAAAATGTCAAAAATGTAAACAGGGAATATTTAGGCAAGTGCCAAGTAAACAAGTTGTACATTAATTGATTAAGACTATACTGATACAATACCCTGATACAATTCACAATTTCTAGCTACTTTGTACAACAAGACATACATCTGAATACAAAACAAACTCACAAGGTTTTTTAAATGTGATATTTCATCTGGCAGTTCTTCCAGACTCGTTTTGTCAAGTTTTAACCATCGTAAATTGGGCATATTTGCCACTCGATCAGGAAATGTGTGTGTCTGTTTGGAGATAAAATACGTTTAAATAGTTTAGAAAGTTTTGTAAGGTATTCAATTTTCGACTCAGAATGAGTAAAATGTTAAAACAAACCTGAAAATCATTTTGCGAGAAGTCAACGCCTCGAACAAATGGCAAAATTCCGGCCGCCATCTTGAATTTAGCGTGAAGCTTTATTCGAATAGCCGCTCTCCTTTAATAACCCCCCGGAAAACTTATAGTATACCGAGCGCGGTTTATTGATCAATCATCGATCGATAAACAGATATGTTATCTATCAACAATTACAGATAAGTAGCTAAAAGAAAGATTCATAACCCGTGTTTGGATCAACTATTGTAACGGTAACTAAATTACAGACTATTAAAATTACTAATTAAATAAGTCACCCAAAACAACGAGGCAAAAACCTGGCTAGGATTTGCAGTCGGGCAGAACAAGATTGGGTGATATCAGTTTATATGTGGGTTTCATTAAAAATTATCGTACAGCAGATGGTGGTCAACCAGCACTCAGGCAGCAGTTATACGAGTAAAAATATCGTAAGAATGAGAATAATGCAGCAGTCTTGTATTTGGTGGAAACTGGCAAATAGATATAATTGAGAGATATAGTTGGCCACCATCTGATGCCTCGTAACGCTCAGGGGTCATCAAGCGTACAGAAGCAATCACCTTTTTACGTCCCCTTGCCCCCCTCCATTACCCCCCTCCATTGCCTCCATTTACCCCTCCATTTTCCTCATTGCCCCCTCCATTGCCCCCTCCATTGCCCCCTCCATTGCCCCTCCATTGCCCCCTCCATTGCCCCCTCCATTGCCCCCTCCATTGCCCCCCTCCATTGCCCCCCTCCATTGCCCCTCTCCCTTTCCCAAGCGTACTCCTAATACGACGATAATAATGATGTCTATACACCAGAATCCAACAGATGCTGATATGTAAATAGGTAACACACCGGCAACCCATATAGTTTCAAAATTGGGTCGGATATCAGTGTTTCAATAAGAACTATCGTGTAGCAGAAAGTGCTTGTAGATAGCAGTAGTAGTAAAACTTTATTTCAAGAGGGAAACGTATTAACCATAATAGTTATGTAACATACGGCACTCACAATCCAAACTGGAATCTTTGTAGTGCGCGGAGAAGAACTTCCCCGCGCCATTTCTTGTGAGATCATCCGCATCCGCGCAAAAACTGTAAAAACTGTTTGCCATACGCGGTTAAAATTTCTCTTGGGCTTAAAATCTGCGCCAATTGTATAGTAATTTATAAATTCAAGTTACTGTACATCACATTGTTATAAGATGGAGTAACGTCGTGACAAAGTAAAAAGCCATACGCGCAAATTTTAGTCTTTTTAATATATATCCGCGCCAAAAAATATCGCCCAATTTTCTTCTCCGCGCCATTTGCAAAGTTTCCAGTCTGGCTCACAATATTACAATCGTTACAAAATAGATGGTTAGTGAAGTTAAGCTTATTAAGAAAGATTTTACGAAGTTTGTGTTTGAAATTAGTTATTAAAGTAAAAGCGTCTGAGGAACATGAAGGTGAGATAGCAAGTCGTTTACGTCGTTTACAAGAATTGAAGCACGTACTGTGAAGAAATGTCCTCTTACCAGAGTCAGTACGGGAGAAAGGCAGTTTAAGGTCGTATGCACAAGCTCTAGTAAGAGCCCGTTGTCGAGTGGAAGATAAGAATTTAAACATTTGTGTAAACGAAGATGGAGCATTAGGATTTATAAATATGTTAAACAGTAAAAGAAGCTTCCTAAATTTAACTAGATCGAAGATTAGAATTATTCTAATCTCGGAAAGTAGAAGAACAGAAGGAGTAGAATGTTAACGGCGATCTTTCAATTTCGAGAAGCTAGAACAAATAATCAAAATGAAACTATATAATCATGTCTTGCAGTTGGATTAGATGTGTTTCTGTGTTTCAATAAGCGTTTCTGGGCAGCTGGGTCATTGGGGTGATCAACCTCTTTCACAGGCTCTTATCTCTTGGGGAGATATCTCCACAAGAGGGAAAAGCCTGGGTACGAGGATGTGGGGTGATGTGCATTCAGCTGAAAACGTGTTCGGCTTCTAATTTCCGCATAGTTTCAGCCCGACTTGCGGGCTGAGCACTTCACTTCTGTGACTTCACCTTATCATTTTATGAAGATATTTTAATACAATCTACTTTGTCATATTCTAAAGAAACTGTGAGCAGTCGTTTCTACCCAGCAATAAGTAAGGTAGGTAAAATGACATTTTATAAACAAATAAAGAGAAGCGATTGATTAATGCTGTATAATACTTTGAGTAAATAGTACTTCAGTTTTTGGGTTGCGCGCCCACGACCGTCACTGGCAAATCGTAAAATGTGAAATTTTAGTTAGTGTTTTAATCTCGGTTTTGAAGCAAAATTTATTCCGTGACTCAGTGTTAAATAGCAGAATACTTGTGTGTAATAGAAGAAATATTATTCGTGGTATTGGCATAGATTGAAACCTAAATCTAACGATAATATAATAGCATTTATATTGTCGCAATTTAATATATTTTTGAATGTGTCGTATTTATCGATTTGACGACTTCATATTTGCATAGAATGCGTTGACCGAACGCATTAGCTCTATATTCTCATGTTGTTTTACTAATATTCTTGCAAGTTAAGTAAATTTTTGAGTTTTAAACAATTTTGTCAAAAAAGGAATGCTATGTTTATTTTGTCGAAAGAATTTGTTTTGTTTCCTACGCCCGCGCTTGGAATTTTAGGGTGGGCTTTGTCAGGCATTGTTAATTACACTTAGGAGCAAGCAAATTAAACTAAATTTCTCTCGTATATATTTGCCACTAAACACAAGACTACTACATATAATGAAAATAATTAACATTATTTTCTCATTCTGATAACTGCAGGATGCAGGGGCGGACTGACAGCTTTTTGGGCCTCGGTCAGGAATAAAATCCGGGACCATATATGAGTGTGTAACTAGCTTGCACTCGAAAGGGGCCAATCGTTTTCCAAGAATCATACCTTATACAATCCCGGTGAATTTTCAGCAAAAGGAAATAGTCAGTAATTCCGGCCCCCTCCCAAAATTCTCCGGTCCTCTGTCCCCATCCGATTGCCCGACCACTCAGTCCACCCCTGGCATGGATGACCATCAGCTTAGTGAAAGCACAGTGGAAGCACAGTGGAAGCCACCCATATATTCCCTGTTTTACTGGTTTTGGGCTAGGCATTTAGACATTGTTTGCCATCTTCTGCAGTTTAGCAACATCTTTCTTTTGGTGTTTTTCTTGCTTGTGTTTGTGTAAAAAATGAATTTTATATAATATAACTTTAATTGTTCAATGGTAGTTGCCATCACCATCATCACCATCATCATAATCACCATCATTATCTCCATCACCACCACTATCGTCATACCATCATAATCATCATCACCACCACCAGCATTACCACCATCACCACTATCATCATCATTATCACAATCATCACGTCCAACACCAGATCATCTTTACCATCACCAGTATTGCCACCATTACCATCATCATCATAATCATAATAATCATCATCACCACCATGATCATTATCACCACGATCTTCACCATTAGCTAGCACCACCACCAACAATAACAACAACCATAACTTAACAACAACAGCAATTACTCAACTTCAAACAATGGCGGATCCTGCAGGCTAAGTACGTAAAATTCGTGTGCCTTGAGGATGATATTTTCACGCCTGTAAACGGTGACACACCAGCGAGGTCCAGGCCATGTTTCGCCCGAAATATTTGGAAATTTAAGGTCTCGGAAATGCTATTTCTCGCTTTCTGGGGCCGTTTTGCTTAAGGTTAATTAAGGACAAAAATAATAACAATTCTAATAAAAAGTACATTCTCTGAAAATCACGGGCCTCTTGAAAGCTCGGGTCTGTAGGCTTCAGCCTACTCTGCCTATTGGGTAATCCGCCACTGATTGACACTAATAGATGCAAGTAAATTAAACTACACTTCTCTTATTCGGGGCGGACAATTAGAAAAGTGATGGGGGGGGAGGGGAACAAAAAAATTAAAAGAAAATTCATGCAAGATCAAATTCGCAAAAATAAAATTCCTGCAGTGCGAAGTATACCGAAAGCTCAGACTGTTTAGATAATTGGATATATAAAAAAAACGGTCACTAAAAATTCAGGAAATCAAGCCACAGAGGCTGTAACTGTAATTTTCTTTCTATTACTATTTACTATTATAATCTATACTTTATTAAATGAATCATTTTCAGGCTATTAGTTTCTATCTTAAATTTTACCAGCTAAGAATACTTGTAGTTGAAGGCACAGTTTGAAAATCATTGTGTATATTTTCATCAAAAGTACAAGACGAATACTTCAAAATATCGCTATTTTCCTGCGCTCTTTCGGGAACAAACAAATCTTTTATATCCAAAACACGAATCAGTTCTTCTCCTGTTAAAAACTGTTCTGTTTCTTCGTCTAACATAAGCCGTATAGGGCGCGTAAACAAAGCTAAATTATGTTTCTTGTCAGCGCGCGCGTCATTTTTAACTGTGCGCGTCAACGTCTTTTTGCAATAATCAAATAATAATTTTTGCAATAATAGTAGTTCTAATTTTATTCTATTTAAACCTGCAAATTTGGTGACTCTTCACTATTAAAGACATAAAAAATCAGTAAACACTTTATAGAAACTACAGGGTATAGCAAAAATACTCATCCATTTCTGCAAAAGAGCGCCTCCATAATAGCGACTTTAAGATATGCTAAATCTACGACGCGGACGTGACGAAAAACAGTCGCTATTCTCACAATTTCAGCTACACGGGTAAAAACTATGGACTCTGGTTGGTAAACAAAGTGAGAGACGCGAGAACACGAATTAAAACTGGTTTCCATACATTAGCAACTGTTTTCTCGTCACGTCCGCGTCGTAGATTAGGCATATCTTAAAGTCCCTAATAACTCTTAAGAAAAATTGAAAGAAAGGCCAACGGGGAAAATACCGCAACGCCGCGTCAATTCTGGACAAACCCACTGACTAGAAACATGATTTTTTCACGCCTAATTTAACGTGAATCGTTTAGTGGTGTTTTATAATTTCTATCTACTGCACTGATTAGATATATTCGTCATGCTCGCAGAGGGTTGTCTCTGGCAGGAAGACGTTTACATTTTGTGTTTATGTAGATGTACACACGAGCAAACAAAAGTCAAAATTAACTTGTCAAAAGTTGCTGATAAATTTAACACTACAGTCTACACACAATGCTTACAAGCGAGTCAACTTGTCAAGGAAACTTGCTATGGAAAATTTGCCAAGCCCAAGGGCAAGGAAAACTTGTTGTCTGAACGGGGTTAATTCAAGTGAATCGTTTCATTGACATTGTTAATAAACACAAATCGGCTTACGCAATGTCGGCAATGCTTATGACAAGGAAACTTCGCAAATTTCAACGCTTTTAAAGATATATCAAATACGGTGCAGTCGACAACGGTTCAGAAACTAGGCTTTGAGTTTTGTTCGGCTTAATGTATCAATAATATTCAAATTGAGACAATGTCTCAGCGAGACAAATCTGACACATAAATGCGCCGTCGGTATTAACTGAGTAAGGTTCGGACAGGAAAATATTGGTCGATTTATAAATTAGCCCTATAAATTAGCCTGCTCGCAAACTGAATCTAATTTCCCCCCTTAAATTCAGTTTGCGAGCAGGCTACCTATAAATCTGCCTTTGTGAAAGTGGATATTAGAGCAGGTTAAAGGCAACTTGACTTAAGGAGTTAAGTCTCTTCATGATGCACGAGTTAAGGCATGCATCAGTAGATATATAGAAATATTTGCTTTAACAATATATTTTACATGATCGTATAAAGTAATGTTCTTCCCTTCGTCAATTGAAGTTAGTATAGTCTCAAAAAGAGCAAATCAAAGTCAGACTTCAACGCTGAAGCAGTGGCGTAGCCAGCAAAGCAGAAGTGAGGGGGACAATTTATGACGTCATTAAGAAATTGTCGAGAGGCGGGATGGGGGTCCCGGAAATGCAATTAAATTTGCTAGCTGCGGTAATATATTGTGCACATGTCCCCCCACCCACATTTCTCATTGGATTTAAACATATTCCGAAGGTGGTCCTGAAGGAGAGTGGGGTTTACCCCCCTCCCTCAATCCCCCCGTGGCTACGCCTCTGGGCTACAGTGGTTAAAGTTTGTCAAAGATTTCGTCAACAACTGTCAACATGCAACCTTTGTATATCTGCATCTGTTTTAACGAAACTAGTCGGTCAGGAGTATAAGTAGAATATTGAATTAAATATTTCTTCTGCCTAGGGCATATTTGTCAAATCTAAACGTATTGAACTAAGCAGGATGGACCCGGGATCTCAGGAATCAAAAGACGAACAAATACAACAAATTACCAGGCAACTCGACGAGGAAGGTGTGCGCGTTGTGAAGTTGAAAAAAGAAAATAAAGAGTTAAAGAAAGAAACGTATAGCCTAAAGTTACAGTTGTCAAATGTTGTTCCACAAAAAGAATATGATAAACTACAGCAGAAAAAGAATTTGGTGGATGACAAAAAATCAGAAGGCACGGGTAGGTTTTCAATCAACTTTTCAATACACCGTAGACATACACAGTCGTAGACGTATTCGTATTAAGATAGCTGTATTGCTGGACTGGTTTTATTTTGATATTTTACCTATATTCTTACTTTAATTTCCTCTGAGAAATCTTCTTGTGTGAAATCTATAATCATGCCAATTTTTGAACTAGCACCATGACAATGTGAAGAAAAAACTACTTGATTTGCTCGTCAGTATATACAGCAGACTCTGTTGTGTTTATACACAGACACGAGCAAATAGAAGTCGTCAAATAATATTTGTCAAAAGTTTGTTATATTAACACAACACACAAGCAAGTCAATTTTTCAAGTACACGTGCGAGGGTGAATTATGAACTATTAATTGTCACTGAAGGAAATGTGGGCCAATTCAATCGTTCAATTATGAGACGCCGAAATCAGCTTATGCTATCGAGAACTCAACTCAAGCATATCAAGGAAACCTCGCAAATTTCAACCTTTTAAAGACATCAAATACGGTACAGTCGGCAAACTATTCGGGAGCTAGGCTTTCAAGTTTTGTTCCGCGTATCTTGCTCTCAAATTTGATGTATTTGGCAACGAATATGAATATAAAAGACAAAAGTAATACAGTCAGTGTTACAAATTACAATGCTGCACAATGTATTGATAATATTCAAATTGAGACAATGCCTCAGCGAGCGTGTTGGAATTTGCTTCGACTATATTATCTAAGTTTCTTTGAGCAACTAATACAGTTTTATCATTACAGTGTGTGAAGTTTTTTCGAGTCCAAAAGCAAAGCAAAAGTTTGTGATTGCTTAATACTGTTTTGTTACCAAAGGCAATAATGCATTACAAAGTTGGTTAATTCTCTCTTCTTCAATTCTATAAATGCCCTGTATAAAAGGTTTTTTTGTTGGCTGAGGAAAGAAAGATCGGCAGAAAATGTCTTCTCACACACTGCTGGGGCCCCGATTGATAATCAGGTGCAGCGGCTTTGCCTAAGCACATCTTGTTGCTGCGTCCGTCATTGCTTAACAAAATATAGCAGCACACCCGACCCTAATTATGACTTGAAGATTAGATGTCTATAATCTATATGCCTATTAGATGTACAAAAGACTACTGATCATAACGTTAATGTTGTTATATTTGTTCTGTTCTAGGTATAGGTTGAATTATGTTAAATAACTGATGTAAAGCTCATGTATTAGCTGTATATTGAATAATTAAAGTCAAGCTTCCAGCGAATGGCTGCAGCAGCTCCCATGCATGAGCTATAATTATATGTGCCACACAATTGAAGCCACATAAGCGTATATTACAGCATAACGCCATCAGCGATATATTTTGTGATTAGGGACAATATTTATTCCTCAAAAGTTTAAATTTGCTGAAATTAATTTTTTATATAACGATAACAAAACATTCAGCATGGTTTTTCAATAAGAATCTTTAATATATAGTTTCCCAATACTTACGATTTAAGTCTTAATATTTCATTGTTATTGAATGATTTACATATAAATATTATTTAGAGAGATTATTAATTGAATATTTATTCCTTTTAGTAAAATTTATCAAGTCTACGTGTTTATCCACTGTGGAAAGAAATAACAGTAGCCAGGAATCTTTACAAGGTCTTTTAGATGAGTCAAAAAAAAAAATAGAAGCTTTGAAAAGAAATATTGACGATGCAGGCGAAATAATCACCACTCTCAAGAACGTAATTGAGAGACTGGAAAATGAGAGAAAGTCGTTGTCAGAAAACTTCGAAATGTCAAGAAATGAAAATGAGGAAAATATAAAAGAAAATAATAATAAATGCGATGGATTGTACGGACAGATCATCCATTTAACAGTAACAATTTGTGGACTAAAGCAGAAAAATCAACAACTGGAAAATGAGAAGAGAATTAAAGAATTAAACCACGAGAATTGTGAAAAAAGTTGTGTTCTGTCTGCCATTGTTAGGATTTGCGAACAGAAACTGAATGTCTGTCTTTGTGGTCGGCAGTTAGAAAAAATAATAACTCGGCATGCAGGTGCACAAATTGAAAAGGAAGATCTTAAGTGCGAGCACTTCATGGAAATCGTAAGAAAATGTGGAATAGCTACAATAGCTAACGAGTACAAGTATCCTGCGGAAATGAATGCTAAGCTTAAGGAGATAGATAAAGCATGGAAAGCGCTATTGGAGGCTAAGGTTCCTGTACTGATACTTGCAAGGATGTTTTCAGAGGCTAATGGTATTGGGCATTGCGAAGTGTGTGACTTGGAAACAAGGACGGAGGATGGAACGGTAGAGATCTATAACCCACAGCGCAGGATTGGGGGAACTGGGAATCAAGAAGATTTTAGAAACTATGTAATTGGTGACAAAGGTATTATATTTTACGCTGTCAACTTGGACAAGCTAACACAACTAATCGAAGATCATCAGGATATTTTACATCAGATAGACAGACCTAATCAAGCTTTTCCCTTCGCAGGCGCAATAGACGGGTTTCAGTAAGCCTCGCAGGGCAGCAGATGATGGTCAACTTTAGAAACGCCGTTGACACGTATATAGGAGCAAGCAAATAAAACCAAGTGCATGCATGTTCCTGTATTTAACATTATTCTATTACTGTATATATATACTGTCTTTATTAAATGAATAATTTTCAGGTTATTGTTTCATATCTTAAATTTTACCAGCTAAGAATACTTGTAGTTGAAGGTACAGTTTGAAAACCATTGTGTATATTTTCATCAAAAGTACAAGACGAATACTTCAAAATATCGCTATTTTCCTGCGCTCTTTCGGAAACAAACATATCTTTTATATCCAAAACACGAATCAGTTCTATTTTCCATTACGGTCGCTTTGCCCGCGCGGGCGGAGCGACCATGTTTCAACTTTCGCTGTATAGGTGTCTAGCATGAGAGTTTTCTGTCCGCTTTACACCTCGCGGACACGCCTGAAAGTTGAACTACATTCAACCGTCTTGGCGTGCCCGCGCGACTAATTATTCACGTGATTCGAATCGGTCGCTTCGCCCGCGCGGGCAAAACGACCGCAATTGAAAATGGCCTTTACATAAGACATAGGGCGCGTAAAGAAAGCTAAGTAATGTTTCTTGTCAGCGCACGCGTCATTTTTAACTGTGCGCATTTTTAACTAAAAGCATAAAAAATCAGTATATACTTTATAGAAACTACAGGGTATAGCAAAAATACTCACCCATTTCTGCAAAAGAGCGCCTCCATAATAGCGAGCTTAAGATGCGACGACGCGCGGTCACGACGCGGCCGCCTTGACCGGGTAAGACTGGGGAGAACAACGGCGGCGTCTTGACAACAAAAGTGATTAAGATTTCAAATTGATACGACGCGCCATCAAAATAATTGCGACGCGAGTGCGTTTCAATTGTTTTCATCGGAGTTGTTTATATATTTTTTTATTTTATCCATCTTTAAAGCGATGACTTCTTTTAGAACTCGAAACCTTCTCGCTATTGCACTTGATGCGGGATAATCTTGAAGAACATGCATTCTCTCCAACTGGTGAAGCCATGTGCCTTTATGGAGATCCCGCATATCCACTCAGAGTCCACCTGCAAGCTCCATTCAGAGATGCTCCCATTACACCAGAATTGGCAGCGTACAACCAGAGTATGAGTAGTGTGCGAGTGTCTGTGGAGTGGATTTTTGGAGACATCAACTATTTTAAGTTTATGGACTTCAAGAAAAATCTGAAGATAGGCCTTATGCATCAGTCAATTCTAGCTGCGACCATCCCCCCCGGGCCAATCTCCGAGCATTGGTAATTTTTTATATTTTTTGTGCAAATGCCCGGGGGTAGGGCAAAAAAGAAGGAACAATGCCACACCCCGGGAACAAAAGAGTAAAACAAATGTCCCACCCCCGGGCTGACAAATCAGTCAAGATTTTATGCTGGAAACGTCAAATATGCTTTGACACTCTACTAAATCACATGCGTGTTACCAATTATTACCTCAGTTCCTTGTACTTTTTTGGACTTTTTGATAAAAGAAAGAAAACCATTGTGTTCAGATGAAAACAACGATGAAAGGCTATGACACACTTACTACTCGCTATCTACCGTTTATTTTAGATACCAGGCCTTTACTGAATATTTTTTGTTGTAAAACAGTATTAAATTAAGAAAAATAATGTGAGTCATGTAACGAAGAATTCTCAAACATTCTAACTTTTACTTTTGAAAACCAATGGTAATATAAAACTAACTTTTATACACATATTATAAAAGACAGGAATGCATCAAAGGTTAATGCCATTTCTATAGTTAGAGAGCTTAAGCAAAAAGTACAAGACGGTAATGGAGCTAGGTCATATAATCGGTCTCTAGGATTTGATACTACTTTATTAAAGAAATCATCACATAGTTGTTGTCTACACTCAAGAAAGTTTGTTAATTCATGCATGTTCCAGTGCTCGATCGTGCCGAGTATCGTACCCGTATATAATCTTCATTGCCTGCTTTTGCGTTTGTTCTAAGGACATGTTCAAATTCAGATTATAATATGGAAAACCTGACATTCGTAGAGGAGGACTGAACGAATACACGAAATATAAAACTTGATAAGATCCTCTGGAGGTACCTTGGCACGCTTCAATTGTAACAGAAAGTAAAGTCTTTTAGAAGCTTTCTTAATTGTAATATTAATATGAGCATTCCATTTTAAATCTTTTTGAATTGTTACACCAAGAAGTTTAAGAGAATCGACTGTCTCGATAATGTTTGTATCGATACGCAGTTCTTCATATTGGGTATAGTTGGTCTTGAAAACGAAATCCTCATCTCCTTGCACTTTTTAGGGTGGAGTTGAAATTTATTATCATGGACCACACCTGCACTACCTCGTCCACAAGCGACTGGGCGGTACTAGGCAAACCTTTCGGGATAATTTCATAAGCTGTGGTGTCATCAACGTACTTAACTGTGCCATTAGATATCGCAATCTGAAGATCTTCACGGGCCGAGTGAAGACCTCCACGGCGGTACTAGGCAAACCTTTCGGGATAATTTCATAAGCTGTGGTGTAATCAACGTACTTAACTGTGCCATTAGATAACGCAATCTGAAGATCTTCAATCATAATTAAAAATAACCACGGGCCGAGTTTTGTTCCTTGCGGAACTCCAGCCTGTACTGATCTCCATTCTGAGTAACAATTCTCTGCTGACTTGATTCTTTGGGATCTATCACTTAAAAGGTCGCAGATCCAGTTCACGATATGAGGATTAACACCGTAATTTGACAGTTTGGAAATGAGAATGTTATGGTCGATTAAGTCAAAAGCTTTTTTGTAATCAAATGCTAGTACTCTCATATCGCTACCAGTGTTGTCAGTGGCCTTGGACCAGTTATGAGGGCATGAGTGGTTGATGAATCAGGAATACTGCCGTATTGGTCACGTCCTATATTCCTGAGGACCGCTGGCTTGACATGATCTCTTACCACGTAGTCTTCGGTAACCTTGCAAACGGTGGGCGTTAAAGATATAGGACGTAGGTCTTTATTAATATCACTGATTGATGGATTCTTAGATATAGGTGTGACATTAGCGCACTTCAAAATGTGAGGCAGGTGTTTCTCAATAAAGGATGAGTTCTTGCATACCGTTACAGCCAAGATGAACGCAAAATCTTTAAGCATCCAATTTGGAATGTTTTTGGCTGGACCGCAGGCATTAGATGCATTGATTAAGGTTAGTTGTCTTTCGACCGCGTCTAAAGAAATCGAAGGCACTTCGGAGTTACTAGTATTAAGTCTATTTGTTGATAAAAGAGGTAAATACTTTTGTTGTAGCTCAAAAAAGGCGGCGTTAATCTCGTTAGCTAGATTGCATTTAGCTTCATATGATGGTGAATCATTTGGAAGTAGCAAAGACACGATATCCTTTGTTGGTTTGGACATCCCACACAACTTTTTGCATTCTGACCACCATTTCTTGGGATCATTATTTTTTAGTGCTTTTACTCTTGCTTGATAGTATTTGACTTTACACGACTTCCGTTTTCTGTTGACGCGGTTGCGATAGTGTACCTAAACATAATAGGGCGGTTTTGAGATACGACCACTTCATACACTGCCTTGTTGATTCAACTCCTCAAGGGAAAGCAATATACCTAAACTTAATTTTGAACTTGGCACATTTTTGTTTAAGACAAACATGACGTTGAAAATATCAAATCTATCCTCAAAATGTGTCCCCAAGTCATATTTTGCTAACACCGGCAGAAAAAAAATAAAAGCACAAGTCCCAATTAAGCTCAAAATATTTTTTTTGCTACAGTGTATATAAAAGTGCTAAAATTGAGGCGTTCAGGCACACACATGCAGAGCTCGTTTAACCCCCACAATGTGGGCCACATGGCCTAAAAAGTAGGGTTATGGAAAATCTTTGTGGAGTCCGAAATTTTGCCCGTGGGTACTACCGTGGTGCTACCAGGCTTCAGTATTGTGTAGAGAAAGGCTTAATCTTTTAAATTATGCTGGATTGAACAGTTATGTTCGCATAATTTATAAAAATTCATGCATACCCTTGCATCGTGTCAGGCTACGTGTCCCTTTGCATTCCTAAATATGTAGAAGAAGATTTTGTTTATATCTCAATAGGTACACGCGAAACAACCCTCATTTGTTCTAAATATGTAGAAACCGGGCCACTTGAAATACGACACCACACTATAAATCCAATGTGGGAGAAAATTACGCGAAATCTGACCATCGTGTGCTATTTCGAAGCGCTTTTTGGGAAGAATACATCGTCTTTCTCGAGCTAAATCTGGTCCAAGGTGCGAGGTTACGAGGGGAGAAGTAGTACACAGCCAAAATCCAAACCCGAAGGAGAAGGTAAGTTCAGTTTTGATCTACTTAAATTCGTCTTATATAGTTTCACATCATGACTGGCCGGTTTTATCCGGTTTTATTTTGATATTTTACTATATTCTTACTTGAATTTTTTCCTCTGAGAAATCGTCTTGTCTGAAAGCTAATCATGCCAATTTTTGAACGGCGAATAAGGTGAAGAAAGAACCGGTATATTCGACTTGCTCGCAGAGGGCTGTCTCTGGCAGGAAGACGTTTAAATTTTGTGTTTATATAGATGTACACACGAGCAAACAAAAGTCAAAACTTGTCAAAAGTAAAAAGTTGCTTATAAATTTAACACTACACTCTACACACAAGGCCTATACAAGCAAATCAGTTTGTCAAGGACACTTGCCATGGAAAACTGCCAAGCCCAAGAGCAAGGAAACGGGGTTAATTCAAGTGAATCGTTTCATTGTATAACAGAAAATCGGCTTACGCAATAGCGGCAATGCTTACAACAGGAAATGTCGCACATTTCAACGCTTTTATAAAAGACCAAAAATACGGTAGTCGACCGTAACTTGGGTCTAAACATTAGGGGTGTGTGGTTCGCCTTGCCTGGCGAAAGGGCGTGGTCAGGACACAATGTAAAGTGGCCAGCCAAAACCAAAAGGTTTATGGGGGCCCCCGTGCTGCTAGTGGAAATCCACAGATATGGTGTGCTTCAGGCACGAGGCCACTAGGAGGATATGGAGACATGCTCCCCCAGAAAATTTTGAAATGTAGAGTCACTGAAATGCCATTTCATGCACTTTGGGGGAAGATTTTATAGAATTCTGATGGGTTAGTTATTATCGTGTTCAGTTTTGGCTGTTGCTTGTTTTGGTTGATATTTGGGGAATGTTTCATCGAAGATCTTGTTGATAATTTGTCCACTATTACTTGTGAAATTTCTTTGATCCTCACAGTTTGACTCGCATTTATGCTGATTTTTGCAGCTAGCCTATAGTGTTGAAGTCTATATAGTGATCAGATATGGTCATCGGGTTATTTTTATAACCAATCAGATTGCAAGAAACACCGCTGATTTCAAAATGAATATACTAAAATTGAATATTCTTCCTTCTGTAGATAAATAGTTTTTCAAAGCGACCCATGGCAAAGGAAGGAGATTACAACATATATATTCTGGAAACACCAGAAAGTCTATTAGATCAGCTAAGTGTGTTAAAAATTAGTAATGCTCAATTACAGAGCTCTTATAAGGCTTTGGAGGAGGAAAATATCGAGTTTAAAGATCGTCTCCACAAACTAGAAAGCGATTTTGAGAAGTTAAAAAGAGACTATGCTACTCAATTATTTGAAAACAGCGATTTGCAGAAACGAAATGTAATTTTGGGAAGACAAAATGATGAGCTAAATCGAAAGATAATTCAGCAGGTCCGCAAACAGGTTGCCCTGCAAGAACAGTTAAACCATCAGGAAGAAAGGTTAAGGCTTGACCAGGGACAGTTAAGGCTTGACCAAGAACAGTTAAGGCTTGGCCAAGAACAGTTAAGCATTGCCCAAAAACAGTTAAGGCTTGACCAGGGACAGTTAAGGCTTGACCAAGAACAGTTAAGGCTTAACCAAGAACAGTTACAGGACGCAGAAGAAAAGTTGAAGGACAAGTATCTCCAAGAACTACAGCTGGATGGTAAAGTTTGTAAGAGAAATTGTGTATCCTGTGCAATACGTTGGATTTGTAAAGAGAAACTACAATCAGTAAAGATCTTTGGTTGTTGTAGCCAGTTAGAAAAGATTATAACTGCACACGCAGTCGAAAAAAAGAAAATTGCAAAATTAGATCTAGGATGTGAATATTTCATGAATATATTAGAAAAATGCGATATAGTTCATATACCTGAAGATGGCTGTTATCTATATCGTGACGAAACACCAAGTAAAAAGCATGAAATGATAGCGACGGCATGGAATTACCTCATTAATTTGGATAAAGCGGTATGCATCTTGGGAACTAGGAACCCAAATGCCCCGGGTGGAGGACACTGCATAGTGTGCGACTTGGATGCAAGGCCTGCAGATGATGAAAGAATAATGGTCTATGACCCACAGGCTACAGAGGGAGAGAAAGAGGCAGAAATGACTAAAGAAGATTTTACAAAGTATCTAATTAATGACGAAGGTTTTAGATTACATATTGTCGACTTGCGGGAGCTTGATCGTATAATAAATTCTTATGAGGATATTTTACATAACACAAATGAAACTAAACAAACTTTTCCCACCTCGCCACTGGCGAAGTAGATGAGTTTCATTAAGTCAACTTCAACTGGTCAACTTTAGAATTGTAAAAAACTTTACTTGGTCATAAAGTATGGGGGGTTGGGCTATGAAATTGGGGGGTGGGTCATCAATTTTCCAAGTCATAAATGGGGGTGGGTCATGAAAATTTTAAAGCTACATTGAGTGGGGTGGTCACCTTTTATCAACCCTTACATTACATACACTTGAGAGTATTATATCTGAACTCATGCACAAATGTTATATTCCTTTTTAATTATGAAGCAAATTTTTGCAGCATTATGCTGTTCAAGTCTTAAATTTGGCCCCCAAAAAGTGCAGGAAATGGCATTTCCGACCCTCAATTTTTACAATTTTCCACCCCTAACTTTAAATATGTTCCACGCCACTAAAATGTACGTTTCTATCCAGTTTGTTTTCAGTTTAAAATATGTCACTGGACCACGACTTGAAAGAAGACTCTGTAGAACATCACTTCAGTTTCATTTATTTGATACTTAATATTAGTGGGAGATAAAAGAAGCAAGTGCGTCAAATTGTACTAGGGGTGGGTCATTATGTTTTCAGCTATCAGATGGGGGTGGGTCATGCGTATTTCTCAACAAATCGGGGGGTGGGTCACCTCAAGCTATCCTTTGTAAATTTAAATTTTCATAGCCCCCCTGTACTTTATGACCAGTCCCTAACATCGTTTTCTCACTATGCGGATAACTGAATGCTTGTTGACCACAATCTGTTGTATACGGTATAGTGCTTGGTGAAACCTATGGCCACCTATAAAATGGATCTTATTTGTTATCGATGGACCACATGGACAGTGTTAGAAAGCAACAAATTGAGCCTGAAGACGCAACCCAGGCATTGGAGTCTAGAAGAGAACCAAGTGTTACTTCATGCATGTATTTGCTTTATTCTGTATTGTACTATATACTGTATTAAGTGAATTATTCTAATTATTAATAATATTGTTACATATCTTAAATTAATAAAATTTACCAGCTAAGAATACTTGTAGTTGAAGGTACAGTTTGAAAATCATTGTGTATATTTTCATCAAAGTGTAAGACGAATACTTCAAAATATCGCTATTTTCCTGCGCTCTTTCGGGAACAAACAAATCTTTTATATCCAAAACACGAGTCAGTTCTTCTCCTGTTAAAAACTGTTCTGCTTCTTCGTCTAACATAAACCATAAGGCGCGCGTAAACAAAGCTAAGTAATGTTTCTTGTCAGCGCGCGCGTCATTTTTAACTGTGCGCGTCAACGTCGTTTTGCAATAATCAAATAATAATTTTTGCAATAATAGTAGTTCTAATTTTATTCTATTTAAACCTGCAAATTTGGTGACTCTTCACTATTAAAAGCATAAAAAATCAGTAAACACTTTATAGAAACTACAGGTTATAGCAAAAATACTCACCCATTTCTGCAAAAGAGCGCCTCCATAATATAACTCTGCCGCAACGCCGCGTCAATTCTGGACAAACCCACTGACCAGAAACATGATTTTTTACGCCTTACATGAATCGTTTAGTCGTGTTTTATAATTTCTATCTACTGCACTGATTAGAAAATTTTCAATGGTCAAAAATATCTGGTTAAACTTGGTGAATTTTTAAAGAAAATAACACTTCAACTAGTGTAAAGCGTCTAAAATCAGAGAGCTTTAGTCATTTTTTTCTAATCGAAAATTCTAGATTGGATCTGTTATGAATAATGTATGAGCAAGCGGTCCTATGGAGACATATTGCATTACATATGCAGAGTTATAGAGTATCAGTTACACACGTTTTGATACAGGCGCTTTTTGGAAAGAAATACATCGTATTTCTCGAGTTAAATCTGGCCCAAAGTGCGAGGTTACGAGGGGAGAAGTAGTACACAGCCAAAATCTAAAGCCGAAGGGGAAGGTAAGTTCAGTTTTGATCTACTTTTCGTCTTTACAACACACGGAAGTAATCGTAAATATAGTTTCACTTTATGACTGGTTTTATCCGGTTACATTTTGATATTTTACTATATTCTGACTTGAATTTCGCCGCTGAGAAATCTTCTTGTTTGAAAGTTAATCATGCCAATTTTTGAACACGAATAAGGTGAAGAAAAAACCGGTATATTCGACTTGCTCGCAGAGGGCTGTCTCTGGCAGGAAGACGTTTAAATTTTGTGTTTATATAGATGTACACACGAGCAAACAAAACTCAAAACTTGTCAAAAGTTGCTTATAAATTTAACACTACAGTCTACACACAAGGCATACAAGCGAGTCAACTTGTCAAGGAAACTTGCCATGGAAAATTTGCCAAGCCCAAGGAAAACGTGTTGTCTGAACGGGGTTAATTCAAGTGAATCGTTTCATTGACATTGTTAATAAACCGACAAATCGGCTTACGCAATGTCGGCAATGCATGCTTATGACAAGGAACTGCGCAAATTTCAGCGCTTTTATAGATATCAAATACGGTACAGTCGACAACGGTTCAGAAACTAGGCTTTTGTTCGGCGTATTTTGCTCCTAAATTTAATGCATTTGGCAACGAAACAAGGCATATTATGATATGTGTTAGAATGCATATTACACAATTAATGTATCAATAATATTCAAATTGAGACAATGTCTCACCGAGACAAATCTGCCACATAAATGCGCCGTATTGACCGAGTAAATCTGCCACATAAATGCGCCGTATCGATTGAGTAAGGTTAGGACAGGAAAATATTGGTCGATTTATAAATTAGCCCTATAAATTAGCCTGCTCGCAAACTGAATTTAATTTCTCCCCTTAAATTCAGTTTGCGAGCAGGCTACCTATAAATCTGCCTTTGTGAAAGTGGATATTAGAGCAGGTTAAAGGCAACGAGTTAAGACATGCATCAGTAGATATATAGAAATATTTGCTTTAACAATATATTTTACATGATCGTATAAAGTAATGTTCTTCCCTTCGTCAATTGAAGTTAGTATAGTCTCAAAAAGAGCAAATCAAAGTCAGACTTCAAGGCTGAAGCAGTGGCGTAGCCAGCAAAGCAGAAGTGAGGGGGACAATTTATGACGTCATTAAGAAATTGTCGAGAGGCGGGATGGGGGTCCTGGAAATGCAATTAAATTTGCTAGCTGCGGTAATATATTGTGCACATGTCCCCCCACCCACATTTCTCATTGGATTTAAACATATTCCGAAGGTGGTCCTGAAGGAGAGTGGGGTTTACCCCCCTCCCTCAATCCCCCCGTGGCTACGCCTCTGGGCTACAGTGGTTAAAGTTTGTCAAAGATTTCGTCAACAACTGTCAACATGCAACCTTTGTATATCTCCATCTGTTTTAACGAAACTAGTCGATCACGAGTAAGTAGAATATTGAATTAAATATTTCTTCCGCCTAGGGCATATTTGTCAAATCTAAACGTATTGAACTAAGCAGGATGGACCCGGGATCTCAGGAATCAAAAGACGAACAAATACAACAACTTACCAGGCAACTCGACGAGAAAGATGAACGCATTATGAAGTTGGAAAATGAAGTTCAGAATTTAAAACAAGAAAAATATGGCTTAGAGTTACAGTTGTTAGATGCTGTTCTACGAAAAGCGGAATATGATAAACTACAGCAGAAAAAGAATTTGGTGGATGACAAGTTAATCTGTGCGATACAACGGTTAAATTGTTACAAGCAAAAGTTTAAGGACTTACAGGAAGAAGGTAAAGTTTGTGACGACAGTTGTGTATTAGATATAATACATTGGATTTGGAAAGAGAAAGTACTGCCTAGTCTGCCTGCCTCTGTCCGAGCTCATGACAATTGTCGCCGCAAGTTAGAAAAACTTATAACTTACGATGCACACCAAAATATTGAAAAAGAAGATCTAGACTGTAATAAATTTATGCGCATATTACGTAAACATAAAATAGTTAATCAAGTAGGCAGATATGGGTTTCTTCAAGATCTAGATGCTGAAGAGCGTGATAAGAAAATAGATGACGTATGGAATATACTCATGACAATGGATTCTGTACTGATTCTTGGAAGGAAAATTCGAAATAGGGAGGCTAAACTTGTGGGGCATTGTGTAGTGTGTGACTTGGACACAAGGACGGATGGAAAAGTGACGATCTATGGCCAACACACAGTGCAGGTGGAACAAGGGAGTCAAGAAGATTTTAGAAAGTATGTAAAAAATGACGACGGTCTTATGTTATATACTGTTGACTTGGAGAAGCTAAAACAAATAATCAACGATGATGGGGATGACACAAATAAAACTGATCAAACTTTAGCCACCGACGAAAGTATGCCGGAGTCAATGAACGAGTAGTAGTAAGCGTTACTGGAAAGCAGATGCAACAAGCTATTGTCGTATTTACACTGATATATATAGGATACACTGATATAATGAACATTATTTTCTCACACCGATAACTGCTTGTTGACCACTATGTGCTGTACGATTGAGCTTAGTAAAACCTACCTATATATACTTATAATAGTGAAACAACAGACTCATCGTGTTGCAGAAGGCGCAATCCAAGCACTCGATAAAGCACTATATAGAAACAGTGTTGCTGTATTTTACTTTAAATTTATTGCTATACTTAATTAAATGAATAATTCTCAGGATATTATTGTTTTATTCTTAAATTTCACCAACTAAGAATACTTGTAGTTGAAGGTACAGTTTGAAAACCATTGTGTATATTTTCATCAAAAGTACAAGACGAATACTTCAAAATATCGCTATTTTCCTGCGCTCTTTCGGGAACAAACAAATCTTTTATATCCAAAACACGAGTCAGTTCTTCTCCTGTTAAAAACTGTTCTGCTTCTTCGTGTAACATAACAGGAAACGTATCATCTCTAAAAGACGCGCTGCTGTTATCCACTTGCTGCATGGCCAAAATGTTCGCTTGTTCTTGTCCTGAACAGGTAAAATTATTCCATGTGAATCCGTTTTGAAAGGTTGTGCAATTCGCAAGGCCATTCTGAAAGTGATATTCGTTTCCAAATCCATGATTTACCGATGCTTCGTAAGGAAGAAATACATTGTTATTCGTTGGAAGTTCTTGATTTATATTCGTTGATTCCATATAAATTTCCCCACAATTTGCTTGGCCAAACCAAACCTGTGTCCCTTTTCCCAGCGGCTGTTTTACACTCGCTCCCTTTTTCGTCTTCGGTCCAGTTTTTGCCTTTGTGCTACGTTTTTTCCGCCGCGTGCAAATTTTAAGCTGTTTCTGTAGGTATCGTCTATGATTGATGTTTTTCTTATAATTTGCTGGTTTCTGTAACGCTGTCTTAACACTGCCCGTTGCTAGAGTCATGAATTTGATCAGCGACTGTCCCTGAATTGCGGCGTCGTTTTTGTCACTCTCCGAAATTGGGTCTGCAGCGATTTGCGAACGGTTTTTATTTGTTAACACTTGATCCCACTTCTCTAAATTCATATCTTCTCCTTTGCACTTTTGAGACACAATTTTGCCTTTTTCACAGCTTATAGCCTTTCCCTTCAAACTTCAACAATATATTCTGGACAGCTTCTAGCGTCTTAGAAATTCACTTTTCAGCACTTATTATTTTAAAGACTTAGAGTTTTGCAGCTTTGAGACACAGAAATTTGCGCTATTCTCTTAGCTAGCTTCACACTAATGCAGATCTGATATTTTGAAACCCCCATGCCCTTTTTATATACGCCAGGATCTTGTAAAATCCTCCGTCATTGTCTATTCATCACACCTGTATCGCATGATGTATCACTGTCGAGTAATTGTCTAAACGCAGGTGTGCCAATAAAAAAATTTACATATTATTTTTCTAAAACGCCGGGCAATAACTCATTAGTGGCAGACAAATTATATACATGCATGCAGACCTTTTTTAACTCGATACAAAAAGACACAAGTCATAAACAATGATTTAATTTGTCGTTGAGGGCCATTTTATGATTCGGATTTTTAATTGGATAATGCTCCCTTTTTTTCCTCCACGGAGTTTAAAAGAAAGGGGATATAATTATACACGTGCAAAAGTAAACAAAATACCTTTTTCAAATGCAAAGTGGCTATATTTGGATTTCAGTTCAGCTTGATATATCGACCTTTGTGCGATAAAAATATTTAAATGTCATTTGATTGAAGGTCACAAAGAATAATGCACATAAAATATATATCTCTGCACAAATCTCAAGTGTCGATTAGTTTTGTGGCCCAGTGCCATGCAGTATAGCCAGTGGTTGGCGCGCTTTCTGTCTTTCATTTCTGTGCCATTTCTGCAATATATACAGTTGTCTGATTATAATTTCACCTCAGTTGCGTTTCAGTTTGAATCTACCAAACACTGAAGGTTTTCTCCCAGCTGCACTTTGGTATCCTCCATGAGTGTCGTATAACATTAAACTCTATAATCTACATTACTGGACCTCTAGATTATAGGAAGACTGACATTTCAAAACTGATACAATGTCAGTGATGGCGTTAATTATAAGTTTACGTTAAATAGCGAACATTTTGGACAGAACGGACATAGAGCTATCTATTTCAATAAAGTTAGTTTAGTTTTATAGAAAATTAAAAATCTTACCTATATATTTCATGCACGTATTCGCAAAATTAGAAAATTTCAAATACACTCCCACTCCATGGTCACTGGCAAATCTATAGTCTCCATCTATATATTGAAGAAAAATATTCGACTCAATTTTTTGAACGCTTAAAATTTATATTCTAATACAAAAAAATTGTAAATCTCAGTAGAATCTCACAAAAATCGGGGTAAAAATCAGACAAGAGCATAGAGCGAGACATTAAAATTAGGCCCCGTCAAAGAAATATGAATGCATTTTGACTACCAATAATTTGGCGCTGTATTGAACTGAATCGTTCTTTAATAAATATTGTTTTATTTAACCAGAATAACCTTATTGTACAAAAGGGATTTATTAAAGTGATAAAGAATAAGACTGTTCTATACATCGCTAACTTATCACCAATATCGAGGATCGTATATATTTCAATTATAATTGTCGAGGTTTGCTCATTTCAAAATTTGCGAACAAAATTTTCCCATGAATTTGTTTAATTAACAGAAAAAAACCGATACAATATTTACTTTTGAATTGTAAAAAGACATCAAAACTATAAACATCAATATATTGGCTAATTAGCTGGCTGCCACGTCTGCATACAACTCCCGCGTGATTAATTACCGCACGTGTGCATTAATATTCCAATTTTACGGCAAAAAGACAAACAATATAGCTACAACGGGAGTTGTACAGTATTAACATGCGTTTGAACGCTTTTCAAGCAGAAACCGACGCAATTAGAAGTGATTAAGAAGCTATTTTTTCTATGTCGCGTATATTCGCGATAAAAAGTGTTCAAAACTTAAAAACCTTTTTGGCGTAACTCCCAAAACTACTTCATTTTAGCTTTATTTTCTAGTTTTCACAGCTATAGCTATACCTTTTGAAACGCATCTGGCAGTTGAGAATCATAAGAAAAATAGTGAAAATTTGTAAATTAAAATACAACTATGATAAATAATGGTGCTATAAAATTGATGTCATATTCATTAGCAAACCTATACTGAATTTCAAACATCATTTTCACAAGTTTTTTTGCCGATTGAGAAACGTATTAAAAGTAGAAATTTTCAAATGCAGCCATTAAACAAGTGACGCACTTTACTCGTTATAGTTTTATAAATTATAAATTATACTGGCGTTGTGTGGGCGTAGCCTCCTCCGCAGGCAACTCTGGGCAAAAAACTTGTAATGTAGCGAATATTATCGAATATCGAATGTGAACACTGAGTAGGGAGAGGGCCTAGGGGGGGAGGGCCTAGGGGTGTCACCTAACTTTAGAACTCATTCTTCTATAAATTAATGCTCGGTCAAAATAGTAAATTCGACAATATTCGATAATATTCGCTACATTACAAGATAATATTCGATAATATTCGCTACATTACAAGTTTTTTCCCCAAGAGTTGCCTGCGGAGGAGGCTAGTGTGGGCGAATGAAAACATGAATTCATCTTGCCATATTTTGCGCATAACTAAATTGATAGCTGACCACTGCATGTCATGACGTATCACGGACACCTTAATTGAGACCGAAGCTTGTCCGATGCCTAGAAGTTTAGTGACGGGAGCTAGACGAGTGCTACAGCTCTAATTCGTGTATATGTTTTCAAATATCCAGGGTATATACACATGCATACACGCATGATTTCGGCGCTCATTCCTTATAGATTATTAAGTTTTCATGCTCACAGCTTTGCAGTTTATACAATGATTGTCCACGAACATTCCGTTATTTTATAGGTTGTTTTAATATACTTGCATATATCTTGCAGTTTGTACTCATGTAGAATGGTGTCCGTTCGTGTTGCTTGGAAGCGTTCGTTGTCAGTTTAGAGCAGAGATTTTAATAAAAAGATTTAATCTAAAAAATCGAACCTGAAATCGTTGGCCTTGCAAGGAGGCGTTCGTAGATATCCTATCGCTGTATATCAGTATTATTATTATTAGAGATTTTATACAAACTTATAAAATCGAAAGAATCGAAATATACATGCAGTTTTAAACAAATTTGATACCAGTAAAGCATACTTTTTAGAAATAACTTATTTTGATTGCAAGAGTATAGTTTATATACATATCATATTCAGATAATATATTCTTAATTAAATTTTATATTAAATATAATATACATTTTTGCTTCCCCCAAATAAAACATTTATACAACATAGTGCTGGACAGATATTCCCGATATACGAACCAAAATATATCATCATATTACAACTATCACAATTCTATATTTACACTGAAATAGATATTGATCAAATCACGTTCTCAGTATAAAACGTGATCAAATCCTATACAAATAGATTGATCAAATGATAAGATTATGAAAGCGCATGGTAAAAAGCTCTAGAAATGGATAAAATCTTTATGGAAATGGTAAAACCTAATCCAATCATATATGTATGGAAATAAAATGCCAATAAAATATCATTACAAAAAATCAAAGTGAAACAGTGAAACGGCAATTCATTTTTCGGAGTTCGTTCGTCTCACTGACCATGCATGCAACCACGCACTCGATAAATTCAAAATCCCTTTTGAAACTGGAATCAAATTATGTTTCCATCACTACGATTGTTTTGAATGCTTTTACGCTCTGCTAGTAAGCTTTCTCGCTCGCCTTCCTCCCGATGGCAACACTTATGGAGAAATAGTCTTAACTTGTCAGCTATCAGACAAAACAAGACAGCGTTGACGAAGCCTTGCGCACCGTCTCCAAATGCCTAGAAAAAGATAGACTTTGCATTGGTAAAGTAAAGTTATGCCTACATAATATATGCACTGCAAAAATGATGTGTAAATATACACACGTTTTCACGTAAATTAAATATTTTACTTGTGTAAATTTACCATCGATATTTTGTGTAACGTTTACACAACGGATGTGTAAAGTGTTGCTGTGGATGAATTTTTTAATTTTTCTTTGTGTAAATTTACCGATATTTTTGAGTAACATTTACACATCTAAATGTGTTGCTGTGGGCGCGAACTTTACTCAACTTTTGTGTAAAATTTACACATCATTTTTTGCAGTGTGGAATGCTAATCATTCTTTATATTAGCCGAGCGCTGCTTTGAAAAAAAAACACATGCACAGAGTTGCCAAAAAGCTTCGGGTATGCGGGTACCACCCGTAAGGAAGATTTACTGGCATTGAGGAAGGTTGAAAGTGAAACACTGAATAAAACATTGCAAAGCAGTAAGTACTAGACTAGTCAGGCTAGTATTAGTAGCACTGACAGACAGCACTCAGACTCAGCACTGTTAGTGTACTGCAATGGTCAACTGCCAAATCTACCCAGGCAAAAGGACTCTCTAACACGGACACGGAAAGGACATTAGAAGAGGTTCGACTCTATATGAATACAGCATTACAATTAATATATATGCTTTTAATTCAGTCTTACTTGAAGATATTTCAGAACGTTTGTCTTGAGGCTACCAAAAAAAGCATAATTAAGGAATTGCAGAGTACCCCAAATACGAATGCATATAAATAATATCGGTATTAAGATTGTTCTCATTTCCACAGCACGGAAACGTGCTACTGCCATTGAGTTTGACTGGCCTTCTACCTGTAAAGACAAATATAGAAATGAGATACAATGATATACCCTGTAGCGAAACTGCATATAGCACATGCAGAAGAACATTGAACACCTTTTCTTCACTAATCAATATTTCAGCAAGTTTTTTTTTCGATATCTCTGTGATGAGAGACTGATGTTTTGTGTTTAGGTTTTCGTTGTGTTAGGGAAGACATTTCTAAATCTCAATTTCCACAACCGGCAAGCGAGCGAGCGAGCGAGCGAGCAAGCAAACTTGCAAGCAAGCAACCGAGCGAGCGAGCAGGCAGGCAGGCAGGCAGGCAAGCAGGCAAGCAGGCAAGCAGGCAGGCAGGCAGGCAGGCAAGCAAGCAGGCAGGCAAGCAGGCAGGCAGGCAAGCAGGCAAGCAAGCAAGCAGGCAGGCAAGCAAGTGAGATCATGTCGGATCTATAATCAACACAATTTGCCCAGGGTCCTGTGTTTACCCAGTAGACACACCACAAAATGAACCAAAAGATATAAAATATTAAATAATTAATAATAACATAAAAAATTAATAATTAATAATAAGATAAAAATTCAAACTCTTACCAATTTTCGCTGTTTTCGCACATAGATAAAGATGCGAGCATAGACAATAATAATTAGAATATAAGACATAATCTCCCATAATTTTCCAGTAAGCAACATCCAAGATACACTTTCGTACCGAGTCATAGACGTTGTATTACTATTAGGAGAAGGACAGTTCTCCTTAATCCAGCACCAGTTTGCCGTGCCGGAACATCCTAAGCCCAGCTTATCTGAAAGTAAAGCTATAAGGGTTATCAGCAAGGGAACTGGCCACGCTATGCAGTGAAATGCGAAGATAATGCGTTTACCAAGTTCACAGTTTGCATTGATGGAGACGGCGTGTAAATAAAGCGCCATACACGACGTCCAAAAAAACGACATCATACTTGAGGTGGTCGTAACGAAGCTTTGAAAAACGCAGCTATCTTTCCAACTGCTTTGCAGATCGAATAGATAGCCGATGGCTGTAAACAAATCGGCAATTGTGATATACAGTAAGATATTTCGTGAATTTGACTGCACGTCCTTCCAGAATTTATGCGCAAAGAATATTATAATGCAGCCGCAAATTGATAGACTTGTTGAGATCGTCGTGAGTATGGTTGCAGTTTTCATCGTTCTGTGAGAATGGTGGTGTTGAGCAGCGTACTTGAAGTGATGGTGGTTGTGTGGTAATAAATTCCGCGAGCAAAATAAATAAAATGTTTTGTTCAGACACGCAATTATGTATTATATATTAACAGACTTGGCTATTATGTAATCACGCGACGAAAATACGGAGGATATCAGATTACATGTCGAAGGATTTTTGTAGATGGCAATTTCGAGCGAAAGTCATTTGGGTATTTTTTTAAACCTAACCAGGAGGGTTAGGCTATTGGTATCACCCTAGTACTGCGCTGCGCTGCACCGAAATCGCAGGGCTGTACGCAGTTTCAATTCCTGCCAGAGAGTTCACAGTTGCATTATTCGCAGCTTCTCCTGGTTAGGTCTAAAAACTATGTATATGATTTTCGCTTCAAATTTGCATCTACAAAAGCCCTTCAATGTCTTCAATATATAGTTCTATCGAGCATGATACCCAAAATCTAGGATATCAGATTACAGCTGGACTGCGTGGGGAGCTCAGGGAGATTGATAAAACACGGGATAGACAAGGAGATATATTGATGCGATATGATAGAACACGGGATAGACAGGGAGATATATTGATGCGATATGATAGAACACGGGATAGACAGGGAGATATATTGATGCGATATGATAGAACACGGGATAGACAGACATTCGTAACGTCCTCTCATCCAACCCTAGCTTTAGCCTGCCTCGTACCCAGGCGCTCTCAGTTTGCGGCAGGCTATATAAGAAGAATTCATGTAAACCCATCATAGCAAATCATAGCTACATGTATTCCTCTTATATAGCCTGCCGCAAACTGAGAGCGCCTGGGTACGAGGCAGAGCTTTAGCAATGACCTTCTGTGTTCTCGCTGTGGTCATAACTAACGTGGTTTTCTCTGAGTAAGTCGAGTACTCGCCTCAACCCTGCCCTGCCCTAGTTGGCGAAGCTAAATTAAAAAAAAACACCCAAAAAAACAGGAAAAATTAGGAAAGTATAGTATAGACATGTGAATAGGGCAAACTATGTATTTGTACAACTCGACAATTCACTAAAAGATGAGGATTAACATAAAGATCAAGATCAGTGAGAGTAACACGTTATATTTGTGCCGATAACGAATAAAAAGCACAGGCTATTAAGAATAGCGACGCCAATCGAGCCAATTTTCACATCCTGTACATATTGACAAGCGAATTCCATAAACTGAAACGGTGTTAGAGGTTAAGCCTTGAAGGCAAAATACACACAAGGTCCACTTATGGTAACTAATACTTTTCAAGGACTTCAGTGTAGTTGTACACATGCCAAAAGCAATGAAAAACAACTTGTCACGTGAAAGGCGGCTATAAAATGCAGCGCTAAGTAAGCAATCCTCAAATGTGAGAGGAACAGCGCAAAGATGAATACGTTGCTCTTTTTGGTAATCCTCCCGTTCGTGCTTGAAAGCTCAGTGTTTGCTCAAATTCGTATTGTCAGTCGAGGTTTGTATTATTCACAATGTGTTATTATTTGTTATGAATAATGTATCATTCAATATAATAAGACTAAGACGTTGGCAACCACTAGCTTACTGAACAACAATAGCAATGTAAATTTATACAAAACACTCACACTCGTTACACTCACACTCGGCTACAGTTGTGTTTATATACATATATATCCACGTGGTTTAGACAATGTTGACCGAGTCAGGACTAATATGGAACCGTACGCAAATGCGTTCGGTTCCATTTGTCCGCACGGGAATGCGTACGGTTAGCTGCAGGGCGCTTATATATAAGCGTCCTGGTTAGCTGTGCTCGAATTCACGCGTGTTGAGACAATAAAAATTCTACAAATTTGATGATGAATCCGAATTTATGCGTTCCCCTTAGTCTGTGCCGGCAGAGTTCTCAGAATTTCAAAGAGCATATAGCGCGTTTTACGTCAACGAGGGAAGGCAAATCAGATCACGCCAACAAGAAAGCCAAACGAGTTGCCTGAAACAGGCAATTCCTAGACCTTTTTGTAATTATAAGGTTTCTTTCCATGTCAGAAGAGAACGAGCGATCGAGGAAAACTAATTTTCGATCTGGTTATACGCAAATTGAAATCCCTAAGCCGCATTCCTTTTCAGGATTTGTGTGTGTTTTTTCAGATAAATTTCGAGTGCGGAAGTGCAAACGCATTAGAGAATATTTTGGGCGATTGTGAATTGCGTCGATTGGCCTAGGTATTAGCGGATACCACTGTATCTAAAGCCTAGGTATTAGCGGATACCACTATATACAGCGGATACCACTGTATCCAAATTTATGCATTATAATTACTAATAATATTTGATTTGAACTTTTATTATTTTTATTTAGCTTCGCCAACTAGCACAGGGTCACCACAACAGCATATGCCAATTACTGTGGGCCCTTTTACCTAACCCACCCCCTGTCAACTTTCCCTGTGGGAGGAAACCGGGGTACCCGGAGAAAACCCACGACTTTCGGCAGAGCGTTGACTTTACTCTTTTCACTTGAGGACTGGGTTCGAGTCGCATTGAGAAAGTTCTCACTGAGACTTGAACTCGCGGCCTTAGAGGTGAAAGGCAAGTGCGCTAACCACTTCGCCACCGAAGCCCCGAACTGTTTGTTTCCGAAATCAGAGTATATCTTTCACTCATCGCAAAACAATCAAACGTTATGTATATCTGATAGTTGTCACTCATCGCAAAACAATCAAACGTTATTATGCATTCCAAGAGGTTGGGCAGATTACCGGATGACGATTTCGGCGATGAAATGTTTGTGGAATGTTTTCCAGTTTTAATCTGTCAAGAAACACTTCATTTAGGAGCGTCCGTCTAATAATCTATCTCCGTCAGGATGTCATGTTTTCACCTCGATTTGTGTGATGATTGATTGATTGTCCGTCTGTCAGTCATCAGGATAACTCATAAGCTACGCTACAGTTTAATACGAAAATTTGTGGAACTGATGGCCGTAGGCAAAGGGCAAATTAACTAAATTTTGGTTCGATTTCGATTTCCGCGCTGAAAAAACTGAATGCGTAATTAGGGCCTGTATAATTTACGCATGAAGGCTTGATTTGCCTGCGGAGGTATGCACTCTCTGAATGCCTTCTAGTATATAGAGTTTGTGCGTTCACACGATAGAGTTTGTGCGTTCACACGATAGAGTTTGTGCGTTCACACGATACAAAACGAAACGAAACAAAACAAACGTTATAGCCGAACTAGCCGAAAATCAGAAGACGTCGACTGAAGCAAGCAGTGCAAATACAACCTGATATCTTATTAAAACAACCTTGTTAGTTTGTGTGTAGTGCAACGTGCGTAAGCTTGTGACTTTCCATATTACATTCCCGACATTACGTCACAGGATTAGGGTTAGGGATTATAAGGGTTAGGATTAGAGTTAGGATTAGAGTTAGGATTAGAGTTAGGATTAGGATTAGAGTTAGGATTAAGATTAAGTTTGTATTAAAATTCAGGTTGTTAATATGGAAATTGAACAGGATTAGAGTCAGGATTAAGGGTTAGGATTAGGGTTAAGATTAGAGTTAGGATTAAGGGTTAGGATTAGAGTTAGGATTAGGGTTAGGATTAGAGTTAGGATTAAGATTAAGTTTGTAATAAAATTCAGGTTGCTCATATGGAAATTGAGCAGGATTAGAGTCAGGATTAGGATTAGAGTTAGGATTAAGATGAAGTTTGTATTGAAATTCAGGTTGTTGATATGGAAATTGAGCCGTAAGCTTAGACCAAGACATAAACTGTTCAATCAAAATGTGCACTCTATTCTATTTACAGCATACACTATTTGCATAAAGAAAGAGGACAAAATTTGTCCCAAGAGACCAGCAAGTCATTGCAAATACAATAGCTTCAAATTTCAATGTCCACGAAAGTGTAAAATGTGCGGTAAGTAGCAAGTTTTACTACTTGACAAGTTTTCCTTGACAAGTTATATATATTTGCTCGTAGGGACTTCATAAATTTCTTCATCTGAAAAGGACCCTTCTATTAAATTCATTCCCTGTAGGGTGGTTTTACCACGACTTTATGATGTTTTAAAATGTATTAGACCATTACGAGGCAGCTAAAGGGCATGTTAGCACATTGCGATTTGTCGGGCCTATTTCAGATGTACTTTAATGATATTTGGATAATACGCAGTAAACGTCATCTAGGGACACAACGAACTGACTATATTCATCATTAACATTCAGCAAAACCTAATATCGGTCCAACAAATCTGCCTAATGTGCAAACACAGTTTAAATAAATAGTTTGAATTTTACCTTGCAGTTGACAAACCAGCAGTTAACAAACCAGCAGTTAACAAACCAGCAGTTCCTAAACACTTAGTCACAGTGGATAAGGCACGGTCGGCCATGACAGAAGTAGTCCAAGATCTTATAAGCAGCAGCATACTAACTCCGAACAGTACTCTGAAACCCAAGAATTTAAACCAGGTCAATGAAGTTATGTATCAGATCGAACGTTCAATTGGTCAAGCTGATCTTTCCAGGTACTAAAGAGAATTGATGAGCTTTAAAATATGTGTTCTGGTAGAATTGCTACTGTGTCCTTTCACCCACCTACCTAGTCACCCACCCACCCACCTACCCACCTACCCACCCACCTACCCATCCACCTACCTACCTACCTATCCATCTACCTACCTACCCACCCACCTACCTACCCACCCACCCTCCTACCTATCTACCCACCTACCTACCCAAATCCTACCTACCTACCTACCAACCCACCTGCCTGCCTACCTAACTACCTATCCACCAACCTAGGAAACCACCCACCAAACCAACCAACCAACCAACCTACCTACCTACCTACCTAAGTACCTACCTCCCTATCTACTTACCTACCTAATACCATTACATATATATTTCAATTTTAGGAAGAAATACAAACTACCAGAGCTGAAAAGCGACATCAAAGAAGCAGTAAAACTCGGGAACATGAAATTTGCGAGGCGTACGATTGCCATAGCACTTAATACGATAGGGAAAAGCAGTTCAGGAACGGCTGGCCGGCGAAGACGATCTACAAAGCTAGACGCAAAGAAGTTTTTTGAAGATTTAAAGAAAGACCTTGGCGAAGAAAAGTTCTCTGAACTCCTTGGGTTGGACGGTGGAAAAACTTTAATGTTTGCTATCGATATTACGGGGAGCATGGATGAAGAGATAGAGGCGGCTAAAGCAATTGCAACTGAAATCAGCACGTATAAACGCCGTGAACCACCAAAAAGTTATATTCTGTCCTGGTTTGGAGACCCGATTGATGGTAAGATAACGAATATTCAAGTAGATGTTATGGTACAAGCTGTAAATCTCCAGGAAAATCACCACCACCACCATTATCACAACCATCACTACAACCACCAATATCATCATCACCATCACTACCACCATCATCATTACCACCACCATCACCATCATCATCTCCACCATCATGACCACCATCATGACCTCCTTATTAATGGAACTGTTCTATTTTAGAACAGGCAGGCGTCATACGTAAAGAGGAAGACCAAGTGAAGGAATTTATAAACGAAATAGGCAAACTCGAAGCAAATGGAGGAGGGGACTGCCCAGAATATACCTTCGATGGCATGTTCGCAGCACTCAACGAAGACCCCGAAGAGGGATCACCGTTGTTTGTTTTCACTGACGCACCGCCAAAGGATGGCAAAGACGATGATAACATGGACAGTCTCCTTGCTGTTGCTGAAGATAACGGAGTAACCATAAACTTTTTCACGGAAGAAACATGCCTTAATCCTCCTGACTACACATTTGGACTTTTCAAACAGTTATCTTCAGAGACCGGAGGAAGTTATCTGCGGATCAAAGAGACCGAATTGAAACGCATGGCAAAGTTTACGGACACAAAATTAGGTAGGAGCTCGTTGATGGTAATTACAAGTGAAGAATTAATATATAAAACTTTTTGACTTGAGAGCATTTGGCAAAACGTTGCTGTAGCACAGATTCATTTACCGAGTTTCACTAAAACATCAACATCAAAACAATTATAGGGAAAAGAAGATGTCTACATCTCTCAATTCTAATTTAACTGTTTACCTCCAATACTAGAGCAATACATAAAATACAAAGAATTAATATTATTTTATCACTCTGATAACTTCAAGTCGATCATCATCTGCTATTCTGCTGCACGATAGTGCTTGGTGAAAACCATTTATTACTATAGTTCTCATGCACTATACACTTTCATGTTTACTTCTGTTTGTTTCTGTTCATGAAAATATGTCAATGAAGTGGACGAGAGTGTAAATAACCCGATGATCTTGAAATGTCAATTTGGAAAGTGAAGTAAAATAGAACGACCTTGTTTCTCTTAAACTTGTCTCTTTTTATAAAACCTCAAGTTCAATAAAGAAACTGGTAGGTTTAGCTGAGTGAAATATCCAAAATGAATAAATTTTCACCCTTCTTTGAATTTAGGTACTTTGGCAACGGTAAAATCTGGTGTCACAGTATCAAAGAAAAGAAAAAGACGCAGTACCGTTGACGAAATTCTAATTCCGCTCGACGACACTATCGGTCAGTTGGTTCTTTCTGCTGCAACCGAGAACAGCGCAGCTGGCATAAGCTTGCGTGCTCCTTCAGGAATGACATGGACCGAGGGAATGAATCGTATGTCTAATGTTGCTATTTACATTGTTGATGCACCTACGGATGGTAACTGGAAACTAGAGATTCCGGCGAGTGCTGGCGAATATGACTACTCGGTGAAAGTCTCGAGCACTGAAAATATTAACTTTAATCATGAGTTCAAAAAGAAGGTGAATAGGAAAATACTGGAATTGAAATATCCTTTAGCTGGTAAGTGGCCGTTCTTTTAAACTTTCGCCAACGTTTGAACGTCCTAAAAAGGGCCTGTCATTCCCCTGGAAACAAACGAAAAAATTACACATCTTGTCGACAATGTGCATTCGCTACAAGTTTCACTGGACAAAATGTTTTCTCAGAATTTGCCTGGCAGCAAAATGTAAACCAGACAATGAGTGTATTTATGCATAAATTATACATGCACTATTAATTCGGCCCGGAAAAGGTAACTACAGCTAAAACTCAGTATTTATATGAAACTTTCTATTGTAAAACAATGCGTCAGTCAGCACACCCATGAAAAAATCTCAATATCTCTTTGAATTAAGGTGAGCCAGCCGAGGTGGAACTTACAATAGCTGGAGCGAAACAAATTCAAAAGGATTCCCTTCGTGTCGACATCGTCGATATCTCGGGCAAGGTCCTTATCCCCGATTTAAAACCGACACCAAACGATGAGGTTGGCGTACGTTACACCATAACATTCAACCCACCAAGTGGGCAATTCAAAATAATGATAAAAGGAAGAACAAGCAAGAATAAAGTGTTCCACAGGGTTTCGCAGCGCGCAAGTCAAGTGAAACCGTTGGTTCTTAAAGAATTCTATAATTCAGGAAGATATTTAATCAAACAAGGTGGTAGTACGTATATTATGTTGTACTTGTTCAACGGAATGGACATAGACCAAGTGTTTCGGATTTCGTTCAAGGATACGCTTGGGTATAAGGTGAGCAAAAATGAGCAAAAAAGAGAAAAATTGAGTAAAAAAGAGAAAAATTGAGTAAAAAAGAGCAAAAATGAGCAAAATTGAGTAAAAAAGAGCAAAATTGAGTAAAAAAGAGCAAAATTGAGTAAAAATGAGCAAAAATGAGCAAAAATGGCTCGAATTTCCCATCTACAAAAAGTTCAACATTTAATGACATTTGGTTTACAATTACTAGGTATCGCTTCTTGGGCGCAGACGAACAACAGTGAGAGCAAAAAGCAAGAAGTTTTTACGCGTCGCTGTTCGATACGGTGGAGGTAAACTTGGTAGAGATGGTCAGAACGAGAATATCATTATTTTGGTCAAAGGCTCCCATGGTACCATAGCAACCGAAGTTGTTCCATTGATGGTAAAGAAATGAGATGCATAGATGGTGTTGAAAGAAACTAAAGAGATTTATAATGGTAGACATTTATAAAAGCAAACCAGTATATAAATAAATAGGTCTATTAAGATGATAACATTATGATTATTGATCTAGTTTTACAACGTATATAAATGAAATTTGACATATAATGGACGGTGATTCTAAAACTAGAAATTAAATACATAATTTAAAAGATGAAAAACTGAAAAATGGACGGTAGTTGAAAAATTGATAAATGCTTGTAAGGTAGTATAAAATATATAATAAAGTTGTACAACATTAAATATATTTACAAGGATATGATTATCGATTCACATCACGCTATTTCAGAGCCATCGTTATTGTACGACTTTCGCCATTTTGGGTGGCAAATTTCAACAACTGATTCAAACTAATTGAAACGAAACCAACATGGCTGACATTAATACGTACGTCAAACGTTCCCGAATAACTCGAGTTCTAGACATGCTAAAACGACAAGCTATACACAAAAATGCTCCTCGTTGTTCAATGATACTAGCGAGATATAGCTTGTTTTAGAACTCTCAGTATTTCGCAAGATATAAGCGAAAACGGCACTTCGATGAAATCCACGATAATGCAACGCGGATTACTTCAGTAGCATGACGTAATATTCTGGGTCAATTTCCATATCAACAGTCTGAATTTTAATACAGACTTAATCTTAATCCTAATTCTAATCCTAATCCCGCCTTTATCCTAACCCAAATCCTAACGACAACCCTAATCCTAACCCTAATTCTTAATCCTAACCTAACCTAATCCTTTTGAAGTAATTTCGGGAAAGTATTATAGAAAGTCGCCCACATGCAATATTCTGGTATGACTGCACGAATTAGCACGGCCTGATGAACTAATACCAAGTTCTATAATGGCGGTATTAAAATAGTTAAAAAGTCATCTGGGATTGGAGCGTTGCCCTACAGCACGCTTACATGAGCAATTAGGCCACTAAAGTGGTCAATATTAATAACCATTCAATTAGGCTACTAAAGTGGTCAATATTAATAAACATTCAGAGAATTTGCGGGAACTCTCTAAGCTTATAAGGATACATTTCCGCTGCATTTTAATATGGAGGTTTTGGGAAAAACTATAAAGATCAAACATACGTACAACCCACGCACGCTTTATGTTATAGACCAAAAATAGACGCGCTAATTAGAAGGTACAATAATTGCTATCGAAGGTTAAAAAACTTCCGTCCACCGATTTTCTCAAGCCACTTCAACTTGAGGCACTTAAAAACGAGAAAGACTCATGAAAGCTAAGCTTTGAGGAGTAAGTCTTAGACTTTTAATGTTGTAGGATGTTATTGACCTGACAAAAGTTATAATGAGAAAGTATACTCTTTTCTGAGCGCTCCTCCCCCCCACTCAATGTTGATTTACAAACATGGCCAAATGAGAATTTGAAAATTTTTAACATTGAATAAGAGCGGGGAAAGGGTGTGGAGACATTGTCATTGCTTTTACAATTGATACTTAGAATGATTAGAAAATATTAGGTATCCAAAGACGTTTCACCAGGATTGCAGCTAGAATAGTGTGATCCAGGAATTATTATCACAGCACAAAGAGCAAAAAAAGGAATAGCATTTGAACGTAGAGCAATGTTAAATAGCATAGAACCAAGAAACGCTAAACGCCAAGGGAGCCTGGAAACGATCAAACGTAATGGGGCTGTGGGGGTCTTCCCCCGAATATTTTCCTATTTTTGAGCCTCTGTAACTCAAAAATCTTGATTTTCAGTATTTTCAGACACAAATTTAGATATAATCCATCCAGTGAACTGATTCCATATAAAGAGACCGTGATTTGCGTGAATAATACTGAATATTAGGTACAAAAGCGATGCTTGGTTATCCGCGGAATCTGTACTCTGCTTTGCTTATAATATAACACTTATTTTTATACATTAAAGAAAAAGTTATTACTGCCCAAAATCTCATTTATCACTGCACAAATCTGATTTATCACTGCACAAATTGGTTATCACTGCACCTTAAAATAATCCCTGGTGTGATCTATACTGGCAATGGTTCTGGGAACAAATCATGTCTGATATTTTTCTACTGCTCTTCCTAGAGATCCAGTAACGACCATCTTTATTGGTCCATGCAGTGTTGGTACAGGAGGAAACCTAAACTAAATGAACATTATTTATACTGGATAGTCTTACTAATACTAATCTATCATTTCTAAACTGTTCTCTATAGAGGTCCAGTAAGCACCTGGAGAATACGTGCTGTTTCAGTGGCAAACAATCTGCTTGCATGTGACTGAGGGAACTGTTTAAAACCATGCAGAACCCAGCCCCAAACATCTCGGTTAAAACATATAGGAAGAATTTGCTTGAATGTCAAAAATCTTAAGACCAGTACTTGAAAATGAGCTACTAATTACGTTAACGTTGAGAACATAGAACGGGCTTGGACAAGCAAGTTGTCTGACCTCCCGTGAAGCGATATCAAGATGGCCAGGAATAATGATTGGAGGACTTCGCTTATTAATTAGTTTTTTTTAAATTCTACAAATTTATATTAAGAGGCACTTTTGAGAAGATTGACATATGTTGCTGAGAATTTCTTAACCTCTTTAATGTTTTAAACGCTAATTAAGTCATTTGAGTTTATATATATACAAAGACAAGTGAAATCACGCAGATATATAATTATAAACTTTGAACTTTATAATTCAGTGACACTTCGTTTCCGTGGGAACTGTCAAAACAAATCGTCAGTACACTGTGACTTGCATGATTTTGACTAATCGTTTAGCATAGCCTCCTCCACAGCCAACTCAATCACAATCAGCGAAAAAAAACCCGAATTACCGGCACAAATTCGCCGAAATTAGAGCAAAAGGGTGGTAACGAGGGATTGTGAGGGGTAATTAAGGGAGTACGGGGGCACGGCGTTGCCTGCGGAGGAGGCTACGTTTAGCATATATAACTGATTTTGAAATTATTTATTAATTAATGATTACATAAATTGCGATTCGACTTGGTAACAATCAAATCATGGTTCTAATTTTTCATATCAGTTTGGACTGTTAAAGCTATCCATTATAAATAGAGTTAGTTTAGTTTAGGTTTCCTCCTGTATAGAACCTCTAGGGAGAAAACCTTTGAAACTGATAGAGCTATCCAGTATAAATAAAGTTAGTTTAGTTTAGGTTTCCTCCTGTAGTAACACTGGATCAATAAGAGATGACCCTTACTGGACCTCTAGGGAGAACAGTTTAGAACTGATAGAGCTATCCAGTATAAATAAAGTAAATTTAGTTTAGGTTTCCTGCTGTGATAAGGGATGGCACTTACTGGACCTCTAGGAAGAACAGCTTAGAACTGATACAGATAGAGCTATCTAGTATCATAAAGAGATAAATAGAGTTGGTTTAGTTTAACTTTCTTTCTGTGGACTGGTGACTTGGATATTAAAGTTATTGTCAGCCTAAAAATGAAAGTAAGATGCTGTCTTTTCGAGCAAAGGTCTTGCGTCAGAAAGTGCGTAGGATAGACCATACATGATATCACGCTGTCGGTTTAACAAAGTGCTCTTTCGCAACAATGTCCAATATTTTAACCACCATGACTTAACTATATGTCTGTGACGTCAGGTTGCTTGAATAAAATGATGTTTCGTAACATATACTGATATACTAGCCGCTCAATAAAGTTGCAATAGCTTCAGTTGGTCGCAAAATATGCATGCATGCTCGATTTATATAATAACTATACCAATACTCACATATAAAATAATTATATATTTTAATATATTTTTAACAATTAGTGCATGCAAAATTTATATAAGATTGCAAATAGTCATATATTTTAACATAGTAATAGTTTATCCCTTTTATCCATTGATGTAAACTCAGACGTGTGTTTTTGAGTCCTTAATAAAGACCTTTATTATTATTATTATTATTTGTTCGGATGCGTGTTTCGTACTCAATTTCATGCATGGATACAGATCGAGTTTCATCTCGCATGCGACTGAGGTGAAATTATTTATTGCAGGAATCGATCCCAGTCACAGAGTGTACGCGTGGTGGGGGGGTGCTAATCATCCTTACTTGCAGCTGAGAGCTGAGCTGAATTGCGAAGGACGCAGGTCGACTTAATCGAGTCGAAGGCTTATTACTGTAAAGGCGCCACTGGCTGCCACCGTATGACTCATGTAGTCATGTCTGATCAGCGGGGAGCACAGCTACGATGGAAGGGTTAGTTTGGGGCTAATCCAAACCCACCCTGTCAACATTCCCTGTGCAGGGAGGCCAACCGTAGTACCCGGAGAAAACCCACGACTTTCGGTAGAGCGTTGACTGACTCTTTTCACATAAGTGTCATGAGTGCCCAGCGAGAATCGAAACCACGATCTCAGAGGTGAAAGGCGCTTGCTCTGACGACTGCGCCACCGAAGCCCCTATAGAAAGACATACACTAACCACTCTACCACCAAACGTCGCTAAGATACATATTTAGGTTAACCAGGAATTTAATCTGGATCTCTCTGATTTTGGTTACATAAACACTAACCTATAACATGCTACAAAGACATATTATTTACCTGCATTCGTGACGCAATCATATCGCACGTTCGCATTGCGTGCATTTGGCAAGCACAACAAAACCGTATTTTAATTTTTTTGATTATGTAAAACTTTGAATTTTGCCTCAAGGCTTGTTTAGCCATGTTTACCAAACTTTAACGCAACACCGTTTTCACATTGTCACGCACAACTATATCAAAGCATACTGCATACTTTTATCAAAACATAATACTGATTTGATCCAAGAAGCTTCCACTAAAGACCATGTTACTCGGGGGCAATTATTGCTGTTAAGTTGCAACGCAATTTCTGCACAGAACCATGTTATGTAGAAATGCACGCACAGAAAAACAGTAAACATGGCCAGCGTTTCACTTCACCGATATTATCATTCTCATTCATTTCTTTATTGCCTTCTGGGCATGTTTAGCGAGAAAAATATCGGTAAAGTAAAACGAGATTCATGCTCGCAATTTCTCTGCGAATATACTTTTTACCTATAACATCGTTAGCTGTGTCGGAAATTGCGCTGCAATGGACCATTCCCCTATTAGACTAACTTTTGAACTAGGAACTTGTATCAGTACAGCTGGAAAGAGCATCCTAAGTTTAGTAAAATTGCAAAGTTTGGTTGCGACTGAAATGTTGGAAAATGTGGAAAATATAGCCCTGTGAAGTTGGTAAATGTTCTATATTTTTGTATTACGCACGCAAAACGGTTACCACTTTTTTAAAAGGGAATGGTCCATTGGCAGCAAAAATTGCCTCGCGCAGCTATGGGCTTAACTCCCTGACGAAAAACGTGTTTTTCTATCATTTTTAGCCGGCTGACAAGTATGGAAATCCAGGGTTTCTGATATCTACACTGCGGTCGATGTTTAGAGATTTTAAACATTCTTATGGCTTCAGGTATGTTTGCCAAGATGACGCAACCATATAAAGACCTCATGCGCGAGTTTGAAAGAACTTAGATCATATTGACTGGCCTTTTGCGTAACAGTGATATCGCAAAAACCGTTTGTTTCAATCGAGGAGTTAACGTCAACTTCATGAACTATAACACGCAAGATTAAGAACGCTGGAACAAAGAACTAGAAGTAAAACATCCTAAAGCGTGAAAAAACTACTCTTTGAAAAGCGCTATAAAACAGATCTTACACAATCTCTGATGTGATATGAGTCAAGTGGCTATTGAGGCAATTTTACCCTCGCAAGACCGTCACGTCCCGCCTACATTGACATGAAATATATAAACACCGTGCGTCGCTAATATCTTTCATTAAACGTTCAAACAACGAGAAAAGGAAGGTGGACTTCGCATCTACAAGGCTTGTCTGGTGTAACTAAAGAGAACTATAGAAGAATCCTAAGGCTAACGACAGTATACTCGTTTTGACTCCTCTTCCAGAAGGTTATATACAAGGAACTATTAATAATATAACCTTGACACAGCAATCAGGAAAGGTGGACTCCGCATCTAGACTGCTTGTTTCGTGAGAGAATCGCAAAGCGAACTATTGTATAATATAACACGGAAGAAGGTGCACATTACACTTAAAACTTTGCACTTGTCTTGTGAAAGGATTGCAAAGTTGAATATAATATATCGCTGACACAACAACAAGGTGAGTGGACCCGCATTTAGACGATTTACAATTCTGTACGCCTATTGCAAAGTAGACTACAGAATGAATCAGTACTATATAAGGCTAAGAACATTATAGGCGAGACGGAGAATATTAATTGGTATTCCTTAGAATCAAGTCTGGAATTTTCAACACACCATATATTGAGGGCTTAGACTTGTCTCGTGCGAGGATTCCAAAAAGAACTATATTGAAGGAATCCGTACACTAAGGCTAAGGACATAAGAAAAAGGTTCCTTCGTGATTCCTTAGATTCAAGTCAGAAATGTTGAAGGTTGTGAAGGGAATCCAGAAGCCTTGCCCAGTACACAGCTAAGATAATACGGTAAATTGGCTTTCGATCACTACTTGTTTCGCAAAGGGATTGCAAACCTATTTATACACATGCAGAAAGACTCCGTACTAAGGCTAAGGTCTGTAAGAACATAACCAAAAGTTTCTTCACGATTCCTTAGATTCCTGTAAGAAATTCCTGTAAGAACTGTGAAAGACGGAAAACTGTGCCACAAATCAGGAATCTTACTCCCTCCAAGAAGGAAGCAAAGATAAACCACAAAACTCAAAGTCTCAAAGATCATCAAAGAACTTAAAGAACGCGTTTCAAAACAGAAATGAAGTGTCGAGCTCAGGAACCTTCCGCCCAATCGTTGCTAGAATTCATGGACGTCGCATCCGATGCTGTCAAATGTGCGCTGAAAAAGCCCACAACTTTCAAACGAAATATTAACCACCGTCGCTACTTACAGCGACAGGTTAAAACAGTTGTAAGAAGTCGACGGAACCCGCGAAAGATAAACCCGTGCGACTTAAGAGAAGATGTACAAGATTTAGTTCGAGAAGCGATCAAGGAACTGAGATATTCACAATGTTACGCCAACGCGATGGGAACAACATTTGGACACAGAGGCCCACCCCATGAACACGTCCGGAGGGACCAACTCCCACAACAAATTCACACCAATTTCCAAAGTTCAAGACCCATCCACCCAACGTATCGGTTAAGCCATCTCCCTCTACCAACCCCTACAATCCACCAAATTCATAACCTCCCTCTCCCCCAAAATAACTCTAGCCTATGTTCCGATTCTTGTCTATATTCTGAGGCTAACCTAGGCTCCGAAGTTGAGTGTCTAACCCTAGGCTCCAACGCGGAAGATGAGTGTTTCATGTCTGGCGAAGAGCTGACGAACAATATAGACATTAATGATTTGTATATTCCAGAACTGCATGAACCACGCAGCCCGATCGTAAAGTGCGAGGACTACATTGTTGAAAATGACTTGGAAATACCAAGCCCAATGTATGGCGAACAATTTAGCTTGCATTTTCAATTTGATCCCAATCTTAGAAATCTAGATCAATTTCTTTGAACAAAGACTCGTCTGTGTAAGTGCCTACTTATAAATACCACATTAAATATTCTTGTGCATTTGAAGATATTTGCATAACAGAAAATATTAGCAGTTTACTAAATAACTCATTCGCTTTATTTATCCTGAATAGCTCTTTCACTTTTAAACTGTTGTTCTCCCTAGACGTCCTGATAGGTTAAGCAAAGTAGCATAAATTTTGAGCCAAAAAGGGTTTGCCATAAATTTTCAGCAACAAAAGAGTGGACCAATATGTTGGGAACTTAATTCGCCCCCCAATATCTCGCAAAGTGTTTGTCAGTGGCATGCATGTATTAGAACTAGGAAGGGATTGAAGCGGTATAATTGACATTCATTCAATAAATATTTAAGTGGTCAGTTATTACAAAAGTGGTTTGGCTAAATAGCCGGCTAGTTTATTGTATGCGTCGCTGGGGAGAACAATAAACAAAGTCAACATGAGTTGCGTAATTGTACGTAGTGTATAGTAAAGATTATGTAATGTACTTTATGATAAACGTGTTTTTTTGAAATGTGTTGTAACAAATGTATTGCGTCGTCAACTTTGTAGGAATTTGTCAACAAGCCGTCGACAACATTTCAAAGAGCTGGGGAATAAGAAGTGCGAACACAGCGTTATATTGGCTCATTAATCGTAATAGCAGCTCATTTCCGAATTACCAAATTATAATCAGATAACTGATGATATTGCAGTACTTAAACCCCGGTCACAGAGTCGAAAAACACACGAACCAACCACAATACAACGACTATATTCGACTCGAGATTCAACTGAGGTGAAATTATAATCAAACAACTGCATATTGCAGGATTCAAAGCCCGGTTGAAGATATTTAAGGCACATGCACTAAGCATTTTATACCACGAACACCACAACTTGAACAAAATATATGTTATGCAAGGTGTATCAAGGCTCTAGGGGGCACACGTACAAGTCACAACACCTATATTTCTATGTTCTTTTACAGAAGTGCTGTACGTTTTTGAACGCTATTTTCAGCATTCTACTTCTTTGAGGAAACAAAGAGTTTATAAAAGTCTCTTTTCCTTACAATGCTGCGATTTTTACCACAACGCAATGAATCCTTGCTATTCCAAATACGCCAATGGCGTGATGGATATTGTATTAAAAGCTGTGTTAGAATGCACGGATAGTTTAATTGGTGTTAAATGCTTCATTAAAGATGAAAATATCACTTTCATTCAAGGACTCACTCAATGCATCATGCTTGCACGATATCAAGTGAGTTTCACAATATTTTATCTTTCAACTAAGGTCTAAGAACATGCGAGAACACGACTTAATTTGTCGGACCGGATTCTCCTCTTGACGTATGTGATTTCACAATATACTGCAACAACTACACTTTTCGTCAGGTATGAGCGATTAAGCTGCGGTTTGTCGGGCCGGTTTCAGATGCACGTTAATGATACTTGAAAAATACGTGAGAAACGTCATCATGACGACATCATCAACTCAAAACAATCGTCATTAACTTGCAGCAAAACCTAAAATCGGCCCGACAACTCGCAGCGTGTCAGCGTACCTTCACTCTTGTCAGCAAATCCAGTGAATCACGTGCGTCAAGAGGTGAGTATCAGTCATACAATAGTATATGAATTTAACTCTTACCCTTAAGCCTTAAGGTGGCTCTTCTCCACAGAAGCGGATCTGCATGTATATTCTTCATAATATAACTAAAAGTAACAAAATGTAATCAGTCTTTCGGTTATAAAGTTCTGATTTACAAATCTTCAGATCAAATGTTAAGTATTTTTTCATCAAAAATGTTCTTGGGTGAAGTTCGAAGATGGGTAGAAATACTTCTAGAATGCATAACAAAGTAATTAAGACTTAGGCACTTGAAAGTCATATGCATTGGCACTTGGGCACTTGAAAGCCTATTCTTTAGAAATCATTAGAAAATAACTGTGAAATGAATTAGAAAAGCCTTATGTTACCCCCTGCTCTCTTGACTGAAAAACCTGGCTACGCCACTGTTCAGTAAAGACACTTACAAAAACTCTTACATCTTTTGAGCTTCGATAGCTTTTTCAAAGACGTATGATGACAAAGTCTCAAAGACAATCAAAACTGTGTACATGCAATGGCTGCGTAGTTCATTGAGGCTGATCCGATGAATATTTCCGAAGATGACAAGATGTAGGCTTCCAAAGTTGACGATTATGATCGATTGCGATCACAATTATGACTATGATTGATTATGATCGATTATGATCGTGACAGCCCCCTGTGGTTTGCTATCCTTTGCGTGACGCGCGTGTGGAAACTGAGCACTATGAAGTGCCAAATTTTCCATTTCCTCCCACGCGTGTCGTCCCACGCGTGTCGTCCCGCGCGCTCCTCACGCGTGTGTACGAGGCTGCTTGACCTCGACTTTTACCCTCGACTACTCGAAACATACTAACAACAACAACAACAACAACAACAACAACGACGACGACGACGACGACGACGACGACGACGACGACGACGACGACGACGACGACGACGACGACGACGACGACGACGACGACGACGACGACGACGACGACGACGACGACGACGACGACGACGACGACGACGACGACGACGACGACGACGACAACAACAACAACAACAACAACAACAACAACAACAACAACAACAACAACAACAACAACAACAACAACAACAACAACAACAACAACAAAGAAACATGCTAAGGGTTAGTACTGTGGGGCAGGGGCCGGTTGTATAAAAAAGTAGTTAAAGTTAACTATAGTTAGTGCGAAAGTAAACCAATCAGAATCGCGAATTTTGGAGTTAACTACTATTTAACTACAAAACGAGTAGTTAAAATGTAGTTAAGACTTTTATACAACCGGCACCACGTGTTTTATTGTGGGGAGCGACTTCATGTACGACGCAATTAATCGTAATTATTATACATTGTAGTCACTGCGTGTCTTCTGATTGGCTAATTGCTTACAGTTAAATATGGGAATCACGCAACCTACAGATAACTGAGTTATCTGTAGGTTGAGCCAGCAGTACGTACTTTTTAGCGAGCGGCAGCTGTACATACAAGAATAAAAACAAGAAAAAACAACATGAATAAACGATGTTTTTTTGAAGGTTTTTGCGTAAAAAATACACTCTTTTGAAACTTTTATCAAAACTATAGTAAGTATATTAGATTTCTAATATTTTGTCGTTCTTGTTTTATTTTTATAATTGGTTTTTACCCCAATATTTTAGAACCAAACGTTGTTTTGTGCGACAGAATTTAAATCGTTGTTTATCGAAGGAGTTTAATGACAATGCAATGTATAATAAAACAATTATTGAATTCGGTTTTTGTTATATCCGGAATTATCAAGGTCTCGGTAAGTGTTATCAGTCTCAGGCTTCGCCTGATAACACTTACCTTGACCTTGATAATTCCGGATATCACAAAAACCTCATCCAATAATTGTTAATTATTCGACGCAATTATTCGACGCAATTATTCGACGCAATTATTCGACGCAATTATTCGACGCAATTATTCGTAAAACTCGACTGCAAACTGACACCACACATAATAGACACTCCAGACAGGATTTCATTATTCATTTATTTGTATTAAAACTGATTGGCTAAATATAAAATATCTATAGTATACGCGGTGTTCTGTATACAACTGAGTGCGCAATTAGTGAAAGGACTAGGATACCTGCAAGGTAGTAATGCTGCGGGGACTGTTATTATTCTGTAGCTTCTTGAAACAAACATGACGTTTATCGGTTTATACAATACAAATTAGATTCAGTAGATTGTAATTATTGGCATTGACCCAGTAGATGCATATCGCCATATCCTAGCATAGTTTGCAAGATGAGACAAGCTAAATGTATCACAAAACATCAAAGACATCAATTGAAGTTTTGCAACATCTATATTTTCCAAGTATTGTTCTTCCACATTGAATTCGGAGAATTCCCACATGAAACCCATGATTGCTGCGATGAGTAATATGACACTGCCACGCAAGGAAATGTGCATATTTTTGTAGCGTATAAAAGCGTTAAAAATATATACATGTGGCGCGAAATAATTTTGCATTTGGAAAGCCATAAACGAAAGCCTTGTTCCATCATTCTGTTCTTACTTTGCTGGATATGTTAGTCACCTACATGTAAAAGCACAACTCATTTCAACTCATTGCCATTCGAATATTTGTCTTAGTGCGCGCAGAACTGAGACCACTGTCTGTTCTGACAATAATATGCCAAACGACCACATATAAAGTGCCACTACGACCATACATTATTTCATTTGCTTACAATTTTAGAACCATTACAATATTTTCGCGAAAAAACGATATTAAACGTTTTAAAATATTTTTACAATTTTAGAACCATTACAATATTAGAACCATTACATAAATGTTTTAAAACCATAAATCCATTTTAGAGATTATGAAAATATACACATATACATAATATCAATAACGTTATATAGTCTGACACCATTATATTAAGAAAAATTCAAAAAGGTTTTTAAAAATGAACAAAGCTGTTCATTGCTTTTTTATATTATTATTATTATCACCAGGAGTTACTATCGTATAAAGGAAAGTGCTGCTGAAGTCTGGCATCAACAACATGCCACATTTTAAAGGCGCCTCTGTGCATGACACCGTGTCTTGGCAAACTCGCGCATAAAAATCCCTTCAGAAACAATTTGCGCAAAGAGCAGCCATATTCGACTATGTTAATGTTGTACAAACGTTTACGCTCTTTTAGCGGTATAAAGTATCATAAATATAATAGCCAAAGCCTGGAAAATCCAACAATTATACAATTTAGATATATATGCGTGTTTACAATATACCAAACTATAGAATTACATGCATGTGCCGTTTTAAGGATTAATAGTCAGAAAACATTGCGCAAATCAACTCAGAAATTACTTGGATTGCCTAAGAAACTCGACTATGCAGTACATATATTTATGCTCGTGTTAGCGGTACAAAGCATTGTAGGTAGCAGCACAAGCCTAGAAAACTGATATTTTATGATATATTCAAGGTACAATTTTGCCTCTCAGTCATTACTTTATCTTGTCAGACTATAGAATTACACAGCCGCTTTAGAGTTCTGTATTCAAGAAACAATATGCGCAAAATCTATCATACGATTGCTAAGCTATAAATTAGAATACTTTGTACAGATTTTTACGCTCTTTTAGATGTAGTTACAGTGTACGTCTTGTAAATTAATATCAACTTGCGGTTCAGTTATATATAAGTGCAATATGAAACCGTTTAAGACCATTTTTATCCAAACCAAATTAATATGCAATAATAATTGTTAAAATATTTACGGATATACGTTTCTTTTACAGCAACCAAGATAGAAAACCATGGACGAGCACAGTATCGTCATATCGTAAAGAGGAGCAAGGAGACTTGCTTTATACTAGACGAAATCAATCGACTACGGGAAGAGAATACGGGAAGAAGTACAACTGATGCGGTACGATAGAATCTGTGTCGTTTGTCACAAGTGCGCCAGAGAAAGACCTCTGCCTCTGTGAACTGTGTAGCCTGCATATAGCAGTCGGATATTTGTAGAATGTATAGTCTCTAGTGTGGACACCGTGTATGTCTTATTACTCATATTGTAGTATATAGTATGTTTGTATCTGTATTTATGTTGATTAAATATTATGATTATTATTGTTGTGTATTGATGTACGTCTAATGTCTGAAGCATTGCGTATGATGCTTAAATCTCCGCATATAATGTTGAAAGCAGCACATAGCATGTTAAAACAACCACATGTTTTCATTTGCTACTCTGGTTTGATGTTCACCCAAACCTTGGTTGAGCAGAATGAACAGTTTTACATTGGTTCTGCTTTGATATACCAACCGCAGGGGGTCAAAATTATTAAAAGACAATTTTTATCCAAACCAAATATGCAATAATGCCAAGTTCAAACTGAGTGAGTCTGAAGACAATTTTTAATTTTATCCTACCAAAATTTGCAACATGAAATGGTTCATAGCTGTATATAAGAGAGCTCAAGCATCAAACACAGGCAGTCAATTGAAGAATCTCAACAGGTATAGACAACAATTAGGTAGTATTTTTTGACATACTATTTTATCGCTCTCAGCAAACATGCACCAATTAAAATATTTACGGATAAACTTTTCTTCTACAGCAACCAAGATAGAAAACCATGGACGAGCACAGTATCGCCATTCAACTGGGAAGAACTCCAGCTTATGAATACGACGTGCATATCGTAAAGAGGAGCAACGAAACTTGCTTACTAGACGAAATCACTCGACTACGGGAAGAGAATGCGAGGTTAAAAGTACAACTGATGCGGTACGATAGAATCTGTGTCGTTTGTCACAACCGCGCCAGAGAAAGACCTCTGCCTCTGTGAACTGTGTAGCTTGCATCTAGCAGTGGAATATTAGGAGGAGGATTTGCGAGCAAGGATTTGCAAGCGAATCCTGAAACACTGTACAGTGTGCACAACTTGTATGTCTTATATTACTCATATAGTATTAGCTGTTTGTATCTGTATTTATGTTGATTAAATATTATTATTATTATTGTTGTGTATTGTATATAAACTATATATATTTGGCAACCTATGAATAGAGATATATCCGTTACATCTGTACTGTTAATAGAAATAAAATGAGTTGCATTTCAAAACATATTATTTACGTCTAAATTATGTCTGAAGCATGCGTATGATGCTTAAATCCTCGCTTGAAACGTTTGCGCTTGTCTGGACTAGCTCTGACCTAGAACATTGTCTGCGCTCTTTAAGAAGCTTCGCTTCTCTGCAATTTGTGATAACGTCAACGTTGTGTGTTCGAAGACGCGTTTGTTATTCATATGAAAACAAGTATATATATTGCGTGCCATGACTGTCATATGATACATAAATATAGCGCTTCAGACTAACCTCGAGACTAATTACTAATACAATATTGCCTGCTATATCTAAGCATTCGTTGCATGATCACTAATCGCACTGTATTGTACAGTTTCAAAAAATAGATGCAATATAGCAAATATTTATACGTTTGTGATGCGAGGGAAATATAAGCTGCTAACAGCGCGCAGAAAGTATCTGATCACAGTACTAAGGTGTCGCGTAGCCGTACCACAAAAGGGAGATTAATGCACCAAATGTACGACGCGGACGCGACTAAAAAACAGTCGCTAATAATCGGAAATCAGTTTTACTTTGTTTTTCTCGTGTCTCTGACTTTCTTTACCAACAACAATCCATAATTTTTACCCGTGAAGTGAAACTGTGAGAATAGCGGCAGTTTTTAGTCGCGTCCGCGTCGTAGATTTGGTGCATCTTAAGCTCCCTAAATTTAGATCGAGGACGCGGACATCAAAGACGACATGAAAATGGCGTAAAGATGGCGTGGCATATCCATACATGGGCACAACACGCCACTTTCATGTCGTCTTTGATGTCCGCGTCCTGTGGTACGGCTACGCGACACCTTAGTACTGTGATCAGATACTTTTTGCGCGCTGTTAGCAGCTTATATTTCCCTCGCATCATAAACGTATAAATATTTGCTATATTGCATCTATTTTTTGAAACTGTACAATACAGTGCGATTAGTGATCATACGGGTATAAAAAGCGCGGCGTATAATGTTAAAAGACCGCGTATAATGTTCATAGCGCAGAAGAGAAACGGAAAACCATGGATAGAAATGTTATTTGATCAAACTGTTATTTGATCACTCAACATTACAGGTATGTCGTTCCATTCCTTGCACTGTTAAAAGCGCAAATGTACAAATGCAGTGATGGACACTAGGTGAGGGAGGAGGGGAGGGGGGGAGACACAATTGATCTACAAATTGAAATCTAAATACTTTGAATGACAACTGATGAACTTTGTGAGTTATCTTTAGCGATGTTTTTTTCAACCATGAAAGCCTGATAGACTATTATTTAAGAAAATATACATTACTTGTATCAGGGGCTTTGGTGGTAGCAGTTGTCAGAGCAAACATGTTTCACCTCTGAGATTTTTGTTCAATTCTCACTGTGGACTCACAATATTTATGTGAAAAGAATCAGTCAACTGTCAACACTCTACCGAAAGTCACTGGTTTTCTCTAGTTCACGTTCCACAGGGAATGTTGACAGCATGGGTCCCATAAATCCCAAACTAACTCTTCCATCAAAGCTGTGTTCCGTAATCGGACACAAGTCATACAGTGGTAGCTAGAGAGCTAGAGGCACCCTTAGTAACTTTTCGAACCTTCATTTTCTAACTAAACTTAAACTTATTCACATACATTAGGAAACATTTCTGTTATACAGAAAACAACCTAGAATTTTTCTTACTATCTCAAAGACCTACCGTGGTTTGTGTCTGAACTACCTAAAAAAGATATCTCAAACATGGACTGGTGGTCCAGTGTAGGTAGTAGTCTACAATAAGCTACCATTGTTTATATGAACTACCTAGCCCTAAAAAGGATTTAGAAAAGCTTAAGTTTTCAAGCAAAATCCTTTGTCCAGAAGTTAGAAGCTTTGGTCCACGTTACTAACTTCTAGACAAAGGGACCTTTGCTTAGCACCTGGATTTTTTGGTAGTTTTGACCAAAATCACGACTGTTAATACTTTTTGAATGTAATATTGTATTTCAAGCCCTATAATTAAAGATTTTGAAGATATTTTTTCGCAGTAATTGACACAATTGTGTTCCGGGGGGGGAGCGCTCTTCAATTGACACTTATTTTGTTTGCAGTTTAGATTTTGTTTGCAAGAGATTCTCAAATAGACTTGTTAGAAGAAAATATTACAACTTCTATCGAATTTAATCATCACAGAGTGTAAAAATCGTCTCGTTAGCGAAGCTTATATAATATATCACAAATACAAATACACAAATATTAAAGCCCCAGTAATTGTTTAAAATACACAAATAAAGCTAAACTTTACAATAATAAAACAAAGCTTACCTTCGGGTAAAATTGTCCTTTAACACTTTTCAACTTTATAAGCATTCTTCATGTTTGTAAAATGTGATTTAAACTGATTTTTGAGCCATTCTTCGTCGGACATTTAAATTTTGAGGCATTTAAATATTTTCCCGCTCTTTTTTCAGCCCAATTTTAGTGAATTTTTGCGGGCAACTAGGTGATGCAGGCTAATAAAATACGAATCATTAGCTCAAATGCTCAATTTACTGTGCAATTCGCATTAAAATAATATGAGTTTGTATAAAATATTGTAAAATAGTTATAAAATATATAATATTACACAATTAGGTCTTTTATTTTGTTAGAAACAGAAGTTTTATACTTTTATAGAAGTTTTATTTGAAAGCCCGCAACATCTGCAATACTCATACCCTAAAGTTGGGCGTAAATCCAATATGGCGGCCAATTTAGAGGCATCTTTTAGCGATTTGGGCATAAAAACATGGCTAGTGAAACAATGCAATGCAATAGGTATTAAAAAACCTACGGAGATTCAAGCCAAGTGTATTCCGGAGATACTGAGAGGGCGTGATTGCATTGGCTGTGCTAAAACAGGCAGTGGGAAGACCGCAGTTTTTGCTCTGACGATATTGCAGCATCTCTCAGATGATCCTTATGGAGTGTTTGCGTTGATTTTAACACCTACAAGGTATATATAGGACTTGTATTATATGGATTAACATCTTAAGATTTAAAGCAAGTCTTTTTTGCATCAAACGATGAACAATTGCAGATAAAACATCGTCAATCAATGGTCAATGTTCAAATTTGATACTTTCATCATGTTTCATACTTTCATGTTTAGCAAGATCATTTGGAGTCACCGTTACGTCACATTTACCACTTTGACGTTTTAAAGTTAAAACAAAAACTTTTATAGTTACCTAAACTAACTTGAACCTCCTACCAAATTGATAAAAAAATTGATGGAATCTTTTGAAAAAAAAAAGTGCATAACGTCAATGGAAACAAGTGAAAACCGATCATTTGACTGGTTGTAATTCGATCAGCCAATCCCGTTTAACTAGCGGCACACTGACTGTCTGAGCTAATTGAAACTTTCAATTGCATACAATGCTCACTGTTTTTATTGTAAATATATTCAGGGAACTAGCATTTCAAATTGGAGATCAGTTCAAAGCCTTGGGAAAACCAATCAATTTACAAGCTGCTGTAATAACAGGAGGCATGGACATGATGACACAGAGCCTTGCGCTTGCTAAGCAACCACATGTTGTCATAGCAACGCCAGGTAGATGTGCCGACCACTTGCAGAGTACGGACACTTTCAACTTACGTAGAATCAAGTTTTTGGTCCTAGACGAAGCGGATCGTTTGCTCGAAGACACTTTTGCCGCCGATTTGGAAGTGATATTTTCCCACATTGCAGAAAAACGTCAAACTTTGCTCTTCAGTGCAACTTTAAATGATACAATTGAGGAGCTTCGTCAAATAACTGCAACAGATCCGTTTTGTTACAGTGTTCAAGATAGGTATGTGTTAATAGTGATAAATACATTAGCAAAGCATTTCATATCATGCTATCATTGACCTGATATCTATAGACCAGGGACAGATCAAACAAATAATTTATCTTTGTGTCATACAAGACATATTATCCAGACAAACTAGCTAGAATAGAATGGCAATGATTTTGGAAATGAATGATGATGTCCAAATTATGACCATGTTACATTTGCATGATGTCCAAATTATGCTGTATTTATACATATAGAAGGGATCGTCAAAAAAAAATTAACCACACACATACGTTTCTCTGGGCAAAGATGGGATATCTATCTATTTGCTGCATTAGTACACAGACTAATTACCAGACAGAGTACTAGGGCTGTTCGGTTACCGATATACCGAAAATATCGGTATGGAATCCAATATCGGTATCTTGATACGAGGTTTTCAGTCATACCAATATACCGAAATTTTTCAGTATGCCGAAATCATCGATTTTGTTGTCTGTCTACACTCACATGGTACTATCAAATAGCAAATGCCAAATTGATGTGTAAAAAGGTGAATGTGGCTGAAACCCCCTCAAAAGTGTTTCCACTTTTCATAATCTAAATCTCAAATTATTAAAAATTTTCCCTTTAATTAATGCAGCCCAAACACTGGTATACTGATAATATGATACAGAAATTTCTTATACCGAGCATCCCCACAGAGTACCCATTCTTTGACCAAGTTGTTGAGACAGACCATCCATCTCTAATGTAAATCAGGCCATTACTAATTTGTTGCCGCTCCTCCCCCCACCCAATTTGCTCGGTGTAATGCAGACATTTTATCTCTCTTAGTGTTGCAACGGTTGCAGAGTTAGACCAAAGATACCTTCTTATACCAGATCAAGTTAAGGACTGCTATATGGCATACATCTTGCGTGAACACACCGAGAACAAATCTGTCATAGTTTTCACCAAGACCTGCCACAGTTGTCAAGTGTTGGCTGTGATGTTCCGAAAAATCGAGCTCCCATGTGTCACCTTACACTCCCTGATGTCCCAGTCCGAACGCCTGGCATCCCTTGCTAAATTCAAAACCGGAATCGTAAATATTCTTGTGGCAACCGATGTTGCGAGCAGGGGATTGGATATACCAGAAGTCGAACTAGTATTGAATACTAACGTGCCGCGATCCCCGGATGATTATATACACAGGGTAGGCAGGACTGCCCGTGCAGGCCGTGGGGGTATGGCACTAACACTGCTCACACAATATGATATCAAAGCATTGCAAGGAATCGAGGAAAGGATCGGTGTAAAGTTGACTTTGTTTGAAACAGTAGAAAATGAAGTTTTGAGGTATTTGAAAGGTGTACTTGTTGCAAAACGCGATGCTGAACTACGAGTCAGAGATAGTGGGTTGTTTGATAAAAGAAACATTCATAAACAGAAGCGAGCTATCTTGGACGGCGCAGGGCAAAATGGTCGACATAAAAGGAAAAAACTTTAAAAACTAACATTCTATTCTAAAACTGGTCTTAGCATAATCAGGTCAGTCGCACAAAAACACAAACCTCTTTACCACACGGTGACTAAATTGAATTTAAACAACAAACTTTATCTTAATTTAATACTTTGTACAATAATGAACGAAATTTACAATCTCTTTCTATATAATTTATAATCCCCAAAAATAATCTCAAAAGTTAAATTTGTTGGGAAACTCAATTTGTTTAAATCCCAGGAAAACAAATCTCAAAAGTTGGCCACCACCAAAAATATGCTCAATAATTCCCTGAGTGCTAAGTTAAATGGACTTAATCAGCTTACACATGTTTATACCCATTGCCATCCAATTCACATATTCAGATAACTCACATGCCTAGTTACCACTGTTCTGATAATGTAAGCATAGAATGAAACAAAGGTAACCAATTCACATTTTCAGATAACTCACATGCCTAGTTACCACTGTTCATGAAACAAAGGTATTACCTTAAACCAAGGCTTGGTTAAACCAAGACTTTAAATTATATATTATTGTATGTGCATGAATTGGGTTGCAACGGCATAAACACGCCTTAAGGTACCGTTTACACGCTGCGATTTGTCGGGCCGATTTCAGATGCACGTTAATGATATTTGAAAAAAAGGTCATCATGACGACATCATCAACTCAAAACATTCGTCATTAACATTCAGCAAAACCTAAAATCGGCCCGACAAATCGCGGCATGTATTTGGCTAAGTTTGTTTATATCCAATTCACAACTTTAGATAACTCGAATGCCTATTTACTATTGCTTAAGTTTACCGAAGAATAGAGTAGAACAAAGACCCATTTAGATCATTCTGAAGCTTAGTTACCATTGTTCTATTCTGTATTTCCTTAAACGAGGACAATAGTTGCTAGGCGTATAAGATTATCCAGTATATAAGTTGTAAATAGCAAAGCAACAAGAATTAGCCAAATTGTGTTTTTCCGTGTTTTTCCCAAAAAACTGCAATGATCAAATAATACCATCTTTAAGGTTTAGACATGTGAAGAAACTCTTGTGTTTAAGACATATCTATTAACCGTGATCAATTAAATTCGTTACGATCAGATGAGTGCTTCATTTCTTGCGTGATTTACCGGTGGTGTCCTTAAGAATTTGATTGTATCTGTCTGAGCGGATAAACCTTGGATAACTGTCTGTTTTCATGAGTTGAAAAATATGTTCCTGCAAAGAAATGAAGCAAGGTGTTAATGGCACAAGGCCAGTACATAGTTACATACAGCGAACAATTTAAGGCACGTCGCATGCGGCAATTTTTACTGCAACTTACAACGCAATTACTGCACAGAACCTGTTATGTAGCAAAGTAAAATGCACAGAAAAAGTCTGAACAGAACATGGCCTGCGTTTCACTTCACCGATATTACCATTCTCGTTGTTGCCTTCTGGGCGTGTTTAGTAAGAAAAATATCAGCAAAGTAAAACGAGATTCATGCTCACAATTTTCTCTGCGAATATACTCTTTACCTAACATCGCTTTTTGTTCGAAATTGCGTTGTAAGTTGTAGCAAAAATTCCTCGTGTGATAAGGCTTTTAGTCACTCCTATAATGGGGCTTCGGTGGCGCAGTCGTCAGAGCAAGCGCCTTTCACCTCTGAGTCTTGAGTTCGATTCTCGTTGAGGACTTTACTCATCACACTCATGTGAAAAGAGTAAGTCAACGCTCTGTCGAAAGTCGTGTGTTTCCTCCCACAGGGAAAGTTGACAGGGTGGATTAGGATAGACAGATTAGGAAAGTAATATCACAATTGTAAAAATAAATTAATGTAGGTTAAGTATATAATTAGGTAAGCTAGATGGGGAGTGAGCTGAATAATGTATGTATGTATGTACTGCTTTCATTAACAGAGTTGGCCACGATGTGAGATGTACCCTTAGCAATCATACAAGCACTCAATCATGTGTTTCTTACCTGTGCCTCATCAAAAGTATTATACGATGGATTGTTAAGATTTAGTTTGACATGATTGTAAGTTTTTGCATCAACGTTTATAGCGTGAGTGGAATCCTGGTCCAGAAAATCACTGAAAAATAAGATTAAACAGCTTAACAAAACTAATCCTATTTATACTGGATAGCTCTATCAGTTCTAAACTGTTCTACCTAGATATCCAGTGAGGGTCATCTCTTATTGGTCCAGTGTTACTACAGGAGGAAACCTAAACTAAACTAACTTTATTTATACTGGATAGCTCTATCAGTTCTAAACTGTTCTCCCTAGAGGTCCAGTAAGAGTAATCTCTTATTGATCCAGTGTTACTACAGGAGGAAACCTAAACTAAACTAACTTTATTTACACTGCATAACTCTGTCAGTTCTAAACTATTTTCCCTAGAGGTTCAGTAAGGGTCATCTCTTATTGATGCAGTGTTACTACAGAAGGAGACTGGACTATCCGTAGAAAACCTGCGGTGTTTGATAGACTCAAACTAAAAGCCCTCTTCTCACATGCGACTGAGGTGAAATTGTAATCAGACAACTGTACACTGCAGGATTCGTACTGCGGGCACAGAGGTGAAAGACATAAACCATCTTCATAAAATCTTACCTAAATATTTTATTTACTAAATTTGGAACGTTCATTCGCGGAGTTTGTTTTAATTCTTGACACGCTAACCAAAACCTATAATAACGAAGTGAAAATATCTAACATTAAATTGTTAACTCCAATTACAACATTAAGTAATGATTCATGCTATGCTTTAGCCAATCATATCAGCTGACACATACTGTGGCTTTTCAGGCCATTATGACATTCCTGATGTATGTGATTCCACACAATACAGCAACAACTACACATTTTTGTCAGGTATGAGCCAATAGCCTTACTCTTGTCAGCAAATCCAGTAAATCACATACGTCAAGAAGAGAATCGGTTTCGACAAATCAGATCATGTGAAGAGGGCTTTATACAACGAATTTAATGTCCTCTGAAGCTCAAAGCTGACAATCACAAAACCCCGACCTCTTATCGAGAATAGCACAACGGATGTCCCCTTATTTATGCTTTTGTTTGATCAAGACACTTCTTAAAGTCGAGGTTTTGCGGTGTTGAGTTTTAACTTTCAAAGGACAATTGAATGAATTGCATCTGACATCAATCTACTCATGTTTTGTTTTCTAATTCTTTCAATATTTGCTTGTCGGTTGAAAATGGAAAATTACCTTAAATTCTCTGCACTAAATTCTTTCTCCAGAAAAGCGAGGAACATTTGGATCCCAACATGATCACTGAGAAGATCTAAGAATGAATATGACCAACGTTGTATTCTGTGAGGTGTCAACTTTTCCCTGGAGAAAATTAAAAACACAACGACTGTAAGTTAAACAACAAGTTTTCAAGCCTTGGTGTGTTTCAAGTAAGCATTACAGGGCAGGAAATGGTGGCCAACTTAAGAAATGTTGACATTTATAGGAGCGAGGAAATTGAACTACATTTCATATGAAAAGATTTGGCATTATTTTCTAACTCGGATAACTGCAGGTTGACCACCATCTGCTGTACGATATTGCTTAGTGAAGCCCACTTATAACTGTGTATTCAAGAACAACACGAAATGACGAAAACGGAATGACTCCGATATCAGTCTGTTAACTTTCAAACTTTTGCGATGAATTTCACTTTAAATACTAGCTCGTTTGTGAAGCTACATCATCATACAGTCGTTCATTGTAATGATATTAAAACAAACCAAAGGTTTTAAAGATCTCGGCTATTGCCTCGTTCTTGAAAGCACGTCTCGATGTTTTAACAAGATGAAAAATCGTACTTATCATTCCCGAGAGTTCTTCGTTTCATTTCAAATAATTCCTAATCACAATCATCCATGAATTTGACCGCCAGCATTAAAGTAAAGTCAATTGAACATTGTAAAAGAGTAAGCCGCGGAATAAATATTAATAAAGTTGGGTGATGTGGTTCAATAAATCAGTGTAAACTTGCTGAAACTACAGGAAATTAGTTTTGCCGTATAGACAGTGGCAACAAAGAGATCTACAGTAAGTATATTACAGAACTCTGGTCTCTTCTATGCATTAAGAATGCGCATACGAATTAACTCTTTCCTTTTCACATTACGACTAAGGCGAAACTAACTTTATTTACACTGGATAACTCTATCAGTTCTAAACTGTCCTTCTTAGAGGTCCAGTAAGGGCTTTCTTTTATTGGTCCAGAGTTGGAAACCGGAGTACCCAGAGAAAAACTGCGGTGCTTGCTAGAGCCAAGCTTGAAACATTCTCTCACATGCGACTGAGTCCTGCGTGGCAGACAGTCTGCCCATGCCCGAAAGGCGGGTGTTCCGCCGCGGGAGGACCGTCTGCCACGCAGGCTAGCGACTGAGGTGAAATTATATTCAGATTTCAGACAACTGCATACATCGTAGGAATCAAGCCTCGTTCGCAAAGGCCAAAGCTGGAGGAAGACACATGCTTATATCCCCTTCATAGAGACCAAATGTATTTGCCCTAAACACTGTTCTACCTGCAGAAACGCGAACAAAAAAAACACTGTAAAAACAAAAGTAGAAAACTTGCATTTGCCAACTTGGAAAACTTAATTATTCACGAATGCATGCGTGACAACTCGAGTCTCGAGATATTGGACTGCTGATTCACGTCTGGACGGTCAAAATGACAAAGAAAAAAAATAATATCTTGCATAAAAACGTCTAATAACGCCCTATAACTCCCCCATATGGGGAGTCTAACATCATACTATCGTAATATAGTGTTTGTTCGCTTTGGAAACGTCCAAAGATAATTTTGTTCGACTCTTAGTCGGTTTCAAAACTGAATTCAACTCCGGTCTATCCCATCCGGTTTGGCGCCAAAATCCCACTTGAAATTTCGAAACATTTCTGACAATGATATCAAAACATAACTTGTATCAGTTTTTAGTAAAGGATGATGAAATCATTATGGGTTAGGTCTGGGTTATTGTATCTTGCGTAATTATAGGTCAGAAAAGGTAAAATGGTACTTAAATATGTGATAAGATCTATAGCAAAAACACATACAAGACCCCGCTTAATAAAAGGTCTTTTAGTTCACAGACCATTTAATTAAACACATTTTAAACCAGATTAATCGTCATTTAAACACATTTTAAACCAGTTTAATGGTAAATAATCATAAAATAGCATTAAAATCGGTAGAGATTAACCGCCGTTACAGTATTTCTGTGGAGCGGACATTTCACAAAGATGATGCACAATAAACAAGATAATATCACAAACAAACAATACACCTCCGTGTACAAAAGACTTTTGATAAATGAAATATGGCATTAGGAAAAAACACTCGTATGAATAAAAACAGTTCGTGAGAACATAACACAAAGTCCTATATTTCAAGATCATTTCCTTCACCAAAAACCAACTGTTTGAAGTTTAGGCTAGTGGAATTCTACAACAAAGGATGTATATTTCAAAACCACTACCTAACTCTACCACAAAAGAGATGTATTTGAAGACTGCCACAGTTGAGAAACAACTGTCTAAAGTTTAGGGTAGTGGGAATTTAAAACAAAGGACGTGTATTTCAAGACCTCTATCTTCGCTGACAACCAACAGTTTGAAGTTTAGGCCGCTAAGAAGAATCTATACTCGCGCAAAGGACGTGTATTTCAAGACCTCTATACCCACATTGAGAACGTATAAGGCTAGCAAAAATCTACCACGAACTGTCAGGCACAATGGACGTATATTTCAAGACTGCTACCCACGCTGATAATCAACCCTAATTAAAAGTGTAGGATAGTTAGAATGCACCACAAAGGACTAAGACCGTTACACAGATACCGATAACCAACAGTTTGAAGTTTAGGCTAGTGAGAATCTACCACAAAGGACGTGTATTTAAAGACCACTACCTAAACATGAAAACCAATCGTTAAAATTTCATGGTAGGTAAAATTTACCACAAAGGAACTGTATTTCAAGAGACTTCTACCTAATCTGAGAACCAACCGAAGTTTAGGATAACCAACAGTTTGAAGTTTAGGCTAGTGAGAATCAACCACAAAGGACGTGTATTTAAAGACCACTACCTAAACATGAAAACCAATCGTTAAAATTTCATGGTTGGTAAATTTACCACAAAGGAACTGTATTTGAAAGACCTCTATACCTACTCTGAGAATCAACCGTTATTCTTTGTTATGATAGGAAACTTGATTAAGGAATCCAATCACACTACACTGCCCAAAATATATTTACTCTTCTACAATAAATTAAAAACACACCCCTCCGTACTTCTCTAATTATTCTAAATGCTGCACTCTCTCTCTATATATACAAATATTTAAATCTTACAATTTGACGCTCCGACGTTGCAGCGCTGAGCCAGATGATTTCGATGATTTGGAATTGGAACTTCGAACAAACATAGACATGGAGACCACTGGCACAACCTCGATTCGACACTCCAGGGTGATGTCTAGATATATACCTCCAATGCCTACAACATATCCCGCGCCGATTTATATATATATTTCACCACAGAAACGCAAGAGCCACGATAAACAGACGTTTAACACGTTAGATACCCGATTCAAAGCTAGATAAGAATAGATTCTCCCAGATATCTCGGTAGAATAGCTAGATCACACTAACAGAAGTAATGTATATATATATATATATGCTCCAGCGAGAACAGTCCAAAGAATTAATAACTTAGTTTTTGTCTTAAATTCTACCGAAAGTTGTTTCCTAAGAGCACAGAACCCGTAACTGAAAATTGCTATTTCGACAGCGAAATGTTAACATAACGGAACGTCGGAAGGACACGAGGACAAGAACAAATACACACATGTCAGTTCAAGGACTTCTAAAAATACAAGTGATGACATCGGCTTATTAACCAATAGGAGACCAGATAGAGGGGGAAGCCCACCAATCATATGCTATAATTTCGGAGATTTTATAAACATTTATTCACGGAAGCAAGGATACTTGGTTTACGTGTTGTGTCCGGTGATATAGAAACATTCCAAATATAGGCATATGACTTGGCAAGAGGTACCAGCGGCGGAACCAATCGATAAGATATGGTGAATATTGGCCGATTGTATAGTCTTAACGGGTGGTACACGCGAATAGGGTGGTGTTACTCCTCCTTGCTAAAGTCGTTTAGATTATGCAAAGGCATGAGTGTGTGATCTGATGTTGTACAGAACTCACTGCTGAGTTAAGTATGGTTAGATCATGTAGAGGTAGTACATGTTCTTGAATGTGGGTTACCCTAAAGTGATCTGATGTTACAGAGAACTCACTATGCAGAGGTAGTACATGTTCTTGAATGTGGGCTACCTTAAAGTGATCTGATGTTACACAGAACTCATTGCTGAGTTAAGTATGGTTAGATCATGTAGAGGTAGTACATGTTCTTGAATGTGGGTTACCCTAAAGTGAACTGATGTAGTACAGAACTCATGTGAGTAGAGTTAAACCTCTCCTATGTTCTCTGAGATGTACCTCTCCCGTGTACATGTTCTACAATGTGGGCTACACTAAAGTGGTAGGTTAGAACTCCCTGCATGCTAAGCTAAGCATGATGGGATAATATAAGGTTTAACTGTACATGTTCTGGAGCGTGGGCTATCCTTATGTAAACTGACGTTGTACACAGCAGCAAAAAACATTTACATTTGCAACCGAATTGCGCAATTTACTGTAGAATGACTAAAATATTGTGGTTTGGATCCACGAGGGGGACTTGAGTGTCCTTATGGAAAATTTCTAAATTACAACCGGTTACAAAATTTACCTCGGATCTAAAATAATGAAAGGACTGACAAAATCCTTTGGTGTTTGGGACAAACTGGTATAAACAGGTATGAAACATCTCTTCTGATTGGCTAGACAAACTGGTATAAACAGGTATGAAACATCTCTTCTGATTGGCTAGTTTCAACCAATCATTTATGCGTTTAATAAGCTTTTAAAGACCAGAGCTGGCAAAATTGACGGTCAATAATCCAATATTCGATCATATTGTATACCGACAAACGGTCAATACTTGAATATACACCGAAAAAAGGGTGAATTGTCAAATATATGCCGTAACTGGGCATGGAATTTACCGGGTGGGAAGTTTGCAGGTGACCTGCTATCTATAAGTAACCCCGCCCCCTCCAAAAACGTTGGCATCGAGCAGTGCTAAAAATATGAATGGCTCATACACATTGCAACTCATATTCTCATTACAACAATAAGCATGCTTTATATTATCCTCTCGACTCAATGGTAAACGCTACGCCCAAATTATAATACTTGGCCTAAAAGTAGCATCTAAATTCTTTCCTATGGAAATACACGCCCCTCAAAGGAGAAATAGTCTTCCTCTTAAGGGCTATGACCTGGTCTTGGGCCTGTACATTGTTCTCCTGTGAGTAAGAAACTGGGATAAATATGCTGGTGTATGAACTCCATTAGATAAAACAAATATAAAATACCTAGATACCTACAAACTAGAAAAATTAAAAACCTTTCATAGCTTGGAATGGTACCAAATAATATATAAAAGCTTTGAAAATATTATCTTGCAATCCTCCCCCATTTATAAAACCTATATTACTTCCCCATGCATGGACAGACGGATCGGCGACTTATTAAAGCGATGGGGCTTCGGTGGCGCAGTCGTCAGAGCAAGCGCCTTTCACCTCATCACACTCATGTGAAAAGAGTAAGTCAACGCTCTGCCGAAAGTCGTGGGTTTTCTCCGGGCACTCCGGTTTCCTCCCACAGGGAAAGTTGACTGGGTGAGTTAGGATATACAGATTAGGAAAGTAATATTACAATTGTTGTAAAAACAGATAATGTAGGCTACGTGCATAATATAGGCAAGCGAGATACATGATGTAATCGGTCACTGAAAAGCCCCAACGGGGAGTGAGCTGAATAATGTATGTAATGTATTACACAGAACGCCAAAACTTGGCTAGTGTTTATCATTTGACCAAAAAAACCCACAGTTGTCAAAAAGTCTCTGAAAGATAGCTGATCAAGTATAACAAAGTTTTAAATAGGTTATTTCCCACCACAAAAGCCTGAGATCCTTTCAATGAAGCAAATTAGCATTAAATTTGAGGCAAAACGGTTGCAACAACTAAAGTGTCGGAATTGGGTCGAAAAATTTGCAGTTGCTGAAGGGTCGGGATATTATTATAACGACCTAAGTTCAGACCCAAATATTTAGGCCATAAATCATCCTGAACGACCACGTATACAATATATAGTATACAATATATACTGGTAACATAAAACCACCCTCAAAAATATGAACATCTCTTTCATAACCTAGTACATTTTAAATTAAAAAATTAAGGCAATCAGACTAAATATTTAAATACGCTTGTAAGGAACACTAACTTCAGCTAAACTAACTTTTGGTAAGACTGGATAGCTCGATCAGTTCTTAACTGTTCTCCCCAGAGGTCCAGTACTTTATTTGACAACGTTATTGCAAAAGGTAACAGGATTATCAGGAGAAAATCTGTGGTATTTAGTAGAGATCTGCCATAGTTTATGTCGGAACTACTTAACTTCAGGTAGTTCAGACACAAACCACGGTAGGCTTATTGAAGAGTAGTAGAATACAACCTACATTGGATCGCTAGAGATGAATACGTTTCATACATCAACTAGTGCCTTTAAACTATACACCCACAATTAGATTGAACTTAATCAACAACTCGAAGATTAATTATACAGATTAACCACATTAAGCCAAACAACAGCATTCCTAATATAGAATGAGTTTAAGTCCTAACCTTTTGCTACTTTTGGCGCTCTTTGTAGAGGTCCATGATACAAAGCTCGCCTCTCGTTTCATTCCTGGCTTTTTCATTGCCATTATAAACTGACAAGATGTATATATACTTCAAACTTTGAAACACAAGATGTATACTTCAAGCTAGACCTAGTGTGCATTCTTATAATTCATTAAATAATCAAACTTTAAAAGCGATTCTTTATGCAAAATTGTGCCACCCATGCTCAAGGGCGGAAGACGCTCTTGTGACACACGTTGCGACATACAATATCTACGTACAATTGGGTGGTATAGAGGAAATAGGCTTACTGGTTAAGCCTCGTAGGATGTACTGAAAATTTTGCCTTGACAAGTTTTCGTTCAGAATTCGACTTGCTCGTAGATTAACAAACTAACTGTATTTCTTCTATGTACGCGAAGACAATGTACAAGTTATCTTTAACATGCCGTACTTTTTCAAAAGCTAGAACCGACGGCAACGAACATGCTTTCCTTGTTCAAAAATTGGCAACACGACTAGTTTTTATACCGCAATACTTGTCATGGAAAACTTGTCAATATTTTCTCATACACTGGAGCAAATAAACTTATCACTGAAAGCTTGTCATGGAAAACTTCTCAAGGAAAAAATTCGTTTGTATATACGGGGCTTATAAAGATTTAACTCATTTAAGATAAGATTTCACTTGCACTGCTCGGTAAAATGGAAATCCCTTGTATTGTATATAGACTTCCTGGGCGAGTACTTATACAGGATAAACCATTCTTAACTCAGACAATACTGTCTCATTTGCATTCAATATCGAAAGAGAAATAACCATCGTCAGAGAAAATCTATCTAACGTGGGGGTCCAATGACAATGTAAGTAAATATTCTAGAATATCGGCAGGTTGTCGTGGTTTGTATCTGAACTATACCTCAAAATAGATTCAAAACATTGCGACGTTTCGATCGATGCCTCTTCGACTTCCTTAGCCGCCGCTAACCTCCCGAAGTTGATGTTAAGAGCCTTCGCAGGTAGTTCAGACACTAACCACGGCTGCTTATGAAAACCACAGCTAAGCTCTTTATTAAAGATTAAAAAATCGGTTGGACTCTTTGCAGATGTTTTGTAAAGGACCACCGAGAAGTTCAGTCACAAGCTCTCCGGTACACTACATGTTTTGAACGGCGCGATAACAAACGAGCAATTTTTTGTTTAAAAAACTGGCATGACCTTCCATTTACAAGGCCCTTGTTCTAGTGATACTTTAATCATGTTTTTCACTGCTCTGATAGACTGATATCCTTCTTGTTATTTCAGTATCAAAAATATAGTGGAGTGCAGAAACTCCGCCTTAAGCACGCGTTTTTCCCTCGACTCCCACGCTAGTGGCTTCATTCTAAACGCGTCGAAGTTCTTGTCATGTTTGTTAAGTCGTTTGATGCTGTAATCTCTCAAATATATACCTCTTTAACATGGTCCGGTCATCTATTTTGTCCACCCAAAAGGCCAAGACAATACATTTTCTTATAAGATGCCCCGTTAATACGGCCACCCCGCTAACATGGCCAAATTTTGATGGCCTGTTCCTGATCGTCTTAACTCTTAACAAGATTCCACAGTATTACATTAATCCGAATGCTTCAATATAATAGGGAGTATATTTACGTATATTTGCATTTACCCATATATTCATAATTTCATTTTAGGATACATTGTTAAGGTCTTTCTGCCGTGCGGAGAACAAAGAATATTTGTCAAGTCCAAGGAAAACTTGTCAAGGGGAACTTGTAAAGAGATACTTGTTAAGGGACTACTATCTCGGGGAAGGGAACTTATCCATTCAAATATAAATAAAGGTCTTAAAAGATTATTAGACAGGAACCATGATATAAGTGTCAATACGTCAATTGGCACAAGTAGGGAATCAATAATCCGTACTCTAATGATGGCTCAGAGACGTGAGTTTTGCGAGATGAACAGAAATGCGGATGCTGAGCTTGAGGGGGAAGCTTGGAATCATCATTGAGAAAAAAACGCAAAAATGAAGACATAAATTATAAAAGCTAAAGCTAGCGTTGCTCGGCGATATCAGAGAAGAATGCCAGAGGTTTGGGTATGTTTTTAGAAGAGAGAAGATCCAATCAAGTTAGCATAGAGGCATCCAATACAAGGACGATGAACAGTTGGGAGATAGAGGATAAGATGGAGAGATATTGTGAAAAGAGCTGAGAAAACTATTAACCTAAGATAAGAGGATGCCTAGGTAATTGCCACCAATGGCAATGTACTAAAATGGCTGAACCCATTTAAAGGAGTAAAGAAGAATACGATAATAACTCTGAATTAAGCCAAGAAGCCCCTTTAAGCTAAATGCAAAATTAGTTGGAAGAATATAGTCAAACGTTATAGACTGAACAAGAACAGAAAATCAAGACCTTGAGAAAACTCTCAAAGAATAGGAGATCAGAGAAAGCCTCACGAATAAAAATGCACTAGAACTGCCTAGAAGGAGGTTTCATCTTTTTCTTCTGGGATTTCCTCGTAACTTTTTTTGTCTGTGTGTTAAAATTTCACATATTTGGGAAGCAAAATCAGAAGGGGTGTAGGCAAAGACCATAAAAATTATCTAATTTATCCAATTCATGCTGTACTATGAATACAACAACCAACTAATCCTAACCTTAATCCATACCCCAATGCTAACCCTAATCCTAACCATAATCCTAACCCTAATATGTACCTTGACCCTAATCCTGACCCATAACCTAATCCTAATCTGAACTCATACTCTAACCCTTAAGATTAATCCTTAACTTTTCTCTAACCATAATTCTCGTAACATTATTTTGGGACAGCAACATGGAAAGCCACTAATTATTACAATCACTGTTCTATTAATTTCCTCCGAGATTTATCAACCCATATCACAAATATATATAAAAAGACACAAAATAAATCAATAATGCACAACTTACATGACTCTGCTATTTGGTTTTGGCAGGAATGGAAATGCGCCATCCGAGTGACGTCGGGCACTCAAGTTTGGTGGAGTGTAATTTCTGAACGACGATACGTGAGGGGATCTTCTAATCATCCTAACAAACATGCAAAACACATCAGAAATGCATAACCCTCATTTGCATCTAAAGATGACCAGTCGCAGATGAAAACATCTATTCTCACATGATTCTTTCACAGTTGTCAAGGGCATTTGATAGGTTTAACTAGCATTACGCTGATTGGCTAAGCCAAATTTAAACCTCCAATGGTTGTTACAAACATATTATCTGCAACTGTTCATTCGTAGATGCAAACGACGGTAGAACTAGCCCAACCATAAGGTGTGATCTAGCCACTTGAGCATATAAAGGAGATTCAGGGTCATCTAACAAACAGGGGGGTTGACACTGCTAAACCACAGCAATTGCCTTTACATACATGTATTGATGTATTGATGTGGTAACCAATGATGGTGGTTATAACCAACAGTTAGCAGATCAAGTGAGAAAATTTTGTTAATTCTTTTCATTATATGTGGTAGTCTTGAATTAGTGACTGATAAATAGAATTGAGAGATGTAGTTATATTTCCTTGCTCCTAAAAGTGTCAAGACTTTGGAGTTGAAATTTTGAATTCTGATGGAACCCCCCCCGGGAAAATTTCACACCCCCCGTCCCGATAATAACAACGCATCAAAACAAATATGAAAGCAAAAGTGCAAAACATCGTTTTCAAATCCTAATATGCCAAGTTTTACTGAAAAAGATCCTTTGGCGCCATCGTGTACAAAAATTATCACAGATTTTAATAATCAATGTGTATGAAGACAGATGCTGTAATTATTGGACTTGATAACCTTTTGTGCGGAGATAAGCGCTAATTAAAACTCGCGACGCAGTTTCATAAATTATTACACGTCTGTGTGTAAACTGAAAAGCTTTCACCGCATTTAAACACACTCAAATCCAACAAAAAGGCATGAAATTATAACTTGTAATTTAGCTTGTCCACGTTGTACATTTTTTAAGCTTTGTTTTTGAACAGACGGGTCAAGCGGTCAGACGAATATAATTAACAAATCACAGTTCTTGAATTCGTAATTTTACAAACCACAACAAACATTAACAAGATTTATTAAATCTGACTCTTGTTAAAACATTAATAGTTTTTTGGTTTCCCAATATAAAGTACATGTATTTGTATGTACGCGTTATGTATGGCAATAAAATCTCAAATCTGAAATATTAAAACCCTCGTGGAAAATTGCCGGTGTCCCCTTTTAAATGTTTGCTGGTATCAATTTTACATCAACAAGCCAAGCGTACTGTAAAAAGTTCAAAAGTTTACATTTTCTCGTCAAGAGGCTTACCTTTCGAGACCAGACGGTGGCAAGTTTTGAGTAGAACGTTCAGAGCATTCGTCCTTGTCCTTGTCCAACACTACACGCTATAAAACACAAATACAAATACAATATCAAAAATATTGAGTCTCATACAAAATTTGACTTGTCGACAAACTGCGAACAAATTCCCTAGGTCAATATTTGTTAAGCTTTGTTAATACCTACTAATCCGTCTTCATACTCCTTTCGTGAAAGAACAGGTTTTGGATTTAAAATGAAATTCGAGCAGTTTTTAATTGTTTCCCCCTTTTCAAGAGCAAACATGTAATTTAACCTGCGATTCAGCTCTCAGACAAATGGCAACCGGAAAAGACCAGGGGGGGGCTCCACTACATAGGCAATTTAGAATACAATAGAATTTTTATTCAAAAATTAGAATTATGAAATCATAAGATATTGGCGAATGTGTTTTATACGAATAGAAGTCCTCAATACAGTTTTTATTCATTTAGAACAAAAGTTAGTGTAATTGTAACTTTTCTATAACTTTTTGATTCAGATAGGTCAAGTGCAAAAAAGAAATTGAGGTCGAATTATACTCAGTCAATATTGGCAACATAAAGAAAACGATTATGTCACTGCCTTGTGGAAAATGAGGCTTTTTAATATGTTACATAAATTATACATGACAGAGTATTGTAAAAAGATAGACGTTTTTGTTTACTAAAAGATACAAGTTCTAATCAATATAAAAAGTTGCTAATTTTCCAGCAGATGGTGATCAAACAGTTATCAGAGTGAGAAAATAAAAAAGATATTGTTTAATCTTTCTTAATCAGTAGTCCACCATTTGCTGCCACCTGAAAACCACCAAAGGCATAAACAAAAAAGATAGTAGCTTTAATTGTATTTGTACGTGGATCTGCAAGATCAGTGGATCGAAAATATTTGTACTTCTGATTACTTTAAAAACAAAAAGGTGTTAAATAAACAAGAAAAATCATTAGTGTTTCAAATTGTATTTACACTTGGGATCTGTCTTAAAACGCGTCAACTAAACTTTTTAGCCGTTCGGTTAATATGAAAGATGGCCATGTTGACATAGGCCTGTATCTGAATTCAAAATTAATAGACAAGGCCAATATGCACAGGGTGTATTCTTTATTGGTTTGTCCATTGATCTGTTGCATGGATCAAAAGTTCCAGTAGTAAACAGAAAGCTGTTGTGGTTTGCGTAATTTGAAAAATATTGAAGACGTTTCTAAACATTGGAGTGTTTCAATATTTTTCAGGTATGTAGTTCAGACACAAACCACGACAGTTTATTGTAGAATACTTCCTACACTGGGCCACCACGTTTGAGATATCTTTTTCAGGTAGTTCAAACACAAACCACGACAGTTTATTGTAGAATACCACCTACACTGGACCCTCACGTTTGAGATATCTTTTTCAGGCAGTTCAAACACAAACCACGACAGTTTATTGTAGAATACCACCTACACTGGACCACCACGTTTGAGATATCTTTCTCAGGTAGTTCAGACACAAACCACGACAGCTTATTGTAGAATACTACCTACGCTGGACCCCCACGTTTGAGATATATTTTTCAAGTAGTTCAGACGCAAACCACGGCAGCTTATTGTAGAATACTACCTACACTGGACCCCCACGTTTGAGATATCTTTTTCAGGCAGTTCAAACATAAAACACGGCAGCTGGGTCCCCACGTTTGAGATATCGATATATTTTTCAAGTAGTTTAGACAACGGTATCTCAAATACAGTGGTCCAGTGTAGGTAGTATTCTACAATAAGCTGCCGTGGTTTGTGTCTGAACTACCTGAAAAATATATATCTCAAACGTGGGGATCCAATAAGCTGCCGTGGTTTGTTTCTGAACTACCTGAAAAAGATATCTCAAACGTGGTGGTCCAGTGCAAGTAGTGTTCCATAATAATTAGCTCTTTGAGATATTAAAGACTAATGGTGTAATGCAATAATAGGGTCATTTATACGGGAGAAAATAAGTCGCGACTTATGTAAGACGCGCATAACAAAGTAATTTATTAATTATTAGCATGACATGACAAAATTGATGATGTTGTGGGTTTTTTTAAAATATTGCCCTCGCCCGCTCGCTCGTCCACCATTTCAATTAATAAACATCACTCGTACTAATAATAAATCCTTGTTGTACCTCGCGCATGATGATATAAATTATAAATAATAGTCACGACTTATTGTTGAAACCCTGAACCCTGTTCTTTATATTTAAGTCGCGACACGACTAATTTGATGACCATTTTATACGAGTGTGTTCGCGTCTTATATAAGACGCTTCTTATGTGAAGCCAAACATGGCGGAAATTGAAGGCATTCTGGTGCGTCATTTTCAGTCCCCTACGCGCGCGGTCAATCCTTTTTGATGGCGGGGAGTGATGTGTATATATAGCTCACTGAAGCTAACCAGATCCGAAAGAAGTGGCCCAAGGTAGACCAACATGAATAATTATACAAAGTCAACATTAACCATTTTTTTTGTGACACTCGATACAATATCGTGTTTCAGTGGGGGCGGACGGCTGAACAATTTCACCTTAACATCACTGGGTTAGCTGTAAAACATGGGATCTGGGATCGCGCCTTATTGCCAAACATGTTATCAGATACTGTAGTTCCGTATAAAAATAGATGTTTTTAAAATAGATGAAAACGGTTTCCGCGAAATACCAATAGGAATATAAAACTGATGGGACACATCCGTTATACAAAATTCCTATACATGGCCCAACACTAGCTTGGGGTCTTGTGGTAATCGGGGACTAAAAACACACACCGTACGTTACTCCAAAAACACTGCAGTAGATGAGTAGACGGCCCAAAACAACGAGGGACTGCATGGTACGGAGAACAGTAAAGTCAATGCAATGTTCCGGTCACTGAATCGCGACTGAAAGGCACTACATTGTTATGCTAAGTGTTGTGCAAAGGGCTCTCAGGAAGGACGTTAAACCGTAGACACTTTACGGTCGCCATTCATAATCAGTGGTCATAATTTAAGACTCTTAGGACTTTTTTGTTGGCGCGCTGCATCAAAGTGGCATATAGTCGAGAAGAGTTATAAAAGATTTACAACAACCAACCAAATTCAAGCAGAATCGATTTAATATCTTAAAAAAGCCATGCCAATGCATCGTTATAAATATTTATAGTAGGATTATCATTAATGACATTAATTTCAATCGCTCTATTCAGTCTGAATAAAGAGATCAGTGGATAAAACCAAAATATAAAAGAAATCATATTCATAAACTCACTTGTTCAGTCGAATTTCCATTCCCAACCGATTCAATACGAGTAATTTTTGTCAATTTTGGCGAAGCTTCGGTGAAGTTCATTCTTTCCATAATATTTATGAATAACGAAATCAAAACAATGTGTTGTCCTTTAAAACACGGATACACCCGTCTGACTTGTGTCTGGGCGATCAACCTATTCCCAAAATCTATACCAAAACGATAGATATTCTGTGTAAGTCGCGAACAACACAGTCTTGCGCAAATCGTCCTTGTCAAAATAGACGAGTGAATTTCGTAAGAGTTATGACAGAGTGTTTACATTGCGACAACTTGGACAAATTTTAATTATATACTGTGTGTTTTTCGTTTTTGTAAATAAATCATGGCTATCCGGTTAAATATACGACAACGTGAAATCAAAACTAACCGCGGAATTCCTTAATACGTTTTCATATTGCTTAATGCTTCTATATTTCATATTAGCCAATCGATAATGTTATACAACTTTAAAAAAGCCTAAGTATTAAGTATTATATGGACTATAATGATATTATGGTTTTTTTCTTTTCTTTTCAAATTGTCGGCTTGCATTGCCAAATGGGGTTTGTTTGCCATGTTATAAATATATACATGGTATCGTTTCGATATATAATATTAATAGGATGTGCAATACTGACCTACAGGGAAGTAAACTTTCAAATCATTGTTCGGGCTTCAAGGGGGAACAGTGTAAACTGATAAAGCTATATCCACAGGAACGGATGATTCGTGCACTTGATTTAGTGTATTTTTCATGGCTCTATTTATGAGGGGCTTCAGTGGCGCAGTTCCAGTGGTCAGAACAAACGCCTATCACCTCTGAGATCGTGGGTTTGACTATGGTTTGACTATCTCTCATTCCGTACTCAAAACATTCGTGTGAAAAGAATCAGTCAATGCTCTGCTCAAAATCAAAATTCATAGATTTTATCTGTGTACTCCGGTTTCCTCACACAGCTATGCCGGAACGTTGACAGGGTGGGCTAAGATGCATGGACGTCAGGCATGGATCCAGCTTGGTCTGGCAGGCAGGGAGGGAGGGGGGGTGCTGAGCGTCGCTAATAATGAAGTAGGGTGTGACCGTCGGCCGAGGCAGGATGCATCATCACTCAGAATCCTTGCAGGGACAAGGTGCAGAGCTTGTCAGAACATTTTTCAAAAATAAGATTGGCTAGATGGTCAAAGAGGCACCCTTATAATGGCTCAATCTTATATTTTATTTGTTGATAAATGCCCTACAAAACCAAAAAAGGTGGATTTGAAATGGAAATTGGCGGCCCTCCTGCTCCCCCATTTGGCCAAGGATAGGAGGGGTGCGCACCCCCCAGTAAATCCATCCCTGATAGAAGTAGATTTACGACCCCATTAGCATCAACTGCAGTTAAATACATATTAGGGCCATATTAGGGTTCAGACTGTTCCACAATAAGTCGCGACTTATTAGAGTGTGTTCGCGTCTTATGCAAGTCGCGACTTATTTCCCCCCGTATAAATGGCCCTAATGTCATTACGCACCACCCTCTTCGCCCCCCCCCCCCCCCTCCTACAAACAAAATATAACAATATATTACACTCAAAGTTCTTTTCACTCATCTTCGAGTGCTTAAAGTTGCTCTTGTTTTCTATAGCTGCTCATGACAGCGAATTTAAATGATTTACAAAATACAGCCTATTTTACGCTTGTAAATAGAACGAATGTTACGTGAAACTTATCGTGTGACATTTACAGATGAAAATTTTCGATGGAAATTAAAATAGGAAAATAATTAAATATACAAATATACAGTTTAGCGTGTATGCATTAGCAGTGTTTGTTTTTAAAATAAATTTACAGCTGATCGACTCATTTGAATGTCTGTTTAAAGGACGTTGCGTTATTGGATGTGAAACTTAGTTTGTCTAGTAAAAAACAACTCGTTATAAAGATGTCAAACTAACATATATGCAATGAGTTCAGTATACATTCAAGCCCACATTCAAGTAGCCCACATTCAAGAGTATATACTACCTATGCGTGATCTAACCATGTTTATTAATTCAGAGAACACAGGAAAGACTTGACTCTACTCGAACGAGTTCTGTACATCATCAGATCACTTTAGGGTAGCTCACATTCAAGAACATGTACTACCTCTGCATGATCTAACCACGCTTACCTCAGATACATAACATGCTTAAGTCAGAAAGCATAGAAGACTCCCTGTAACACTTCAGTCTTAAGTTTACTCTTCAAGATAGCCTCAAATCATGCGTAAGTCAACTGCCACGAATAAAACACAAGGAATAGAATCACACGTCATGAAACAATATTTAACGACTTGTTCAGAACTAGACAAAGCTCAATCTTCACTGCAACGTCCTATACTAAATTCCCCAAATCTTCTTCTATCATTTTAAAATCGCGTTTCAAAAATTAAATACTTTCTTTTTGTTCATTTTCTATTCCAATCCGCCACTTTTGTATTTTTATCATTATTTATCATACCTTGCCTCTGCACGGTTCATAGTTTTTTTGTATGAGGAGGTGATCTTGGTAGCGCAGCGTTGCCGAGACCGAACACAAGGTTGAGTTGTTCATCAGGTGATAAATCTGTGATAATTTTCTCAACTTTCTGAGCGTAATCTGGATCTTCTCTCGGCGGCGTTTTCTTCGCTTTTTTCGGCTTGAAAGGTTTTACAAGGTTCCTTTCAAAGAGAAAGGTTTTAAAGTTAGGAACTTAACTAAACTAACTTTATCAATACTGCATGGATAGCTCTATCAGTTCTAAACTGTTCTCCCTAGAGGTCCAGTAAAGATCATCCCTTATTGATCCAGTGTTACTACAGGAGGAAACCTAAACTAAACTAACTTTATTTATACTAGATAGCTCTATCAGTTCTAAACTGTTCTCCCTAGAGGTCCAGTAAAGATCATCTCTTATTGATCCAGTGTTACTACAGGAGGAAACCTAAACTAAACTAACTTTATTTATACTAGATAGCTCTATCAGTTCTAAACTGTTCTCCCTAGAGGTCCAGTAAAGACTATTGCTTTTTGTTTTGAACAGTGTTACTACAGGATGTACCCGGAGAAAACCTGTGGTGTTTGGTAGAGTCAAACTGGAAGCACTCTTCTCATATGCAACTGACGTGAAACTATAATCAGAAATCCAACCCTGGGTATATAGTTGTAATGGACACACTTTTCTGGGGTGGGGTGATTTAGACTAGTTTGGAGGAGTACCCCTTTCTCTAAATATATAAAAATGGTAGTCATACATACTTTGGTAATTGAAATTCCTCTCCTCTCTCGCGCCTGACTTGAGGGCTCGCTGGAGAACAACTCTGTGGATTTAATCGTCTTAGCTTATTTGGACTATCAACCATGTCAATAAACTCGGATGTGAAATTCGGAGATATGACATCTTCTCGTTTTCGTTTAAACGATTGCCTTAATAGACTGTTGTTATTGTGGTTTTCTTTGCCTGTAATCAAGAATAAGCGTTTCAACAAGTGTAGTCTACAGTGTTAAAACTTTATTTATACTGTAGAGGTCCAGTAAGAGTCATCCCTTATTGATCCAGTGTTACTACAGGAGGAAACCTAAAGTAAACAAAATTTACTTATACTGGATGGCTATATCAGTTCTAAATTCCAATCGGTCCAGTATTACTACAAGAGAAAAACCAAACTAAACTAACTTTCTTTATACTGGATAGCTCTATCAGTTCTAAACTGTTCTCCATAGAGGTCCAGTAAGAGCGATCCGCTATTGATCCACCTGTGGTGTTTGGTAGAGTCAAACTGGAAGCACTCTACTCACTTAGGATTGAGGTGAAATTATAAACAAAAGCAATCAAACCCGGGATCATAATACTATAACACAACACAACATTGATTTACACCCACCCAGAGAAGATTTTGGTGTTTCATTGAGAACACTCTTCCTTATACCTATCCAGCCAGATAACTTTTCATGGTTCTTCCGCACACAATCACCACATATATAATTGTCCTCGCACTCTTCTGGGGTCGGTAGTATGGTTGGTTCTAATACAAAATCATAACGTTCCTTCGTTTTGTTGTCTATGATTAACGGTCGCCCACCAATCAATTGAAGTAACACCCATCTTGTTGCTGCATCTTGTTTTAGGACACCATCAACAACACACCATCGCGCCAACCAATTCCAATCTGTTATCAAAGGCCAAAAATTATAAAGGCAACGTACAGTAGTAATTTGTAAGCAACAAATTCAAACAAAAACTGATTTCAACATATGTTAATCCATTAGCTGGTAATGCGCCCAGATGCGCCCTACTTTAGTATTTTACTCTGTCTAACGCCAGACGATTTTATTCGTCAGTGGTAGGGTACTGCCAGTTAATGGGTTAACAAAACTGTGTCTCTTGTTAACCTATTAGCTGGCAATGTGCCCAGATGCGCCCTACTTTAGTATTTTACTCTGTCTAACGCCAGATGATTTTACTCGTCAGTGGTAGGGTACTGCCAGTTAATGGCTTAACAAAACTATCTGACAATGTCTCTTGTTAACCCATTAGCTGGCAATGCAACAAAACTATCTGCCAGTGTCTCTTGTTAACCCATTAGCTGGCAATGTGACCAGATGCGCCCTACTTTAGTATTTTACTCTGTCTAACGCCAGACGATTTTACTCGCCAGTGGTAGGGTGGTGCTATCTGACAGTGTCTCTTGTTAATCCATTAGCTGACAATGCATTTTCTCAGCATATGTCAGTACATGCTAATTGAGTGATGCATTGTAATGCATAGTATTAAAGTATTAGTATCACTACAACTATGGCAGCTAGTTCCCAGAAATATTTTTGGATCTGGACTTTTGCAGAAAATTTTTCTGAAAGTTAATAATTAACTGATGAGTAACAACAACACTAAAGTATGCTCTAGTCTAGACTAGTAATTGTAATGCATTGTATTCACTATATCAAAATGAACACCACTGAATATCAAGAAACAACACTCCAATCAGTTCAATGTCAAATCAATCAATGATCATTGAACCTCATTAAATTATAAATTTTGAGTCTGACACGCAGGTTCCCAGAAAGAAAAAAGCATTTTCCACCTCCGTACCCTGCACCCCCCTTGTCCCAATGATATCACCTTTTGGAGAAGATGTATTTGACGTAGGTTGCTCTGTTTCTTCAAGAGGTTTTTCAGCCGGTGATAAGGTATTGACATTTTCGTCACCCTCATCTTGATGTACTTTATCTGGTACTACGTCAATATCATTACAATCATCATCTTCAATGACAGCGTTCTCTTGTGCTTTGCTTGCTTCTGTTTCAGCGCTGCCAATGTCTGTTAGTTTGATTGTATTGAAGTGGCCACGTAGCCTCTCCACCAGTTCTGTGTTCTATGAAGTAAGCAAGGCACCAATTGGTGCGTTACGGTAAAGATTACAGGGCAACAGATGGTGTCAAGAAATGTTGACCTTATAGAAGCAACAGAATAAACTACATCTCTCGATTCTATTTATTGACCATCAAATACATATAATTAAGAGAACATTTTTAGGCCAATAATATTTCTAATCACTACACATACATCAACATGTGTTTTACTTTTGTAAAGGGGGAGGGTGGGGGGTTACAAGAGGGGACAGTGGGGGATTACAAGAGGGGAGGGTGGGGGATTACAAGGTGGGGGATTACCAGAGGGGGAATAATTTGTTCCTCTAGATCAGGGGGCTTATTTAGAGGGGTATTTAAGGGGGAAGGCAAATTTGTGGGGGCAGGCCTATTTGAGGGGCTAGACTTATTTGAGGGGCGGGCAGGCCTGTATTTGAAGAATGGAGGCTCATTCGAGAAAATAAGGGGGGACTGACTTAAATTTGAGGGAAGCTGGCTTTTTGAGGGGCAGGCTTATGTCAAAAGTTTAAAAATAATGGAACTGGTTGATGCTACCACAGTATTTTGAGAGCAGAAAATGCATGTGTTCTGAAGTAAATGGAATATTTTGAAAAGCCCAAATTCTACCTTCCCAATTGCTTTTAGTTTATGAGTTTTACAAAGTTTTTGCAAATTTTTTCTTTTCATTGATTCTAAGTCATCTGGAATGCTCTCAATATGGTTCTCTTCTGTTTGAGCATTTTTCTTTGCTCTCTTTGCCTTTGTCATTCTACAACCCATGCATATATCCTGAAAAGAAAATGTATGTTGTGGACATCGTCAGTTTTATTAACGTCCAGATGAAGGGCTTTCTCTCAAAACATCAAAGTACTTCTATATTTTTCAGGTATTTAACTGTCAAGATTAAGTAATCTAATGCCGTATTTATACACATATACAGATGCTACCTAGTCCAGAGCTGTAGCCACAATGTTAACATTGGCTAAAGGCTGAGAATCTCTGGGGGGGGGGGTGAAAATCTGAGGATTCTGAAAGAGTATTTCCAGCATTCTGAAACCACTCTGACCCACAGATAGTATACATTCAAAATCACAACAACAATTTATTTTACCCAGAAATTACAAATACAAATTATATAGTTGAGTAAATATAATTCCACAAAATTATTGGTGTGACAAATGTCACATTGTCACACTGCTAGCTATGGCCCTGTAATTATCTATTTCAGGGATGGATCCAGCTTGATTTGATAGGGGGTGCTAAGCGGGCTTTGGTCATGAAGTTGGGCGTGGTCTGCGACCGAGGAAGGGTGAATCATCACTGAGGACCCCTTACAGGATGCCCTGTCAAATCCAAAATTTGGATTTGATATGAGAATTGGCACCCCTCCTGCACCCCCCTTGGCCAAGGCGAGGAGGGGTGTGCACCCCCTGCACCCAACCAGTAAATCCATCCCTGATCTATTTCAGTGCAAGACAAACTATCCAGATGAATAGTGCAATCTATATGATAGTTGGTCTAATGGTCTCTTAGCCACATTACTACACAGACAAATGACTGGACAAACTATCTTTATTTACCTAATTTGGTCCAGACGGATAATCCGTCTCTAGTGTATTAAAATTAGGTAATTAACTATTTATGGCACTAACCACATTTGATCCTTTTGGTCTTAAACTATAATTCTCTTATCTTGGTTCATAACTTTGCGTCATTTACAGATTAAAGCATTAAATATTAAAACCTAATACTCCTTCAGCTCAAAACCTTCAAAACAAAGCTAAACTTCAAATTTCATACACTGACTGACATTTTTTCCTCTCAATTCACTAGCCTGTCGGATTTACTTGAAGAATACAAATCAAATAAGTCGTGTAAACAAAGAATATTTATTTGCAAACGGATATCAAAATAAAATACACTTTACAATTTTAATACACTTGTAAATATACTGCACTTACAGACATCGTACAACGCCAAAAATGAACAAACGCGTGCCTATTTAGTACGCTCTCTTCGAAATAAACATAAATTTACCAAAAAAGCTTTGATAACACTTCGCTTTCGTTTTAAACTCGGCGCCAAACCGTATTTGAGCACGGGACGACACAATAGTTCAAGACAAGAGCTATTATATTTCAAACCCAAATAAGGACACTGGCCAAACACCTGGCCAAATTAACGCGAATATTTCAAAATATATTGCACAATTTTATCCAAATACGGGTCCTAAAAAACCTCTTAAAACTGGAAAACTATAGAAAGTCTTTAATGTATTTGCTAGCAATAAAAGAGCAGAAGTATACAGCCGAAAACTTGAAATTAATTCAAATCCAAAATCATAAGTCACTAGCCGCCCATGTTTGAACGACTCTCTGACCTTTGATTTTTATCGGCAAGCTTTGAGATTTAGGGAAATACAAGAAGAATATAAACAGCTTGTGTCTATTTCAAGAAAAGACAAAACAAGTTAAAAACTTACAGTTTTGCGTGGTTCTTCTTGAAAGGGCCTGAATAAATGAATGACTTTTTTCGGATATAAACAACGGATGCATGGATAGGAAGGGTTATGAAGGGTTATGGCACATGAGATCAAGGAGCATTTTCTCACATTAAGGAATTTTGAAGAAAATTTACGTATAATTGTATAACGTACCTTAATAAACAGCAAAAAAATAACTTCTAATACTGATTTGCTTTAACTTGAACAGGAAATAAAAAACCTATCAGATAAAATAAGGATAATATACTACAATTCACAAAGCTTTAGGACTTTTAGAATTTAAAATATATAGGAAATTTAGGGACGGACGAAGAGAATTCTACAAAATGGCTATAAAATGGAAGCACGTTCATTCAAATTTTTCCAAAATGGCGGCTCAAATTGGCGAAGGAGTGACGAAAGAGATCTTAAAAGCAGGCTCGGGAGGAATGCCTAAATCTGGTGATACAATCACGGTTCATTGTACAGGAAGCTTGGTTAACCCACCAAAGAAATTTTGGAGGTTTTTATTCAAGCTATTATTTCGTGTTCATTTAATTCTATTTGGGAAATATCTATCACCTATATATGGACCTAATATGCCTGTTGCCACACCCAATTCACATTAATCGAACTTTATTTTGCAGTACAAGTGATGCAGGACAGCAACCATTTAACTTCCAAGTTGGTTTAGGGAAGGTTATTTCAGGTATAAAAGTTTAGAGTGTTTTCATGTGACGTCACTGTCATCACAGCAGCTGTGATGGAACTTGGAAAGCAACTGTATCAGATCACCGAACCACTTCAACAAGAGAATGTTTGAAGTTGAAAACACTCTAGTCATCACAGTAAACATCACAGGCCAGCAGATCGTGGTCGACTTCATAAATAAGTTATTTACCAGCAAATACAACATAAATTTTCACTTTGATAACTGACCAGCATCTCCTGCATGATAGTGCTCAGTGAAACCTACCTACAGATTGTTTACTCTGCATCAGTTTCAGAGCTTTTGGTCTTATGATTTGTTTCATTTCTTGTCTTAAGGCTGGGATGAAGGTTGTCTCACGATGAAGAAAGGTGAAAGAGCAAGGTTTATCTTACAGGCACACAAAGCTTATGGTTCTGATGGCTTCCCAGCATGGGGATATCCTTTTTTAATTTTCATCATTATTTTCAGTCAATACTTGTATTATGCCAGGCAGAATCTACCCCAAAAAACCTATATTTAAAGACCACCACCTCTGAAGTTTAGGCTAGTGAGAATCTACCACAAATGACGTGTATTTCAAGACCACTACCTACACTGAGAACCAACAGTTTGAAGTTTAGGCTAGTGGGAATCTACCACAAATGACGTGTATTTCAAGACCACTACCTACGCTGAGAACCAACAGTTTGAAGTTTAGGCTAGTGAGAATCCACCACCAATGACGTGTATTTCAAGACCACTACCTAGGCTGAGAACCAACCATTTGAAGTTTAGGCTAGTGAGAATCCACTACAAATGACGTGTATTTCAAGACCACTACAAATGACGTGTATTTCAAGACCACTACCTAGGCTGAGAACCAACAGTTTGAAGTTTAGGCTAGTGAGAATCCACTACAAATGACGTGTATTTCAAGACCACTACCTACGCTGAGAACCAACAGTTTGAAGTTTAGGCTAGTGAGAATCCACTACAAATGACGTGTATTTCAAGACCACTACCTACGCTGAGAACCAACAGTTTGAAGTTTAGGCTAGTGAGAATCCACTACAAATGACGTGTATTTCAAGACCACTACCTACGCTGAGAACCAACGGTTTGAAGTTTAGGCTAGTGAGAATCCACTACAAATGACGTGTATTTCAAGACCACTACCTACGCTGAGAACCGACTATTATTAATAAACTAAACTATCTTACTTTTTTTCTTTAACTCTGCCTACAATTCCACCAAACGCTCCACTACAATTTGATATTGAATTATTGAAGATCAATAACAAATAGAGAAACCGTGAAGAATTGACACCGAAGTGAAATTTGGTGATGTAGTACAATATCTACAGTTGATAATGTACTATTAGGGAATAAAATTGTAATGTAGTAACTAGTAAATGGTGGTTTGTGAATTTTGATAAAACAATAAAATACTCGACTGATACCAAATTTTGTAGTATTTTTTTGTCCAACGGAACACAATTTTATTTGCAGCACATGTTGGTCAACTCTGCAAGGCAAGACTATAATATCAGAACGCATAAACTGTTCACTATATATGTATTAACCTTGTGTTTCGTGGCAAATACATGTAATTCGGACATTTAGTATCATTTGTTTGCTCTCGTAAGTGTGTAAACCATATAAAACAGTTGGTTTAAATAAAGGCTATTGTATTGAGAACCATTTATTTATGGCATTCTTCCAAGTTTTTACCAGTAATCTAACTGAACAATAAAAGTTGGCAACCGGTATAGTTAAACGAATTAGCCTGATCTCGCTAATGCTGAAATATTTGTAGTTTAAAAATAATTGATAATATTGTGTCATGAGTCCAGTTTCAATTAAACACCGTTCCTTGAATTACGTGTTAAATCACTTAAATTCTAAAAATACATATTTTATTGATATACATTGATAATACATTAAAATTCTACATTACTTACAACTAATTTTTCCCGTTTAAAAACAGCAAACATTTCAGAGACTGTAACTCGTTCATTCGTTACAGTAACCCCAGGACAAACTAAGGATGCATCGTTGAGGACACATTGTTTTCTATTCATATTCCCAAAAGGTGGGCAAATCAGGAAACATTGTCTCCGCAACAAAAATCAATGCAATTGCGAAACCAAAATGTTTCTGAATTTTTTGGGGAACAATGTTTTCAAGCGTTGGGAAAACGGGGAAACCGATTCGAAGACACATTGAAACAATGATTCCTAGTTTGCCAAGGGTAAACGATCACGAACAACTAATTCCGGAGGATAAAATATATTGTTTTCAATACAAACTTCTCATAAACTTACAATACATAATTATATATGGCTAACATGTTGTAGATTCTGTTAATATTTCCAATCACCGAACACACTTTTTCATGTCCCTGTTGCCATCCAATTCATATTTTTTAGATAACTAATCATAACTCACGTACCTAGTTGCCATTGTTCTGACAATGTGAGCATAGAATAGAACCAAGGTAACCAAACATTTAAATTATACATTTGAGTGAATTGGGTGGCAAGGGCTGACCAAAGAATCTTTGATAGCAAGCAAATCTACATCATTTCCACAACAATATTCGGCCATATTATATTTAAAACCCAATAAATAGTAACTAATATTTCTATAACCCACTCCCAAATAGTGGATATATATTCATGTTTCCCTTGGAATCGAGTAATCGAACATGAGACAAGTACTTGATTGGTAGCAAGCGTATAACAGGGCAGCAGTTGGTGACCAACTTCAGAAATGTTGACACTTATGGAAGCAAGACAATTATACTACATCTCCCATTTCTAATGCACCATAAACAGAATCTACATCATTTTCTCGCGCTAATTACTGCCAGTTTATCAACATCTGTTGCACGATAGTGCTTAGTGAAACCCATCTATATGCTCACATATACAAACCAAGCGCTTGTCTACCTCTGACTGGACTCAGCTAATATATTATTTCAACGTTTCCTTTGTACTTAATTACTTGAACATATCGTCCAGTTCCGAGTTTAGGTTATCCAACATTCCTTGGATGTCGTTGAATAACGAGTCTGTTTTGCTGCAAAGAAATATACTAAAGTTAATAACGTGTCATAGGTGTAGCTGGCAGAGTAGTCAGTGCATGCATGTATCTTTCATAACTGGGAATATGGTTTGTAGTTTTCGAGTTACAATTTCTCCTTAGTAGCATGTGAGAAGAGTGCTCTTTCAGTTTGATTCTACCAACCATCGCAGGTTTTCTCTGGGTACTCCGGTTTCCTCCTGTAGTAACACTCGATCAATAAGGAATGACTCTTACTGGACCTCTAGGAAGAACAGTTTAGAACTGATAGAGTTATCCAGTATAAATAAAGTTAGTTTAGTTTAGGTTTCCTCCTGTAGTAACACTCGATCAATAGGAGATGACCCTTACTGGACCTCAAGGGAGAACAGTTTAGAACTGATAGAGCTATCCAGAATAAATAAATAAAGTTAGTTTAGTTTACGTTTCCTCCTGTAGTAACACTGGATCAACAAGGGATGACCCTTACCGGACCTCTAGGAAGAAGATTTTAGAACTGATAGAGTTATCCAGTATAAATAAAGTTAGTTTAGTTTAGTATAAATAAAGTTAGTTTAGTTTAGGTTTCCCCTGTAGTAACACTGGATCAATAATGGATGACCCTTACTGGACCTCTAGGAAGAACAGTTTAGAACTGATAGAGTTATACATTATAAATAAAGTTAGTTTAGTTTTAATCCTACTTCTGTTCTTTTTGATATTTTTCCAATTCTTCTTCTCGTTTTTGTTGTTCGAGTAAATCTTCTTGAGATAATGTGAGATAAGCTATAAAGAGAGTATTTATCTTTAGTAGATAGGTTTCACCAAGCGCTATCGTGAGACAGATGGCGTTCAACTGGCAGTTATCAGTGTGAGAAAATATTTTTCATTACAAATAGTATATAGCCTGTATTGTATTTGGAGGGGATAAAATAGAATTGAAAGATGTGGACTTGTTGTTCAATTTTTTGACGCCTCCTGAAACCAACTATTACTTATCTTGTGTGTTATATATCTAGGATAAACAATACTTACTGAGTTTAGGGATATCTTCAATTGAACTGCCAGTTGACGGCTTGCGATGCAAAGTTTCTCTGATTTCTCGTTGGAATTCTATAGAATGCGAAAAGACACGTAGAAATTTAACACAATTTTCTTATACTGGATAGCTCTATCAGTTCTAAACTGTTCTCCCTAGAAGTCCAGTAAGTCTCATTGGTCTAGTGTTACTACAGACGGAAACCTAAACTAAACTAACTTTATTTATACTGAACAAATTGAGGGTTGCTTCGCGTGTTTAAGCGAACAAATTGAGGGTTGCTTCAAACAAATTGAGGGTTGAGGGTTGCTCAATTTGCTCCGAACAAATTGAGGGTTGCTTCGCGAGTTTAGAACTGATAGAGCTATCCAGTATAAGCAACCCTGAACAAATTGAGGGTTGCTTATACTGGATAGCTCTATCAGTTTTAAACTGTTCTCCCTAGAGGTCCAGTAAGAGCCATCCCTTATTGATCCAGTGTTACTACAGGAGGAAACCTAAACTAAACTAACTTTTTTATACTGGATAGCTCTAGATCAGTTCTAAACTGTTCTCCCTATAGATGAAGTAACGAAAGTTTTTTATTGCTCTAGTGGTACAACAGGAATATACCAGAGTATCCGGAGAAAAACTGGGGTTGTTTGGTAGACCCAAACTGGAAGCATTCTTCTCACGTTCGACTGAGCGGGTGAAATTATAATCAGACAACTGCATATTGCAGGAATCGATCCCCGTTCACAGAGATGAAATGCACTAACCACTGTGTCACAAACACCTCAATGAAATCCAATCCAATCCAGGAAAAATTATCCGTTTTGAAATGTATCATCAAATATATTCAAGAATTCCAAGATATATTATATACTTAAATCCATATAATAATTTATCATCCTACCTTCTGATTCGCTGTTCAGTGATCCTTGACTTCCAGCCAATGAACTGTCGACTGAGACACCACTTTCTGACTTGCGATCACGACCGAGGGTCGATGGAGGAGACTGTTCCGAGCCACTCTCTGATAGTGCTTCTGCCTCCTTGATTACCTCAGTAAAATCTATCCCAGAGTTGGCATCTGGAAAAGAAAAACAAAGAATATGTAAACTAACTCTATTTATACTGGATAAGTCTATTATTTATAAACCGTTCCTTCCCTAGATGTGTAGTAAAGGCTATCTCATATTGGTCCAGTGTTACTATTGTAGTTTATTGTAGAATACTACGTACACTGGATCAATACGTTTGAGATATCTTTTTCAAGTAGTTCAGACACAAACTACAGCAGCTTATTGTAGAATACTATCTACACTGGACCCCCACGTTTGAGATAGGCAGTTGCGATATTGAAAAAAATCGATATATCGATATCGAAAAAAATTATCGATATTATCGAATTATGCAAATGAGAAAACGTAATTTAGTCAACTTGCATGTATACGCATCACAAACAGTTAAAGATTTATTAACAACGGTTTATCCGTTTATGAAAGTTTAAAAGATATATTTAGATTGTTTAATGTATATAATGTTTATACTGTAAAACTATTGTTTTCGCACTTGTATCATAAATTCGCAATTGGTTGTCTTAACTTCACCGGTGAAAACAATAATTGCCGAATAATCGGAGATTAAGTTTTTAGTTACAACTTTCGATATTTTCGATATGCGAAAAATCGAATATCGAATATCGATAGTTTTGAAATATCGATATTTATCGAAAATATCGATATATCGCAACTGCCTAGTTTGAGATATTGTTTTCAGGTAGTTCAGACACAAACCATGGCAGCTTATTGTAGAATACTACCTACACTGGACCACCACGTTTGAGATATCTTTTTCAGGTAGTTCAGCAACAAACCACGGCAGGTTATTGTAGAATACTACCTACACTGGACCCCCACGTTTGAGATATCCTTTTCAGGTAGTTCAGACACAAACCACGGCAGCTTATTGTAGAATACTACCTACACTGGACCACCACGTTTGAGATATCTTTTTCAGGTAGTTCAGACACAAACCATGGCAGCTTATTGTAGAATACTACCTACACTGGACCCCCACGTTTGAGATATCCTTTTCAGGTAGTTCAGACACAAACCACGGCAGCTTATTGTAGAATACTACCTACACTGGACCACCACGTTTGAGATATCTTTTTCAGGTAGTTCAGACACAAACCATGGCAGCTTATTGTAGAATACTACCTACACTGGACCACCACGTTTGAGATATCTTTTTCAGGTAGTTCAGCAACAAACCACGGCAGGTTATTGTAGAATACTACCTACACTGGACCCCCACGTTTGAGATATCCTTTTCAGGTAGTTCAGACACAAACCACGGCAGCTTATTGTAGAATACTACCTACACTGGACCCCCACGTTTGAGATATCCTTTTCAGGTAGTTCAGACACAAACCACGGCAGCTTATTGTAGAATACTTCCTACACTGGACCCCCACGTTTGAGATATCCTTTTCATGTAGTTCAGACACAAACCACGGCAGCTTATTGTAGAATACTACCTACACTGGACCCACACGTTTGAGTTATCGTTTTCAGCTAGTTCAGACACAAACTACAGCTGCTTATTGAAGAATACTATACCTAGAAAGGGCCCCTACGTTTGAGATACTTAATTACCCTTTAAACCCTATATCCAACGAGACAGGAATTCAATACCTCGACCTAATACTTCAACAGATAAAACTATATTTCTTTAACACCTATTTATACTGTGCTATTATTGTAATAAATAATTAAAATGTTTCTATAGCCTGCATTCATGTAATTCATGTGCACAGTACGCGTCCGAATATTGGAACAGCATGTGGCTAACGTGTATGAATAGAGCGCACACGAGGGAATTGCAAAGCCAATATAAACATAACCATAAATCATTTATTCCCTATTTGTGTATGCTAATAAACTACGGTATGAGAAATACGGAGTGCTATATAGAACAGACTGGAGTACTGTACACTGGACTCGTGGATATATGGATTCTGTATGTGAGAAGAGTGTTTTCAGAGAGATTACTCTTACTGAACCTTTAGAAATGATAGAGCTATCTAGTATAAATACAGTTAGTAAAGTAAACTTTTTCTTCGTTCTCCTGTGAACCGAGTTAAATCTATAAATAATAGCTTCTGTAGAGGGGCTAGTCGGTATGTTATTGCCTATAATGTCGACTTCCAAGAATAGCATTTGATTATCATCCGCTTCAGCGCGATACATGAAACAAGAGTCTGCGTTTTCAGGTAGGTTTGAGGAAGACCATGACATGAGTCCAGTTTTAGGACAATAAGTCCAGGCTTTTCTTATCATGTCCACTTGTAATAAACACACAGTCACGGACACATCACACTGCCATTAAGAGGCATTTTGCCCAAATTTCTTCCGAAGACTAACATCCTGTTGATTTTGCTCGGAAATGTAAACGATGGGAAATATATAGCATGCCTGTGCGAAATAGTTGAGACACTTTCGCGAGGTGCGGTAATTCGAGGAAATACGGGAAGCAATTTACCATGAGGCATGATGCAACGATACTCATTTGGGAAGCGTAAAAATGCGTGACTACGGCTTGCAGCAAGTCCGGAAAAGTCGTAAAAAATTCCCAAAACGTCCACGAGTTCGACCATAAAATTCCCAGACTTTCGAAAGTCCAAAGGTCTCGTACATTTTTGGGGAATGATTTGCCCCTCGCGGGTTTTTACTACAAATATATATGGTATCATATTCCCATGACGATGGCTATGAAATTGAAATAAGTGTGCCTCTGCATGACTGCAAGAGTAATATTTAAGTTACCATGAGTTGTGAGAATATCACAACCTCTTAAATATGGTTTTGAATGCGTGTTCTCCTCAGGCAGAGGCGTAAAGCGTCGATGCGGTTCCCAAACTAACAAAGCGAACAATCCTCTTAAGGTAACCCAATCAAGTGATAAGTCTAGCCCGACAACCACCTTAATCCGCTTAACTCACTGGTAATAAGGAAAGACGCTAACGTTACGCGTCACCTAGGATTATCTCATATACCATATAGCATTGCCAAACTTCAAATGAGCTGTTAAATTCCCTTCTAGGAGCCCGTCTTTACTTGACTGTACACAAATTGCGCGATTTATACTATATCGTCCGTGTAACGCAAGACGAACTATCCAGACGAACCAACTAGACCAGCGTGATCTATACTGGCAATAGTTCTGGGAACCGTCATCTATACTGGCAATAGTTCTGGGAACCGTCATCTATACTGGCAATGGTTCTTGGAACCGTGATATTTTCTGGCAATGGTTCTGGGAACCGTGATCTATACTGGCAATGGTTCTGGGAACAAAGCATGCCTGATATTTTTCGTGTAATGCCGTACTTCTATACACATAGTCATAGACAAATCATCCGTCAAAATGAACTACGCAAGTTTGTCCGAGCAGAAAATCAATACGGATAGGCGATCTGTCTGTTTGCCGCGTTTGTACACAGATGAACTGATGAAATTATCTTTTCTTCACCCAAATTCATGGCATCCAGTATAACTCGAGCCATTTAAACGTATATTGCAATACATGTAACTAGTAATATTTAATATGCATATATAAATATTCATGCATGAAATGTTCTAGAAGCAGTCACTAACCGAATGCGATGTTTTGAATAAGGTCATGGCAACACAAAAACGTGATATTTCGTTAAGATTAAACCGTACCACACCATCCCAAGCGTTAAACACTTCCTATACTAAACACTTTGAAACATCTCGCGCCAAATTCCAACGATCTATCCCACTTTTCAAGACTATAATTCCACTACGCACTATTTATTTATATTTCACCTACATCTACATGCAAATTAAGACCACAAAGCCATCTTAGACATAAATCGAAACTCTATAGGATTAAAGCGAACATCAAACATTACAAACTTGTAACAAACATTCTCTAAAGCAACAAAGGCTTAAATTACCGAAAGGAATTCAAAATGCGCGATTATCGTGTGGCCCAATGTTTACTTTACTCGCGAAATGTTTAAACGAAGTGGGATAAGATCTGAAAGACCAAATACTCTCAAATATTTAAAGATAAATCAAAAACCATAACAAACCGATGGTATTTGTAATAAATGCATTGATATACTTTGAGGAACGGTGAAGATTTTAATAATCTAGTGTTTATTACTTAATCCTTTGCCCTCCCGCCTGCCGCTAGCCAATATTTGTGTTTGACACGATTGAAATAGATCGAATTTAATTTAGCTGAAACATACCTGTGGGACTGTGGTTGATTTTGTTAACTTTTGCTCCGCTTGCCTTGGGTTTGGGGGCAACAAGGGGCGGTGGAGCTTTTTTGTAAGATTTCGGTTTTACGGGAGGAGGTCTACCCTCTGCTTTCGCCGTTTCTTCGTGTATTGCGTGTTGAAAGGACGCTGCGAGCTCCTTAACACCGTCTATATCATCTTCGCCTGCCGTATTCCCATTCATTTCAACTGTAAAGTCCGTATTGTCAAAATCCTCGTCAATAATTTCGCTATTTGATTCAAATATTTCAGCTTCAGAGCTTAAATCGTCACTGCTCCTCTCGAATTCCTGTGTGTCCAATATTTGCTCCTCCGAACAGCTGAATTCTTTACGTACGTCTGTCGAGTTTTCGTCAGTAACTGTTCTCCTCGCAGCGAAATTTGATACTCTGGGAACCGCATACTCGCCCACGCGCTCGTCAGCATAAACACGCGTGACGCCCACGGGTGTGACGTCATCACAAGGAAAAAGTGGTCCATCTGTTTCTGACGTGCGAAATTCTGGAAGGATGTTTGATTCTATCGTTGCCTGGTTCTCGTTTTCTAAAAGAAGAAACGAAAGGAACTGTTTAGACTTTCAATGTTATTCATTGATATTTTTAAATAGAAATTCCTAAGGGCTTTTGTTTCAAATGTTTTAATAAAATTGTTACAAGTTTGTTCCAACAAGCTGATAAAATGTTGCGTTTGCGCTTGTTCGCAGCTTGTTGACAAGTTGTTATAGACTTGCTGCAAATGTTGCCCTTACAAGCTGATAAAATGTAGTGTTTGCATTGTTGGGACCTGATTTTTAGATAGAATATAGAGTTTGTAAACAGGGCTCTTCCAAAAACAATACACATTTATATATCTAGACAGCAGACACACACATGAGACATGAACAGTAGCCCGTAAACTTAGAATGGCGCCTCTAGCAGCCGCTAGTTTATAGTTATTACCTTTTTTACATGAATGCCACTCTGCATGTTTTTTGAGGGGGGGGGAAACCAACCCGAAGAAAAAAACTTCGAAGCGCCGAGAGAGATCAGCTACGACACTCTATTCACATTGAGTAGTAGTTGTTGCTCGACACGACGAAGACTGTGCCCAGGTGGTAACCCCCCCCAGCCACTGACCTCGCCCGACCGCTTAACTTGGAACTTAGTGGTGAAAGGCGACGCCCCAGCTTGTTGGGACCTGATTTTGAGGTCTACAATACAAACTCTCGACCTATCTTTGTGACACAGTACCAGTGGTTAGCGCATGTGTCTTTCATCTGCTCTCGACGGGAGTTTGATTCCTGCTTTTTTCGCACTGCGGTTGTCTGAACACTGGATAATTTACATAACATTTACAAAACAAAGATATTTTGAAAGGGACGACCACAAAATCACAATGATAGGTACAAGTTAAGAAACAATGATCGCATGCTCCACTTAGATCAACCTAAGACTAACTTCTTGAAACGTAGTTTTTCATATCGAGGAGCCGTGTCCTGGAATAGCCTACCCGATGAACTAGTTAGTGAATACGAGAGCCTCTATAGACTCGTTTAAAAACTGTTTAGAGAATCACTATCATAATTAAGTACGAAACACTATATTCTCAGTTTCATAATTGATCTACTTTTAATATTTGTAAATACTTAACTACCTTAAAAAATTTATGTAAATAGTTTTATAATGTAAATCACACGGCCCTTTGAAAACCAGGCAACTGAAAGGCCACCGTGTGCTTAAAGAAGTTTAAATAATAATAATAATAATAACAGATTTAAAATAAAGGTGTAGAAATGAAGTCAAAGAGAGACTTTACTTCAAAGAGTTTGAAAGAGAAGATGTTTCTTTTGCGTTCTGTTTTCTTTGCGTAGAAACAAACCTTGCTTTTATTTTCTTATTTTTCTGATAAATTATAGACGACTTGAGTCAGTTGTTTGTACTACTAAGAAAAACAGTGTAAAAATCTTACATGGAAATATCTTAAGCTCAAGCAGGACGGAGATTGCAACCGCCGAAACTCTAATTAAACGCTCTACCGATTGAACTATAAATTAACGTGAGAAGATTTATTGTCAATAAGTTGTGTTTAACTGTTTTCTCATGGGCTCTTGTAATTTTATAGCTTCCTGAACCTATCGAGACATTCTGGAACCTTTTAAGTGCTTATAAATGGGACTGAGGAAGTAATATAGTGTTAATAACATCTTTAGTCTCTTTCGTCTTTGGAAATTAACAAATAATATAAGGAAGCCACTCTTAACTGATTACTGTACAAATTAGTTTTAGTTTCGTTTGCCATTTATAAAATCGAACAAACTCTCAGTTGGATAGATCTATCAGTCCTAAACTGTTCTCCCTAGAGATCCAGTAAGAGTCACCCCTTATTTGTCAAGTGTTACTACGGCAGGAAACTTAAACTAATCTAACTAATATTTTTACTGGATATCACTATCAGTTTTGAGAGTGCCTGGAGAACACCTTCGGCGGTGTTTAAACTGGATATAATCTTCTCGTTTGCGACGAAGGTAAAATAATTATAATCAGACAACTTCATATTGCAGAAATCGAACCCTGGTCACACAGATGAAAGACACGTGCACTAACCACTTAATTCAAGGCCAAGTACCGGCTCGTACCACAATCGTTGTTTATTTTTGCCAAAAAAGGAAAAATTTGCCACTCGATTGACTAAAACGAGACATTAATTAGCATATTAAGTGGGCACTCCTTCGCTCCAGGTGGCCTCTCACGCCCCCTCCCACCATTCAGGAAGTGTTTAGTTGCTAGGGGCAACCACAGCGGCAGGCCTAGATAAACTGTTTTCCTTCCTGGCAGCAAAATCCCCAAACAAAAATTTCCTGTGTACATTTCATATTTTATTTTATATCTCAAACAAGCTAATTATCTGTTGTTTATATTTATAAAATGACAAATATTTCCTGTGAGACATAAAAATTTCCTGTGATGAATTTTTGTCAAAAATTTCCTGGCAGCGGTGCTGCTGGCGCTGCCGGACATTTTCCAGCACTGCACAGCGGTATACTTAAGGGTTGTTAAAATGGAAGTGAGTCAGCCCAGGTAGCCGAGCTAGCACTCAGGCTCCATTTACCGAGAGGAAAACTGTCGAGGCGGGCTTTCCAAAACAAACAAAACAAAGCACCCGGGCTGAAGAATGTTATAGAAATATATTTTCCAACGAGGTAAAGCCGTAAAGGTTAAAGGTAGAGGAGTGCAAATCATCTTTTCTTGCAGCTCAGAGCAGAATTGCGAAAGACGCAGCTCAAACGTGGCCGAGTCGAAGGCTTAGCTTTAGTTTTAGCAGGGCACTCCTGTCTGCTATCATACGACCCATGTCTGATCACGGAGCACATTATGCAGTCACGCGAGAATATTACGTCATGCTATATAACCGGCAATTTTGGGGGGCAAATCGCGGATTTCACGAACTGCCGTTTTCGTTTATATCTTGCGAAATACAGAGTTATAAGATCATCTATATCTCTCTAGAATCCTTGAACAACGATGAGTATTTTGGTGTATAGTTTGTTGCTTTAGCATGTCTAGAACTCGAGTTATTCAGGAAAGTTGGCGTACGTATTGATGTAAAAAAATGCCAGCCATGTTGAATTTGATTTTAATTAGTTTGAATTTATCCAATGAAAATGGTGGAATTTGCCACCCAAAAAACCGGAAGCCACACAATTTCGAGTTGTGACGTCACTTGCACAAGCCAAATAGGTGGAAGGGTTAGTTTCTGGCGAGGGAGGAAAACCGGAGTACCTGGAGAAAAACCCTCGAAGCACAGGAGAGAACAACTATATTCTACTAACATGAATTTTCAAGTACAAAGAAGTTACCCAACCTAAGTAAACCCCCTAACCTCCCCTACCTCCGCCCGCAGTAGCAGGTTTAACTTAGAGGTAAGGGCCAGCCGCTGGCCACAAAACAACAGCGTATATTATCAATAGAATCACAACACTCTTAACTACAATATCATCGCCCTAGACCGGTTGTTCAAAGGGCGATTTCTTTCCAGCATTTCCAAAATATGGAAACGCCGCATGTTTTATAGTTATCAAAAGTGCTAAGCAATAAAACAAAATGCAATTCCAAATTCTACAACCATTTTATTGCTAAAATTCTTAAAACTTTCAACATTGATTTTGCAATAAATGTAGTCCACCTTGCAATCCGTCTTAGGCTCGTTTGAATAAGACATTACTTTACGACGAAGCTTAAAAAGAACTTAAAATGTAAGGGTAAAAGTATTGTTAATGCAGAAAGCGAACTAGTTTAGACAAAGAATAATCGACTTTTTCCACCGATAACTTAAACTAAATTTATTTTATTTAAAATCTATATATGATTTAGAATGAACCTTTAAGATATTTTTCTATTTGTAGATCTATTTCTATTTTATTAGTACTTTTATTATATTGAATTTTATCAATATCATCATCATAATCAATATATTCACTTTAATTTTATTATTACTATTAAAGTCTATTATTATTCTTTACTTTCATGATTATTATTTCTATCGGATTATCATTTTAAATGATTATCGCTTGAAGTATTTGCAGCAGCCTCGCTTAGACGAATGGCCAATATTTCAAGGAACCCCGTCCCTCAATACCAAAACCGCAATCAGAAACGCCTTGACGAATTACTCGACAACAAGGTGGACTGCAAAATAAATAACTATCTGACAATTTTCATTGATTTAAGTCTGCAATTTAGCATATATACCTCCAAACCAACGATCTGTCAAGACAATGTATGCGTAATTTGTCTTGATGGAAGATTGGTCTATGTGTATAAATATGACATTAGACGAACCATCAGGAAAATATCAGGCATGACTCAGGATTTCTATTGCTTGATGCCTTGTAACCAGGAGCAAAGCAAAATTCTCGGAATATTTGCAAATATCGATAAATGGTATATAATATTTATACACATAGTCATGCGTGGAGGTATATGCTAAAACAATTATTCACCAAGGTGTTGACAAATGGAATGTTCATAAAAAATTCACATTCTCTTTAAGATGAATAATTGTGTACTATATCCATGCAAGGAAAGAATCGCCGTTCAAACAACCGGTTGCCTCTGAGCAGTACCTTGGAGTTTCTTGGCAGAAATTAGAATTTTACGTTGATGTCCAACTTTTGTGATTCCGATCGCCTCCAAGTCTTCCTTTGTAAGGTCGTAAAGGAACTCCATGTCATCAAAGCCGCCTTCCATAAAATGATTCTCGTATCGCGATAGACCCAGAGATTTGAGCCACGATGGCACGTTATTCTAAATAAATGCATGTGAATTTCACAATGTATTTTACAGAAAAATCCTAATCCTATAACCCCATTGACATTAGCCAGTTTGAGTCTACCAAACAATGCAGATCTCCCGGGTACCCATTTCTTCTTGAAATATCAGAGGACCAATAACGGATGACCCTTAGTGTATTTCTATAGAGAACTGATAGAGCTAGCCAGTATACAGTAAATAAAGTTAGTTTAGTTTAGGTTTCCTCCTGTAGTAACACTGGATCAATAAGAGATGACCCTTACTGGACCTCTACAGAGAACAGTTTAAAACTGATAGAGCTATCCAGTATAAATAAAGTTAGTTTAGTTTAGGTTTCCTCCTGTAGTAACACTGGGTCAATAAGAGATAACCCTTACTGGACCTCTAGGGAGAACAGTTTAGAACTGATAGAGCTATCCAGTATAAATAAAGTTAGTTTAGTTTAGGTTTCCTCCCGTAGTAACACTGGATCAATAAGGGATAACTCTTACTGGACTTCTATGGAGAACAGTTTAGAACTGATAGAGCTATCCAGTATAAATAAAGTTAGTTTAGTTTAGGTTTTCTCCTGTAGTAACACTGGATCAATAAGAGATGACCCTTACTGGACCTCTAGAGAGAACAGTTTAAAACTGATAGAGCTATCCAGTATAAATAAAGTTAGTTTAGTTTAGGTTTCCTCCTGCAGTAACACTGTAACAATAAGGAATGGCTTTTACAGTTATTACTGGTCCTCTATATGGAGAACAGTTTAGAACTGATGGAGCCATTTAGTATAAGCAAAGTTGGTTCAGCTTAGATTTTCTCCTTACCAACTGGAACAACAAAGGGATGGCTCTTACTGGACCTCTAGGGACTGATAGAGCTATCTTGAAAATGAGTGGTAGTGAGATGTCGCATGTGATAAATTCTTCAAATAATTGCATATATATAGTACCTCATACGTGATTACTGCTGTTGATAATTTGGAAGCCTCGGATAGAAGTCGTTTGCGATGACCAGTTTTTGTTATCAGAACTTCAGATAAATCCTAGGAGGAGAAAAACAACATCAATTTGTAGTAGATAAAGTGATGGATAAAGTTTACATATAAAGCAACGGTGTGATTGTTTGGTGGATTTCAATAAGAGTTACAGCAGATGGTGGTCAAGAAGTGCTGACACAGGAGCAATGGCCTTCAAATATAACTATCCATTATCCGCTGCACAGTAATGCTGCTTAGTGAAACCCACTTATGGAATCTAAGGCTACGTTCACACGGGAAACCGGACAAATTCAAGCACAGCTAATGGTACGAATTTCCGTGTGAACAAGTGGAACCGGACGAATTTGAGTGCGGTCCGGAATTCGACCGGTCTCGTGTGAACGTATTCTTAGTACCAACTTACATCTGCAGTGAGGCCAGCCATTGCAGAGAGATCAAAACCAGCGCCCGCAAAATTATCCATGTACGCAAGCAGTTTGGATTGGGCCAGCCAATCGTAGAGCTCGTTATATTCAGGCATCTAAATACAGAAGATTATTTAATATATCGTCAGGGATAACAGTATTCTGAAGGAAGACAAACGGTGATACGAACGACTAGTTTGACAGACTGCCAATGACTCGCTGATACGCTGGCTGACCAGGAAACCTTGGACGACAGATGTGGTAAGCACACTGTTGTACGTCAAGGCAGGGCGTTTATAAGATAAGGCAGTGAAACGAGCCGCGTGCCCTGAGATATGTACCTTGGTACCATTCAGTGAGGTCTGATTGTAGACTCTGCACGTGATCTTTGCACAGGCTACAATATGGTTCAAAGGTGAAAGGCAAAATACATATATTGCGCTAAACCTACGTAGCATTCAGTGAGGTCTGATTGTAGACTCTGCATGTAATCCCTGGTCGAGGACAGGGATTTACTAACGTTGGGTAACTTCCCTGTGCTTGAAAACTCATGTAAGTAGAGTTAGGTTCCAGTGCTTTGAGGATTTTTCTCCCGGTCTCCGATTTCCCGCCCTCAGCAAAACCAATCCTTAGACCTTCGTTGTCAAGCACGTACATCACGATTCTCTGGCTCGGGTGAATTGGGCAACCACATCATGTGTAATCGACATTAATGAAGTAACTCATTGTTATCAATCGATCGACAGACAACCGGTTGCCAAAACAACTCACTGTATGAATTTTTCAGTTCTTTCAGTGCTTACCCTTAAATTTGTTAAACCAGACGAGGGATCCGCGGGCACTTGAGGTACTGGGGGGACACGGAGAACGGGTAATGCACCGGGAGTTGATTCTGAAAGGGAACGTAACAGAGTTAAAAGGCCAGTCTGTATATACAAGGCTGTAGAACGCCATGCTCAATACAAAGACAAAAAGAGATCATACTCTCGCTCGAATCATCCTTTATTGTATCTTGTTGTGTTTCTTTAGATTCGCTGCCTAAAATGAAATAGAGTGAAATATGTAATTGATCAGCTCTCAATAACTCTCACCTTCGTTTGAGCTGACCTTAATAAAAGCTCTCAAGGATGCGCTGATTTACAGTAGAGACATAACATCCGTCAAAATGCACCATCAGTCATACTGTAAACAGAAGACGAACTATCGAGACGAACTGGATAGAATAGCGCGATCTTTGCGCGATCTATGCGCGCGATCTATACTGGCGGCAATGGTTCTGGGAACATATCATTCCTGATATTTTCCTGATAGTTCATATACAGAGTGTCTCAAAAAACCGCTACCCTTAGAAATTAGAGGCTTTTTAATAGAAATTTCGCTTTGTCTGGCATATTTGCAGGCAATTAGAAGCAAATAAGCAATTTTAAATTCCCAAGTGTACAAAATCGAGGCTTTAAAAATCTAAAGCCTCTAATTTCTAAGGGTAGCGGTTTTTTTGAGACACCCTGTACTGCAATGCCGTATTTATACACACAGACAGGTCATCCGTCCAGATGAACTACGCACGCAGGTTTGTCTGTGTAGACAAACTACGCATATAGTTCGTCTTGACAAATGATCCGTCTGTTTGCCACATTTATACACAGACGAACAATCAAACAAACTATCTTTTCTCAAGTCATCCGTCTCTATTTCAAATCATGCCATTTATACACAGACGGACGATCAAATGAACTAGCCACCCCCCAGGTCAAGGCATATTTTAACATATATACTGGGGGCGCACTTGGCCCCCCAGGCCCTCTTGATGGCCCCCCACTCACACAAAATTGGCCCCCCACTCCCTGGGCCCTTTATACATTGGGTCATTTACAGAGTAAATGATTTGTCTGTGTTTAACGAAATATTGTTTTTATGGCTTATATAGTTAGCCATTTTTAAAGTTTTAGTTAAAACATTGAAATACTATTGGATTACAAGTAAAATATTCAATCTTATAGTATTCAGAATTGGCAATTTCAGAGCTCCAGATTTCAAATTTTTCCTGGGGAAAAGCTCCCCCGGATCCCTACAGGGCTCGCGCCTTCAGCACTCAGATTAAGGGCCCTTTTTCACAAATGGCCCCCCAAATCCTTAAAATATGCCCTGCCCCAGGTCGTCCAGACGGATCAATAGTTTCTATGGTATAAATAGGGCAACTTACTACAACGCTCCTTCATTGCATGCTGTCGTCCGCTGACCTCAAAGTTCACATAACCATGACGACTTGGCTTTTCAGGCTTGTCTAATACACCTGATTTCGGCGGGCTGGACTCGCCTACAGTTTCGTGCCCCTCGTCAGGCACACTCTGCGGCAATCTTCGTACTTCAAAATTGCGTGTTTTTAATGGTATAAAGTTTTCATAAAACTTTGAGGAGACAGCTACGGGTTTAGGTGAGGTGGGTGCGTCTACTGTGGAGGATACCGGGGAGGAGGGGCGTTTTACTGGGCTGATCATGACGTAACCCTTTTTGTCAACCTGCACTTCGGGTTTTGTCCATGTTCGTTTAAGTCTCGTCATATCTTCGTAGCCTGATCGGGATTGCGAGCGTGTAGGTGGGTGAAGAGTAGAGTGGGTTGTGTGTTGATTTAGTTCTAGGGTGGTAGGTGGGGGAAGGGGTGCAGAGTCTGTAAGATCTTGGCTGTCAGGTTTGGGATAAGGGTGATTATCACTACGGTTAAGCGAGTTCTCCATCTGTGGGGGCGAGGAGTGAGCTTGATCATCATTAGGGGAGCTCTCGAGAGGGACTGCTTGTGGGGGTGGGGGGAAGTCATTCAGAGAGGACGCAGAAGGAGAAGCCAAGCTTTCTGGTGGAGGGGGGAGAGGGGGTGATGGTGAACGGGATGATGGTGATTGGTTGCTTACAATAACTGTGGGTGGTGGGGTTGTATTTTCTGTCATGTCTGATATAGAAGGTGGGGGAGGGGGGAAGGAAGGTGAGGGTGACCGAACAGGCTGTTTTGAAAGAGTAGGGGATGATACTTCTGTTTGGGAATGAGGTAATTTTGGTGATGGTGTTTGAACGGGCGGTTTTGAGATGGTAGGGGGTGATTGAACTGGCTGTTTGATCAGGGATGGGGAAAGGGGCATTGGTTTGGGAAGTGGGGGTAAAGTAGGTGATGGTGATCTCGGTGTGCTTTGTGGTGAAACATCACTTGGTACTGGTGATGGTGTGGTTGAGCCAGAGGGTGGTGGTGGTGGTGGTGGTGGTGGTGGGGGCGGCGGTGATGTCCCCCTCCTATCCGCTCGGAATGAAGATCGATTCTTTTTATCAAGTTTTGGAGGTAGTACTGGGTCAGCAACGGCAGGAACTGAAGGCCTCCCTCCGGACAGCGAGTGTCGTTTTTTCAAGGGTAACGGGGGAAGGTCCTGTGAGTGTGTTACCAGTGATGACATTGTGTAGTGTCGAGATTTCATGGGGAGCGGAAGCTGAGCTTGCTCTAGTGAGAGTTGAGTTTCGGATGATGACCGTTTTTGTTCCTGATTGTTTTGGGATGGTAATGGTTGCTGTTGTTGTATTTGTTGTTGTTGTTGTTGTTGTTGTTGTTGTTGTTGTTGTTGCTGCTGTTGTTGGTGAAGCCGTTCTTGCTGTTGTTGTTGTTTCTCAACCTCTTCTTGTTGTCTTTGACTATTTTCTTGCTCAATTCTCTGTTGTTGTCTCTTGATTCTCTCCTCTTGCTGTCTTTGCAATTCCAGTCGAAGTTTTTCCTTATCTTCCGCTCCTTGTTTACCAAGCATTTGCTGTCCTAACCTAGCGTAGCTGCCATTAACCCGTACCGACTTCTGCGTCTCACTTGTCCTAACAACATCCTTGTTATCAATACCTGTCTTCACATTATCTGCGTTATCTAAATTTGTGTTTCCAATATCTGTATTTTCACCATCGGTTGAATTCGGAAGCCATACTTCAGCATACTCCGTTTTTGTTGGAGGAGATGAAGACGGCCCCGACTTACTGTTGTGGCTTTCCACTACCAAGATATCCAAATAGTTTAATCTCTTTTTCTTATCATCTACCTCGTTTTCCGATCGTGATCGGTCGCCCGTGTTTCGTCGAGCGTCGCCATTGTTGGGGGCGCGAGGTGAACGGTCGTCAGGTTCCGATTGGGACCTATTTGGCGCCTTTTTTCGGAAACTGCTCATCCTTGGAGCACGTGATTTGCTTGCTACAGGCTGACTAGCTAAATAAGAAAGAAGGGCATCCTTGATTGGTCCAATGTCTCTACAGAAGGAAACCTAAACTAAACGAACTTTATTTAAACTGGATAGCTCTATCAGTTCTAAACTGTTCTCCCTTGAGGTCCAGTAAGAGTCATCCCTTATTGATCCAGTGTTACTACAGGAGGAAACCTAAACTAAACTAACTTTATTTATACTGGATAGCTCTATCAGTTCTAAACTGTTCTCCCTTGAGGTCCAGTAAGGGCCATCCCTTATTGATCCAGTGTTACTACAGGCGGAAACCTAAACTAAACTAACTTTATTTATACTGGATAGCTCTATCAGTTCTAAACTGTTCTTCCTAGAGGTCCAGTAAGGGTCATCTCTTATTGGTTCAGTGTTACTACAGAAGGAAACCTAAACTAAACTAACTATATTTATACTGGATAACTCTATCAGTTCTAAACTGTTCTCTCTAGAGGTCCAGTAAGGGCCATCCCTTATTGATCCAGTGTTACTACAGGAGGCACCTAAACGATATTAACTTGATTTATACTGGATAGCTCTATCACTTCTAAACTGTTCTCCCTAGAGGTCCAGCAAGGGTCATCCCGCATTGGTTCAGTGTTACTACAGGAGGAAACTGGAGTACCAGTAAGTCTTCGTGTTAGTAACAATTTCAAAATATAACTTACGTGGTGTAACAGTAACAATCTCAAACGTGTTTGATACAGTGCCAACAGATGAAACTTTTGATGCCTCGCTTGACGAGCTGGATGAACGTTTTACTGAAAATAGTATAATAAACGAGATGTTATTGCACTGCTTTCATGCGTATTATTACAGAACAAATAAGTGTCTAAATCACACCTGAATTCCGAGTTGGTGAACGCAGAACTTGGACCACAGACGAAGGAAAGAAACCGATTCTTTCTTTCTGATAAAAATACAATTAATACGAATTCAAATTGAGCTTTTTACAGGATTATCGTTGACATATTTTTATGGGAAATGTTTGTTGAGGTTAAATTTTTTAAAAGTTGAATTCAATATTGGTAAAATGTAAATTTTTTCCACTTACGTGGTCGTCTCTCACACATCCTTTCCACATCCCATCTTTCCTTCTGTCAAGAACCTAAAACACAACACAACATTGGATCGATCCCATGGACCATGGGAATATAACGCACCATTTCACAATGTCGGGGCCTTTTCAGACAGCCACATTGGTACTCGATGATAAAGATGAACAGTCTACTTATCAAGAGCGATGGACCCAGCTTGATCTGGCAGAGGGTGCTGGTCATGAAGCAGTTTAAGCAGGGAATGACCATCGACTGAGGCAGAGGACCCCAGGCAGGGTCAAGGGGGCAAACTTGTCGAAAAAATTAAATAGGGTTACCTAGATGGTCAAAGAGACCCCAAAAAGCCCTGGCAAATCCAAAATTTGGATTTGATGTGTAAATTGGAACACCCCCCCCATTAATCCATGCTTACCAATATTTAAGATTACTTACCAATACTATATCTCCTATCCGTAGAGTCAAGAATGTATCGTCCGTGATATTAGCGTAATCTTTGACCGCTCTCGCATACACAACTTCCACTGATGCTTCTAGAAATGAAAGTTTAACAGTAAAACATGTGGGGTGCTAAAAGGGCAATCAGTAACAGCATGCTCCCGTCAGCAAATGAAATAAAATAATCAGACATAATTATTAATAAATTATTCATGAACTAATTACAAAGTTTTTGTTTAAATTTCTTCAGGTAGTTCAGCTTAATGTAGAATACTACCTACCCTGGACTTTAAAATAATCAAGTACCTCGTAATAAATGTTTAATTTCAGAGGAAGCTCCAGACTTTGTGAACTGTGTAACCATATCCAACGCTGTCTGTCCTTCTCTGTTCTTTAAATTCACATCAATGCCGGCCTGAAAGAGACACAAATCAACCATTGAAGCCCACGCAAACCACAATGTGAAATTAATTTTTTTAACAAAGTATGCCAGTATATCACATGTATAGCTTGCTACCTCGATTAAGTATTTGACAACATCAGTCTTTCCATATAAGGCACCTTCATGTATACACGTTCCTGTTGGTCCTCTCTGATTGATGTCTGCACCGGCCTCAATCAACAGCCTAGAAGTATTGAAGTTTGTTCACGGCAGCCAGGTTTAATATCATTCACATTTTTGCTCACTACTCACTAGCTCACTGGCTTTAAGTAAATGAATGCAAAGTGCGGTTGAACTGCATTCACAGCCCAACGTTAAGACACTCTGGTCATTAGGGGTGTTCTGAAGTCACACCTTAGCTCCATGGTGTGAAACCAAGTATGCGATCATGTGGGAAAACTCTAAAGTGATCACCACTTATCATCGCTACGGTCAAAGATGTTGCCTAGAAGCATGACATATGAACACGAATCATCATGCTTTCAATAGAGATGACGGTAGCTATCTGCCACAAGATTATCTCACTTTGTTGGCCGATGACGTCATCCCTTGAGTATATAATGACTACATTACGACTTTAGATCACCCTTGCTGAAGACACTAGACTGAAGTGTCGAAACGCCGGGTCGTGAATGCAATTCGACATGGCTTAAAACCATAGTAGCAAGTGAAAACAAACTTGGACGTATGCTTTTATCTAAGCAAAAACAAACCTGATTTTACCTGAGTTCTAAATTATATTGCATAACTGCTATAGAGAAATTAAAGGGGTCGAAATTGGGAGTTTACCTTTCCACAAAGGTAACTGCCATTTTTGGTGTGAAACGATAATCAAGCATTTTTCTATAACAATTTTTCCCAATTTTCTTTTGAAGAAACGAAGCTCACAAACAAGACAGCTAAAAAAATGTTGTTCTGAGCCAAAACACAACAAATCGGCAGTATTACACTGTCATAGACTTTGTATAAATATGTTGACATGCAATTTTGAAACTGTGCGAAAAGGGATGATTTGTTAAGCGTTCTTGTCGTCTGTATGAGAACATCGTGATGATTGACTTACTTGACAACATCACAATGTCCAGTTTTAGCTGCCATATGCAATGGTGATGCTTTCTCTTGAAACTCTTTTGGATTCAACAGCTTTTCACATTTTCCACGACTGTTGTTTAGCAAGATTCGGACAACCTGTAACAAAGATATTTTCATGAAATACACTACATTTGGGCTCATTTCAGCTTTTCTGAATATAATGTACAAATCAGAAATATTTGAAATAACTTTAGTTTATACCTCCAAATGCCCAAATCTACAAGCCAAATCCAAAGCAGTTTCTCCTTGATTGTTCACGACTGTAGGGTCACAGTCATGGTCGACCAAACGTTCTACCTATAAAGACCTTAATCTATTAGATATATCCAGGATATATTAGAGCTATCTAGTATTGGTTTAGTTTCAAATTGGTTTCTTTTGTGGACCAATAAGGTAGGCCCTTACTGGACCTCTAAGAAAGACAATTGATACAACTACAGTATATGCATACAATATAGATAAAGTTAGTTTAGTTTAGGTTTGCTCCTGTAGTAATACTGAACCAATATGAGATTGCCCTTACTGTAACTCTAAGGAGAACAGTTCAGAACTGATGGAGGCATAGAGCTATCCAGTATAAATGAACGCAGTCTATATCTTTACATATTAATTCTATTTTGTTATGATTGTTATCAATGACTACTTTATTTTCATTGGTTAATATTTTGTTCACGTGACAGCTTTTATAGCGTTGCTATAAAAGCTGATGTAATGTGTTTATCTGTCTACTAATTTCTCCTGACGAAGGGCTTTAGCTCGAAACGTCGAGATTTTGTTTATATCTTTTAGGCACACACAAAGCAACCCTCAATTTGTTCAGTATAAATGAAGTTAGTTTAGTTCAGGCTTCCTCCTGTACAGTAGTAACACTGGATCAATAAGGGTAACCCTTACTGGACCTCTAGGGGGAACAGTTTAGAACTGATAGAGCTATTCAGTATAAATAAAGTTAGTTTAGTTCGGGTTTCCTCCTGTAGTAACGTAACACTGGATCAATAAGAGATGACTCTTACTGCATCTCTTGGGAGAACTGTTTAGAACTTGATTAGAGCTATCCAGTATAAAAGAGTTAGTTTAGTTAAACACTGGATCAATAAGGGATAACCCTTACTGGACCTCTACGGAGAACAGTTCAGAACTGATAGAGCTACCAGTACAAATAAGGTTAGCTTATTGTGTTAGACTAACCACTCCATAATTCCCATGCTCTGAAGCAAGATGTAATGGAGTAGCACCACTTCTAGAACAAAGGTTAGTTTGAGCACCAGCATCGAGAAGTAATAACGCAGGCTCCACCTTACCAGCCCACGCTGCTAGATGCAGTGGAGTCATTCCTAAAGATGAAAAAACATTAGCCCAGTAATGCCCAACACTTTCACATTGACAACAGAGGCGGCATGCCATCTTTTGGGTTCTCAGTTTGTAGATTATCACTGACCAGCTCAATTCTGCTCTCTTGTGGTTCTCAAACATTTACAGCACACACCTTTTTTATCCTTAGCATTCACGTCAGTTGTAAATTCCAACAGTCCCATGACAATCTCACCATTTCCACTGAGGGCAGCATGGTGTAGAGGAATGAATCTGATAAAAAAATGTGCTCGAGATTAACTTTATAACTCATTAATACCCAGCACTTCTCTTCACAAGTGAAGTTGTTAGTCATTAGACATAGTAAAATAACAAGGGCATCTCGCACAATGAACAGAATCTTGAAGGGTTTTTGTAGATGGAAATTTCTAGCGAAATTTATATACATATTTTAGACCTTACCGGAAGCAGTTGTGAAAAATGCAACTATAGGACCTCTGGCAGGAATTAAAACTGCAACCCTGCGATTCCATCTACAGCTGGACTCTGTAGCTCAGTAGTCAGAGCGCTGCGCCAGAATCACAAGGCCACAGATTTTATTCTTCCCGGAGAGCCTATAGTTGCATTTTTCACGAATGCTCCTGGTTAGGTCTAAATATGCATATAATTTTTGCTCTAAATTTCCATCTACAAAAACGCTTTTATAAAAAGAACAGTACTAACCCATCGTGATCCACAATATGAAGAGAGCCTTTCTTATGTCCTTTTTCTATAAATAAGAATTCGCTGTCAATTAATCCTTTTAATCTGATTTAACCTGGTCTTTAACCTCTTTAGTCTGGTAATCTGGCATTAGACTGAGTAAAACAACAAAGAACAGCACATTACAGACTAATTGGTTAAGCTTAAATATCTGAGTTTGCCACATCTTGCCTTAGGAGCTGCGCTGATGCAATTTAACTTAATCAGACCTTGAATTTTGAGAGCTATCGCACACTTCAGCTCTCCTTATTTTGTTCCAGAGAGAGCGATTTACAGCGTTGGAAACATATACCTCTTCTGGAATTTGTCTCCCCACAAGAAAAGCTTCCGACCTATAATTTGGAGACTTTCAACTTTCCTTTCTGAACACCTCTAATACCATTCTGATGCTGCAGTTTCCAAGATCTGATCTATCTAACACTCTCTATTATCAGTGCTATTATCGCTCTCCTTAGTTCAACCAGGAAAGCAATATGCAACTCTCCTGCTTCGTACAAGATTCAAGGTCTGCATAATAGTTTCATGTATAGTACCTGAGGCTAGAAGGTCCTAAGACATTCAAATACAGACAAAGAATTCGGAGCAGAATTCAGTCATCTATATTCAACTAGGATGTGAATTATGTAAAGCAATTGATTCATAGAGCATCATTATTTGGCTGAACTTAACCTGCCTCAGAACTGTGCGCATATTTAATAAAAAATATTGCTTAAGCCCAGTCGTGCAAAATGCAATTGTTTAATTGAACACATGTAAAGTACTGTATGCTGTCTGAATCAATGCCGCATCAACAATACACAGTGCAGTCATATCCGATGAACATAATTTGCCTACAATACCAAATTCGGTGTAAATATTAGACTCTTAAATAAGCCTTATATTGCATTTCAATCAGAGCGAAACAAAATAAGTCACATGCCTAAAGACAATATCAAACGCTGTCATTGTATTAAAAATAACATTCATCTACCCTGCATATTGTTAAGGTCTCTGTGTCTTATATCCAAGTTTATACCCAACAACCTAACATGCAAGGATTTGACACTCTAGGCAAGGCGCCTATCTAATTTATGTAACAAATTAACAAGTAATAAGGATTTAGATTCTGCTAAATTAGTCGTTTCCGTTATAAAAGGCGGAGTCTTTGTCTCGGTTCTAGAATAAGCTTATGGCATCTAGTCTGGCAAAATGCAATATCTACCTTGATGGAAGGGCAAAATATCACACGTTTTTACATTTAAACAAATAGATAATATATTATCAGCATTCATAAATGGCTGTGTACTATTATACAAGGTTCCAACGCCGGTCTAAAATTATTACAAATCGTACGTAGTTTCCAAATCAAAATTTTATTTTGAAAGGGCGAAGGAAATTCCATTTTATCTGCTAAATAAATCTCCAAAAGAGAAAATAAATCGGCTTACTTAACAAAACAAATGCCAGGGGTAAACATTACTGAATTGTTTACACATATTGCACCGAACAGAATATGTTTTTGATATGCAAAATCGAAGCATGTGGAAAATTTTACCCCTTGTGGTTTTCAAATGGTCAAACTTTAAACGTCCCTCGATTATTTGCTAATTTTTGAACATTTGAATATTTCCTGCGCCCCATACAAGTGATTTGTTTGCATTTTAGTTAAAATACTATTGTGATGTTTCATATTGAATGACAGTCGAAAATATACAGTCGCATTAATATACAAAATTAAACTTACTCGATTTAGATTTAAATTTCGCTATAATTTTCCGGAACGATTCCACGTCGTTTCCCCTTATAGATTGAACAAGTTCTTGCTCTTTTCCCATGGTTTTTCATTCCCAATTTTCTGGCGAAATCGGCAGACAAGTGCTGTTCAAATAGTCATCAGACATTCATAATTTGCGATAGCGCTTAGCCGACCGCTACAGCTATCAATTCATTCTGTCAAAACACAGTTCTCGTCCTTCTGCGCGAATATATACGAACATTCACCAAATTCACAAGCACATAGGCTTCTCCTCGTCCTTTGTTTAACCCCAGATACAATACAAAAGCTGTCAAATTGCTCAAAACAACAACATATGATTGATAAGTTTTGTCCCAAAGCTTCACTGCCTTCACATCGGCACATCAAAGAAAATATTTTATTGAATTGTGCTTCCACTCTCCGAATCCGAATTTCTTCTTTTCGAGTGACGCGTCGCACTATTGTCCCACATAAAAAATATGGTAATTTAATAATTATTTCCTCAAAAATTCATTTATATTTCATTATTTTAATGTTATCAAAAATATTATTATCTTTCTTTCTGAGCTTGCACTTCAATTTGGTTGATTTTTCATATTTCCTTTTAAATTCATTTGCCAAAGCCTTAAAGATAAAAGTTCCTTCAAAGTGGAAACCCCGCTGCTTGACGCACAAAATGCAAATCAGACGATTTTCGAAACGGAATTTATGCGCAAGGTTTACGACCACGTCGATAACTTTTGATGGTATTTTCATTATTGAATGAATCTTGTTGGCATATTTCCATTCATTTTGTGCTATTCAAGGTTGATTACATTATTCATGGAAGAAGGCAATGACACAGCGCACGCCTTGTTAGCAATCAAGGCGTTTAATTATAGAGCAGATTATAAGCGGGGCGCATCTATAGGTGACCTCTATTAAAACTTGATATGTTTCTGTCATGAATCCGTCAATTCTTCCCATTTAGGTCGTTGAGGGGAGTAAAATTGCCTAGGTCTGGCGTTAGGGAGTGGATTTATCACGAAAGGGAAAAGCTGAAGGGTTATTTTTTACGTTTTATCAAAATACGTCGCGTCACCCAAACGGAGACGGATACTATCCAGACGAACTAGCTAGCCAGCGCGATCTATACTGGCAATGGTTCTGGAAACAAATCATGCCAGATATTTTATTGATAGTTCCTCTAATGCCTAATTATTATAAACATTTACGCGAGGAACGTTGTCTGTGTAGAGACAATCCGTTATCCGTTTATACAGAGACGAATTTTCATACGAACTATCTTTTCTTTGCGCACGTTAACGCAGACTAATTTAATTTTTAATTTAACAACTTTATTGGATAAGTAATAAAAATCCAAGCGGAAAGAATGCGAACGGGACTCGAAGACCCATGCGAGGCATTCTCCCGTTTCAATTAAATTACACAAAAATAATAATTAATATACCTAGATCAATGCCAATTGCTCAACAGAACTACACACAACTAAGCACATAGTTAAAATATTCACGATAAAACAAACCATATAAAAGCTGCTGTTTAGAGACAATGCTCAATAGACAACAGAGAATATTACAAACATTAGAGTGTTACTAAAATATAAATGTCTACAATTCTACACCGTCAAAAGTATCCGCAAATGTGAAGTATCGTATAGTTAAGCAATTGGCTATGTTTTCTTATAAAACTAATTATGACGCATCATCTTTCTCTGAGCCATTCTCGCACTTACTTCGGATAGCCTGCAACTTGTTGACAGGTAGGATGTGTGATTTTCACGCGTATGGGCTTGACGCGATTACCAAAACCCTGTTAGACACACCCCAAGCGCCACCTTGAAAATAACTTAACTATATTTTTACTGGATATAGCTCTATTAGTTCTAAACTGTTCTTCCAAGAAGTCCAGTAAGGCCATTCCTTAGCTGTACAGTATTGTTTACAGTGTTGTTTATTGTTTACAGGGAAAAATCAAAGCTAGTGTCCGATGAAAACCAGCGCTGTTTGGCCGACTCAAACTGCAAGCAAGCACTATTCTCCTACTGAGATGAAATTATAAGCTTGGTCACAGAGGTGAACGGTACATAACATGCACTGACCACTGTGCCACCAAGATATATATCCAATTTTATTTTCGTTTGTTAGTTTCATAGAACACAAGTTTTGCTATTGTTACAGACGAGCTGACGAAATAAACACAAACACTTCCTTTAATCTTTGTTTAACCATATCACGTTACAGGATCCAAAGGTCAAGATTTTGCAAGAAGACTAAAACAAGAACAATGCACAAATCTGAACATTCAATATGTTTACACCAGAAAGTTTCCTTGCCTATTCTACCATCAAAAACGTGATCAACAATTCAACCACCACTGGCAATGACCTGCACCCTGGTCAGCACCACTATACAGCCAATGTGATAACGACCACTGTTGGCGGTGGTCTATCTATAATCGGGGTTATATTTATTGTTACTTCCTACTTCAAACTGGTAAAGTATGGAGCTGGTGGCACCACAGCACAGACAATCTTACTGTTCATTTCTACAGGTATCGTACTTTTTCAAATGGATGGTGTCGGAGTGGTTTGTGCATGTGCCTTTCATCTCTGTGAACGGTTTTCGATTCCTGCAATATGCAGTTGTCTGGTTATAATTTCACCTCAGTCGCGTGTGAGAAAAGCGCTTCCAAGTAATCCGGTTTCCTCACTATCTGAGCATAAAACAAAGCTAGTTTAGTTTAGATTATAGTGACAAGAAAAACCCATCAATTTTCAATTATTTTAGATGTTAAATATTTTACACTGAAACTGTGACAGTCTTTTAATTTAGATATTTTGTTTGCTTTCAGCTAGATTATGTTTTGATTGCGTAAGTGAGAATCCCCCCGGTTTCCTCCTGCAGTAACACTGGATCAATAATTGATGACCTTACTGGAGTTCCAGGGGGAACATTTTATATCCAGTATAAATAAAGTTAGTTAGTTTAGTAGTTAGATTTCCTCATATAGTTACACTGTACCATAAAGCTCATAAAGAGATGGCCTTAATGCCCTTATATGGAGAACAGTTTAGAACTGATAGAGCTGTCCAGCATGTCTAGTTTAGGTTTCTTGTTGTACGTGCGGTGCCAGTGTGGGTAGAGTATAGCAAATACGGCGGTTGACTGTTGTGTAAAACTACCTGAAAAATACAATGAGAACTTCGACGTTTCGAGCGAAGGCTCGTTGTAGTAACACTGGACCAATAAGGGATGGCTCTTAATACTGGACATCTAGGAAGAACAGTTTAGAACTGATAAAGCTATCCTGTATAAATAAGTTAGCTTAGTAACTTAGTTTACGTTCGATAAGATAAATAGACATTTAAAAGTACAATATATTTTTCTATTTCCAGCTGACTTTCTGGCCGCAGCTTCAAATGTCATCAGCGTGTGGCACCCAGCGCGAACGGCGACCTCTGCTTGCAAAGCAGGAGGCTTCTTCATCATTTTCGCGATTACAGCTTCATTTTTTTGGACCTCCTGTCTTGCTATTCACTTATACCTCATTATCATGAATAAAAATCACCTCATTACCCAAAAGACGAAGATGCTAATATTTCACACAGTAAGCTGGGGCTTCCCACTACTTTTCGCTTTCGTAGCTCTCGGTCGTGATGCGCTGGGTCCATCGCCAGCTTTGAGTAAAAATGAAAGTTATATCAAGCTTACCACGGGCGGATGGTGTTGGATTAAAGACTTCGATGATAGACGTAAGACTATCGCCTGGACGATGATGACATCAAAGTTTTGGGAATTGTCTTCGTATTTGCTTATTACTGTGTTGTGTTGTGTCATATTGGTTCAACTACGTTTCAAAGTAAGCATGTGCTATGATAAAACCAGCTTAAATTCAGGTCTGCTGTTTCTATTTCAGCGCTATGGCTCTTTGGATACGGTAGTACTATAGAGTCACGATCTAGTGATCGCAAGGTACACAGCACAAGTAAAGAGGGTGTACCTCAGGCCCACAGTGGTTAGTGCATGTGCCTTTCACCTCTGTGACCGAGGTTCAATTCTTGCAACGTGCAGATGTTTGATTATATAATTTTATCTCAGTCACATGTGGTTTTACCAAACACTGCTGAGTTCCTACAGGAACTCCGGTCTCCCCCAGTAGTAACGCTGGATCAACAATGGATGGCCTTAATAGGATATCTAAGAAGAACAGTCTAGAACTGATGGACCTATTCAGCACAAAGTGTAGGTTTTCTTCTTTAGTGTAGAATAACCAATAGAGGACGTCTTCTATAACTGGACCAGAACAGTTAAGAACTGATAGAGCTATCCAGTAGAAATATTGTTGTTTTAGTTTAGTCGATGCCCTCGGACGATCCTAACGCCTGTATTCTAAAAGCTCACTCACACTCAAAGAGTGAAGGTTCGATCTGAGCTTCCCTTGAGTGTCAGTGCTGTTTTTGAATAGCTGGAGGGTTAGTGCCGTACCTTACTATGCGAGTATTCACCCTCCCGCTATTCAAAAACAGCATTGACACTCAAGGGAAGCTCAGATTGAACCTCCACTCTTTGAGTGTGAGCGAGCTTTTAGAATACAGGCGTAAGACCATTAGTAGTAAATTTTTACATCTTTCAGATAAAAAGAACAGATTCAATCGGCGAGGACACATTGGTGGAAGCAAGAAAAGTTGAACGACGTATGATGTTTATTCCAGTCGCGTTCATCTTGCTAAGGGTCTGGGGCACAGTGAGATATTTTGCTTACGTCAGCGAACTTTCCGTGAGAACTAGTGTCCTTAGGAACATGACACTCTATGCATTGCAAGTAAGTTACCATTAATTGGGTGGCCTAACCACCTTTTTGTAAGAGTGCTTTTTATTTACTGTATTTGATAGTTGTTGGACGCTCTTGTACATCATCAACATTAACTCTTGCTTCATCTTCCGTTAGTCCAATCTCTTCAATCAAAATTTTTCTTAATTTCATTATTCCATCTTATCCTTTGTCTTTCTCTGGGTCAGTTTTCTCTTACAAATTCCTTCAATGCTCTCTTAGCTAATTTTCTATCAGCAATTCTAATCAAATGTCTAAACCATCACATTCTTGATAGTTCTTGATTCTAATTTCTTGACTATGCTTTCTACTCCAGCTCTTCTTTTAACCTTCTCGTTTGTAAGATGTTCTCGGAGTGATATTGCATGTTTGTATCTATGTAATTTTCTATCATTCATTTTTATTAAATTTCCAGACCATCTCATTCTTGCTTCTTCTATTCTAGCTCTTCTAAACTCCTGGTTTGTATTCAAAACATTCAAAAAAGAACGTTTTAACAATCATATTTCATTTCTCTTTCCAGGGTCTTGGTGACAGCAGTCAAGGCTTCGCAAACAGTATATTTTTCGGTCTTTCAAATAAACGAGTTTACGAATATTGGAAGTTCACTCTGTCAAATTTTCTCCCGGACTTCTTGTGCTACAACTCAGACTCTGATTATAGCGAAGAACGAACTCCTTTACTTCACAGTTTAAATGTAGATAAATAGAATATTAACAGGTTAATGTTCTTTGGCGCTTGACTGTTGTGTAAAACTACCTGAAAAATACAATAAGGGCCTTCGCCCTTGTTCTTATTGTATTTTTCAGGTAGTTTTACACAACAGTCAATCGCCGAATATTTGCTACACTCTACCCACACTGGCACCGCACGTTCGAGATAATGTTCTTTGGTTTAAACTATAGAACAGTCTCTGTTGGTATAATTATGTTCTGTTGGTATAATTATGTTGTAAGGCATATTTTGGAAATGCACCTTTCGCACCACCGCAAATTATGTAAAAACATTTTTTGTAAAAAAAATATACATATTTCCAGTATGCAAATCCTAATTTTTTTGAGGGCCTCATGCCTCAATCTACGTCTTATAAAATCCACCTACGGAACCGCCCGAGCCGGTATTATAAAACATAATCTCTAAGTTGATTTTCATGTATATATAAGTACTAGGTGAATCTTATGAGATCATTATGTAAATTAGTCAATTAAATAATACCAATCTCTGGTGTAGTGTCTAGTGTATGTTGGTCATCACTTTGTAGTAATGCACTCTCGACAACTCTCATCGACTTTGAGCTTGTTCAAATTTTGATAAGAGTTTTCCCTCGTTTGACCGGTACGCGCGGTAATATCCAGTCAACTCTCATGCAACTCTTGTTCTCGTTTGACCGGGGCACGAGAGTTGATGAAACTCTCATGCAAACTCTCGCTTGCCAACTTTCATCAACTCTCGTCATCATTTGACTGGGGCTTTAGTATTCATTGCCCCGAAATATCACTTAAAAAGGTCAACCATGCATATAAACAGTATCTTAAAGTTTCACCCATTCTGCTCAGTATTTCATTCCAAAAAAATAATTTCAAAATTCCAAAGCTTTGACCTTCACTTGATCATATGTCATCCTTCTAGAAGAAGATTAGTTGAGTAAAAATCTCTTAAGTCAAGCAAACAAATCTCTCTCGTGCGACAATGTAAAGTTATCCACAATGAATGTATAATTAATTCTCTGCTAAGTGGTTATGCAAACTTTACGACTGTTGATGACCTGTGAAGAATTAAAACTATGCTATTTACCGCTTCACAAACAACTTTACACGATAGCTCGATACGATGCAACGAACACGCTTATCTTAAAGAGTGGAATTCTGTAACTTCTATAACTGTGAAAAATTGATATAAAGTGCTACATAAAAGCGAAAAAATGCATAAGGGGAGACGAAGAGGGATCGCTTTGCCGCCTGGACGGAGTTTTTCATTCAAACAAACGGCCGATTCAACCAAAGTAAACTCGAATAGTAAACACAACGAAACATATTTGGAACAAAACAACAAAACGGGACAAAGTCCGACGAAAAGGTTTGAGGCGAATAGCAGGAATGTTGTAAGGCGAGAAAGAAGAAGTTCTGCATGCAGCATGACTCTACCATTGGGTCCAGAAAGAAGACGAAAGAATTCCTTTCAGATTGGCGGCCTTACATCAAGCCGGGTTCAAGGACTGATGCAACCACAAGAAATTGAAAGTCATTTTACAGTCATACTTGGTTCGCCTGCCGTTGGAAAGACAGGTAAGGCCAAACGTTATTTTATACTGGATAGCTCTATCAGCTCTAAACTATTCTCTAGAGGTCCAGTAATGGGTCCAGTGTTATGACTACAGAAGGAAATCTAAACTAAACTAATTTCATTTATACTGGATAGCTCTGTCAGTTGTAAACTGTTCTCTCTAGAGGCAAGTGAGTCCCATCTCTAATTGATCCAGTGTTACTACAGAAGGAAACTTAAACTAAACTAACTTTATTTATACTGGATAGTAATGGCCTTCTCTAGTGTTACTACAGGAGAAGCCAGAGTATCCGAAAAATCTCTGAGGCGCTCTAAAGAATATCCCTTGCTGTCACCTCTAGGAAGAAAAGTTTAGAACTGAAGAGCTATCCAGTATAAATAAAGTTAGCTTAGTTTAGTTTCAAATTTGGAACAAATCTTAATAAATTTTAACTTTGTCTTGACGTTAACTAATATATTTTGTACATATTGCTACACAGCTGCGGAAATGAAATACTAACAATTCCGCTCTTTATGTCAGTGTTAATCCGTCCCGAATAAACATGATATTTTATAAGAATTAAAAAAACCGATATGGATTAGCGTCTAATCGATCTACTCTCTTAAATTACTGAAGACCAGTTTCCGATTCCCGTAATATGCCGTTGCCTGATTATAATTTCACCTCATGTGAGAAGAGTGCTTCCAGTTTGACTCTACCAAACACTCCGAATACTCGGTTTTTTCCTGTAGTAACACTGGTCCGATGAGGGATGATCCTTAGAGCTATCCAGTATAAATAAAGTTAGTTTAGTTAAGGTTTCTTCCTGTAGTAACACTGGAAGAATAAGAGATGGACCTTACTGGACCTCTAAGGAGAACTGTTTACAACTGATAGAGCTACTGATCCCGTTTTTGATATTTTCCATGCATATCTTATTCGTTCAATCCCCACTAAATTAAATAGACGTCCATCCTGTTTACCCTACCTTTGTGTATGTTCTGTACGGCAAATTACAAGTGAAATCTCTGTCATCAAAATACTGTATTTCAAGCAACATAAACCGATTGGTTTTCTTCAAACAAAGACTTTGGTTACTTAAGCACAGAACCCGCATTGCGAGTGAAGATTAAATTGTCATGATTTGTTAATATTCATTAGTGGCAATTTGTCTGGTGGCTTATTAACGCTAATAACCCCATACGATGGCAAGGGTCACTGAGATTTAAAGTCGGTTTGAAGATAAATAAGTTCCAAAATGGATAAATTTGACCCTTATATACTCAAACTAATCCTAAACCGATTATTAAAGCTGTTCAAGACTATTCATTTTTGTGATCACTCAACATATTCCGTTAGGGTGCATGACCGTGAAGGAGCTTGTATATCGGACAAAATCTTGTTGATTTACTTAAAATTTAAGTTTAATTTTCCCGCCAAATATAATTTATGTCTTTAAGATTATCAAGGGCGTCAATCCCTGGGGGGAATGGGGGACGAATCCCCCCCACTTTTTGGCCAGAAGGGGATCAATGACATGTTCTCATCGTCAGAATTCTGCATAGTCTTCCCCCAAAGTGCATGAAATGGAACTTCAGAGACTCTAGATTTCAAAAAATTTCTGGGGGAGCTGCCTCTATACCCCCTAGAGCCTTCCAGATTTCGGAACTCGATACCTTGCTAGCAGCGTGGGGTCTCAGTAGACAATTTTGATTTTGGCCGCCCCCTTTACTGTCCTTTACGCCCTTTCGTCGGGCAAAACATACCCACACCCCTAACTCTTAGACCCAAGTTAAGCTTCCGTCGGGAGATGTCTATAAATGATGCGGAAATGCCCTGAAAACATTAAATGTGTGACATGGCTCCAGAACTATCAGCAGGTCCTATCCTCCCCACTTTTTGAGATGGATTTTCGCCTTTGGTTTTCATCAAGACGAATCACAAGCTATACAGAGTATTCATCTTCGCCTTATATTTCTATATCTTATTCAGCACGGCCGCTCATGCTGTGTATATTACTTGTAATTTGCCTGTTTTTCATTGAATCTTTCTTACTATTATTTTTTATAGCCCTGGTTGTCCGCTACATCACTGGAAGATTTGTTCATGAATACGATCCTACGTTAGGTAAGTTCATTCAACATGAAACAACGAAAACATCAACTACCTGCGCTGAATACATACCTGTTCAGATATCCTGAACTCTCAATGATTGTTTTTAGAAATGATTTACGAAAAATTGCAAGAGGTTGGAAATGTGAAAGGAATATTACGTATTATGGACACCGCTGGATCGGTGAGTTACCCGCTTTTCAAGCCATTTTGAAGCAACACAAACCAGCTTATTGTAGAATATTACCTACACTTGACCACCCCCCCCCTCCCCCACCCGTTTTAGATATCATATCAGGTAGTTCAGACACAAACCATGGCAGCTTATTGTAGAATATTACCTACACTGGACCACCACGTTTGAAATTGATCAAGGAAATGATTTGATCATGCATAATCTGTTTCTAGCTTGAAAGTTGCACTGGTTATATCAGAAAAGCAGAAGGGATTATCGTAGTTTATTCAATAACAGACCGCTACAGTTTTGAAACAGCCAAAGACTATTTGAGAACTATCAAAGAATACCAACGACTCGGCTCGCCGTTCGATTATGAACTCCCGACCATCCTTGTCGGAAACAAACGTGAGCTCCGACGAGGGCGCGAAGTAAGCCGAGATGAGGCCCGAGAGACGGCGAAGGAGTTCGGATGTCTCTTCGTAGAATCATCGGCCGCTTATGATAGAAATGTTCAGAAAATTTTCATAAACTTATTTTTACAAATTCATCGAATCAAGCAAGAACGACAAACGACTATTGCTAACAATGCACGAAGTTTTGTAAGCTCGGTGAAAAACTTTTTCCAATCGAAGAAAAAATGATTCTCAGCACTTCAAAATATATAATGCAAATGTCCTTATTATAACACTTATGGTTTAAAGAGCTTTTTAATGACATAAGTTTCATCATATGTAGTCTCATTTATATTCTTTAAACTAAACTAACTTCGGGTTTATATGGGCTATCTTTATGAGGGCCCTGTACTGGTTTTGCGTGATTTCGTGAAATATTTAAAATATATTATTATATTATATTTTATGAAAATATTCGTCAGGAAGCGGGATGAAATTTCATCGGCGAGGCAGGATTGTTAAGAATAACATGGCGAGATGGGAAATTTTAGCCGATAATTCGGTATAATGGATATATATAATACCAATTCCAGCCGTTTATTTACTTTTTGTATCTTCTGCTCATTTTTGTGACCATTTTCATGCAGTAGTCATTGAACCGCGTTCTTCGCCATTTGCCTACCTCTAAGTGTTCCAGATCAGATCGTAAAAAAAAGAAAAGTATCGAAAACGGCAGGAAATGGGAAATTGAAATGAGACATGGCGGGATTCGGGAATTGAAGAGGAAATCGGTCGGGATGGCGGGATTTCGGAAGCCAGTACAGGGCCCTCCTTTATCAGTTCTAAACAGCCAGGTGATCTAGCGGCGAGCAAAGGGCCTGGAACCTAGCAACAGAATAGAAATCCATTTTGCTGTATTTAATCACTTATTTCTTTGTGTTTCGTTTATAAAACTATTTGAAACTTTGTCAATATGCTTAACGATGGAAACTACAAGTCCATGACAAATTTAGTAACAAAATGAAATACATTTCACGAGATATTTAGCAATTTGAATCTGAAAATGGATTTCTATTTGACGACTATTCCCAGTCTGTTTCCGTTTTTCCAGATCACCTAAAGTTCTTCATAGAGGTCCAGTAATGGGTCATCCCTTATTGATCCAGTGCAGGTCCTACTACAGGAGGAAACCTGAGTACACGGAGAAAAATATGGTTCATTAAAAATGTCCATATGGGTAAAAAGGTCCATATGGATGATTGTCCATATAGGTGAATGTCCATGTCCATATGGGTGAATGTCCATATGGGTGAATGTCCATATGGGTGAGTATCCATATGTGTAAAATGTCCATATGGGCAAAATGTCCATATGGGTAAAATGTCCATATGGGTAAAATGTCCATATGGATAAAATGTCCATATGGGTAAAATGTCCATATGGGTAAAATGTCCATATGGGTAAAATGTCCATATGGATAAAATGTCCATATGGGTAAAATGTCCATATGGGTAAAATGTCCATATGGGTAAAATGTCCATATGGATAAAATGTCCATATGGGTAAAATGTCCATATGGGTAAAATGTCCATATGGGTAAAATGTCCATATGGGTAAAATGTCCATATGGATAAAATGTCCATATGGATAAAATGTCCATATGGGTAAAATGTCCATATGGGTGAAATGTCCATATGGGTAAAATGTCCATATGGGTAAAATGTCCATATGGGTGAAATGTCCATATGGGTAAAATGTTCGTATGGGTAAAATGTCCATATGGGTAAAATTTCTATATTGGTAAAATGTCCATATGGGTTAAATGTCAAACGGTAGAGTCAAACTGGAAGCATTCTTCTCACATGTGACTGAGGTGAAATTATACTCAGACAACTGTATATTGTATGAATAGTACTCACATGATCTGACTATTGTACCATCAACATATCATGAAATAAGTTTCCAAATGACACAGTTACAGTATATATACAGTTTTCTTTATGTGTTTCTCAAAATATTAAACTTTGTTTGATATGAAAATATGTATAATTATAGTCATTGTCTAATTCGAGCATCATCAATGATAATAGTAATATCATTTAGCTAATCACGATATGTGTTTAACTGCAGCACATGCCAATGGGGTCATCGGAATCGACTTCCATAATTATCCTAACCCATCCTGTCAACATTCCCTGTGGGAGGAATGGGCAGTACCCGGAGAAAACCCATGAATCTGGCTAAGTGTTACTACCGGCTAAGTGTTACTACAGGAATGGAACCCCACTGTGTCATCAACACATATCCAGTGGATTCTGAGAAAAGCAACCTTTTAACTTTTTTTATTCACTTTATCAATGTAATACTAAGAAGCACTTGTAATGCAGGTAGGGCTTGGACATTTTTAGATAGGGTGAAATGGTTTTCAAAAAGTGCCACTTGATTCATATAAATAGGTTTAAGAGTTTTTGAATATTAATCAAAATAATTACAGGGGGTAAAATTGTCACTCTAAGTGGGTTTTCTCAAAGACACTTCACTAAACTCAGAACTGAAAAACGTCATCACGCTAGGAGCAGGTTAATTGCACATTACCATGAGAGATATTGATGATTTGACTATTATTGTGTGAGTGTTAGATGCTTAATAGTTAAGGGAACTCGTTATATACGAAGATAAAACGTATAAAGGGTACTAATTTACTATCTATCCTTTCAGCTGAGAGCTGAATTGCGGCTGAGGACGCGACTCAAACATGACCGAGTCGAAGGCTTACCATACAGGGTGTATAAAAAAGGGGTAATCCAACTTTGACTGGTTTCTGTGCGTCAAATACTGGGTTAAACGATTAAATTGTTACATAGAACGAAAGAACAACTCTTTAGCTTTCCAATAATGCTTTTCATGTTTCATTACGGAGAAAATTGACCGAGTACTCGTCTGTTTAAAATTGTTGGTCGAAATTGCATTCTTCTACCGATGGGAATTAACCCGCGCAAATCGAAGCAAATTTAATTCCCAAAAGGTCCAGTTGTATAGGGCAGCATTGGTTGCTATCATACGACCCATGACTCAAGTTTTTCAAACTTCAGTTTTGGGTGGTTTTATACAACTCTTGAGAAAATTAGAAAAAAGCCACTCAGATAGATTAAAGAAGAAGATATTATTCACCATGGTATTCTAACAAAATTATCTTCCTAATAATTAAGAAACTTGTGTATATTTTAAACATTAACTCTCTGCCAAATCTCTGTAAAACACTGGATTAATAAGAGATAATCCTTCCTTGGCGTCTAGGAAGAACAGTTTAGAACTGATAGAGCTATCCAGTATAAATAGAGTTCGTTTAGTTTAAGTTTCCTCCTGTAGTAACACTGGATCAATAAGGGACGACACTTATTGGACCTCTAGGAAGAATAGTTTGGAACTGATAGAGCTATCCAGTATAAATAGTTACTTTTGTTTAGGTTTCCTCCTGTAGTAACACTAGACCAATAGAAGTTGTGCCTTACTGGACCACTAAAGAGAACAGATTAGAACTGATAGAACTATCCAGTATATATTAAGAAACGTCAAACATAAAATATCTCCAAATTATACAAATTTTTATGATCCTAGATGAAAGAAAATGTATGACGCAATTTAACTTCATTAAGACATGATACAAAATGAACAAAGAACGGTCAATCAAGTTTATGTAACTCTATATGCCTAATAAATTTGACTCAGCCAAAACGAAAACAAACATAAAACGTCGTATTCTTTTTAATTAAAAGAAAGATAGACGAACATCATATTCTATTAACGTAACAGAAAACATAAAATAATCTTCATTTTCTAAATTTAAGTACAACGGTACAAGTTATGTATGATTTTTCTAGCAAATCCCTCTCGACAGGTGCTCGACAATTTGGAAGGTTGACCAAGAGCATTCTTCCTTTTCATGTGTTTGAACTGAGTGTTGTTTGACCTTAGTATTCAAGTAGGCTACTGACCTAACTTTGTATGCAAATCAGTCATATCTATTTCGGTCAAAATTTGCAATACCATTTCGAGATGTAAGATTTCTTGCTTTAAGAACTCTACAACGTTCCCCCGTAATACTTCATTATAGCTTTAATCGAATATTCAAATTTTTGCACTGTAGTGAATAACAAACGTATCATGTCAATCCATTGATATTTGACTGATCAAAACAGCTAACCATTTGCCTTCTAAAATCACTTAAGGTGCAGGCAACGCCAATATTGCCACTTGTCCAAATTATGGAAATTAGGTTAATTAAACATATCTCGAAAGTTTTAGAAAGGATTTTTAAAGCAAATGGCTACCTATCTTCTCTAAAACACGTGATTTGTTGTCGCTAACATCGAGAATTTGGATACTGTGAAAATTTACTGAAAATGAGTCAGGAGCTCGGGCGGGGAAAGGAAAATGCACTGAATTTGCTGTTTTTAGACAAAATGGATGGAAAACAGCGATTTCTGGGCATTTTTCCCACCTTGCCAGGGCTTACCTCATTTTTACTCATTTTTGCATGAAACAAAATCATGATGATAAGGGACACAAAAAAATCACTTTTAGAGATGAAAGGTAGGTAGGTATTCTCTTTAAAAATCCTTCTAAAAATATTGAAATAATTTTAAACCTAATTTCTACAATTTGCAAAATTGGTATCGCCATCTTAAGTGATTCTAGAAGGCAGACGGTTGCCTATTTTGATCAGTCAAATATCAATGTATTGGCATGATATGATAGTTATTCCATCGAATATAGAAACCTAATACCACGAAATAGAGTGGGGGGAGGGGCATTTTTTGGGACACCCTGTATAGTGGACTAATAAGGGACGACCTTACTGGACCTCTAGGAAGAACAGTTAACAACTGATAGAGCTATCCAGTATAAATAAATTTAGCTTAGTTTAGGCTTTCTCCTGTATTGACACTGGACCAACAAAGGAGGATCCTTACTGGACCTCTAGGGAGAACAGTTTAGAACTAATAGAGCTATCTATAAAGTTAGTTTAGATTTCCTCGTGTACCAACAATGGATCAATAAGAGATGTTCCTTACTGGATCTCCAGGGAGAATAGTTTAAAATTGGTAGAGCTATCCAGTATAAATAAAGTAAGCTTAGTTTAGGTTTCCTCCTGTAGTAACACTGGATCAATAAGAGATGGCTCTTACTGGATCTCTAGGGAGAACAGTTTAAAACTGATAGAGCTATCCAGTATAAATAAAGTTAGTTTAGGTTTTCTCCTGTAGTAACACTGGATCAATAAGAGATGACTCTTACTGGACCTCTAGGAAGAACAGTTTAGAACTGATAGAGCTATCCAGTATAAATAAAGTTAGTTTAGTTTAGGTTTCCTCCTGTAGTAACACTGGGTCAATAAAATATGACACTTATGGACCTCTAGGGAGAGCAGTTTAAAACTGATGAAACCATCCAGTATAAATTTGTTTGCTCAGTTCATTCTTAGTATGATCCCATCACAACAGTAACCTGGTTATACCTATAACACCGCAGAAGTGAACTCTCGAGTGAGAATCGAACTCGCACCCTCGAATATTTTTGTTTTTCTCTCAGTGTAGTGTCAATATTTGTACTTCTGAGAACAAATCCAGTTTGAATAAATACACTTACTTCAGTTGTAAGTAATATTTTTGTTGATTATTTCTTTGTCTTATCTTCCATGACGACGAAGTAAAGTGAGGCAGATTTTTCTTCCTCAAAACTTAGATTCCCAGGAATTACTTCCTCTAAAGGAGCTTTAAAGCCGTCAAAAAAAGGGATTTAAATTGAACACTAGGGAAATAGATCTACGAGTTAATTGGAGCTTAGAGTTCAATTGCGAAAGTGTGAGAGCGAGTCTGATTCTTACTCCGAACTTACATAATATATACCGCGTCACAAAATTACTATCTTTTAAAGTCTATAGGCTTGATAACCAGCCAACATGTAACAATGATGTTCTTTATTTTGTCCCACTAGGGTGGAGTAACTCCTCCAGCGTGGTGAGGTTTGAGGATGTTTGATGTTGGACACTGTGTACCTTATGTGTATAAATATAAATGACAAGATATTGAATCAGTTACACAAAGGTTAATAGATATCTCTGTTGTAAAAGATTAATTTTAGTTGTGAAAATTAATGTTAACGGACGAGTTCGCCCTGTCGGACGAGACACGGCACTGCAGACTTAAATCACACGAAGTTTGTCTTGAAGAATGATCCATCTATGTGTGTATAAATGCTGCATTAGACTGACGAACTACCACGAAAAGTGCATGTGAACGACGTGTTGTGAGCGGTAGTTCCACGCTTGCCTTTCAAGCTGGGAGACCCGGGTTCAATCCTTGGTCGGACCTCTACTCATGGTCTTAAAATAATTGAGGAGAAAGTGCTACCTTTACATTGACATCAGTAAATGGTTAGACTTTCGCGTCTTCTCGGATAAGGACGTTAAAATCGTAGGTACCTCGGATCCCCTATCAATTGGGCAATAGCCTGTTTGGATATCCGCTCCCAAATGAGTGAGAAACTCAATAAACTCAATAAACTGTGTATAAATACGGCATTACACAAATTAACAGGAAAATATTAGACATGATTTGTTCCCAGAACCATGCATTGCCAGTATAGATCACGCTATTCTATAGCTAGTTCATCTGGATATATAGTTCGTCTTGTGTTTACAATAAGATAGGTGATTCATCAGACGAAGGATTCGTTTCTAAAATAAATCGGGCCATGTAATTACTACCCAAAATTTCTTCTATCCGTGCAGTATTTGCGCGATTCATGTAATAGTTGCGCAAGTGACAACGCAACACAAGATTTCGTTGAATTAAAAGCCTCCGGCCTAGAACAGCTGTGCATAGGCTAACCCTAATGCGAGTCACTGCAAGGTCAGAAGGCGAGCGCGTGTATATCGGGGTCAACCAATGGCAATGGTGTAAAAACACTTCAAACTACGGTAATGTGTTGTAATGAACAATCAATTTATTTCAACTTAATCACGCACAAATTATTCCATAAAAACTGCGTTAGTTTGTTATTTACAACTTTTATATTTACAAAATTATATACACACAAATTTCATTTCTTGTAAAGTTTCAAAATTTAGTACATGTATATTAAATAGTTTTCTTTTTTAAATTTGGACCAGCCAAACTTAGTTAAACAAGCTGTAACAAGCTGAAATAAGTAATAGAATTTACAGTTACAATATAAGCTGAAGTGAGCAATACAATTTATAATTACAATACTTGATATGAGGAAATAATTTAACCTTATAAAGCCTGCACTGTATAGTGATTTCAAACATACAAATTTCTGCTTATAGCAACTGAGCAAAGTCAATGGCCCAGTGTAGTGGTATTATGCTAATACGCGTTCGAACATCCGGCCCCAGGCTTTTATGGACTCAACTCGAACAATGAAGTATACTACGGTGACAGTATACTATAATACTGGCATTAATATTGAACTTATTCTAAAGCCTGATTATTTCAGTCTTTTCAATGGACAATTCCCCGTAGAGGAAACAGTTAAAATACTAGAATATCTTCTTGCAAACAAAGATCACGACATGGCCAGTTGTCCAAGCTTGCATCACTATTACAAAAGCCGCCAGCATTTTCTTTGCCATTCAACAAATATTGCGTCAAGTCCATTTCGGGGATAAATAGATCTTTAAGTTCAATTGCCTGTGTGAGCTCTTCGCATGTCAGAAAATCCTCATCGACTACTAATTCAGGAATTGACGAAGCACATTCATTTTGATATAAACAGTCACTCTGTTTCCCAATATGTCCCCTGTCGAATGTATTGCGGCTTTGAATTTGCATTTTAAGGTTTTGTTCCTGGCCATAACTCTCGCTCCTTGCAAAAGATGTAGAGTAGGTCGGCTTCTCGAAGCCCAAATTTGGAATGGAGGTCTGAAGCGCGTCGTATTGTACACAATTATGGTTGAGAGGGGGCGGGTAGATTTGACCATTACATTCTCGCAGCGTGAAGTTCACTGAATCAGTACTGTCTGTTGTAAAGGATTTTCTGCTGGCGTTCTTCTCAGGGCTTTTCACCATAGCTCTGAACTGTTTTTGTAAAAATCTTCGATGGTTTATGTTCCTTTTAAAAGTGTTCGGCTTTTCTAATGCGGTCTTCACTTTATTCGATGCCAAATTCATGAACGATAGCAATGAATGTCCGTGATTTGAGTTCGGGTTCTCTTCTGGCGTGTGCTCGTAGATTTTTTTGCTCGCTACCATTTTGAAAATGATTATTCTTGAGCGATGTTTTGATATGCACTGAGGATAGTTGCTTCGACGATGGATTAATTTGCTGCTTAAATCTTGGAGGATATTCTTTTGACCTGTCAGCCTTGTGTCAATGTAGGCACTAAAATGATTTCGAATATAGTCTGATCTTTTACATTCGTAGATAGTCTGATATTATATTTTACTGTACACTGACCAGACTTCTGACAATACTGAAATGGCGATCAGCAAACACACGCACACTTTTATTGACAGCGAGTTGCGTTTAAAATACACGCCCTCTCTGACACGCTACTTGAGTTTAATAAGGAACTCAAATGTGTTTAATGACTTTGCAAGTACGATTATAAATAAAAAATAACGTGTCCTCAACGTAAAAAGACTCAATATCTTCATGATTAATTCATTGTATGATCGCGTTTAGGGAAGGATAGGGCACAAGGGCTTGCTATGGTGATAAGTCCGGGAAAATAAACACAGGTGCTTAATGGTTCCTCTTTCAAAGCCTCAGGATTATGTTCTCGTGTTTTCGGATTATGTTCAGTTTTTCTCCCATACAAAGTGTTGATAACATACTCAAGCTGAACTCATTATATTTTGTATTACAATATTGAACAAAAGTGATTAGAATCGCCTACGCTACGCTTTCTTTGTGTGGTAAGCTATATCAGATACAGTTTAAACGAGTATGTCGAGGTGTCGCGGCTAGCACGAAAGCAGATACGACATTCTGTCAATAGTTGAGAGATACGAAAGTTCTATTACACTTCGAAACTGCATGAATTATTTTGCATGATGATATATTAGGAAAAGATTTGTGCATTTACACTCGTTAGACAGATTATAGAGTCAAAGTTCGTTTACAATGGATAGGAAACAAAACAGTTCCTAATCTTCTCAAACAACCCAATTTATGTGGATGTTCGACCTCTGTAATATGCAGTTGTTTGATCATAATCATAATCTTGAGAAGAATAAGTGACGATCCTTATTGATCCCCTAGGTAGAACAGTTTAGAATTGATAGAGCTATCCAGTATAAACAAAGTTAGTTTAATTTAGGTTTCGTCCTGTAGTAACACTGGATCAATGGCTCTTACTGGACCTCCAGGGAGAACAGTTGAGAAGTGATAGAGCTATCCAGAATAAATGTAGTTAGTTACGGGTTGCTGGTGTATATATTTATAGAAATGATGGAATAATTCAATTTTTCTATTTGGGTGATCATTATAAAAAATAGCCATAGCCCATAGGTGAATAAAAGAGGAGAAAAAACCACTTGATCAGGGGTTCCGGGCGGAGTAAATCTTAGTTTTCTAGATTGAATTGTTCACGCAACCGACGACCACAAATTACGAAACACTTCACAAAGTTTTCTAAAGATTGACGCAGAGATTGCAGCTCGTTAGCAGAAACAATGACACTTTATATCATACTAACCGTCAAATGTAGGAATCAAGTGTAGGTAGAATGCGACGTTCCAATGTATAGGTAGAGATAAATGATATGCTCGAACGTTTATAGGATCAAACTACCTGAAAAATACAACAAGAACTTTGTTTCAGATATCTCTTCAGGTAGTTCAGACACAAACCACGGCAGCTTGTTGTAGAATACTACCTACACTGAACACTCACGTTTGAGATATCTTTTTCAGGTAGTTCAGACACAAACCACGGCAGCTTGTTGTAGAATACTACCTACACCGGACCCACACGTTTGAGATATCTTTTTCAGGTTGTTCAGACACAAACCACGGCAGCTTGTTGTAGAATACTACCTACACTGGACCTTCACGTTTGAGATATCTTTTTCAAGTAGTTCAGACACAAACCACGGCAGCTTATTGTAGAATACTACCTACACTGAACACTCACGTTTGAGATATCTTTTTCAGGTAGTTCAGACACAAACCACGGCAGCTTATTGTAGAATACTACCTACACTGGACCTTCACGTTTGAGATATCTTTTTCAAGTAGTTCAGACACAAACCACGGCAGCTTATTGTAGAATACTACCTACACTGGACCCTCACGTTTGATATATATTTTTCAGGTAGTTCAGACACAAACCACGGCAGCTTATTGTAGAATACTACCTACACTGGACCACCACGTTTGAGATATCTTTTTCAAGTAGTTCAGACGCAAACCACGACAGCTTATTGTAGAATACTACCTACACTGGACCCTCACGTTTGAGATATATTTTTCAGGTAGTTCAGACACAAACCATGGCAGCTTATTGTAGCCGAATACTACCTACACTGGACCCTCACGTTTGAGATATCTTTTTCAGGTAGTTCAGACACAAACCACGGCAGCTTGTTGTAGAATACTACCTACACTGGACCCACACGTTTGAGATATCATTTTCAGGTAATTCAGATAAAGCTTATCTTAAGAACGTTTATACTACCTACACTAAAACTACACCCCCCACGTTTGAGATACCAATATACCTACGTCATTAAACAGCTAATTAGTATATTCAAACAACAGCTACAGGGGTTCCGGTACGCCATCTTCATTTTCTAGATGCCATAGAACGGAAAACCACAAGTTAGAAAAAGATACAAAGCTCTTTTTTTGAGAGAGGAAGAAAGAACATAAAAACAAATAAGAGAAAAGAACCTTCATTAGGAGAACTAGGTGTGAAAGCAAGAAGCAGAGTGAATAAGCTGGCTTAGGTAAGAATCCTTGACTAACGTTTTATCTATTTCACACACGACACATAATGTTTGGTGGTGATAGTGCATGTTCCTTTCATCTCTGTGAACGGTGTTTGATTCCTGTGACAATGATGCAGTTGTGTGATTATATAGTTTCACCTCAATCTCGTGTGAGAAGAGTGCTTCCAGTTTGACTTCATACCAAACACCACAGGTTTTTTTAAGGGATGACCCTGACTGAACTCAAGAGACAACAATTTAGAATTGATAGAACTATCAAGTAGAGAGTTAGTTTAGTTTAAGTTTCCTTCTGTAGTAACATTGGATTAATTAGAGATGGACCTTACTGGATTTCTAGAGCGAACTTTAGAACTGATAGAGCTATCCAGTATAAATCAGGTTAGTTTAGTTTAGGTTTCCTCCTGTAGTAACACTGGATCAACAAGAGATGCCCCTTACTGAACTCTAGAGAGAACAGTTCACAACTGATAGAGTTATCCAGTATAAATAAAGTTAGTTTAGTTTGGCGGTTTCCTCCTGTGTTAACACTGGATTAATATAAGACGATCCTTACCGGACCTCTAGAGAGAACAGTTAATTAGAACTGATAGAGCTATCTAGTATGAATAAAGTTAGTTTAGGTTTTCTCCTGTAGTAACACTGGATCAATAAGAGATGGCTCTTACTGGACCTCTAGGGAGAACATGCAGTTTAGAACTGGTAGAGCTGTCAGTATTTTTTATAGCCTTTTTAAACCATCTATCGTGCTCAACTGCATGAGTCCAATTAAACTTTGCTTCCCTTTTTACTGAAAAATATTGGACTATGTGATATCATGCTATGACAAATAAAGAGTTGACGAATTGTGTTTACTTGATTTGTTTAATACTGAAGCTTAAGTGTTTAACAGTAATTGCGTGCTTAACTCATGATATTTATATCCGTTTTCATCGAGTGTAAAATATCGTTAATGCGTCTTCCTTCCTCGAGTTGCAACGCCAGCGAAGGAAATTATTCAGCACTTTAGCGCTCACGCAGTAGATAAGTGCTCTTGAAATGCTGAACTCGTTTCATACTGTAAATGTATACAAGCTAAGCTAAAGTCTTTGACGTGCAAGAAGTTTATACTCTCATCCGCCTCGGCAGCACCCAAGAACTGGGTTGGAGGTTGGCGACACAGTGATTAGTGCATGTGCCTTTCACCTCGGAGTTTGGCTCATGTAATAGCTCACATTCAAGAAATTGTACTACCTCTGCATATGATCCAACCATGCTTAACTTAGCAGTGAGTTCTGTGCATTAGACCACTTTAATAAGGTAGCTCACATTCAAGACATTGTACTACCTCTGTATGATCTAACCATGCTTAACTCAGCAGTGAGTTCTGTGCAACATTACACCACTTTAAGGTAGCCCACATTCAAGTACATATACTACCCCTACATGATCTATAACCATGCTTAACTTAGCAGTAAGTTCTGTATGAAACAAGATCACTTTAAGGTAGCTCACATTCAAGAACATGTACTACATTTGCAAGATCTAACCACGCTAAACACTAGCTGAACATCAGATCACTTTAAGGCAGCCAACATTCAAGAACATTAAAGTTAAGAATTTATTCTCAGCATAATGGAGTTAGTGCACAGAAAAACCAGGACGTCTTATAGATATATCTGGCACAATATGTATATCTGGCAGACGAAGGGCCTTCGCTCGAAACGTCGAAGTTATCATTGTATTTTTCAGGTAGTTTTACACAAAAGTCAACCGCCATATATAACCTACACTATTGATATTGACAAGCATATTTAACACTCAATGAATAGTTGGGTCTGTTAAAATTTACTCATCACAAGTTGCAAGGTCAATTTAGCGGTGGAAAATTTCCTTTTTTAACAAGACCACCTCTGAAACACGAATTTTTTATACGACTAATGCTTCTAAGCACGTTTTTGCTTTGTTATTTCTTAATTGCTCAACTTAAAATATTGGCTCCATATAGTATACATGCACTTGTTGATCCATATATGCTATATAAAACGATTTCATATTCATATACTGGTAATCTCCGGGTAAAAACAACAACTTTTGATTACTGAGTAGCGTAGGTGGATCTTTAGATTAAGAAGGGGGCTAACATTTCGTGGAGGGGGCGAAATCTAAGGTGGATAAGGGCCAAGGGCATGGTCCAGGAATGTTTAAAGGTCAGAAAACTATTTCCTGTACTGTCTATTTAACATGTCGGTCTTGGAATATAGCTCTATCAGTTCTAGGGGAAAACCTAAACTAAACTAACTATATTTATACTGGATAGCTAAACTGTTCTTCCTAGAGGTCCAGTAAGAGTGATCTCTTATTGGTTCAGTGTTACTACAAGAGGGAACTTAAACATTATGAAACTATATTTTAATAAGCATATTATGACATACAAACATCTTGGTTGTAAATTCACATCATAGATTTTGCAAAAACAAGGTATCTACAGTACTTTAATAGGAGATGATAATTTGAAAGAGTATTTCAAGGTTGTTGTCAAACCTCGTGTCTTTATACAAAACAAACATGATTTATACATCCGTACAAGCCGAAGTGGATCTTCCATCCTGTTTTATGTAATAGACACTTTCCGCCCCATGTCGAGTAGACACTCCGCCTTGGTCTCTATCGAGGAAAAAAAATTTAAAGTGATTTGGACGTTTAGCCCTAGGGTCTTTTCATGAGCGAAAGTTCAACCATATGCAGAGCGTTTTAGCAAGATTATGTATATGTGCCAGCTGAGGGCCTATATTCGGATATTTACGCGGAAAAGCCTACAAATTAAATAGCTTTTGGGCCAATAGTTCAAATTTTACCCAGAACTAATGCAGCTGAGCTTTCTTTATACTGGATGACTCCAGGAAAAAACGGGGTACCCAAAGAAAACCAACGATGTTTAGTACACTACTGGATAGCTCTATCAGTTCTAAACTGTTCTCCCTAGAGATCCAGTGAGGGTCATCCATTATCGATCCAGTGTTACTACAGGAGGAAACCTAAACTAAACTAACTTTATTTATACTGGATAGGTCTATCAGTTCTAAACTGTTCTCTCTAGAGGTCCAGTGAGGGTCATCCATTATCGATCCAGTGTTACTACAGGAAGAAACCTAAACTAAACTAACTTTATTTATACTGGATAGGTCTATCAGTTCTAAACTGTTCTCTCTAGAGGTCCAGTGAGGGTCATCCATTATCGATCCAGTGTTACTACAGGAAGAAACCTAAACTAAACTAACTTTATTTATACTGGATAGCTCTATCAGTTCTAAACTGTTCTTCCTAGAGGTCCAGTGAGGGTCATCCATTATCGATCCAGTGTTACTACAGGAAGAAACCTAAACTAAACTAACTATATTTATACTGGATAGGTCTATCAGTTCTAAACTGTTCTCCCTGGAGGTCCAGCAAGGGGCTTCCGTGGCGCAGTCGTCTGAGCAAGCGCCTTTCACCTCGGAGTCTTGAGTTCGATTCTCGCTGAGGACTTTACTCATCACACTCATGTGAAAAGAGTATGTCAACGCTCTGCCGAAAGTCGTGGGTTTTCTCCGGGCACTCCGGTTTCCTCCCACAGGGAAAGTTGACTGGGTGGGTTAGGATATACAGATTAGGAAATAAAATCACAATTGTTGTAAAAATAGATAATGTAGGCTAAGTACATAATATAGGTAAAAGAGATACTTGATGTAATCGGTCACTGAAAAGTCTCAACGGGGAGTGAGCTGAATAATGTATGTAATGTAGTAAGGGTCATCCCTTGTTGATCCAGTGTTACTACAGGAGGAAACCTAAACTAAACTAACTTTATTTATACTGGATAGCTCTATCAGTTCTAAACTGTTCTTCCTAGAGGTTCAGTAGGGGTAATCTTTTATTGATCCAGTGTTACTACAGAAGGAAACCTAAAGTAAACTAACTTTATTTATACTGGATAGCTTTATCATGCAGTTCTAAACTGTTCTTCCTAGAGGTCCAGTAAGGGCCATTCCTTATTGGTCCAATGTTATACTACAGGAAGAAACCGGAGTACCAGAAAAAAACCTGCGGTGTTTAGTAAAGTCAAACTGAAAGCACTCTTCTCACACGTGATTGAGGCGAAATTGTAATCAGACAAATAGACAATTGCATATTGCAGCCAGGCATCGAACTCCCGTCACAGAGATGAAAGGTATATGCGAGGGTAAATGCACTAACGACTATGACACCAACATCCCGAACTAGTAGCGCATTTGTATACTACATAAACTAAAGTGGGGCTCTAACGTAGGCAGTATTCTACAATATATTTTGGGGTTTGTAGAATTAAACTACGTGAAAAGTATTCGTGTTATTATTAAACCAAAGTGCTCTTGTAGTTTCACTATGAAAACAAACTTGTGTTCCCGTCCCACGCGGCCACGCCACCTGACAAAAGGCCTTCGAATGTTCGAAGTTATTTTAACCTTTTTGATGTTGTTCAGATACAAACCACGACAGCTCACATTGAACCAAGCCATGTGATAATTATTTATCCCCACTCTTAGTCCTTGATTGACTTGGCACGCCCCGCCACTCGACACTTGAAACCATTCCAAGAACGTGGGCGGCCACACTTGAAGACGACATTTATACGATGTTCTAGTAAGCTCATGTCACGCAATTAGTAAAACTAAACTATAACAATATAATATTAAAAATTTTTGTCGAAAGCTTTGCCCGAAACGTCGAACTTTTTTTCTACATTTTTCAAGTAGTTCGTTCTTCAACCATCTTGGTGAATGTTGTTCAATGGTACTGACATTGAAGAGACCAGCCTGGGACGAGAGGTCTACGTCCGATTGTAGGTGGCTCTGGCTCAGTACCAAAGGATAACAGCTGAGGGTTGAATTGGTTAGTGTCATACATAATTGAGGGGACGCCGCCTACTTTGAGCCTTATAAAACTACTTCATTTTTATACTGGATAGCTCTAACAGTTCTAAACTATTCTCCCTATAGGTCCGGTACAGGGTATTTCTTCTTGAACCAATGTTACTGCATCATACTACAGCAGGAAACCTAAACTTAATTGACTTTATTTATAGATTTTAGTCAAAAAAGCAGACTAACATATCTTCGTATAGAATTTCGATCACAATATGGTGGTGTTTTCTGATTTTTCAACCGCCCTGCACAGAATTCTGTGTTTCGTATACAAATGACTTACATTTTTGCCAAAGTCAAAAGTCTGGACAGCATTATCAGTTCTAAACTGTTCTCTTTACAGGTACAGTAAGAGGTAGTTGATTATCTGATTGGCTCATTTACATTAGTTGATTAACTCTTGGTTGAAAATTTGTATATTTTGTGTAAAACTCGCCACGCTTATTTAAATTTATATTTTTCAGTTATCCCCATATAGACGGCCGGCCAACTCTTAAAAATGTGCCCAGAAAAAGTGTTTGATGGCATTGTTTGTTACAAGCTGCCAACAGGCATTTTCTTAAAGCTCAGGCATTGACGAACAAGACTATATATGTTGCCATCTCTGATTTTGAATTTACAGCCAAAAATTTGAGAATTTTTCCCATGAATTACTATAACAGCAAAAAATTCAAAATTTCATATTGACGTTTTACAAAAATAAACTATATCACTGGAAAGTTCACAAAAAAGTATATATAAGACATTTAAACGAGTTGTACGTTTTTCATACCGTATTTTGAGTTGTTGACGCTCAAAAATGCAGAAAATGCACTAATTAATGCTATTCAGTTACTATTTGCCAACTTTAACCTTCTTTAACTCAAAACGGGCTTGAAAAATCGCATTAGCCATTTAATTGTCTTATGTATACTTTTTGGTGAACGTTCTATTGGCATAGTTTATTTTTGTTAAAAGTGAACTTGAAATTCTGCATATTTTGCTATTATAGTAATTCAATAGGCAAAACTCTAAAATTCTCAAATTTTTGGCGGTAAATTCAAAATCAGAGGTGGCAACATATATAGTCTTGTTCGCCAATGCATAAGCTTTAAGAAAATGCCTGTTGGCAACTTGTAACAAAAAATGCCATCGGAGTCTAACTTTTATAACTTTGGCCGGCCGTCTATTACAAACGTAATAAATCTACAAGAAACTCAAACACAAAACAAGTGAAATTAATACTTAAACATTGATATTTCAGCTTATCTTTTTAGAAATTAAATACAGTTTTATATCTTCAAATGCAGATAATATATTGCAGAATGGAAAGCGATGATGACCTTTTATTGTTATAAGAACTTCATATGAAGTTAAAATTAAAATATCTTGACAGTTTTCGGCCAGTGGCGTTGTCAGGGGTAGTCAAACTAGTCACGCGACTAAGGTAAAACATCCGCAGACGGATATAAAAAGATATAGTCCAGTTGTAATATTTCATGCAATTCAAAAATACTCCAATTCCGTGCAGCGGCCGAGCCTGCAGTAAACGGGTCAAAATAGCGGTTATCTGCGTGAGTTTTGACTAATCTGAGGCGGATTCTAGACACTTGATTGGTCCAGATGCAGTTTGACTAATCTTCGTGGGGGTCTGACTCATTTGCGCAATATTCGAGCTTTGTGAGTGGCTGAATAAAGAAATATTCTTCTCACTCATTGGCTCAAATCGGAAGGTATTCATCAGATCGGGAAACTTGATCGGACAATACTAGCTCTGCTGTATTTAACGCGAAGGAATCAAGGCAAATTAGGTACAAGAGTGTTTAGTCCACGTTTTGACGAGGTTTAGCAAGATACGACGAAGCGAATCGATGCTCCAATTGGATAGTTTTATGTCGAAGTACTATTAAATGTCGCCAAAGCAGCAATACACGTACGACACGAGTAGCCACTTTGATATAATAGATATATAATTGATTTGATATTCTTATACTAGTTTTCGAAGTGTTTTATTATATAGGCGTTTGTCCCGCCAGTATTGGCAGTATAGACTATGGGTACATACTGTTGGTATATCATTGATGTATTATTAAAATTATCTATATATAGACTGAGTCAAATTGGCCATTTGGCGATAGTATACAAATATTAATACTTGTATTGTTTGTATTTGAAGGTGCAGTGATACCCAATTTGTGCAGTGATGAATCAGATTTGTGCAGCGATAAATGAAATTTTGTGCAATAATAAATTAAAGAGTACAGATTCTCATAACCAAGCATTGCTTTTGTACCTAATATTCACGGTCTCTCTCTATGGCATATATGGCAAAATTTATGTGTGAAAATCAAGATTTTTGAGCTCCAGGGCTAAAAATAGGACATTGTTGTGGGGGAAGACCCCCAGACGCCCACTCAGTTTGATCATTTCCAGTTAACAACCTCCTCCTTCCTTGGCGTAGGTACAATCTCATTGTTGTGGGGAAGACCCCCAGATGCCCACTCAGTTTGATCATTTCCAGTTAACGACCTCCTAGTTAGCTTCCTTGGCGTAGGTACAATCTCAATCGTTCCTATTTTTTGCTTCATGGATGAAAAAGTGGTAAGAAAACTATTTACGATGAAAGAAGAGCGGAGCAGTGCGGAACAGCAACTTCGTGATGGCCTGATGAAATTTGGATTAATTGAGGTAATAATTTATATAACGACGACGACGACAAGACTAATAGACAACGACAACGACAACAAGACTAATAGACTATATTTAGTGGTGGAGATCAACACATGGAGCATAGCTCCTGTATATGAATAGACACGTTAGCGAGTCGATCAAATAAATCAGGTTCTGGTATAAGATTTACTTATTCAATTCAATCTAAAGGGAATTAGATTGCAGTTTATATATTACTTACATAATATATTATATATATGATCTGTGATTAGATTTAGCGATTAACATATCTATATTCACAACAGATTATAGAATAGGATACATGTTCATTAAATCTATATTTTTGTAGCTTTTCCAAAAAAGGAAGGCATTGTTTTCCCTACTGAAGCTCAGTGCAGTTGAGAATATTACATATCAAAGGCTGGTAAGACTGTTGCAACCTGTGTTTTCGCCGGTTGGAACAAACACAAGGATTCTACAGGAGAGATCATATCGAGTATTTTTGAATTATATAAAATATGTCGCAGGTAAATGCATTTATTTACAAGATATATTTGCAGTATATGTAATAATTGTAAAAATGCAATATGAATTCTTAATGAATTTCACAGTATATATGTCAATGACAATGGAAATCCTGGCACATAAGTATAATTATGGAGAGTAAACGAGTGGGAGATTGGGAGGAAACGAGTGGGGGATTGGGAGGAAACGAGTCCCCCCACTCCCTTCATGACGACCTTCAAGATATGTTTAAATCCGATGGGGAAATGTTGAGGGGGGGACGAGAAATTTGTAAGGAGGCCTCAGATGTCAAAATTTCGGATCCCCCTACTAAGCTAACGCCTTCGCTTAGTGTTGCGCTGTGGTTAAAAAACAGCCACCCAGGCTACCGCACGCTACACATGTTCTGTGCTGGCTACGCCACTGGTTTTATTAGTGACCAATTCCATCATATAAATACCCCAAAATACAAACTTGACTATGATTAATGAATGATTAATTTTAATCCAAAAAACTTAGTCTTTTTAACATTTGCAGCTGCAAGAAAAGGTAATGTGATCCTCGGCAAAATATTGGCCTTTGTCACATGTGTTGAGTACGAGCCTGTCCTGGGGTATGCTGTAAAGCCTAAGTTGGGTTTTTTGTAAGCTGGCATCGTGTCTTCCAAAGGCCATTGGAGATGTTGTCCCAACTAGTAAGGAAGACATGTATTATTATTTTGACTTGGCTTTTTTAAATACCCATTTCGGGATGGTGTGAGTATCTTTTTACGAATTTAGCAATGCGGAATCTGTATATATGTTTGAGTTTTTGTAACGGTCTGGCATCGTGTCACTGTCTTCCAAAGGCAAACACTTGCACCAACAAGCTCACTTTGGCCATTGGAGATGTTGTCCCAACTGGTAAGGAAGACATGTATTATTATTTTGACTTGGCTTTTTTAAATACACATTTCGGGATGGTGTGAGTATCTTTTTACGAATTTAGCAATGCGGAATCTGTATATATGTTTGAGTTTTTGTAACGGTCTGGCATCGTGTCACTGTCTTCCAAAGGCAAACACTTGCACCAACAAGCTCACTTTGGCCATTGGAGATGTTGTCCCAACTAGTAAGGAAGACATGTATTATTATTTTGACTTGGCTTTTTTAAATACCCATTTCGGGATGGTGTGAGTATCTTTTTACGAATTTAGCAATGCGGAATCTGTATATATGTTTGAGTTTTTGTAACGGTCTGGCATCGTGTCACTGTCTTCCAAAGGCAAACACTTGCACCAACAAGCTCACTTTGGCCATTGGAGATGTTGTCCCAACTAGTAAGGAAGACATGTATTATTATTTTGACTTGGCTTTTTTAAATACCCATTTCGGGATGGTGTGAGTATCTTTTTACGAATTTAGCAATGCGGAATCTGTATACATGTTTGGGTTTTTGTAACGGCCTGGCATCGTGTCACTGTCTTCCAAAGGCAAACACTTGCACCAACAAGCTCACTTTGGCCATTGGAGATGTTGTCCCAACTAGTAAGGAAGACATGTATTATTTTGACTTGGCTTTTTTAAATACCCATTTCGGGATGGTGTGAGTATCTTTTTACGAATTTAGCAATGCGGAAGAGTTAGGAAATGTCATATCGATGTTTCTCTGTCCCGCGGGAGAGTGGCTCGCATGGCACTTCGAGTCCCGTTCGCACTCTTGCCTCTTGGAAAAGAGGTACTTGGCCAACAGGCACCAACATTTGGTACCGACAAATGAGGAAAATATATAATTATTCCAAAATGGTCCTGGCCAGAAGAAAATTGCGATACCGATATGTTGTATCCTAGGAATGACGACGACGAACAATTGGTATATGTTTATGTATATTTACTCTTGTCGTTTAATGTATATATATTTTTGTATATTGAAACGGGCGAGTGTCTCGTATGGGACTTCGAGTGCCGTTCGCACTCTTGCCTCTTGGAAAAATTTGAAATTTACCAATAAATTTGTTTTAATACTTTTTTGTGCTTGGCCAACAGGTCCAACAGGCACCAACATTTCGTGCCAACAAATGCGGGGAAGATTGAATTGTTCCAAAATGGCCTTGGCAAGAAAAGGATTGCAATACCTGTAACAGCGAAGAAGGATGAAGTTAATAAGAAAACGAAAGGTCCTCAAGAAACGTTCGTCTTGCAATAGCCTATATAGACTCTCTGAAAAACATTATCTTAGGACTGAGAGATCTGCACTGGGCGACTATATATAACTAATTGGCTTAATTATTTGGGGCCCTAATTTACTTGGGGCCTTAGGCAACTGTTCCCTCCTTCCTTTGGGCCTCGAGAAAGTTGTTGTGACCAGTGACCTTTTAATGTAAGGACTAAAACCTAGTGTAGGGGTATCCTCCTGTTTCCTGACGTAGAATCTCGGAAACAGGATTTCCTGGCAGTTTTAAGGGACCTTTTCAAGTGAACAGGAAAACCAATGGGCATGGAGAAATGACTTGATAATTATGAATTTTAACTAGTTCTGAATTGGTACAATTTGTGCATGTACTTGTTTTAGAGCATATCCTCAGTGGACTACAGTCGGTGGTTTTCAAATGCTTTTAGCAAATGAAAAAAAAAGGAAAGAGTTAATCGTTGTCGTTCATGGAGCTTGTAATACGGAGCAACTGCGACAGCTTGGAACTGGCAGAATATTTATACGGCCGGTGCAAAGAAGCATTCCCTTGCAGTTTCGAAGATCAATGGCAATGGGAGACGATGCAGAGGAGTGTCTGTCATGTGGACGTCCATTCCTACTGAGCGAAATGTATGCTCACATAGCCACATGTCAGGTGGGTCTATTTTCCTACTTTTGTTGTAGATATGTGTGTATTAGATCTTAATGAACTGGTATAGTTATTAGTATCTTATACTGATTTAATATGTTATATAGGGATATCATTCACCATCAAGTGTAGAGGAGAAATACTAATCAAGAACCACCCCTCACAGAACAAGCTGGGTTCGTATATTAGTTCATATTATCCGAGTCTAAGATATAAACTTTAGATGTACTTATAAGTAACATGAATTGAGGTGACCAAGGGGGTCTCCAAAAAGGAGGGGTTATAACCCAGCGTGGATGATGACAATGCATTGAGGGAGAGGGTGAAAAGATGCGAGAGAAAAAAGAAATTGGACGTTGTTGTTCATGGCTGTTGCAACACAGAGCAACTGCGACAGCTAGGAAATGGGATGATATTCATACGGCCGGTACAAGGAAGCATACCCTTACAGTTGCGAGGGTCAATGGCGATCGAAGATGATACGGAAGAGTGTCTGTCATGCGGACGTTCATACCAACTGAGCGAAATGTATGGTCACATATATCCACTCTGTCTAACGCCAGACGATTTTACTTATCAGTGGGAGAGTACTGCAAGTAAAGAGTGCCAGTTAATGGGTTAACAAGCAAATAGGTGTGGAGATAAAATTTATTTTTACAATGAAATGTTTTTAGTGCTGCTTCAAGGAGTTATGAGCAGCATCTAAAGCTTGCACTTGATGCAACCATCTCTGCCACGTACGTATATACCCATGTAGGCAAATTGCATGAGATACTTTCGCATGGTAATTGCAATTTTTTATCATGTTTAAGTCCCGTACAGGCATTTATTCCAATGTTTTATATCCTAGAAATAACGACGACGAACCTGTAAAAGTACTTCGTACGTTTGTGCGATATTTTTTGCGTGGGAGGCCGTTGAATATCACTGATCTGATAGTGCCGATAGAGGGAGCAACAACGGAGATCTTTGTTTCCAGATCGAACCTGTATAGTGATGGGATGGATGAACTACTCGGTGGTGAAACAAAAGATTTCAGCGTACCACTTGAGGTTACTTTCACTGGAGAATTGGCCCAAGATATGGGTGGGCCAAGGAAAGAGTTCCTCGTTTTTATGATGAGACTCGTAAAAGAAAAATTGTTTATGAAAATTCGCAGACGTGACACATACAAAGTCTTTGAGTATAATCTGCCAACTGAAAAAAGGAATTATTTTAGAGCAGGGCTTATTTTTTTTGGTAAGGGAATTAAGCTCTTAAATCGAGTGCTTGCGTGAACATCATTCCAATATAGTCGGATCCCATACAACTGCATCCACGACAAATTGGATCACGTGTTAATGTGACGTGTTATTATTTGTAAGCCAGGTTGAAGTATTAAACCACACAACCAGTTAAGCTCGGGTTATGTGTACATTTACGGTGTAAATTCTAGTTTACCATTTTAAATCACTTTTACTGAAGAATTGGCCCAAGATATGGGTGGGTCAAGGATGGAATTCCTTGTCATCATGACGCGACTGGTGAAAGAAAAACTGTTCATGAAAATCCGCCGACATGAGACATGTAAACTTTTCGAATATAGTGTACCAGCTGAAAAGATGAATTATTATATATGAATTATTAATTTGGCTTTATTTTATTTTTATTTATTTATTTACTTTACAACCATGTAACACAAAAAAGTCCATGGTTGAAGGTGTGGTCAACAGGACATGGTCCCATATGAAGACCAACCTGACGAAAGTTACATTAAGAACATTACGGAATAGACATAAATTAATGACAAGGACAATACACTATTTACATATTAAAGGAAAACTTTAGGAACAACAGCTTAAATTGTAAGGACGGCATTTACAGCAAAAGGTTTTCCATGTGCGCATTCTGTTTACATCGAAAGTAGAGCCTAATTTAGAAGCCTTAATCAAGAATAGTAACATGGATTTAACTGGGAGATGTGAGACTTTGTGTACAAGGTAAGCATTATATAATCTTTCATTTGAGCCCAAGTTGTCCTGAACTCTGACTTCCCCTTTAAGGGAGGAAAGAGACGTATTGTTACGAATGATAGGAGAGAGATTGTTCCAGAGAAAGACTATTCGATTAAAGAACGAGTTTCTAAAAAGAGAAGTCCTACAAGGATATACTTGAAGCAAATTATCCTTGCTTGAACGGTGCTAGACTAGCGGTGAGAGGAAAAGGTAACAAAAGAGGAGATATCTAAATCGTAGGGTAGTATTTAAGGCATTGTAGTTTAGTTCTGAGTCATTCACGTTTGCAATTCAGCACAAATACTTCGAGCAATCATAACAGAATCAGAAGTCAATATGAGCGAAACTAATCCCAGTGGTGAACAGAATCAGTCAAGCCAGTCCGAAGATATGGCATCTAATCCTCCAATGGTGACTGAAGTTTTCACCAAGTGGCAATTTGGCAGGGACATATAAGCATGCATATTGTCAGAACAGACAGTGGTCTTAGGGTCTCAGTTCTACGCACACTAAGACAAATATTCGAATGGCAATGAGTTGTGCTCTACATGTAGGTGACTCGCATATCCAGCAAAGTAAGAATGATGGAACAACGCTTTTATAGCTTTCCAAATGCAAAATTATTTCGCGCACATGTATATATTTTTTACGCTTTTATACGCTACAAAAATATGCAAATTTGCTTGCGTGGCAGTGTCATATTACTCATCGCAATAATCATGGGTTTCATTTGGGAATTCCATGTGGAAGAACAATACATGGAAAATATTGATATTTTGAAATAGATGTTACAAAACTTTCAATGTTTTGTGATATATTTAGCTTGTAGATATCAGATCTTCTGGCATACACACTGGGTCAATGCCACATACACACTGACTATAATTTGTGTTGTATAAACGTCATGTTTGTTTCAAGAAGCAAAATAATAATATTAAACAGTCCCCGCAGCATTCCCTACCTTGCAGGTACCCTAGTTTCATCATTAAAGCTAAACAATACAAGTCATACAACTGCCTTAATATTGATACTATCACCAAATCGCCAATTTGATTCAGTCTATATAATTATAGATATTCCAACCAACGAAACATAGAATACTTAGTCGAAATTCAACCTAATTTGCCTTGATTCCTTCGCGTTAAATACAGCAGAGCTAGTATTGTCCGATCAAGTTTCCCGATCTGATGAATACCTCACGATTTGGGCCAATGAGTGAGAAGAATATTTCCTTAGTCAGCCAATCACAAAGCTCGAATATTGCGCAAATGAGTCAGACCCCCACGAAGACTGGTCAAACTGCATCTGGACCAATCAAGTGTCTAGAAACCGCCTCAGATTAGTCAAAACTCACGCAGATAACCGCTATTTTGACTCTTTTACTGCAGGCTCAGCCACTGCACAGAATTGGAGTATTTTTGAATGTCAATTACTTTACTGCCGGCTGCCGCTGAATGAAACATTAAAGTTTTACCTACTTCCTTTGGGAGTTTGGGACTGCATGCAAGCAAGTGACTAGTTTGACAACCCCTAAATCCGCCCATGAACTGACAGCACTCTTCCACTGTCAAGTTAAATCGTCTGCCGTTAGACAGAGTAATACTAAAGTAGGGCAGATCTGGGTGCATTGCCAGCTAATGGGTTTACAAGAGACACTGTCAGATAGTTTTGTTAACCACTTTTTGCCTGCTCACCGGTTATCAGACGTTGTAGACACTGAAGTGCCTGTAGAGTAGTTCTCGGTCTTCTAACGGTTCTCCAGGCTCTCGAACCAACACTTTGGGCGTCGTTATTATCGCGTTCCTAAGAGAAATGAATAACAATATAGTATTTAAGTCTAAATTCTCCCTCTTAAACTTTCACTCAAATCTCTAGCTGCACAAGGAAGGTTTTTTATTAATATGAATGGTTGAATATAAGTTAAACACCTTTCCTGAAATCCAGGGGTAGAGTGTATAGTGGAGGGGGAGTTAAAAATTCTGTATCAGAGTTTTCCAAGTACATATATCATAGGCAGTTCTACTGGGGGGCTGCAGGGGGGTGTGCACCACCCATCATATTGCACATATTCTCATTCCCCATTGCAAAGTTCTTAAAGAGATACTCACACTATCCTAAATAATAATACATATTGTCTTTATTGGTGGACCAAATTGTTCGCTCTCGGAAGGCATGATGATGGCCCATTACAGAAAACCAGCTTGGTACACTATATTCAAAAAGCTTATATGTCTCTTGTCCACGAATTTTAATAAACACTTTTTCTTTAACTAGTCGAGTGATTGTAACAAGGAATTCCTTCCTTGGTCCCCCATATCTTGGTCCAATTCTCCAGTAAAAGTAACTTCAAGGAGTACACTGAAATCCTTTGCTTCACCACCGAGTATTTCATCCATCCCATCATTATAGAGGTTCGATCTGGAAACAAAGATCTCCTCCGTTGCACCCTCATTCATCGATCGTCAGATCAGTGATATATTCAACAGCCCCACGCGAAAATATCGGGGACTAAACGACTAAGCACATTGACAGGGCTCGCCGTTATTAGCTTGTCATTCTAGGATATAAAAGTAATAAAACATTGGAATAAATGCCTGTACGGGGCTTAAATATGATAAAAAATCGCAATTTCCATGCGAAAATATCTCATACAATTTGCTACATGGGTATATATATATATATACGTACGTGGCAGAGATGGTAGCATCAAGTGCAATCTTTAAATGCTCCTCATGATAACTCCTTGAAGCAGCACTAAAACAAAAAAACAACTTGTTAAAACATTTTATTGTAAAACTAAATTTTATCTCCACAACTATTTGCTCGTTAACCCATTTCTCCATGCACATTGGTTCCCTGCTGACTTGAATTAAGGTCCCTTAACACTTCCAGGAAATCCTATCTCCGAGATTCTAAGTCATGAAACAGGAGGATACCCCGGCCTGCTTAAGGTTTTAGTCCTTACAATTCTGGAAGTGGATTCAATGTGTACATTAAAAGGTCACTGGTCACATCAACTTTCTCGGGGCCCAAAGGAAGGAAGGAAGGAACAGTTGCCTAAGCCCCCAGGTAATTATTAGGGCCCCAAATATAATTAAGCCAATTATATATATAGGTATATATATATTACTGTCAGGTAGTTTCCCAGTGAATGCAGGGTCCCCAGTCTGTCCCAGAGTCTGGAAATTTGTCATCCCTAAGACAATTTTTTTCAGAGAATCTATATAGAATATTGCAAAACGAACGTTCTTGAGGACTTTTCGTTTTCTTAACAAAATACTAACAATGGATGTAAGTACCGAAATAGTATATCTTTAACCACGGTTAATAGCTTTAACTCTATCCTTGTTCGCTGATATCGGTATCGCAATTTTCTTCTGGTCAAGGCCTTATCACCTTATGTTGGTTGCTGTTGGCCAGACACAAAAACATTCTTGTTATAGTCTTTTCTAAAAATTAAATAACACAAAGCGTTAAAAAACACCACCCCCTACCATACCAAAAATAATGATTGCTCCCTTATATTGGTATAAAGTTGTTTATATAAATGTATGGTGTTGGCACGTGGCCAGCTTCCCATTCAAGCGGTTGCGGCAAATTACTGCTTTCCTAATCTTTACCTCTTCAGTAAATGGCATCCAGTTAAGCTCTTCAAATAGAGGGGCTTGGCCGGTGCCATATAAATCAGTGATATGTAACAATTACACAAGAAAGATTATTTAATTCCGACATTTTCATCTCAATCTCCGCTCAAATTTCTGTAGTCAAAAAACTCTCAAAAAAACTCGTTTTTTCTGAAGAAATATAAAAGAAAATTAATGATCTATATTTGTGTTATTTCCATCATACTTACCTAGTTTAATACTATCCACAATAAACCTTTTTTAACTACAGAATTATCAATTTTCTCCGACTTTCTTGGCAAAAACGTGGAGAAACGACCTTCAAAGTTCGAACAGTGATTTCCACTTCAAAATTGGCAATTTCTATATATGACAGCAAGAATTTGCATAGATTTCCATAAATTTCCATACATTTCCATAAATTGGATCCCAATCTCAAAGTATCACAGTATTAGCATAATTTGCATACTTTCTCAGCAGTTAGAAACGCGCTTTAAGGCATTTTCACGCCTATCTTATATAGAAGATTTCTACAAGTAATGTTCAAAACTAATTTGATTAATGTCGAAATGGTATAAGCGTTTATATGAGGTTATCTTTTGTGATTATCGAATGTAATCTTATAAAGGCAGTTAAAAGTAACGATTAACTCCTTAAGCCGGTTGTTTTGGAATACTGGGAATAGTGTGTTCGGGCCCTTTGCATAACATGTCTAAAAATAAATGGTAACATGCGTTCTCTTCTAAAGCGAATTCTTAAAATCCTTTAATGTTGTTTATTTATATAGATGCAATTAAGAAATCGCATCACAACATTTTCATTTGTACTTAAGGGATGAGGGGGGAAATAGAGCTGCGTTTCTAGTGAACGGTTCATTTTTTTAGGTCGACCATATAGAACCTATGGCTGATTGGCTGGTTGAGAACTTAAAGGATATATAAATTGAAAGAAGAAGAATTAAGAACCGAACATTTTTCTTAAACTTCCCAAGGCCACCTTGAAGTTATAAGCTTATCACACATAATACAATTTAGTGGATTTACATTCTTGTATAGTGACCACGAGCGTGTTATTCAAGTGCGACATGCATTCTAGCGTGAGCTAATGCTAATTTCCAAGTTGAAGTGCGAGTGTGATTGCATTCTATTTTGATTCTATACTGGTGTGATTTTATTTTTTGCCGAAAAACATCACTTATATTTATTTGCATTTGACAAAGCTTTCGACACATCGCTCCAGCATAAACGAGAAGAAGTGCCCGTACTGATAAAGATCCTTTCTAGATAGTGTTGCAACTTGCCAAATAAACAGATGTTGTGTTTTTCAAGAAAACAGTAAAATTTCTCGTCGGCAAACCTACAAACAACTGTGTTTTCCAAGAAAACGGCAAACTTTCTCGTCGGCAAAACTACAGAGAATTTAAGCCCTAGTGTAATCGCGTATTCACATCCGCCGTTGATAGAAACTTGTTTTTGTACATTTATTTTTGTACATGATAGTGTGAACATGACATATTTTTGGAACATTTTAACGCGAGCTTATGCTAATCTGCAAGGCGGGCAAGCGCTATGACGTGTCAAGTTCATGTCCGCCTTTGATAAAGCTGCTTGACGAGCCAACTGTACCTTAAGGGTAAAGCCTTTATAAACTGCTTTCGAACCACTAGTTTGGAAGAAGAGTTCAAGACTTACAGAAGACAGTGTTCAAGACGTTCAAGAAGAGTTCAAGACTTACAGAAACTCAGAATTCAGCAGAAACAAAAGCTACAGCTTTGGAGATAATGGAGACGAAAGTTTTACATGGTGTATACCTTTTTTGCGCAATAATATTATTCGCACTGCTGGTGAAAATCGACGCACAGTTGTACCAGACCTGTCGTGTGCAGAATCTCGAACGTACACTGAATCACAGTGGTTGCCAAATAAAGTTCATCGTGCAAGCTTGCAGAGGCTTCTGTGTTTCCGAAGAAGTGCATTTCGAACGATCCCCGTTTGTCTTGCGAAAATGCAGTTGTTGTCAATCCGTTGGAAATCTGACCACAAGAAGCATAACGTTTGATTGTAATTCGCGCAAGGTTACTCTGAAATTAGTGCCTAGTGTCACGAAATGTGCCTGCCAATCATGCAAATAGCTGACGATCATTCCGGACTTCCAGTTACTGGCAAAAACATAATGATCACCTAATATACTCAGAAGGACTTGTAGCAGAGATTTAATGAAGAAACTAGATTGAGAAAAAACTCTATAGTAACATGTGATAATTTGCTCTTGTAATCTCAATGTATTTAGTCAGTATTATAGGTTAGAACATGAATGTCGAACCAATTACATGCGTATCATTACTGCAAACTTGCTGAATTCGGATTAGTTGCTTGTGGCATGCAGTTGTGCTCGTCGAATTGTGTATTTAGTGATGCAGCCGTGGACATTCCGTCGGAAATGCTGTTTCTCAAACAGGAAATGCTGTTTGAGAGACTCTAAATCTCAAAATTTACCGTGGGAGGATGCCCCCGGAGCCCCTAGCAATTCTCCGCCTTCTGGGCGACTCGGGCAGCCTGCCATCTGCCCCCAAATTATTTTTCCGGTATATACGCCTTTGTATCAGAGAGCCCCCCTTGTTAAACTTTTAGGAATATACCCCTGCCGAATATGTATGGAGAGAAAAGAGTAGAACTGAAAGAGCTAACTGGTAGTTTAGTTTAGGTTTCCCCCTGTAGTAACACTGGATCAATAAAGGATGGCACTTGCTGGATCTCTAGGGAGAACAGTTTAGAACTGATAGAGCTATCCAGTATAAATAAAGTTAGTTTAGTTTAGGTTTCCTCCTGTAGTAACACTGGATCAATAAAGGATGGCACTTGCTGGACCTCTAGGGAGAACAGTTTAGAACTGATAGAGCTATCCAGTATAAATAAAGTTAGTTTAGTTTAGGTTTCCCCCTGTAGTAACACTGGATCAATAAGAGATGACCCTTACTGGACCTCTAGGGAGAACAGTTTAGAACTGATAGAGCTATCCAGTATAAATAAAGTTAGTTTAGTTTAGGTTTCCTCCTGTAGTAATACTGGATCAATGAAGGATGGCACTTGCTGGATCTCTAGGGCGAACAGTTTAGAGCTGATCAGAGCTATCCAGTATAAATGAAGTTAGTTTAGTTAGTTAGGTTTCCTCCTGTAGTAACACTGGATCAATAAAGGATGGCACTTGCTGGATCTCTAGGGAGAACAGTTTAGAACTGATCAGAGCTATCCAGTATAAATAAAGTCAGTTTAGTTTAGGTTTCCTCCTGTAGTAACACTGGATCAATAAAGGATGGCACTTGCTGGATCTCTAGGGAGAACAGTTTAGAACTGATCAGAGCTATCCAGTATAAATAAAGTTAGTTTAGTTTAGGTTTCCTCCTGTAGTAACACTGGATCAATAAAGGATGGCACTTGCTGGATCTCTAGGGAGAACAGTTTAGAACTGATCAGAGCTATCCAGTATAAATAAAGTCAGTTTAGTTTAGGTTTCCTCCTGTAGTAACACTGGATCAATAAAGGATGGCACTTGCTGGATCTCTAGGGAGAACAGTTTAGAACTGATCAGAGCTATCCAGTATAAATAAAGTTAGTTTAGTTTAGGTTTCCTCCTGTAGTAACACTGGATCAATAAAGGATGGCACTTGCTGGATCTCTAGGGAGAACAGTTTAGAACTGATCAGAGCTATCCAGTATAAATAAAGTTAGTTTAGTTTAGGTTTCCTCCTGTAGTAATACTGGATCAATGAAGGATGGCACTTGCTGGATCTCTAGGGCGAACAGTTTAGAGCTGATCAGAGCTATCCAGCATAAATGAATTTAGTTTAGTTAGTTAGGTTTCCCCCTGTAGTAACACTGGATCAATAAAGGATGGCACTTGCTGGATCTCTAGGGAGAACAGTTTAGAACTGATCAGAGCTATCCAGTATAAATAAAGTTAGTTTAGTTTAGGTTTCTTCTTGTTGTAAAGTCCACATTTTTTGCGGACTTTAGAATTTGAAATTTTGACCTTGGGTAATTTCCTATTCGCTACTATATGTAAATGAATGCAAACCAGAATAGCGAGCGACAACATGAATGATATTAAACCTTGTTGCCATGAACGAACAGGCTTTAAAACTTCAATTAATCTGTATTGATTGGATCGAAAAAAAAGCAGAGAAAAGCATAACCCGACTGTCTAAGGGACCACCCTCGCAGGACGCAGCCACGCAGACCTGCGTCCTCGCAGGACGTAAGGACCTCTAAAGGCCCGCCTCCACTTGCACGTACGTATGTACGCACAATTGCACGCACGTATGTGCGTTCACAGAGTATGTGCGTTCATCATTTTCGAGTCACAGAGCACTTGCACGTACGGCCAGCGCGGCCGATTTTGCGCATCGCTAATCTTGACCGTCGCGGCTAACTTTTTGTACGTATGACAGTAGAACTGTATTCTACTTTCTGTGCGGCCGTCAAGTTTTTAACCAATCACATTTCACGAAAGTATAAACACATACGTGCGTGCAATTGTGCGTACGTACGTGCAAGTGGAGGCCGGCCTCAAGACGAAAAGTTTACTAAAGTGATATATAAAGCAATCGTTAGTTCAGTTCAAGATTAGTTTGTTTAATTTAGAAATCAACGAAAAGGTGAATCATATTTTGGACTATCGGTTCCAATGATTCAGCAAAGTTTGAAGTGGGTTTTATCTTTTTATCCCTTTTTTGGCTCTCGTGGGAGGCTTTTGATAAGAGATTACACGGCAGTCGCTGCGCCTAGTGACTGACAAATTAATACCACATCTGTTGTGACTATTTTTAATGCGTGGTTATCTGGTTGAGCTTGAATTAATCAATCCTTTTAGATGGTCTTACATGGCCGCATTTGGACAAAACCATATAGCATTGCAATTTTTAAGTACTTTCCTTTTGTTTCAAGCACAATAAGTTTTACCATTAAGTGATAATCGCGTGCTAATTTGTTGTTTTTCCTTTTGTGTAAAACTTGATAAGATATGCCCACGGTATGCGTAACTAACATTCTTCTGCTAATTGCGGTTATATAGAAAGAATGAAAAATTAACTAGCCGTTCATTTGCAGTCGAAGATTCAGTAGGCCTCAGTAGACAGTATAGTGTACAATTGTTTTTGAAATAGCCATATACTTTGAGAAGCACTGAAGTTGAAACGCATCTCGTTTATCATTGTGCAGTTTCGCTTTGCAGTACAGAGTCTCACATTTAATTTACAACTTGTTGCAGAGTCAGAATTCGGGTTTCCAAATCCGCGTTTTTTACCAGTACAGATTCAGCATTAAATTAATCTTTGACACCGTCGTTGACAGCGAATATCGGATATAAAACGGGCTTACCACACGGCGAAGGTTAAACTAGGTTGTCTGCGCACCATCTGTTTGGAAAAGGACTAATATATATAATAGACGCGGTCAGTATTCAGCAGAAATAAACGCTACAAATATGAGAGGTTTATATAATGTGTATATCCTTTACACACTGGTATTATTCGCATCGCTAACGAGTGTCGAAGCTGCCACCGTTTCATGTTATGCAAGGGACTATGAACATCTTGTTTCAAGGAAAGGCTGCAATTCTGAACGCGTCACCGTTCAAGCGTGTTTAGGGACATGTTTTTCAAAACAAATACCCCTGGATCATTATCCGTTTTTCTGGACGGAATGTGAGTGTTGTAAACCGACCGCTAGTAAGAATGTATACGTGAAGTTGCGCTGTGGATCACGTACTGTCAAGATGAAAGTTCCCAGCGCTACGCGATGTAAATGCAAAGATTGTCGTGGCTATTAAGAAGGACTTAAGCTGAACAGTTTCTCCGGATGCACGGTGAAATGACTAGCAAGCACATGAAGACTACTGAAGTATTTGTGGACTTTAAATCAAGAATCTAGACCAATAAACACTGAACTACATTAGTAATATATTCTGAGCAACTACTTTTTAATTTTATTTACTGTGTATTTATTATAGAATAGTTCCAACAATGTCAATATTATTAGTGAGCTTAATATATTAAAACACGCGTTTGTTATAATTGTGCGAAGTCTACTGTATCTGTAGGGTTGAAATAAATCTTTTGCGCTAAATATGTAGTAACGTCAGGAGGTGCAGTGCAGGTTCTGCAATAGGTAATGGTTTGTGTCTGAACTACCTGACAAAGATTAATTGAACGAACACTTCTTGACGAAGGGTGTCTTCGCTAGAAATGCCAAAGACGTAGTGTAGCCTTTTTCAGATAATTCAGATACAAACCTCGGCAGCTTATTGTAGGTAAACTGTGTATGAATGTATGATTTTGCCAAAAAATTTCGTATGTCTGTTCGATTGGAATTTGAGCTTACTCACACATATAATATTTCAAAAGATTAAAGGTTGATGGAATTCAGATAATTCGTTATAATTATAGCATTCATTTCAACGTTTTGAAGCTCAATGTGACAATGACGCTGGGAATTTTCAAACTGTACGTTTTACAAATCAAAAGATGATTTATCATTCGCCATTTCAATGATTCAGCAATATTTTGGAGAGATAGTGTGAACGCAAATCTTGAAACTGCTCCTCAAATGCACCTCTGAAGCTCTTTAGTTGGGCTGAAATAATCCCGCGTTGCGAGAGGGAGGGGGCCGGGGAGGGGACAGAGGGAGGGGGAAGGGGGCAGAGGGAGGGGGCAGGCCCCCCAATTTCGACAGAAATGTTAAGTTAAAGTCGGGCAATCTCTACTCGAGAGTTGGGCAATATGATCGTATGTCATGACGTCATGTCATATAATAAATACCATAAATTTTAATCTGAGTAATTTACAGGGGGTTTTTAACTATATAGCTGGGGATTTTAATATTTTTCCGCAACGTTTGGCGATTATGTTCCGCTTTTTAACCAGTTCGACAGTTTGTCGATAATGATGACGATATCCGAATTGAATTAGAATTGAGGGCTCTCACTTGGATTTTTTTTTAAAACAGGATTTTGCATAGTTTTGGGGATTTCTTTAGGAATTTATAAAATTTTTCCAAAAGATTCCAAGATTAACTTTACCTTAGTTGATCATTCAGACTGATTTATGTACTTGTTAGACAGTCTTAACTGACAGTTAATCAACATTTTTCCGGGTTCATGATCACACTCGGACTACATAGTGCCCCCCCCCCCATTTTCTTAGAGATTTAAAGTCATAGTTATAGTTAAAGCCCTACGCCTATGTTTCCCAGTGTATGTAGTATTCAATTTAAAATGACTACAATCAAGCTGCCGCGGTTTGTGTCTGAACTATATCTGAAAACATGCACTGCGACGTTTCGAGAGAATGTTCTTCGTTAGGAATTTGGTAGCCAAAGGTTTTTGGCTTCGTTTAATACAATTAACTGGTCACCTTTTCCAAAATATTAATTGTTTAAAAAGAAAGAAAATGCCAAAATGATAAAAATCGTTGCTTGCTATCATTCTTGTCTTTTTCTTTCCACTGAATAATGGCATCAATTTAAACGCATTACCAAATTCATGTGAAAACAAGAAATGCTAGACAAATCCTGAACTGAAACAATGCTGGGGAAAATTAAGTATTTTTATGGGCATCGAAATGAGTTTTTCCTGTTTAAATTAGCTTTAATTACTCGAGTCGGAACGGAACAAACGAAATTGAAATTCAATTACTGTTTAATGGTAGTTTACTAATTACAATTGCGTGTTTATGATTACGCCACTGCTACACATAAGCACCTGATTATGGTTACCATATTTTTGAAAAAGTGGCCGAAAATGCCCGAAAAGCAAAGGGTTAGCCTTTACGCTTTGGGCGCCATTTTCAGCCACATCTGGTGCTTTTGAAGAATGGCCGAAAATAGCCAAAAAGTAATGGGGTTAGCGTTAGCATTTCTTCGAAAAATGTTAAAGGGGTAGCCTTTACTCTTTGGCCATTTTCAGCCACATTTGTGTTTTTGAAAAAGTGGTCGAAAATAGCCAAAAAGTAAAGGCGTTAGCCTTAACTGTTTTTCGAGCCTTTACGCTCTCGCAATTCTTAAGCACTAGTTTTGAGTTTTTGAAAAAGTGCATCGCGGAAAATGGGTTGGCCTTAACTTTTTTTTCCGAAATGTTAAGGCGTTAACGTTTAAATCGGTTGACCTTAACTTTGCGTTTATGTGTACCAATAACCTAACCATAAAGAGGTGTTTATGTGTCGCAATAGCATAACCACAAATAGGTGTTTATGTGTAGCAATAGCTTAATCATAAACACCTAGTTATGCTTAGGTGTTTATGTGTAGCAATAGGTTAACCATAAATAGGTGTTTATGTGTAGCAATAGATTAACCATAAATAGCGTAATCATAAACATCTATTTATGGTTAAGCTATTGCTATACATAAACACTTAAGGATAAATAGGTGTTTATGGTTACGCTATTGCTATACATAAACACATACATATGCATACGCTATTGCTACACATAAACACCTATTTATGGTTAATCTATATGTACACATAAACACCTAATTATGGTTAAGCTATTGCTGCACATAAACACCTATTTATGGTTAATCTATTGCTACACATAAACACCTAATTATGGTTAAGCTATTGCTACACATAAACACCTATTTATGGTTAAGCTATTGCTACACATAAACACCTAATTATAGTTAAGCTATTGCTACACATAAACACCTAATTATAGTTAAGCTATTGCTACACATAAACACCTAAGCATAACCAGCATAACCGGTCATTTTCAGCCACATTTGTGTTTTTTAAGTTGTGGTCGAAAATAGCCAAAAAGAAAATGGGTTAGCCTTAACTATTTATCAAAAAATGTTAAGGGGTTAGCCTTTACTTTTTGGCCATTTTCAGTCACATTTTGTGTTTTTGAAAAAGTGGTCCAAAATAACCTAACAGTAAAGTGTTAGGCTTGTGGTAAAGACTACAGCTAGGCTGTCATGTCTGCATGTAAGCTGTGGTTCATAAAAGAGTAAGATGAATAAGTTGTATACGACTTCCAACAACGAACAAGCTGTCTAGTGGTAAAGGCTATGGGCAGTCATGTATATAAGCTGTTGTTCAAATCCTGCAGCTAAGAAGGCATTATGGAATATGGAATAATTTCATTATACTGATACAGTGCAGAAAAAAAGATTACGGTGAATAAGTTGCGCTAGGCTTGCAACAACGAACAAGTTGTGTAGTGGTAAAGACTATGGGCTGTCGTGTCTGAAGCTGTGGTTCAATCCTGTTAGAAGTCCTTTTGGTGTTTGAAAAGTATTAACTATCCAGTAGAGAATAGAAGATTAAGGTGAATAACTTGCGTTAGCCTTGCAACAACGAACAAATTGTGTAGTGGTAAAGACTACGGGCTGTCATGTCTGAAAGCTGTCGTTCAATTCTTTTAGAAGTCCTTTTGATGTTTGAAAAGTATTAACTATCCAGTAGAAAATAAAAGATTAAGGTGAATAAGTTGCATTAGTCTTGCAACATCGAACTAATTGTGTAGTGGTAAAGACTACAGGCTGTCATGACTGAAAGCTGTCGTTCAATCCTGTTAGAAGTCCTGACATGACAGTCTTTACCACTAAGACAACTTGTTCGTTGTTGCAAGCCTAGCGCAACTTATTCACTTTAATTTCTTATTCTGCACTGTATAATTCAAACATCAAAAGGACTTCTAACACGAAGAAAAGGTGGAAGAAGAAGAAGGAGAAAAAGAAGAATAAGAAGAAGAAAAGGTGGAAGAAGAAGAAGAAAAAAGTATACTAACTATATCTTAGTCCTAACATTCCAATCTGTGGAATCTTAGGCCTAACTATATCTTAGTCCTAATGCGACGACCTCCCCAAGCACCCCTGCGTTTTGCGACCTCCCCAAGCACCCCCGCTCAGCTTAGCCACTGATCTCTATAAATCAGCTGAATGCGTAAATCAATATCTGCGATAATCTGCGATTGTTCATCCTTAGATGCAGGCTATGCACCCACTTTGTTGCAGCGCCCTAAATTCGGCGGGCTGCTCTTGTTTTCTTGGAATTTCACAAGACAAATTTTAAAAAGAACAGACAAAATGGATTCCGCTTCTGGAGGGCCATTTCAATCTTCAAATCTGGCTAAATGGTTTCATTCTTCGCCGCATAAAGATTTGCAGCTAGAAGACACTACAACGATATTCTCACCGGCTGAAGAATCATATCGACAGGTAGGTACTTAAATTATTTAAAATTATATCAGCTTTATATTGGCTCGATTTAATATTTTAATATAAATATACTACTCGTACTATTAAGGAGCCGATTACATGGACCGGGCTAGCCCGGTAAACCGGGATGAAATAACCTCATTAATCCTTATTTTTTCAACTGTTAAATAATCGTTGCTATATATTAATTGATTAAGGGCTTTCTCGATTGATGTTTGTTGCTGTAATTTCATTCAGTATTAGCGTGAACAAGTTTCTTCGCTTGTACGTTCGTAAAATGCAGTCGCTTTACTGTCTGAAATTTTTAAGCGTCTATGAAACACAAAAACAATGTTTTAATTCTAGTTTCAGTTTCTTTTAACGTTATTTATTTACATTTTCAGCCCGGTTTGCCTGGATGAAGCGATTACATGGCGATTTTAATCCCGGCAAACCGGGCTAGCCCGCTTGCAACACAACAAGCAAGATCGCGCCAAGGCATGCTAGCCCCGCTTCACAATGCAAAATTTATATAAGATTATTATAGTAAGCGGACTAGCCCGGTTTAGCTAGCTAGTCCGGTAAAGCGGGCTAGCCCGGTCCATGTAATCGGCCCCTCATAAAGACGGCCGGCAGTCTGTAAGGACAAACTTTGGCAAAGAATTTATATTGTTTGATCATTCGTCTGTGTATAAACACAACAAGTAGGTTTGTTAACACTTCCAAACTATGTCTTGCTATCTGAATTCCTTTGTGGTTTTTTCATGAATTTAATATTATGGCAGATGCGGTTTATAGCACGCTGCCCCCTACCTCTGCATTAAGCCAGCTATTAAGCTATACAGCAGGTTGAGGGCACAGGTTTACTCAGGTTGGGTAACGTCACTGTCCTTGATAAACTTGTGTAAGTTAAGATTGGTTGGTTCTCTCTGTGCTTCGAGGGTTTTTCTCCGGGTACTCCGGTTTTCCTCCCTCTCTAAAAACTAGCCCTTAAGCACTAACCCTCAGAACCTTTCTCAATTGGGTTGCAAAACCTGTTAAGGCTTTCCATCCACCTCAGAGTGGTAAATACAATAAACTAAACTATAGTACGTTGTGTTTTTTAGGCATTGTATGTCCTTGCGCTATTCATATCATCATTTGGGGCCTTGATTTTCCTTGTTATTGTTATGTACTACACATGTTGTTACTGTATTTGCCGCCAACGAGAAGAAAGACGTCAAAACAAGTCATCTTGCTGCCCAAAATCCTGTCTGCAACTACAAGTATTTATATTGGCACTAATTTGTTGGTATGTTACATTAAGTGATGCCTTTTCCTCTTGCACTATGGTAACAGTGGGTGATTTACAAATCTTTAGCTTGGTTGGTCAGTTAGTCTGCCGATTGGTTGGTTGGACAGTCAGTTAGTCAGTGATTTGGTCAGTCGGTTTCCGGCAGTCAGTGAGTTGGGTTGGGTGGCCAGTCTGTTGGCTGGTGGGTGGGTTGGTCAGTTGGTGGGTTGGTTAGTCAGTCGGTGAGTGGGTTGATGGGTCAGTTGGTTAGTTGGTCTATCTGTTGGCTGGTGAATGGGTTCGTCAGTTGTTGGTGGGTCAGTTAGTCAGGCAGTTGGTCGGTGAGTGTATTGGTCTGTTGGTAGGTCAGCTAGTCAGTTGGTTGGTCTGTTGGTCGGTGAGTGGGTTGGTAGGTCAGTTAGTCAGTCGGCTGGTCTGTTGGTCAGTGAGTGGGTTGGTGTGTCTGTTGGTCAGTGAATGGGTTGGTACTGTAGGTCAGTTAGTCAGTCGGTTGGTCGTTGGTGGGTTGGTTAGTCAGTTGGTTGATCGGTAAGTGGGTTGGTGAATTGGTAAGTCGGTGTTGGTCTGTTGGTCGGTGAGTTGGTTGGTGGATCAAGTTAGTCAATTGGTCAGTCGGTGAGTAGGTTGGTCAGTTGGTGGGTAAAGGGCAGTGACTCAGTCGGTCAGTGAGTCATGACTGAGGACAGTTTCTATGTTTTAGCGGAGCTCTTGTGGTAGGCTTTTTTTACAATGGGAAAACGAGTGACGGTGTCGATCAGTTCCGAAACTCTGTTGACGATATTGAGGATGACATAAATTATGCTTACACTATGGTAAGAATCTCTTAAAACTAACTTTAGTTATATACTGGATAGCTCTATCAGTTCTACTTAAACTGTTCTCTCTAGAGGCCCAGTAAGGGCCTGATCTCTTATTGATTGAGTGTTAATTACTGCAGGAGGAAACCTACACTAAACTAAAACTATTTATATGGGATAGCTCTATCAAGTCTAAACTGTTCTCACTTAAGAGGTCAAGTAAGTACCATACATTATTAGTATAAACTTAGTAATAGACTATCACTTTTCCTGCGTTCTGATTGGCTACGCTACTCGTAGACTATTAGTGATAGTCTACTAGTAGCAAAAAAAAAAAAAACAATGGCGTGAAAATTCACGTTTAAAATTAATATTAATACTTTTGTTTACTTTTGTATTGTGTTCCCTAGTTCTCAATAAATGCTATAGTTTATACTAAAACAATTAGACAACTCGGCCTCGTTGGCTAATTGTTAAATGGTCAAATGTTACTACAAGAGCAAAGTGGTGTAGTACCCAGGGAAAACATGGCAGCACTCTCTTCCAAAACATACAAGTGATCCTGGAATAATGATAATAAAAAAACTCAATATATTGCCAGAATCAAAGCCACTGTGTATGACTAAGTTTGTTACACCCCTAACACTTTTCAGGGTAAGAATATGGAAATAACTTTGCACAGGACCAAGGAACACATCAATGACCTTCCATGGCAATCTAATGCATCTGAAGCTTATGATCTTACTAATCTAATACTGTATAATCTCAGTCTTGTGAATAATCTACTGCCTCAACATGTTGTGAATGAAAGTAGTGATGCTGCTGATAAAATCCATCGTTATGATAATTACAGGTACAGTGGGAATTAATAGTTACTTTCAGACTGTAATTCACGTGAGACTGCCGTGGACAAATTCAGAACTTTACCCAATTTCGGCTCTGTGTGTTTATACACAGAATTTGAAATCCAGCTTCATTTGATAGGAGGGGTGCTAAGTGGGTTTTGGTGAATCACCACTGAGGACCCCCTACAGCTAGGGTCAAGGGAGTTATCTTGTCAGAAAATATTTCAAAAATAAGGTGGCCTAGATGGTCAAATTAGGCCTATCAATGGCTCGATATCACTATATCTAACTATCTAAATGCCCTGTAAAATCCAAAATTTAGATTTGATATGGTGTGCAGTTCAACAGTCATAACTTTTGTGACAAAATATAAATATCCGATTTGCTCCGACATTCATGAGAGAAAAATGTTTGAAATTTATTGTAGCCTTGAAGTAAATCCCATGATGATCCGTACACAAATGAGTGATTTTTTTGTTTACGCATGATGCGTTGCAACTGCGAGTCCGATGTGATAGAATGCCAACATAACAGAAAGTGGCCGATGTAATAGAATGCCAACATATTCTATACAATCATTTAACATCTGATTTGTGTTAAGAGTACACAAACAACGATAAGATGTAGATTATTTGACATTCAAACATTCACAGTCGAACAAATGACTTGATCACATTACAGTTGCGACCAAATGGAAGCCAGGCTTTAAACAGATAAGACTGTTCCTTGAGTAGTAAAATCCTCTGGCAATAGACAGAAAATAATAATTAAAAGAACGCAGTAGGTGTTAATGTTTAGGGGAAAAATCATATATTTTTCTAGATGGCTTGCCACAGTAATCTTGCTGTCATGGTGTATACTTCTCTGTATTTTTCTATTCTGGATTGGCTGTCAAGTTAATGGTTGTGTCTTAGTCATGTAAGTTCTAACTAGCTTTATTTATATAATTGGATAGCTCTATCAGTTCTAAACTGTTCTTCCTAGAGGTCCAGTAAGAGTCATCTCTTATTGATCCAGTGTTACTACAGGAGGAAACCTAAACTAAACTAACTTTATTTATACTGGATAGCTCTATCAGTTCTAAACTGTTCTCTCTAGAGGTCCAGTAAGGGCCATCCCTTATTGATCCAGTGTTACTACAGGAAGAAACCTAAACTAAATTAACTTTATTTATGCTGGATAGCTCTATCAGTTCTAAACTGTTCTCCCTAGAGGTCCAGTAAGAGTCATCTCTTATTGATCCAGTGTTACTACAGGAGGAATGACCTAAACTAAACTAACTTTATATATACTAAATAGCTTTATCAGTTCTAAACTGTCCCTTTATTTTTCCAGTATTTTACTGTTTGTTTCCTATTTTAGGGCAACTATATTTTGCCTTCTGACAGTTTTGTTTACTTGGGCAGTTACAGGAGCTGATTTTGGTATAGCTACGGTAAGTTTAAGGTCTCCTGTTTTATATTATTTACCGAGTGTTGCATGTGTCATTTTTGGAAGATAATGTTTCATTTGATATTATTGCAGCCCCACTGAGCAAACTTTTTTGCATTGTGGTAAGATTAGATGTATTATCTGTAAATACTTTCAGGGTATAGGAGACTTCTGTGTCCATCCGAAGCAAGCTATACAAAAAATCAAGGAAGGAAAATTAAGTAAAGAACATTTTCTCTTTTGTTATATGACTTATGAGGTGTTGATGGCACAGTCGTTAGTGCATGTGTCTTTCATGTCTGAGACCAGGGTTCCAGGGGCATGGGAGGCAGGGGGCCGGGACCCCAAATATTTTATAACGGGGGCCGGAATAGGTTTCGGCCCCCCCAAAAAGAACTGCATTTAAAGAAAATTGCAGCGAAATATTTGAATTCGAAACTAGAAGTATTTGAAATCGTATATATATTAATGAAAGAACCTAACGAAAGAGGTTAGGGTAGACTCTGAAAATGCCAGGCCCCCCTAAGTTTAACAATCTTCCTACGCCCCTGCAGGGTTCAATTCCTGCAATATGCAGTTGTCTGATTATAATTTCACCTCAGTCACATGTGAGAAGAGTGCTTCCAGTTTGACTCTACCAAACACCGCAGGTTTTCTCTTGGTATTAAAAAATGGCACGTGCTGGACATCTATGGAGAACAGTTAGAACATGTAGAGCTATCCAGTATTAATATAGTTCATTTAGTTACTTAATTCTAGACGTTTCCTTTCATATTTGGCCAAATCTCTTTCTTTTCTCAGCCAATGTTGAACATGCGACGAATCATTCCTATAAACTCCCCCATATCTACAATATCCTCATCAAATGAATTGTACAGTTAGTTTATCCACTCTGTTTATCCACCTATTTATATGTCATTGAGTTTTTTCTTCATATTTTGTAGAACCTGTTATTTCGTACTATATGGATTGTGATGGAACAGAATCTGATCCTTTTGATAGAGTAAATTGTGATTTATATCTCAAATGCGTGGTGCCAGTGTAGATATTTCATAAATTATGATTTGAAGTTTGTAGTTTATAGTTTGGCTTATATATACCAGTACATCTTTCTTTATTGATTCCCTTTGTGATATTTTCACTTCAGGACCTCAATAGCATGCATCGCAACTTGAACAAAGTGATTTATATTGTTGAGAATATTCCACATGATCCGGAATACCAGGTAAATTTAGCTAAACTAACTTATACTGAATATCACTATTTATTAAGTTCTAAATTGTTCTCCCTTGAGGTCAGGTAAGGGTCATTCCTTATTGGCCCAGTGTTACTACAGTGTTACTACAGGAGGAAACCGGAGTACCCAGAGAAAACCTGCGGTGTTTGGTAGAGTCAAACTGGAAGCACTCTTCTCACATGTGACTGAGGTGAAATTATAATCAGACAACTGCATATTACACGAATCGAAGATGATCTCACAAGGTAACTAGGTTATATTTGATGAGATGCTTTTTTCTTTTTTAGCATTTAATAAATTTGATTCTCAAAGATCTGATCAGTGTTAATAGCAACCTTCCTCTCTATGAAGCTAGTTTTACCTGTGACAAAATTCATAAGGTAAGTTTGGCACTGTTCTTCCAACTCTCAGTGGTCCTTGTGAAAAGCGTGAGTATAGCTGCTGGGGTTCAGGTGTCTAAACTACCTGAAAAGGATTAAAAACACTTCAACGTTTTTCGATATGGCTCTTCATTAGGCTCCAAACCTCCTGACAAAGGGATTTCGCTCTAAACTTAAAAGTGTTTTTCTGTCACAAACCACGACAGCTTGTTGTCAAACACTAACTACAACCTATGTTTGAAAAAGCATGAGAAGTTGAACATCAACTTGTTTATAATCATTGTACACTGTTTTAGGAATACATGGAGGCGATGGATGGATTGTGTGAAAAGGCTCTGTAAGTACAGTACTGTTGGCTGAGCTAATTTGAGTCTTTAGGTACGTGTCTGTTCTCTCATTTAGAGACCTTGACTTCGTTTAAAAATCACGAGTGCAATGTCTTAATCTTTTCTAGTAACAGTCTTAGTGTTGTTATGTTGGCAGTGCTTGTCATCGCACTTTTCTCCGGACTTCTAACATGCTGTACTTGTCCCTTGTGGAAACATCGTCGTCCTATGCCAACGACGTACAAGTAAGTGTATTGATTACAATTATGTCACTTACCTGAAAATAACTTCATTGAGTATATATAGTGTAAAACATCATGCTGAAAGCAAGCATGTAGTGAAAAGTAGTGTCCATGTGTGACGCAGTTTATTGATAGCATTTCAATGGTGGAAGATACGATGGCAAATGCGGTTAGCACACTGCCCCATACTACTTAGGTCCGCTACTTTAGGTCGCAGGGTAGGGTATATAACGTAAGGGTTACAGCCCACCCTGTTCAGACTTGATGTGGTTGGTTCTCTTCTGTGTCTCAAGGGCAGGCCCGGTTATTACTTTCTGGGACCAATGTGATCAAACAAAAATATTTCTGTCAATATTCGGGCAGTTCGCTAAATAGCAAAGAACGAGAAGCTTACTGTAGCCAAACATGTCCACCCTTTCCCTCCAACCCCTTTTGAGCTCACAACTGCACTGTAATTCAGCAAATATCTAGATCTGTGTATCTAAAATATATCTTATGATCATCTGCTTCTAGAGTCTACACTCTAATATCAAATACTAGATTGTTGACTGTTGTACAAGTTAGCATTCTACGAATTTTCTGGGAACTCAATTTTCTTGAGTTCCCAGAAAATTGGTCCGATACTTTTTCCACCCCTGCTCAAGGGTTTCTTTTCGGGTACTCTGGTTTTCCTCCCTCACCGAAAACTAACCCTTCCACTTTAGCTGTGCGCTGTGGTCAGACATGGGTCGTATGGTGGAGTCAGAGGCGCCCTTGTAAGCTTTTGACTCGGTCACGTTTGAGCTGCATCCTTCGCAATTCAGCTCTGAGAATAAGGATTTGCACCCCTACCTTTCATCTTTGCTTTCTTAACTTTTAGTGACATAAGAAGCCCAACAGACGATGTGGGCAATGCAGTATTGTGGTGGCCACATGATGTCGATGCTGAGTGAGTATAAACTACCTCATACTGTACATGCAATGGGGGTGTTGGTATCACAGTGGTTAGTGCATGCATATGCCTTTCATCTCTGTGACCGGAGTTTCATTCCTACAATATGCAGTTGTCTGATTATAATTGGCTCAGTAACATGCGAGAAGAGTGCTTTCTGATAGAGCTATCCAGTATAAATAAAGTAAGTTTAGTTTAGGTTTCCTCCTGTAGTAACACTGGACCAATTAGAAGTGGACCTTACTGGACATCTAGAGAGGACAGTTTAGAACTGATAGAGCTATCCAGTATAAATAAAGTTAGTTTAGTTTAGGTTTCCTCCTGTAGTAACACTGGATCAACAAGGGATGGCTCTCACTGAGCACAAATGCAAATCTTAAGTCTTAACTGAACTTTATTTTTTGTAACATTTTAGATCTGATCGTTCATTCTATCAACGTCATGGTGATGCTAACGAACAAGCTCCATTGCTTGTCAACCAACATCACCCAAACGTAAGTTCGGTTTGAGATATTTGTATGGTGCTATTTTGTTAGTTGGTAGTTAGTACTGAATTATTCTAAATTTTGGGCCACAACAAAATGCTGAAAGTCTCTGTATCAGGGGAGTTACTGTAGGTCAAGGGGATTACTTAAGTTGGGTCACTTCCGTGTGCTTGAAAACTCGTGTACGTAGAGTTTGGTTGGTTCTCTTATGTACTTTGAGGGTTTTTCTTATGTACTTTGAGGGTTTTTCTTATGTACTTTGAGGGTTTTTCTTATGTACTTTGAGGGTTTTTCTTATGTACTTTGAGGGTTTTTCTTATGTACTTTGAGGGTTTTTCTTATGTACTTTGAGGGTTTTTCTTATGTACTTTGAGGGTTTTTCTTATGTACTTTGAGGGTTTTTCTTATGTACTTTGAGGGTTTTTCTTATGCACTTTGAGGGTTTTTCTTATGTACTTTGAGGGTTTTTCTTATGTACTTTGAGGGTTTTTCTTATGTACTTTGAGGGGTTTTTCTTATGTACTTTGAGGGTTTTTCTTATGCACTTTGAGGGTTTTTCTTATGTACTTTGAGGGTTTTTCTTATGTACTTTGAGGGTTTTTCTTATGTACTTTGAGGGTTTTTCTTATGTACTTTGAGGGTTTTTCTTGTGTACTTTGAGGGTTTTTCTTATGTACTTTGAGGGTTTTTCTTATGTACTTTGAGGGTTTTTCTTATGTACTTTGAGGGTTTTTCTTATGTACTTTGAGGGTTTTTCTTATGTACTTTGAGGGTTTTTCTTATGTACTTTGAGGGTTTTATGTACTTTGAGGGTTTTTCTTATGTACTTTGAGGGTTTTTCTTATGTACTTTGAGGGTTTTTCTTATGTACTTTGAGGGGTTTTTTACTACAACAAAATGATTTTAGGTTTTGAACTTTTTTGATTGGAAAGACGAAAACCTTAAGAAAGTTTTGTCAATTCATTTATCTTCTAGTACGAAGCTGGAAACCAACCAAATGAAAACTTTATCCAAGTTGATTACCATGGTGTGCCACCCAGAAGGGATGACGAGCATCAGTCGAGCGGTCGTCACAGTTTTTAAGCTATACACAACTTTAATTTCGTCGTGTGTGAGACGTTCAAATTGACCTTTTGAGGTCATACAGAGATTGCTTTACTAAATACGAAGGAACTTATAGAATATTGTTTTTGGGTTAGATCCCTGCATGACAATTGATATAGTTCGGGCCACCGAGAGAGGACAGGGGAAATTACTCCCAGTTCAAAACATGATATAAAGAGCCCCCAATTTCAGAGAAACCAACAGCTGTTTCAAGTATATCCCTCTTGTTGGGAACTTGGGAGCTCTCTTGCGTGGGGCGTTAGGCCTAAGTTGTATGCTACAAAAATAGATATATTTCGAAAACCAATTTTTTAAATATGCTGATTTGTATTAGATTGTATCGAGTATTTTCATTACAATAAAAACATTATCCTTATATATTACTATTAGCCGCGTTTTAATAATAAATGCTGGCCAAAAGTGAATGCGATTAATCTTTAATGTCCATATGTATTGTGCTGCAGTTCTGATTAGACATAGCTTGAGGTGAAGTTTTATGTTCTAAACTTTGAAACTTTTGCATTGAACTTTCGGGTAAGTATATTATGTTTTTCAATTTTTCTTACCATCAGAAATCTAGTTCGAGTTGTGTATTAAGAGTTTTGTTGTTTAGCCGTAAAAAGTATCAAGTATAATATCTGATACTTGTTATATTAGCGTAGTTTGGCACGGCATGGAGATTTTATTTTAGGAATAGAGATTTTGTTTTAATTTTTTTCTAGATATAGCTCTATCAGTTCTAAACTGTTCTCCCTAGAGGTCCAGTAAGAGTCATCTCTTATTGATCCAGTGTTACTACAGGAAAGAAACCTAAACAAAACTAACTTTATTTATGCAGGATAGCTCTATCAGTTCTAAACTGTTCTCCCTAGAGGTCCAGTAAGAGTCATCTCTTATTGATCCAGTGTTACTACAGGAGGAAACCTAAACTAAACTAACTTTATTTATACTGAATAGCTCTATCAGTTCTAAACTGTTCTCCCTAGAGGTCCAGTAAGAGCCATCTCTTATTGATCCAGTGTTACTACAGGAGGAAACCTAGCCTAAACTAACTTTATTTATACTGGATATAGCTCTATCAGCCCTTACTGAATCTCTATAGGAAATATTACAAAAACAAAGCGATGTTATCTCGCTAATTTAATTTTGTTTCATTAATACAGGCTTAGCAGTCTACAGTTTTCAGAACTACAGATGATCAGTGATTCATTGTTGTTCGTCTTTCTCCAGGTCAGCTTGTAGTTTTAGGAAAATGATTTTTCAGTACATATCCGTACGGCAATGAGCTGCCGTGGTTTGCATCTGGTGTGTAATTCCCTAATCTCCCGAAAAAGGGTCTTTGCTGGAAATATTCAAGTGTTGAATCTTTTCAGGCATATAGTTGAGACACAAACCACAACAGCTATCAGTATACAGAACTAGATTGATACAATTATAGTGTTGTTACATCTCATGTATTATTAATTGCACGCAGATTTTACATTCATCTTATACCACAGACGCAGTATATATTTGTTTAGCCTATATTTTTAATATCTTACAGCTGTTTTGTGGCGAATTCAGCAAAGTCGCCGCTCATAACAACTCAACTTCGCACAACTCTAATGTCAACAGTCGCATTTCTGTGTTTTGGACTGGATTCGAGGCAGAGGACTCAACAGCTCGCTTGTTCAAGCTCATCGGGTTACTGGGAATCCTAGCGCTTACAACAAGTTAGTATATTACTGTAATGCCCAATGACCGAATAGGGGGGAATGCCCCCTTGGCCAAGGATAGGAGGGGTGCGCACCCCCCTGCACCCCAGTAATCCCACCAAGGATGTCAGTGCCACCAATATCAGGCAATGATTTGTCATCCCAGAACCATTGCCATGAGAATAGATCGCGCTATTCTAATTAGTTCTTCTGGTAATTTGTCTTGACCCTTGTGTTTTAAATACTATGAAATAGGCCATTTTCCATGTCAACTCAAAGCAATGAGTGACTGGATGGCATGGAGAGCAGTGGGATTTTCAAAACAATGAAAAGGCAATGGAACATTCCGATCTCTGGATCCGATTGTTTATGCAAAGGACCATTCGAGCATTAACGCTGTGATGAAAACATCTCTATTACAGGTTTGGTTTGCTGTTGTCTGTGTAGCTTCAGGAAATCTAGACGAAGGCGTAAATGGGTACTCGTAGAGAGAGTTGGCTTCAACGATGATGAATTTTTGTTGCCAGAACAACACGATAACCGAGGCATGCAGATGACTGACTTACGAGATGAACGCAAGAGACTTACCTTGTAAAAGTCCCTATTTAAAAAGCTTGTGCTTAAACTATATATATTTTAATAATAAACTAAACTAATCACTCGATGAGTGGCAGTGTTCTTTTGGCCCAGAGGTCCGTCTTTTGGCCCAGAGGTCCGTCTGCATGCACCCATCTTCTTTCCACTAATGCCTGGGCAGATTTTGTTTTCCTAATTTTTTCTGGGAATTTTTTGCTTATACTCACTCCCCCCCCCCCCCCACTCCCCTCATCACTTTTCTAATGGTCATCCCTTTGAACAAAATCCAAATTGCGCTCTGATTGGATGTACTGATTGACACCGTCGAGAATTTCAACCAATCACAGAGCAGAGATCGACGACGTCACTACAGCACGAAGCTTGTTTCCAGGGTTCTCACTTTTAAGGAAATTTCCTTAAACTAAGGAAATTTCGACCTTTTTTTACTATTTTAAGGAATTGTTTGAGGAATTATATTTTTTAAGGAATTTCTAAGGAATTCTGAATTTTATCTGAAATATTTACTTTTATTATATAAACATAAGTGTTATATAGAGTTTTATGCCACTGAGAAAAATCGTATTTAAACACACGTAAAAAATACGATATTTTTACGTGTGAAAATATCATTTTTGCAAGCCAATCCAAAACCTATTACTATTTGTGTACTATTTACATATTTGTTTTGAGTTTCTATATGAATTGTCGTTTGTTTATAAAATAAACAGAATAGTACATGGTTGCTTGGAAATATGGAATTTATTTCTCGTGTTGAAGAGAATATTGCTCACTCGTTCGCTACGCTCACTCGTGAGCAATATTCTCTTCAACACTCGAAATAAATTCCATATTTCCGCGCAACCATGTAATATTCTCTATTTATTAACAAAAATCATGAAAATTGAACAAAATGTGACAACAAATAAAAATTGTTGTTATTAATATGAGTCTGACTAGTGTTGACAGTTGTTTTACACTTGTTTATATTGTCTATATGACTGATGATAACAAAATAAATTTTTCCCGCCTTTTCCCTCGCCTTTTTACACTAGTTCCCAGGCGTCATATTCCTTGGAACCAGGCTCGGTCACGGTTTTAAGGAAATTTTAGTCAATCTAAGGAATTTTTACCCTGAATCTAAGGATTTCCTAACAACAGGATGTGAGAGCCCTGCTTGTTTCTTCTCGGGGCTTTTCCAAGCATGGTCGTCGTCCAGCAAGAAGTTTTTGGCCATTTAGCTGACGTTTTTTCCCCATTCAAGCCTCAAATGAAACAGCTTAAAGCTATTCAAAGGCTTTGGAGAAACAAGGCAAGTGTAATTTTTCTATTCTATGAGTTTTCGTTGCGTTTACCGCGAAATTATCGAAACTTTTCCAGGTTTAGTTAACGCGTGGTCTTGTCAAATTTTATGTTTGAAGCTAGGACTCAAGACACTTTGAAGGAATTGAAGGAAATAAGTGTTCATTTTACAGCAGGGCAGTATATATTCCCTGCAGTGCAAGACATTTATGAATGCTGAGGTTTCAATCATAAATTTGAGTTTATAAATTAGGCATGTACTAAAACCCGAAACGGCAAAACGAAACGAGCGAAACAACCAAAACGAAACGACTGAAACAACCAAAACGAAACGAACAACTGAAACGAAAATAATTTTTAAATTAACAAAAATCTCAAATTTACGGAGAAAATGATCCCGAAAGAGGAAATTTAACACATGAAAAGAGAATTGTAGACTGTGTGTCGTTTTCATCATCGATCAATGCCCAATGGAAACGGACAACAATATAAATAAAACGCTGCCGAAAACCGTCAGTTTAACTTGAATGTGGAAGAAAATGGAATCACTGAATTTGGCGCCTAAACTGGCCATCATGGAAGCACTTGTTTACGGATTTTGATGATTTTGACCAGTGATTTTCATGACGCCATCTCAATATGGACACACATATGGAGACCGAATTGCTCAAGGAAATGGTACATATTTCAAGGAATTAAATCTTATCCATTCATGTAAATAACCTATTGTTTTACAGTATGCATAAAGAGCGCAATGAGGTATAGAAAGCCACCCATAAATACAATGTAATTAATGAGTATAATTTTTAGTTTATAAAATAGCACAATTGTTCACTTTGAGATTTTTGTTATTTTTTTGTAATTATTTTCGTTTCGTTTTGGTCGTTTCGTTTCGGTCGTTTTGGTTGTTTCGCTCGTTTCGTTTTGCCGTTTCCGGTTTTAGTACATGCCTATAAATTAGCACCAGAATTGCTACTCTGACCTTTTTTTATATTTATTTATTTGCCCAAAAAAAACAATTCAATTAGCATTATTTACAGTAATTTATATAAAAGTATAATAACTAGGGCTAGGAGCCTTTTGGAAACCGTTTCAGGCTTTATATTTAAGGTCCCCAGTTAAACAAATATTTATAGTATAAGTACTGTAAAAGATAATTGAGATATATCAATAGAATATTTACATAAAGGTAATTATTAATTTTCTATAATTATGCATAATTGCACTTAGTATATTCTATGAAGAAACCTTTTGACTTTTTCTTTAAAGTAAAGTAAAGTAAAGTACGATGTACTGTTGCTTATTTCATTATCAAGGTATTCCATATTTCAACTCCTTTGTTAACGATAGTGTGTTTTGCATAATTAGTTCTTGTATAATTAACATGCAATAGACACTTCCCGAATTTGCTGGCTGACAATGAAAACTGCTTATTTAACAATCGATTACATTGTCCGCCTCGATTTCAAGCTATTGTTTCGTGTGCACTCAAGCAAATTCGGGAAGTGTCTATTTATTTGAATTTCGAGTATTATAATGATGTATTTCATTATTAAGACTTCAGGTAAATCTTTACAATACTTGAAGTTTTGCTTATACCCTCCCCCCCCCTCCCCCCCCATCACTTCTAATGGTCATCCCTTTGAACAAAATCCAAATTGTGCTCTGATTGGATGTACTCATTGACACTTTCGAGAATTTCAACCAATCACAGAGCAGAGATCGACGACGTCACTACAGCACGAAGTTTGTTTCTTCAGCTCGGGTCTTTTCCAAGCATGGTCGTCGTCCAGCAAGAAGTTTTTGGCCATTTAGCTGACGTTTTTTCCCCATTCAAGCCTCAAATGAAACAGTTTAAAGCTAGTCAAAGGCTTTGGAGAAACAAGGCAAGTGTAATTTTTCTATTTTATGAGTTTTCGTTGCGTTTACCGCGAAATTATCGAAACTTTTCCAGGTTTAGTAACGCGTGGTCTTGTCAAATTTTATGTTTGAAGCTAGGACTCAAGACACTTTGAAGGAATTGAAGGAAATAAGTGTTCATTTTACAGCAGGGCAGTATATATTCCTTGCTGTGCAAGACATTTATGAATGCTGAGGTTTCAATCATATAAATTTGAGTTTATAAATCAGCACCAGAATTGCAACTCTGACCTTTTTTTATATTTATTAATTTGCCCCCAAAAAACAATTCAATTAGCATTATTTACAGTAATTTATATAAAAGTATAATAACTAGGGCTAGGAACCTTTTGGAAACCGTTTCAGGCTTTATATTTAAGGTCCCCAGTTAAACAAATATAGTATAAGTACTGTAAAAGATAATTGAGATATATCAATAGAATATTTACATAAAGGTAATTATTAATTTTCTAATATTATGCATAATTATGCATAATTGCACTTAGTATATTCTATGAAGAAACCTTTTGACTTTTTCTTTAAAGTAAAGTAAAGTACGATGTACTGTTGCTTATTTCATTATCAAGGTATTCCATATTTCAACTCCTTTGTTAACTAACGATAGTGTGTTTTGCATAATTAGTTCTTGTATAATTAACATGCAATTTATTTGAATTTCGAGTATTATAATGATGTATTTCATTATTAAGACTTCAGGTAAATCTTTACAATACTTGAAGCGGTACATAAATATAATACTTATACATGTAATCATTTATCTGACTGATGGGTAAAATCGCATGAGGGGGTATATTGCTCGATCTAGCGTTCTACGATTGTCATTGCTAATTGGCAGTTAGTATAAAAAATCTGCCTGAAATCATATTTATATTTGTGTTGTATACTATAAATTGGCACCATAATGGCATATCTTTGACTAGTGGGTAAAATCACATGAGGGAATATGTTAGCCATTCGTAGTAGTTCATGTCACTTCGGCTTGATTTTTCTGGTTGGTCGTGTAAAATAGGCTCGCCTGTTAACTCAGTTCTCAGTCGTCGTTGTCTGTCCTCGTCTTAAGAACTCAGTTCTCGTGGCAACCATTGCACGGGCACGTGTAATATCAGTTTAACACGATCAGGAATATAACCAAGCAAATTTGTCATTGAATCTCTACTTGTGACCAGCTTTTCACCTGCGAGGCTTGATCTAGCGTTCTACGATTGTCATCATTGCTAATTGGCAGTTAGTATAAAAAATCTGCCTGAAATCATATTTATATTGGTGTTGTATACTATAAATTGGCACCAGAATGGCATATCTTTGACTAGTGGGTAAAATCACATGAGGGAATATGTTAGCCATTCGTAGTAGTTCATGTCACTTCGGCTTGATTTTTCTGGTTGGTCGTGTAAAATAGGCTCGCCTGTTAACTCAGTTCTCAGTCGTCGTCGTCTGTCCTCGTCTTAAGAACTCAGTTCTCGTGGCAACCATTGCACGGGCACGTGTAATATCAGTTTAACACGATCAGGAATATAACCAAGCAAATTTGTCATTGAATCTCTACTTGTGACCAGCTTTTCACCTGTGCGGCTTGATCTAGCGTTCTACGATTGTCATCATTGCTAATTGGCAGTTAGTATAAAAAATCTGCCTGAAATCATATTTATATTTGTGTTGTATACTATAAATTGGCACCAGAATGGCATATCTTTGACTAGTGGGTAAAATCACATGAGGGAATATGTTAGCCATTCGTAGTAGTTCATGTCACTTCGGCTTGATTTTTCTGGTTGGTCGTGTAAAATAGGCTCGCCTGTTAACTCAGTTCTCAGTCGTCGTCGTCTGTCCTCGTCTTAAGAACTCAGTTCTCGTGGCAACCATTGCACGGGCACGTGTAATATCAGTTTAACACGATCAGGAATATAACCAAGCAAATTTGTCATTGAATCTCTACTTGTGACCAGCTTTTCACCTGTGCGGCTTGATCTAGCGTTCTACGATTGTCATTGCTAATTGGCAGTTAGTATAAAAAATCTGCCTGAAATCATATTTATATTTGTGTTGTATACTATAAATTGGCACCAGAATGGCATATCTTTGACTAGTGGGTAAAATCACATGAGGGAATATGTTAGCCATTCGTAGTAGTTCATGTCACTTCGGCTTGATTTTTCTGGTTGGTCGTGTAAAATAGGCTCGCCTGTTAACTCAGTTCTCAGTCGTCGTCGTCTGTCCTCGTCTTAAGAACTCAGTTCTCGTGGCAACCATTGCACGGGCACGTGTAATATCAGTTTAACACGATCAGGAATATAACCAAGCAAATTTGTCATTGAATCTCTACTTGTGACCAGCTTTTCACCTGTGCGGCTTGATCTAGCGTTCTACGATTGTCATCATTGCTAATTGGCAGTTAGTATAAAAAATCTGCCTGAAATCATATTTATATTTGTGTTGTATACTATAAATTGGCACCAGAATGGCATATCTTTGACTAGTGGGTAAAATCACATGAGGGAATATGTTAGCCATTCGTAGTAGTTCATGTCACTTCGGCTTGATTTTTCTGGTTGGTCGTGTAAAATAGGCTCGCCTGTTAACTCAGTTCTCAGTCGTCGTCGTCTGTCCTCGTCTTAAGAACTCAGTTCTCGTGGCAACCATTGCACGGGCACGTGTAATATCAGTTTAACACGATCAGGAATATAACCAAGCAAATTTGTCATTGAATCTCTACTTGTGACCAGCTTTTCACCTGTGCGGCTTGATCTAGCGTTCTACGATTGTCATTGCTAATTGGCAGTTAGTATAAAAAATCTGCCTGAAATCATATTTATATTTGTGTTGTATACTATAAATTGGCACCAGAATGGCATATCTTTGACTAGTGGGTAAAATCACATGAGGGAATATGTTAGCCATTCGTAGTAGTTCATGTCACTTCGGCTTGATTTTTCTGGTTGGTCGTGTAAAATAGGCTCGCCTGTTAACTCAGTTCTCAGTCGTCTCTGTCCTCGTCTTAAGAACTCAGTTCTCGTGGCAACCATTGCACGGGCACGTGTAATATCAGTTTAACACGATCAGGAATATAACCAAGCAAATTTGTCATTGAATCTCTACTTGTGACCAGCTTTTCACCTGTGCGGCTTGATCTAGCGTTCTACGATTGTCATTGCTAATTGGCAGTTAGTATAAAAAATCTGCCTGAAATCATATTTATATTTGTGTTGTATACTATAAATTGGCACCAGAATGGCATATCTTTGACTAGTGGGTAAAATCACATGAGGGAATATGTTAGCCATTCGTAGTAGTTCATGTCACTTCGGCTTGATTTTTCTGGTTGGTCGTGTAAAATAGGCTCGCCTGTTAACTCAGTTCTCAGTCGTCGTCGTCTGTCCTCGTCTTAAGAACTCAGTTCTCGTGGCAACCATTGCACGGGCACGTGTAATATCAGTTTAACACGATCAGGAATATAACCAAGCAAATTTGTCATTGAATCTCTACTTGTGACCAGCTTTTCACCTGTGAGGCTTGATCTAGCGTTCTACGATTGTCATTGCTAATTGGCAGTTAGTATAAAAAATCTGCCTGAAATCATATTTATATTTGTGTTGTATACTATAAATTGGCACCAGAATGGCATATCTTTGACTAGTGGGTAAAATCACATGAGGGAATATGTTAGCCATTCGTAGTAGTTCATGTCACTTCGGCTTGATTTTTCTGGTTGGTCGTGTAAAATAGGCTCGCCTGTTAACTCAGTTCTCAGTCGTCGTCGTCTGTCCTCGTCTTAAGAACTCAGTTCTCGTGGCAACCATTGCACGGGCACGTGTAATATCAGTTTAACACGATCAGGAATATAACCAAGCAAATTTGTCATTGAATCTCTACTTGTGACCAGCTTTTCACCTGTGCGGCTTGATCTAGCGTTCTACGATTGTCATCATTGCTAATTGGCAGTTAGTATAAAAATCTGCCTGAAATCATATTTATATTTGTGTTGTATACTATAAATTGGCACCAGAATGGCATATCTTTGACTAGTGGGTAAAATCACATGAGGGAATATGTTAGCCATTCGTAGTAGTTCATGTCACTTCGGCTTGATTTTTCTGGTTGGTCGTGTAAAATAGGCTCGCCTGTTAACTCAGTTCTCAGTCGTCGTCGTCTGTCCTCGTCTTAAGAACTCAGTTCTCGTGGCAACCATTGCACGGGCACGTGTAATATCAGTTTAACACGATCAGGAATATAACCAAGCAAATTTGTCATTGAATCTCTACTTGTGACCAGCTTTTCACCTGTGCGGCTTGATCTAGCGTTCTACGATTGTCATCATTGCTAATTGGCAGTTAGTATAAAAATCTGCCTGAAATCATATTTATATTTGTGTTGTATACTATAAATTGGCACCAGAATGGCATATCTTTGACTAGTGGGTAAAATCACATGAGGGAATATGTTAGCCATTCGTAGTAGTTCATGTCACTTCGTCTTGATTTTTCTGGTTGGTCGTGTAAAATAGGCTCGCCTGTTAACTCAGTTCTCAGTCGTCGTCGTCTGTCCTCGTCTTAAGAACTCAGTTCTCGTGGCAACCATTGCACGGGCACGTGTAATATCAGTTTAACACGATCAGGAATATAACCAAGCAAATTTGTCATTGAATCTCTACTTGTGACCAGCTTTTCACCTGTGCGGCTTGATCTAGCGTTCTACGATTGTCATTGCTAATTGGCAGTTAGTACAAAAAATCTGCCTGAAATCATATTTATATTTGTGTTGTATACTATAAATTGGCACCAGAATGGCATATCTTTGACTAGTGGGTAAAATCACATGAGGGAATATGTTAGCCATTCGTAGTAGTTCATGTCACTTCGGCTTGATTTTTCTGGTTGGTCGTGTAAAATAGGCTCGCCTGTTAACTCAGTTCTCAGTCGTCGTCGTCTGTCCTCGTCTTAAGAACTCAGTTCTCGTGGCAACCATTGCACGGGCACGTGTAATATCAGTTTAACACGATCAGGAATATAACCAAGCAAATTTGTCATTGAATCTCTACTTGTGACCAGCTTTTCACCTGTGCGGCTTGATCTAGCGTTCTACGATTGTCATTGCTAATTGGCAGTTAGTATAAAAAATCTGCCTGAAATCATATTTATATTTGTGTTGTATACTATAAATTGGCACCAGAATGGCATATCTTTGACTAGTGGGTAAAATCACATGAGGGAATATGTTAGCCATTCGTAGTAGTTCATGTCACTTCGCTTGATTTTTCTGGTTGGTCGTGTAAAATAGGCTCGCCTGTTAACTCAGTTCTCAGTCGTCGTCGTCTGTCCTCGTCTTAAGAACTCAGTTCTCGTGGCAACCATTGCACGGGCACGTGTAATATCAGTTTAACACGATCAGGAATATAACCAAGCAAATTTGTCATTGAATCTCTACTTGTGACCAGCTTTTCACCTGTGAGGCTTGATCTAGCGTTCTACGATTGTCATTGCTAATTGGCAGTTAGTATAAAAAATCTGCCTGAAATCATATTTATATTTGTGTTGTATACTATAAATTGGCACCAGAATGGCATATCTTTGACTAGTGGGTAAAATCACATGAGGGAATATGTTAGCCATTCGTAGTAGTTCATGTCACTTCGGCTTGATTTTTCTGGTTGGTCGTGTAAAATAGGCTCGCCTGTTAACTCAGTTCTCAGTCGTCGTCGTCTGTCCTCGTCTTAAGAACTCAGTTCTCGTGGCAACCATTGCACGGGCACGTGTAATATCAGTTTAACACGATCAGGAATATAACCAAGCAAATTTGTCATTGAATCTCTACTTGTGACCAGCTTTTCACCTGTGCGGCTTGATCTAGCGTTCTACGATTGTCATCATTGCTAATTGGCAGTTAGTATAAAAAATCTGCCTGAAATCATATTTATATTGGTGTTGTATACTATAAATTGGCACCATAATGGCATATCTTTGACTAGTGGGTAAAATCACATGAGGGAATATGTTAGCCATTCGTAGTAGTTCATGTCACTTCGGCTTGATTTTTCTGGTTGGTCGTGTAAAATAGGCTCGCCTGTTAACTCAGTTCTCAGTCGTCGTCTGTCCTCGTCTTAAGAACTCAGTTCTCGTGGCAACCATTGCACGGGCACGTGTAATATCAGTTTAACACGATCAGGAATATAACCAAGCAAATTTGTCATTGAATCTCTACTTGTGACCAGCTTTTCACCTGTGCGGCTTGATCTAGCGTTCTACGATTGTCATCATTGCTAATTGGCAGTTAGTATAAAAAATCTGCCTGAAATCATATTTATATTTGTGTTGTATACTATAAATTGGCACCAGAATGGCATATCTTTGACTAGTGGGTAAAATCACATGAGGGAATATGTTAGCCATTCGTAGTAGTTCATGTCACTTCGGCTTGATTTTTCTGGTTGGTCGTAAAATAGGCTCGCCTGTTAACTCAGTTCTCAGTCGTCGTCGTCTGTCCTCGTCTTAAGAACTCAGTTCTCGTGGCAACCATTGCACGGGCACGTAATATCAGTTTAACACGATCAGGAATATAACCAAGCAAATTTGTCATTGAATCTCTACTTGTGACCAGCTTTTCACCTGTGAGGCTTGATCTAGCGTTCTACGATTGTCATCATTGCTAATTGGCAGTTAGTATAAAAATCTGCCTGAAATCATATTTATATTTGTGTTGTATACTATAAATTGGCACCAGAATGGCATATCTTTGACTAGTGGGTAAAATCACATGAGGGAATATGTTAGCCATTCGTAGTAGTTCATGTCACTTCGGCTTGATTTTTCTGGTTGGTCGTGTAAAATAGGCTCGCCTGTTAACTCAGTTCTCAGTCGCCGTCGTCTGTCCTCGTCTTAAGAACTCAGTTCTCGTGGCAACCATTGCACGGGCACGTGTAATATCAGTTTAACACGATCAGGAATATAACCAAGCAAATTTGTCATTGAATCTCTACTTGTGACCAGCTTTTCACCTGTGCGGCTTGATCTAGCGTTCTACGATTGTCATCATTGCTAATTGGCAGTTAGTATAAAAAATCTGCCTGAAATCATATTTATATTTGTGTTGTATACTATAAATTGGCACCAGAATGGCATATCTTTGACTAGTGGGTAAAATCACATGAGGGAATATGTTAGCCATTCGTAGTAGTTCATGTCACCGGCTTGATTTTTCTGGTTGGTCGTAAAATAGGCTCGCCTGTTAACTCAGTTCTCAGTCGTCGTCGTCTGTCCTCCTCTTAAGAACTCAGTTCTCGTGGCAACCATTGCACGGGCACGTGTAATATCAGTTTAACACGATCAGGAATATAACCAAGCAAATTTGTCATTGAATCTCTACTTGTGACCAGCTTTTCACCTGTGCGGCTTGATCTAGCGTTCTACGATTGTCATTGCTAATTGGCAGTTAGTATAAAAAATCTGCCTGAAATCATATTTATATTGGTGTTGTATACTATAAATTGGCACCATAATGGCATATCTTTGACTAGTGGGTAAAATCACATGAGGGAATATGTTAGCCATTCGTAGTAGTTCATGTCACTTCGGCTTGATTTTTCTGGTTGGTCGTGTAAAATAGGCTCGCCTGTTAACTCAGTTCTCAGTCGTCGTCGTCTGTCCTCGTCTTAAGAACTCAGTTCTCGTGGCAACCATTGCACGGGCACGTGTAATATCAGTTTAACACGATCAGGAATATAACCAAGCAAATTTGTCATTGAATCTCTACTTGTGACCAGCTTTTCACCTGCGAGGCTTGATCTAGCGTTCTACGATTGTCATCATTGCTAATTGGCAGTTAGTATAAAAAATCTGCCTGAAATCATATTTATATTTGTGTTGTATACTATAAATTGGCACCAGAATGGCATATCTTTGACTAGTGGGTAAAATCACATGAGGGAATATGTTAGCCATTCGTAGTAGTTCATGTCACTTCGGCTTGATTTTTCTGGTTGGTCGTGGTAAAATAGGCTCGCCTGTTAACTCAGTTCTCAGTCGCCGTCTGTCCTCGCCTTAAGAACTCAGTTCTCGTGGCAACCATTGCACGGGCACGTGTAATATCAGTTTAACACGATCAGGAATATAACCAAGCAAATTTGTCATTGAATCTCTACTTGTGACCAGCTTTTCACCTGTGAGGCTTGATCTAGCGTTCTACGATTGTCATCATTGCTAATTGGCAGTTAGTATAAAAATCTGCCTGAAATCATATTTATATTTGTGTTGTATACTATAAATTGGCACCAGAATGGCATATCTTTGACTAGTGGGTAAAATCACATGAGGGAATATGTTAGCCATTCGTAGTAGTTCATGTCACTTCGCTTGATTTTTCTGGTTGGTCGTAAAATAGGCTCGCCTGTTAACTCAGTTCTCAGTCGCCGTCGTCTGTCCTCGCCTTAAGAACTCAGTTCTCGTGGCAACCATTGCACGGGCACGTGTAATATCAGTTTAACACGATCAGGAATATAACCAAGCAAATTTGTCATTGAATCTCTACTTGTGACCAGCTTTTCACCTGTGCGGCTTGATCTAGCGTTCTACGATTGTCATCATTGCTAATTGGCAGTTAGTATAAAAAATCTGCCTGAAATCATATTTATATTTGTGTTGTATACTATAAATTGGCACCAGAATGGCATATCTTTGACTAGTGGGTAAAATCACATGAGGGAATATGTTAGCCATTCGTAGTAGTTCATGTCACTGGCTTGATTTTTCTGGTTGGTCGTGGTAAAATAGGCTCGCCTGTTAACTCAGTTCTCAGTCGCCGCCGTCTGTCCTCCTCTTAAGAACTCAGTTCTCGTGGCAACCATTGCACGGGCACGTGTAATATCAGTTTAACACGATCAGGAATATAACCAAGCAAATTTGTCATTGAATCTCTACTTGTGACCAGCTTTTCACCTGTGAGGCTTGATCTAGCGTTCTACGATTGTCATTGCTAATTGGCAGTTAGTATAAAAAATCTGCCTGAAATCATATTTATATTTGTGTTGTATACTATAAATTGGCACCAGAATGGCATATCTTTGACTAGTGGGTAAAATCACATGAGGGAATATGTTAGCCATTCGTAGTAGTTCATGTCACTTCGGCTTGATTTTTCTGGTTGGTCGTGTAAAATAGGCTCGCCTGTTAACTCAGTTCTCAGTCGTCGTCGTCTGTCCTCGTCTTAAGAACTCAGTTCTCGTGGCAACCATTGCACGGGCACGTGTAATATCAGTTTAACACGATCAGGAATATAACCAAGCAAATTTGTCATTGAATCTCTACTTGTGACCAGCTTTTCACCTGTGCGGCTTGATCTAGCGTTCTACGATTGTCATCATTGCTAATTGGCAGTTAGTATAAAAAATCTGCCTGAAATCATATTTATATTTGTGTTGTATACTATAAATTGGCACCAGAATGGCATATCTTTGACACAAGATTCTCTTTCCAAAACTTGTCTGTTAATATATGTTCTACCACTACTCCCGCAGACATATCACATCAATTGAAACCAGTGGTAATAGGGTTTACCTTCCTGTGCACTTTATACTGTATTAAATTGATAAAAGATAGTCTGTTTATTATACAAGTTACCTAGCTGCACTGTGTTTGGTTTAGTTCTATATTTTACTACTTTAGTTTAAAAAAACCTAGTTAGTTTTATCTATGGTTGTCTAAAGCCTGCTGCAGATTAGAGCACTTGGCTGAGCAAGGCTGGTCCACTCCACCATCAACTCATGGCCGGTACAGGTAGGTCAACTTTTCTCATTTTCATTGATATTTCATTGTTACAAGTTTCCTTATTTGTGTCAGATCAGATCACGCAGCTTAATTATTTTTAATTTCTTTAAAAATGACTCTTATTTACCGATATTTTAACCGAGCCAAACTGTCATTCACTTTTACAAGTCACTTCAGCTTGATTTGTACCTATGTTGGTGGATATCTTGGACAAACTTGCTCTATTATCGTTGGATATCTTGGGCAAATGTGCTAAATTGGTGGATATCACGGGGAAATGTTTTATATTGGTGGATATCATGGGGAAATATGGTATATCTGTGGATATCTTGGGCGGAGAAAGAAGAAGATATGCCAAATACTTCATCTTGTATAGACGAAATGGTTCATCTATCCAGATAATTCAATGCAGTTCAGTGGGCCACTGATCTGCATTGAATCAACTGGATGGTTAAACCACTGATCTGGATTAGTGTAACTGGATGGTTAAACCATTTCATTTATATAAGATGAAGTACTGCGGTGAAATTCTTAAGTGAGACACTGATCTGCATTATATTGACTGGATGGTTAAACCATTTCATTTATATAAGATGAAGTACTCTAGGGTTTAAAATTTTAAGCGAAGACCCGCCATGTTTGAATTTGTTCTTTTACTTTTGAGACATCTTTAAACTTTCTCAACGAATTCTTTGCGGAAGAAATCTTCTTAGGAGAGTATTTATGGATTTTCACAGAAGGTTTATGTATTCAAAATTAGACATTGTTTTCAATATTTGTTCATGAACTATTAAATATAGTCTCAAATAATCATGTTAATAGGGAACTTTAGATTTGACTACGGCTACAAGAACGACTACTTGTTATCATCCTCTCTTTGGCATAGCATATATTTATAAAACAGTTGAGCCAAAGCGAGTACAACTTTGAGTTTGTATTAGCAGATATTTAACGGGAAAATCTCGTAGTCGCAGTCGTTCTCGTAGCCGTCGTCAAATCTAAAGTTCTCTAATATAGACGGGACGGAATAGATCCCTGTCAGTTCTTGCCTTGCAATTTTCCTTCTCCAACGTTTTTCTTCTCTTAAGTTTTCAGAACGCGTTACAGGGCATGAGGTAGTCAATTTGGAAATGTATTTGGAAATGTTTTATACACTTATAGAAGCAAGCAAATTAAACTACATCTCTTAATTCTATTTACCTACCTTCAAATACAAGACTACTACATATAATGGAAAGAATTGACATGGGAAAGAATTGACATGACACTTGGCTCATGCCCCAAGTGCCCCCCCCCCCATCTCTGGTTCTGCGGCCCGGCTTGCACATGATACCATGGTAGGAGTTCAAAGCTGGTAGGAGTTCAAAGCTGGCAGTGGGTTAATAACTGTGACTTAAATACGATCACTTTGTCAGCCTTGCAAGTTCAAGCTACGGTTGTGTTGCTATATTTCGTCACATGTTAATTACATTTAAGTGCTGAAGAGCTTCAAACGTTGAGAAGAAAGCTAACGCAAGCTCAAATGCCATGTCGAAGTGGTCCCAAAGATTCTGTGGCAGACGGCAGTGAGGAACAGTCTGAGCGATTGCAAGACCAGCTTGAGGCATTGGAGGAAGTTTTGTCTGAAGAAAGAATTTTAAGAAAGTGAGAATGTGAAATTAAAAACACTAGAGTGTGTTGTGAAAAGAACTTGATATATACCGAAGACGGATTATTTATCCGGACAAATTGAATTTCTTATTTAATAGAGGAAATATATCTGTTGGAAAATGGAACGAGGAAAGAAACTTGTTGAAATTTTAGTGGCAAAGGTACATAAATATAAAATAAGCCTATCTTTTGTGACTTCAATGATGCACTTTTAATTCAAGTCTTTCAATATAATTGCTTAGCATTATTTGGCAAGAGGTTAATTGCCCCTCCTTCATGTGCCCTCTCAATGGCTTTCTTCACCCGCAAGTCAATTTCTCCTTGCATCAGCTGCCCTCAGAGTGTCTTAAGCTCTTGATACCAATACCTTATTCACAGGGTGTTCACTGGAATGTTTTTGGGAAATCAATGCAAGGACACTTAGTCTTGGAACCTGATGAAGCATTGTATATGCTCGACCATGTGAGTTCTACAGTAGTATACGTTGTAAACTTGTAATACATATCCAGAGCCTGAAATAATGGTGAAAAGTTGTCCAGAAGAAATGGCCGACCAAAAGGGAATCTTGCCTCCCAAATTGCATTTGTTCAGCAGTAAATAATAGTCTGCTGTCTTGAAGTATGAGAACACTGACTTTGTCCAGACAAAATGTCCGATCAATTTAGCATTTGGTCGGACAAACTGAAATTTGATTGGAAAATGTCCGATGTCCAACCGTTATTTCTAGTATACATTCATTAAATTTATCAATTAATATTATAATCAAATTTATTGTATTATCATGTTGTTTACATATAGGGTATGTTGGAATTGTTTCACAATGATTTACCAGTTTCAGTTCAACAGGTAACAAATAGTATGTCTGGCTGACTGCACATCAATTTCAGATCATATTATCAAACAGCACAAGGCATGATTACCAGTGGCGTACAGCCAGCACAACACATTATGCAAGCGCCAAAGGTGTGAGCTTAGTAGGGGGGTCCGGACTTGTCCCCCTTAGTCCCTCCTCCCCACATGATTACTGAGGACTAGATCGAGTATCTTTTCATTTTATCACAATGGTAATTGGCTTGTTTCCAGAGGTATTAACTTATTGAAAATTTTAAGCACAATTCTTTAAGCATCCCATGCATGAACTTAATTAAAACAATTCTCATTTTTGTCCAGGCTTATGAATTGCTGCTATCTGATGGATTTCCACTTCATCATTATGTTGTAAGTTCTCTTTAATAGGGTCTCTCTTCTCAAAACTATCTTATAATTGACTTAATTTTCCCAATGCAGACATTATTATCAAGCTTTAACAGCTTAAAATTTGGACTCTTTCTCAATATTTGACAATATATGAGCAACCGAAATAGGCATTAGGTTTAGATTTGGGATTAGGGTTAGTTGCTCAATTATACAGAGAAAGCACCAAAATTTGGCAACAATCTGCTCAAATTGACTGCATCTTTTGAAAATTGTAGGTCTACAGCTATCTAAGAAATCTTGGTTTTATTGTCTTCCCATATGAAAGGTGACTTACAAGTATCATTGAATGATACATATCAAATGTTGACAAACATTGCCCTACTGGGCATTATATTTTAGGAAAATGCTAAATTTACTTTTAGAGGAAGAGAGAATGTGACAAAACATTCAAAGGACAGACAGGGTGAAGAAATAGGAGTGAATGTGGACAATGAATCGCTAGAAAAATCAATTGAGATAGACAGAGAAGTAGAAAATATAACGGATACAAAGGAAATATATGAAAGGGGAGTCCTTAAGCAAGGGTTTGAAGACATTGTTGGAAAAATAGAAGGGAAAATTATTGGCCAAACATTAAAGGAAAGTATGGATGTAGAAAACGTGGAAGATGTGAAAGGAATATCGGAAGAAACGAAAGTGGAAAATCAAGAAAAGACAACGGGGCAAGTGGAAGATGTGGTAGAAGGACAATCAGGAGAATTTAAAGGAAGTATGGAAGAAAGTCAAGTCAAGAAAATAGAAGAAAGGCAGGTTGAAAGTGAATGTAAGATGGTGGAAAATGAGAATAATCCTGTTTTACATTATTGGAAGGATGAAGAATGTCAGCCTTTGGTTCACCCAAGCGATGCAACCTCCTTAGGTAAATGCAATGACTTGTCTGCAAAATGTTGGCAAAATTTCCTATTTCTTAAGATAACACAGCATTGACCACGCCCAACCACATCAAAACCATGCCCATTTTGTTGGCAAATATATGGCCTGCACCCCCTAATTATGATACACTTGCTACGCCCCTGGGTAATTGTACAGTACACAGTTGTCTGATAGGTTGTCTCCAGTTTCCTCCTGTAGTAACACTGGAACAAGAAGGAGCAGTCCTTACTGCACCTCTAGGGAGAACAGTTTAGAACTTATAGAGCAATCTAGTATAAATCAGAAGTTAGTTTAATTTAGAGTAACCAACATCTTTTTTCGGTTTAGAAAATATTTTGAACAAACTTCAGGTTATCCAGGGGCAAACAAAGCAGGAAGCATCATCGCAACACACAAATACACAATGTAAATTTCAAATAACATATGATGTATTTCAACCTCAGAAAAACTTCAGGAAAAGTGATCGTGGATTACCAAATCATTCAATTTGCGTTTGCAAGTAAGTGCATATCTTAACCTAAACTACATGTAACTCCATTTATACTGGATAGCTCGATCAGTTCTAAACTGTCTTCTTAGAGGTCCAGTAAGGAGGATCCCCGATTGCTCCAGTGTAACTACAGTAGGGAAATTGAAAACAATGAGAAAAGAGTGCTTTTCTAATAGAAGAGGTGCCCTTAAGACGAAGCGCCCCTCGCCCCAACTTGAAGTTTCCTCCCTATAGTACACATATAAAGTTCTCTTTGTTACGAGTTTGAAATATTGGTTTCTTTAATTTACTCTAGGTTTTCTGAACCTCCTCCAACGATAGGAGAGATGAATTTCATGGCCTATCAAACACACCCAGTCCCTCTGAAGTATGCGGTCGTTGATGGTAGGGACGTCTCATTTTATTCAATATTAGATGTTCAACTACCAACATATGTTGAAAGATGATCAAGTGATCAATACCATATAGTACAATGTACATAGATCAGTGGACTTTTTTATCGCAAGTGTGGACTTCCAGTGTACGATACGGCCTGTAAAATTTAGAAACAACTTCCATTCGAAAAAATAGGTTTAGGTTGTTATGTTTATGAATAGTATAATTCAAATCACATTGCATTTTCTATATACATTGAACATTCCTATCTAACAATTGTTGTATGCCCTAAAATTTTAAGTTTTGCATCAGGCTGGAACCATCTCTCTTTCTTTCTCCTTTGCCTTGACCTTCCCTGTGTGAAATGAGTAGAAAGAATACAGTTTATAAAGTTCACAGCATTTACAGATTAAACTTTGCTACTCTGGTTACATTCGCAACCCAGCATTTCAACACTCCATAAGTAGAATGGTTTAAATAAGTGAAAATGGGATTATATTCATCTTAAACCAGACAACAGATAGTGCTAGGACTTTTCAAAGATGTACACAAGAACTCAGCTATGGATATTACCTGGCTCTGAGGTTGGTACTTCAGGTAAATTGATGTCTTCTTCTGGCTCTTTCGTTGGTACAGATGGCAATTCCATGGTCTAAATAATGATTCAACATAAAAAAACATGCTCAATGTTGGCATTAATTTGGCTTGGGTTCTACTATCCAGTCCAAGATTAAACAACCTTTGCCAGGGAGGGTTGAAGGCCATATGGCTTTGCTCTCTATGGCTGTGCTCTTGAACGCAAGATATTGGAAATTAAGAAAGTCTTACCTTAGTCATCTCTTCAAGTTCACTCAATACTGCATCTTCATCTTCTTTACTGAGATTTGTTGCCAGTAGCTCATCGATTTCCTTTGTAACAGAAAATGTATGACAATTGATCTCACTCAAAAATGTTCACCACAGGTTTTCTCAATCACGGCAACCCCTTAATGGGTATTAAAAACCTGTCTGACATTTGCTTACTCTTTGATATTCAATTCCTTCTTGTGTCTCCTCCATTATTTTCTCCACATCATCGATAGACAACAGCTAAAAACATTCAACTCCAAAGATTAAAATATAATTAATCTGCAGGTATTATACAATACAATATCGCCAAAGAAGCTCTCTGGTGGCAAAAGATATGGAAAATAAAGGAAATAAAAGTTTATGTCTGAAGAATAATCCAACTTTACCTTGTGCATTATGTCCAGACATTCATTTCCAACTTTTAGTCCTTCAACAACTTTAGATTGAATCTGAGCAAATTCAATGTCTTGAACCTGTAAGAATAAGAAGAGGAGGAGTTAAATACTCACCCTCATAGACTTTGTTAGGGTTGGTTGTGCCCTCCCTACACATTGGCAGGGATGGAAGGTGTACGTAACTGACCCAACAATGCCTGCGAGGGACACTGAAGGGGAAAAGGGGGTCTGCTGATAACTGCACACTGGTGACCAAGCTCTAAATATGTGTGATAGTAGGGGCAGACCTATACTCATGGGGGAGGGGATGGTTATCAGGGGGGTGTATCTACTAACGTCAATCGCCCCATTTGCAAAATTTTGGCATGACTAGTTCTTAATCGTAATCAAACATATTGATATTACCATTTGTTCTAAGTTATCAAGTTGACCGTCTGTTTGGTTTAGTAACCGTTCTTGTACACGCTTCTTCTTCAGCAATGACATTGCTTTGCTTGAAGAAAGAATATTGTATAATTAGTACATAAATTGACTTTGTGCAACTGTATATTTGGTAATTGTTTTCATTTATAACTATATATATATATACTCACTCCTTTTTGCCATTCTTTAGTAGGTCTTTAGCCACTTGTCTCTCTTTTTCAAGATTTAATTGAATCTAGTACATAAATAGTTGTACAATTATCACAACCGTTTGGAAGTTGGGACAAACATTGTCTATGCTTACGCGAAACTTCATGTTTGTCAAAAGCAATTGACTGGTCTTAATCTGATCAACCAATCATATGTATTAACTAGCCTCAGCCTGATTGGTTGAGAAAATTGAAATTTTCAAATGCTTGTTACAAACATTGAAGTTTCTGATGAGATTAGTCTGTCTGCAACTGTTCACCCGTAGATGCAAATGACGGTAGTAAGTTGTATAGAAGTTGCCATACTTTTTTCTGATACTGTTTCAGCTTGTCTCTCTGTTGTTTCAAAGCCTAAATAACAACCAAACACACTCATTGTTTTTGGAGAAGAAAGATATCCATTCATGTATGAAGCTAAATCAGACAGAAAAATATTTCGTCTGTACCAAAACAGCCTTGTCTTGTTCAGTAATTCTTGACTCTTTCTCCGGCTTTTTCTTACTAAACCAACTTCCCATCTTGAAGCAATTATAATACTCACTTCAGCTATCTATTTTTTATTTTAAACGTTTAATTTACATTCAAGATATTGTAAAAATAATTGTGGAATTGCCTCTGTTGACATAAATTGTCAACCATTTTGAATAAATTAAAGATTTGAAAATTTCACCCCCGTGTTTTTCCGAATGCCCCATATGGAATGCCCCCCCCCGTACTTAAATTTTGGACAATTCCCCCCCCACTAAATTCCACTTTCTCGAATCTATGCCCCCCGGCCCTCAGGATACATGTTCCAATATTGTAATGTAAATTTTCTAAAAATTGGCAAAAACAAACCATTATAGATACTTTTTTAGAAAAAATGTAAATGATAGAAAAGAATTTTGAATGTTAACAATTAGGATTGTCATTAGTTTTATAAATTTGTGTTTTATTTCCTGTTACCCCTTTGCCCATTCTTTTTGGCACCTAAACTTAGAACAGTTGTAGTCAGAATATAAGAAATGAACAGTTGTAGTCAAAATATAAGTCAGAATATAAGTCAGTTATATAACCGGTCTTATACTCTTTCACAATCTTGTGGCATCTGAATGCCTCTGTCTGAATGCCAAGTGGACTTCCTGGCATTCCTACTGAGCTATTGAGCATTCCTAGTTCCTGTTTCCTTGTTGACCTATATATATTGTGACATCAATTTCTGCACGTACTACCATAATTCTCGATTTTAAGAACTGTTTCCTTTCAGCTTACTTAGAAGTCCTAAACGTATTTTGGCCGTTTCATTGTAATATTTCAAAGCTTAAAATTCAAATTTTAATCTCTTTAAATAGGAATTTCAGAAATTGAATTATTGTTTTGTGAAAAATGCAGAGGCGGTGAACCAGCCAATCAGAGGGCAGTATTTTTGTCTAGGCCTTGGTGACTGAGAGGTGTAAATAAGCGAAAGATATTTTCCGACACTCCGACAGTGCTTTTGAATTTAGACAAAGAATTTTGGTGTTTTACATAAAGATGTAATGTGAAAAGTTGTTAGGCCGAAAATAATGGTGTCAGAGTGTTATTTTCGGTATCATAAGAATGCACAATAGGCGCGTCGGACCATTGGCAGTTCAAACAAAGCTTGACGGTGAAATTACTGAAATGAGTATGGCGTCTGATGTCGAAGAAGTACATGAAGAAATTAGGTTAGATTCTGCCGAAGATGAGAACAGTGACGACGAAGAAGGTAATGCAGTTTATTGCTTGAATCTAAAAACGAATGCCCTGGTTTTGTTGCAGGGAAAGTCATTATTAATTTATGGCCATTTCAAGTTTATATTAATCGTAGTCGGTACAAAAGAACGACCAAAAATTCATACGGTTGTGTTGACGTTTAGTACTTTTGGTAGGTTTATATTGTTTTTCTGACAAGCAGAGAAAAGTATTGTCTATTCTTTTAGTTTCCTATTTTAAAGCGATGTATTTCTATTTTGTTTGCAAAAGGTATTGGCAACAGCAGCCGAACGAATAAATTCTTTCAAGGATTGCCGAGTCATATCGCCAACCGAAATGTTCCTGGCCCCTCGCAAAGTGCGGGGAGCAGAAGAGGTCTATCGCTACATCGGCGTTCTAGTTCGGGGAGGTCTTCCCGAGGGTCGGGAACGGACCAAAGAGACGGACAAGTTATAGATATTGAAGATGAAGACCAGCCAGTCGATAGAGGGGAGTCGTACAAGGCTATGGCCGCCTCCATGGCAACGAAACGTAGTGTTAGGTAGGCCGCTTTTTTAAGAACAACCTTATATTAAAGTACAAACGTTTGTACACCTGTCGTGCTTAAAATTGTGAAATGTTCCAATATATTAAATTCGGTTTTAATAGCTTTGTTTTTTCAACTTTAGCATCTGACAAGCAACACTCTGACAACGTCTGATATAGTGATATTCTATATTTATAGAGCACTTCAAAATTTGCATTTTATGTGGATATCATGTTGTGGCCTGTGGGCCTCTGCATGGAATTAGGAAAATGCGTTTTCCCAGAAACCTTTCGTGTGAAAGGTTTAAAGTATGGAAAAGCATTGAATACAAATAGGAATGAAGAGGAATATAGGAATTGTAGATAGATAGATAGATAGATAGATAGATAGTAGAGAGGAACCGAATGGAATGGTGAAATTTGCATGTAAGGATGAACAGTCGCACATGCATTAAAACATTTCCATTTTTACATGAAACTTCCATGTTTGTAAAAAGAATTTGACAGGTTAGCCAATCTTGTTTAACTAGTGTCAGGTTGATTGGTTGAGCCGATTGAAATCGTCAAATGTTAGTTACAAATATGCAAGTTTCATATGAGAATAGATCATGTCATCTACACTTGTTCATCCTTAGGTGTAATTGACAGTGGTTAAAACGTAAAACACCCTACACACAAAGATTATAAACGTGATCATAGGATCACTTATCAGACAGTTATATCTATGCAGATGTGGAAGTCTGTCAGCTGCCTGCAATTAAAAATAGAGAACAAAACACTTACTGACAAAACACTTAAAATCAACATCCTTAGCAACTGACACTTGCATACTCTCAAACATTTTACTGCACAGCTGCTGTAGTTGAAGTTCCTGTTTTAATGAACCATATTTAATAAAAATTTGCTGGGAAAATTAAACATGATTAGAAATAGTGTTGTATTGCATCATAAGTCTGGGTCCAATATTTAACCATAATGCCATTAAGATACAGTTATACTTCTGCAAATTGTCTGCCTAGTGGCCAATTCAAGTGCTGCAAAATATTGATGATCAATTGTTTCAGTTGGCAATGTCGTCAGATGACATTTACCTCGTATTTTAATTGCTATAATATTACAATTTTACTTGTCAAGGGAGAGGGTCGGCAACGAAGTGGTTCATCCATAGCTTCAATTTTGAAGGATTGTTTTTTGTTTTGCTATTGGCAAAATGCCAGCTACATGAATGAGTACAGCAATGTCATGCCAAAATATTCCTGGAATTTGCAATTAATCCCATTAATATCATAAGACATACGCAGGCCTTATAATCTAGGTATAATCCAGAGAATTTGAAACCTGACTCCAAGCATACCTGCATATATGTATTTGTTAATGCATTGGCTTGCAATGTGCCCAGATGTGCACGCCCTACTTTTAGTATTTTACTCTGTCTAATGCAAGAGTATTTTACTCTGTCTAACGCCAGATGATTTTACTCGTCAGTGGTAGGGTACTGCCAGTTAATGGGTTAACAAAACTATCTGCCAATATCTCTTGTTAACCCATTAGCTGGCAATGCGCCCTACTTTAGTATTTTACTCTGTCTAACGCCAGACGATTTTACTCGTCAGTGTCTATCTGCCAGTGTCTCTTGTTAACAAAACTATCTGCCAGTGTCTCTTGTTAACCCATTAGCTGGCAATGTGCCCAGATGCGCCCTACTTTAGTATTTTACTCTGTCTAATGCAGCTAGTTACTTAATGGGTTAATGTGCAAGACCCCTGTAATATTAGTGAAATAAAATAGGGTGCATTGTATAAATGAATTATAAACTAAAATCTACATCATATTGTTACTAAATATAGGTATATTATTTATTAATACTAAAATTATTTCTAGAGTTGGCAAAAATATTTTGTTAATGTAATAGAAATTGTAAAACATCTATTTAAAACTAATTGTCACCACTGACAGAACAAAACATGACTTTTGGCAAAATTCATTAAATTTTTTCATAGGAAAGCTAGGATGTCACACACGCCATATGTGAGAAACTTGTCTTTCTGGAAAGCTTTTAAACTGCGTACAGCAATGGTAAGTTGTGAAAGGGAATGTTTCCTGCTTTAGGTAGCAGTGGTGTGCTGGCTCGTGTTCGCCAGAGGAAGCCAGCTGGGAATTTGGCACCCCCTTGTAATTTGTGTATGGGTGAGCGTCCTAGATGCGAGACCTGTATTGGGGTCTGGGGGCATGCCTCCCCGGGAAAATTTTGAAATCTAGAGTCCCTGAAATGCCATTGCGTTTTGAGAGGCGATTTGACGGAATTCTATGATGAGATAATTACAACACTTGCCAGTAATCGTAAGCCAAATCACTTCATATTTCACAATGAACAATTTACATCGGCTTTGAGATATACAGACTGGACAGTAATACTTGTAGTTGTAGGTAGGCTGGTGAATCCTCGTATAAGTCGTACTCCGAATAACAGAACTCAAATTAAGTGCGCGTACTAGCACTTTGAACAGTGCTTGCGGCAGTGCGGTAGTAAGTAATGCGATCTTGCGATAGCCAACATTGCCAACATTGGTCCCCCCCCCTGCCAGCACGCCACTGTTAGATCGTAATTGGGTAAATGTGAAATATTATGTATTCCTATCAAAATACGATGTTCTGTAACAGATTAACATCTTTTTTATTATCATAGTGGTGGTATCTCACAAAACAGTCGATCAAAGAAGGAATTCATGCCATGGAATTATGGAAAGGTCATTTGAAAGAAGTGGAAGGTATAAGGAAAAGAGCATACTGCTGTATCTATGTGCAGTGGGATTATTATCAGTTTGTTGGTTGGTCAACCAGCCAGTTGGTTAGTTGGTCTGCCAATAGACAGGCAGTAGTCAGTTAGCCATCAGGTAGTCGGTAAGCTGGCTAGTCAAACATTACACTTTTGTTCTCACCATAGAGACCCTGTTAGGGTAAATTCCGACAGGCAACGTTGTGTTGAAATGGTGACACATAGCGAATACAGTAGTGACATATGACATGAATTATGTCCAAATTCTTTAACTTACAGACCATTTTACTTGGCAATGAGAACGTGTTTGTCATTATTGGTTAAGCTGTAATTTTGTTTTTAGGTCAATTTGGAAATGGTGTGCTGTCATTCTTTCTGTTCCTCAAGTGGTTACTGTTTTTGGATCTTGTTATTTTCATCATTCAGTTCTGTTTTATTTCCGTGCCAAAGCTAACGCTTCCCGGGCCTGATTTTGATGGAAACAGTTCGTGTTCTGCCGAACAGAACAAGGACTATACCACTGGAGAATCCGCTGGGAATTTGATTGTAGATTTTATGACTGGTCAAGTAAGTTGATTGGGGTGTTGGTGTTGCACTTTGTCAGTACGTCTGTCTTTCACCTAGCTGTGACTGGAGTTTGATTCCTGCAATATGCAGTTGTCTGATTATAATTTCACCTCAGTCACATGCGAGAAGAGTGCTTCCAGTTTGACTCTACCAAACACTGAATGTTTTCTATCGGGCACTACAGTTTGATATGGTTTGTTCTTGTCATAGGTTACACTGGACCAATAAGAGTTTCTTCCTCTAAAGTAATTACTAATAGATAAACAAATAAGGGATGGGCCTTACTAGACATCAAAGGGAGAACAGTTTAGAACTGATAGATATATTCAGTAAAAAAGTTACTTTACCCATTAGGTTACTGCAATGCACCCAGATGCGCCCTACTTTAGTATTTTACTCTGTCTAATGCCAGAGTATTTTACTCTGTCTAGTGCCAGACAATTGTACTCGTCAGTGGTAGGGTACTGCCAGTTAATGGGTTAACAAAACTATCTGCCAGTGTCTCTTGTTAAAGTTTAGTTTAGTTTGAAAGAACCATCTTCCAATGACTTTAATTTCCTTCCATAAATACTTAGTAATTATAAGAGTAAAATACTTAATATTCCTTGATTTAAAGAACTCTTTTTCCTTTCAATTCTAAGGGTTGGATCAATACGACCATAATGTTCTACAGTAGCTACCCTGCACAAGTACTAGTTAGCGAAGATGGTGACACAACGTATAAACTACCATTGGCCTATCTGTTGGTTGGTGCTGCATACCTTCTACTAAGCTTGCTGCTTATGGTCAGCAGGTATGTATTGTACAGTGTTCTTTAATATTTGTTTATAGTGTAAATTCCATTTTGAATATCATTTCTGCTTTATTCCAGCCTGGCCAAAAACTTTCAACAGAGCTACATCGAAGGCGGTGGTCAATTTTATTCCTTCTGCAACAAAGTGTTTGCCTCGTGGGATTTTTGTATCACAGATGAGAAGACAGCAAAGATAAGAAGTCAGAATTTTATCAATGATATAGAGGTATATACAATATACGTCTGTACCGTATGTAAAAATACAGATGATTCGTCCATGTGTATAAATACGGCATTAGACGAACTATTAGGAAAATATCAGACATGATTTGGCCCCAGAACCATTGTCAGGACAGATTGCGGTATTCTATGTAGTTCCTCTGGATGGTCCTTCGTGTGTCCACACTAAGACAGATGTTCCGTTTGATGTACGATGTGCCTTGATATATCCGTCGGTGTGTTACCATAACGAAACTAAAACTGCTGTTTCTATAGGGAACGCTCTCTGAGATGAAACGTTTGGAAGAAATCAAGAACCGTTCAAGCAAAAAGAAATTTAAACTGTACACCGTGAGGCTACTGGTTGTTGTGGTGGTCATGGGTATTCTGGTTTCGTCTATATATGGTATATTTGTGACCACAGAAATCGCCCTTGAAGCTGCTAGGGTGAGTAGTTATAGAACTGTATACTGGACCTCAAGAACTGATAGAGCTGTTAGAGCTGTCCAGTATAAATAAAGTTAGGTTGGTTGAGGTTTCCTCCTGTAGTAAGACTGGACCACTAAGAGAGTGTCCTTACTGGAACGGTAGAGCTATCCAGTATAAAGTTAGTTTAGTTTAGATTAGTTTAGTTTCTTATAAGTTTGGTTTTCTTCTAATAGGAAAGCACCGAAGGAAGTTTCCGTGACACTGTAACACGTTATGCCTCGTCACTGACCATCTCAGCGTTGAATCTCTTTATTCCGCCCGTGTTTGCTGTGCTCTGTACGTTTGAACAGTACAGTCCAAGTTTTGAGTTAGCCATGAACCTTCTAAGGTACGTCTATATTGCGGCAGTGGCCGGTAGCCTGCGCTCTTTGCATGCTGTTTGTAGGCTATATATGGCAATTATCTCAAACATGTGTGTCCAATATAGGTAGTATTCTACAATAAGCTGCCGTTGTTTGTGTCTGAACTACCTAGAAAAGATATCTCAGACTCAAACGTGTTGGTCCAGTGTAGCTAGTATTCTACAATAAGCTGTCGTGGTTTCTGTCTGAACTACCTGAAAAGGATATCTCAAACGTGGCGGTCCAGTGTAGGTAGTATTCTACAATAAGCTGCCGTGGTTTCTGTCTGAACTACCTGAAAAGGATATCTCAAACGTGGCGGTCCAGTGTAGGTGGTGTTGTACAATAAGCTGCTGTGTCTGTGGTTTGTGACTGAACTACCTGAAAAAGATTAAAAAGACTTGAATGACAACGTTTCGAGCGCAGGCCCTTCGTCCAGAGCTTTATAGAAGTGGCCACCAACCTCCTGAGCGATGAAGCCGGGCCTTTGCTCGACGGAAGTGATATGCAAATTAGAAGACATCTAAACTGAATCATTGTGGTTTGCCTAATTACTGTAATTATTTCATGCACAATTATTTAACCGTTGAATACCTGAATATATTTTACAAGTGAGTACGCATGCGTCTTCTACGCATGCGTCTGTAGTAACACGAGACACTCACCGGAGCGTGGCGAGCGTCCCACAAGCGGTAGCAAACACTTTGTTGTTTAAATACTGAAACTTTTCTTTCATTCAGCAACTAACTCTGGTTTTCCTTCATACACGATTAAATCTTTCGCCTTTTACTAAAGATTTCCGTGGAGGAGAACAACAGAATGAGTCTATAGACTAATTTTTCGTCACCCTGCCTAACGGCGGGGGTTTTAACAATCAAATTGAATATAATCGATCTGGCTGACTCCAGAACTTAGCAATTCAGCTATAAAGTTAACCGGAGAGTTCTAATCCATATTTAAGCGCGTGAGATATTCTCGCAATTCAACAACTTATAACCGTAATTCTTGATATGGTACGCAAGACGAACTAGCGCAAATATCTTGGTTCCAGCGTAGGTGACGATATATGATATACTTTTGAGGGTTTGTCGGATCAAACAGTTCGTCCTGACGGTTGATCCGCACAGACAAATTGTGAGACGAACCTCTTTGCCTAAGTTCCAGGGCCAGACGGACTATCATCATTCCGACCATGCTAAATCTGTCGTCGTATTTTGCAAATTTGAAGCCTTGAAGTATGTTTAGTCATTACAGAATAGGCACCAGTTCACGAACACAATACTACCTTGAACTCGGTCTCATGCACACAAGTTTAACCCAGTTCTCTTTACCTATGACAGGACTGTATTGTTGAAGTTGGCATCAGTTGCTTCCTTGGTTATCACGTTGTTCATTGAAGCTTCTAAAAGGGAAGACTGCGACAGAGTAAGTATATGCTACGATTTATTAGGCAAGAGCAAAGGTTTATTCACTAACTACTGTGTCACAAACACTGTCCCAACGCTGTCAAAGAAAACTACTGTAGCTCATCTTAATTGAATTGTGTCTTGCACTAGTGTTGGGAGAACCAAATTGCTGCTCAGATGTACATGTTGGTTTGGCTTGATTTCATCATTGTGCTTTTCACCACACTAATCGTCGACTTAGTATACAGGTAAGCAAACTTTGCTCTATGATGAAACTCTCTTATATATATATATATATATATATAGCCTGCAAACATTATAGATAAACTTTTATTCCTTTTTTTTTTGCTTTTCTTAGGCTCTTATTTGACCATACAAGAGTGTTTAGAAAATTTGCCCCATCTCCAGAATTTGATATTCCAAGAAACGTACTCGAGTTGGTCTATGGACAGTCGTTAATATGGTATGTATTTTGTTATAAATTCTGTCATTTTCCCCCTCTGGGTGTTTTCTGTAATGACACTATTATTATATTATGTTATTATACATTATTCAGCTCACTCCCCGTTGGGGCTTTTCAGTGACCGATTACATCAAGTATCTAGCTTACCTATATTATGTGCTTAGCCTACATTATTTATTTTTACAACAATTGTGATATTACTTTCCTAATCTGTATATCCTAACCCACCCAGTCAACTTTCCCTATGGGAGGAAACCGGAGTGCCCGGAGAAAACCCACGACTTTCGGCAGAGCGTTGACATACTCTTTTTACATGAGTGTGATGAGTAATGTCCTCAGCGAGAATCGAACTCAAGACTCAGAGGTCAAAGGCGCTTGCTCTGACGACTGCGCCACCGAAGCCCCTTGGCTTTACTAGATCGGCTTTAAAAAGAACAGTTTATAACTGTCGAGTTACTCACTGTAGAGTTAGGTTAGTTCAGATTTTTTCATGTGGTAACACTGGAATAAGCCGGGATGGTCCTTACTGGATCTCTAGGGAGAACGGTGTAGAACTGATACAGCTATCCAGTATAAATAAAGTTAGTTTAGTTGTAGTTTAATTGTTTAATATTTACTTGTTTACTTATTTATTAGGATTGGTTGCTACTTTTCTCCTCTCATGGCAGCTATGGGTGTGATCAAATTATTCATCTTGTTTTATGCTAAAAAGGTATCGTTTTTTTATAGTGACATATGCGACTGAGTGCATCCACTTTTACAAAAGTCTGGTTTGAGGTGATAAAAATCTTCTTACTTTTTTGCTCCGTATAAACGGATTTGTCCTTTCTTCTTTAGGTAAGCTTGATGTACAACTGTAAGCCATCATCAAAGCCTTATAACAGTTCTCGTGCAAACTATCTGTTCACCATGTTACTTCTATTGTCATACTTGATCTGCCTGGTTGCTATTGGATATTCGATAACAAGGTATAATGGATATATAGATTGATCAAATTTACTTTACTGAACTTACTAACGATTGTTATATAATTAAATATAGAAGTATCTCTTAACCTGCAATGGATAAAACTGAAACGACAGTTATATACACAAAACGTTCTACAGTTGTGTAAAGTTCATTGATTTTCTACTAGTGTAACAAATTTGTTCTTGATTGTTTACTAGAATAAAGACGTCTTGCTGTGGGCCATTTAGGTAAGAAGTGTACTGTAAATTTACCGAATTATTGTTGAAGTGAGTATAATAATGATGTGTGTGAACAATTCTGAAGTTGACCACCATCTGCTGCCTCGTAACGCGTATAAAAAGCTACCTATATAAGTCGATCCGATTTGGATCTGCCTTTGTAGTTGATAGAATATATTCTTTCCTATCTTTCTTGAAGCAACACTGGCTGCGAGGATTCAGTGCGCATGTACAACGTTATTCCGGACGAGATCAACAATTGGCCACAAGCCCTCCAGGACATTATACGTTTTGTTGGAACCGTTTCGTTCATATTTCCATTCGCTGTTATTTTATGGTAAGTCCGTTATTCTATTTTAACCATGTCCAAGATTGGTCTTCCCTACTTCTATAGTTAATACCAAATAATCACGATCCATATTATTTTCTAGTTTATTGCTTTACTACTTCCGTTCCATGAACAAAGCTCATCAACACATGATAGATATGTTAAAAGATCAACTTATACTGGTATGTATTGTATTCTTCTATTTTCACCGAGTACTTCGGTTCCCTCCTGTAGTAACACTGGATCAATAAGGGATGACTCTTACTGGATCTCTAGGAAGAACAACTTAGAACTGATAGAGATATCTAGTATAAGGGAGGGCCATTACTGGACCTCTAGAGAGAACAATTTAGAACTGGTATAGCTATCCAGTATAAATAGAGTTAGTCTAGGCTTCCTCCAGTAGTAACACTGGATCAATAAGGGAGAACCCTCACTGGACCTCTAGATAGAACAATTTAGAACTGGAAGAGCTATCCAGTATAAATAAAGTTAGTTTAATTTAGGCTTGCTCCGGTAGTAACACTGGACAAATAAGGGATGACCCTTACTGGACCTGTAAGAAGCACCTTTGGGCGGGGACTACAAGGCTGCTCTAAACCTTCTCTACTATACTTCCCTCTTGTAGGAAGGACGTGACAAGCGTTTTCTCATGGAACGTCTTCTGGCCGATGCACAGAAGAAACAACTGGCAGAAGAATTCCCTACAAACGACGGTCAAGCGAACACGACCACACTCGCAGACCACTGACATCGATACACTTCCACTTGAAGTAAACCTTTGTCGATTTCAATTGATTTTTAAAAAGCGTACGAGTGTTGGAAATGTATCTTCAAAAGTCAACTGAAATCTATCTCAAATGTTACAAGCAGTGGAATTTGGCACACGGACATTTCGTTCGTGGCCTTTAATAAACTATACTCATGCCATGTCGTGTTAAAACGATTGCACACGCGACGTGTTCTTATTTTAATATAGAAACTTTCGATTGTGTGATTTTTCGTCGTAGTCGACACAAAAAATGTTAGTATTTTGTATATAATTCGCACTAAGTTATATTATATGTATTTTTATTATAAAAACCAGTATTTATGTGATACAATTACAAAAATTTAAGTAATTATTGTGTTTCAAGAGCTGATGAAAGGACGTCCAAATCGGTCCAAGTGTCTTTGATCTTTTCCAGGTAGTTCAGACACACGCCATGGCAGTTTATTGTAGAATACTACCTACTCTGGACCCTCACGTTTGAGAGATCTTTTTCAGGTAGTTCAGACACAAACCACGGCAGGTTATTGTAGAATACTACCTACACTGGACCACCACGTCTGAGATATCTTTTTCAGGTAGTTCAGATACAAACCACGGCAGCTTATTGTAGAATACTACCTACACTGGACCACCACGTTTGAGAGATCTTTTTCAGGTAGTTCAGATACAAATCACGGCAGCTTGTTGAAGAATACTACCTACACTGGACCACCACGTCTGAGATATCTTTTTCAGGCCTAAAAAAATTTTTCCCGGACTATACAACATATTCCTACTTTTTATCTAAAATATGTAAACCGATCCCTGTTTTGGTTGTGATAATACCGTAATTTTCCTCAAAATTATAAAGTTTGCTTTTTGCACACAAGGACCTTCACTGGGGCAAACAGTTCACTGGGGGCACTGGGGGCAAAAGTTGACTGGGGGCAAACATAAATGGGGCTGGTAGGGCATTTGCCCCAGTGCATTAGTTAAAAAGGAATGACCCTGGCTGGACCATCAAGAGGCCTGGGGCCAAGTGAGAGCCCATCCAGTATAAATGAAAGAATGAAGGAATGACTGAATGCACTTTATTTAAGTACACTAGCCTCGCACAGTATGCGAAGAGTTGATTTTCAGGAGGGGCGTATGAAAACTAACTATATATACAAAAATGGAGATAGAAAATAAGAATTTTTACAAATGAGACAAAAAAGATGACTTAATATTAAGTGGCGATTGTTCTTTTAAATTGGCAGAGCGAACTAGCCTTTTTGCATCTTGGGGGAGACCAGTCCATAGCATTGCACTACTATACTTAAAGCTTCGTTTCAAAAAAATAGTATTAGGCCTTGGAAGTGCTAGATCAGTATCAATGTTACGCCGCAGATTGTAATTCCTACTAAGGTCGCTTTAAGTCTAACAAAACTTTCCCTTAGATTTGGTGCACACTGTACTGGTCATTAATAATCTTATACAAGAAGACGCTTTTCTAATTCATCCTTTAAATAAATTAGTTTAGTTTAGGTTTCCTCCTGAAGTAACACTGGACCAATGAAGGAGTGCCCTTATTGGACCTTTAGGCAGGGCGAAACTTCGGTATTACAACTGGGGGAGGGGGTGGTGTTAGCTTCTTTTGTCCGACAAAATGGGCGTGGCTGAAGTTGAGCCCGACCGACGATCTAAAAAAAACGTTAGGCTATGGTCTATTTGAATACAATTTTAATCTGTTTAATCTAAAAGCGACCATTTAACACAACTGATTGTTCTAAAATATGCTCCATTTCCACATTTCAATTATATAATATAAGTTATACAGTTATAATGAACCCGCTTTATGGTTCTCGTTCCAATGTGTGCGCGCGTCTTTGTTGGGCGAAGTCGCAAATAGACAACGAGTGCAAAAGCAGATCCAACTACATCATAGCTGGCCTTGGCTATTTTCAACATTTGCCCCACAAAATCGTATCAATTTGCCCGAAAACTTGAATTTCCTGAAGACTGGGGGGTGTCACACCCCACCCCACCCGGTAGTTTCGCCCCTGCCTTTAGGGAGAACAATTTAGAATCCAATTAGCATAAAGCACATTTCTTGCGCCTTATTCGTTTTCGAGGACGGGAACTGATTCGTGATGACGCAACTCGCGTGCACGTTCGCCTGTTGCGTGCACGCGCGGAGTACAGTGTCGTCAAGTTGTTGTTTATGGTCTGTGCGGGTAATAGTTTACAAATAATTTTCTAGCTTTATTTCACGTGTGGCCAAGACAAGATGTCTGGTTTTAATACCGTTGGATTTGCCGTATTAAATAATATTACTGTGTGACATCTTCCGGGAATATCTGGTTAAAATCGAGCGTAAATCCCTTCGTAGTGTAAACAATCTAATTCTGAACTATTTACAAAAGCGCGTTTAATAGACGGAATTATTCCGAAATTGAGCAACGTTGTTACATTACAAAGTTGGGGGCTGGTAAAGTATGATTTATTGGCGTGGAAAACGTTTTATATGAGATACATCGACGGATTATAACAATGGACGAATTCAATAAAAGTTTGTCGACTTTATTCGTGAGTTTGCAGCTGTTTTATGCTAAATTTTAATCGGCAAAATGATGGGTCGTTTACGAAAATTTTCCAAACAAAATTTCTCGTCGGAGACATACGAAAACCCGTCCACAGTTTTCTCAGCTTTAAAGCAAACCAATTCACTCGACGTTGAAAGGTACTTATATGAAAATTTGTAGTATACAATTGTATAAACTTGAGTATGTATTGCCAATTTATTGTCCTCAGATCCTGAGTGTCATATGAGCTATTGGAAATGCTATACTATAGAATTCAATGCTTTTTATCGCAGTCTATTTGATACCGGGACACGTGCTATATTGTGCTATCGGTGACCGTCAAAAGTATATAATATTTAAGAATGTTTTTTACTTTGAGAATAGTGAATCTATAATGTTGAATTTGAATAAGTGAAGAGGCTTGTCGCCGACTCATAATTGTTGATTTGTATTTGAACAGCGAAAGCGTAAGCGAGAAAGCAATTTTAGAGCCATTAGTGTAGACACAACAATTGTAGTTGACGATTAGTTTTGTTTGAATTTTGGCCAACTGCTTTCAGGTTTGGACTTTTGGAGCACGAAAATTATTCAGACAATTGATAAAGTGAGCTTGGTAACAACTAAATTAAACAGCGTTTGCTCATTTCATTGTTTATATCAACTGTTCTGTGCCGCAGTAGGGATCCCGCTAAGGAAAGCATTGAAAATTTAACGAAGGTCGGACTGTGTGAAGACGAAGGGAAAATCATCCGCAAGCCAGAGGAAGCAACCACAACCGACCAAACTTGCCAAGACGAAAATTCCGAAGGAATAAACGATGTAACTAATATGTAAGTACGTTTTTGCGAATGCTTTATGTTTACGCTCGGTTTGCAGGTGTTTTGACGATAAGGCTTAGCGTAGTTGTCCGAGTGCTTTAAGGTAAAAATATTCTTTAAAAGATAAATTTATAACTTCGAACATTTTATCAAACTTTTACGAGAATTTCGAGGCTCAGTTTCCGACTTTGATATTGTGTGTTTAATATTTTGTCGATATTAGTTCTTTATTTATCGATATACACAGCAGGCATAGCCAAATTTGCATACTTCATAACGGCAGTAACTTTAATATTTCAAAATCATCAAGAGGAAATATTAAAGATTCTGGTATGTTATAAATATACATATATAGTAACGGCTGTTTTTTGTGGATGTATTTGTGAATCCAATTTTGCACTATTGTCTCTAAAACATAAACACATTTAGGAGTTAATGCTTGATCGTTGTCTATTTTCGAAAACAATGAGCATATATATTGTTTTCAATGCTTGAAAGTCATAGAATTTATGCTGTATTTATTGGTATATCTGAACTAGATTATTAAATTGTGAATTGTATGAACGTTTTGAGGCTTTACAAGGCTCAGGATAGCTGTATAATGTAATAAATTTTATTATTTAGCCAAACAGTCCTATATAGTAAGATGTGCAAGATAAGCACAAACCCAGGTGGTTTTAACTTATTAAAGCAACCCCCCCTGTTTCATTATTGTTTAGATATTGTTGTAAGTTATTGGGTCACCTTAGCCCATTGTTGGGTTGCACCATTCTCAAAAATCTTATTAAATTTGGTAAAAATATAATGAATGTAACAATTTTCATTAATTGCAACATTTTGAATGTTGCAAGATGTTGCAATTATATTTGCAACATTTTTTATGTTACAGTTTTAATTGCAACATTTTGTATGTTACAATTTCTACTGTTCTAATTTAATAATAGATGTTGCTATTTTTCTGGAGTCTTTTATATTGCATGCATTTTGCATAAAAGCCAACAGCACACAGCACAGTTAGAAAAGGTCATTTCTGCAAAAAGGTACTAAGGACAATTTAAATAACAGCTCAAAACTTTGTCATAAATTACATCAGCATTACACAGTGCTTCTTTCTCAAGATGTAATTTGTGCTTGGTCACTTGACCGTATTTCAAAAAAGGACTTATTTATCTTGAGCCTTGGTGGTCTTGCATTGGCTTTGGCACACAATATAAAATGTTATGTGAAGTACACAACAGTTCTATTAGTATCTTCCTACTATAAACTCCCCCAACGAAGGGTCTTATGTTCGAAACTCCAATCTCTTTCAAATTGAGTGGCTGTCATGCACTTCACAGAACGTTATAAAATTCCTCTTGAGAGTCTATTTTTTTGAAAAATGTTAAAGCAAGCCAATTTTCTATTGTAAAGATCTGTCACTGGTCTAATGGAGTCTGTCTGAATACCCTGACTCACCCTCTGTATGGACTTTTGTTTATACTGAGATGACCTAAATTTGATGATTGATTTGTTTATTGTGTAAATAGATATTTATTGAGCCCCAGTATCAGCATATTAATATTGGTCCATTAACCCTATGACCTCTAAGAGTCACTCCTTGAGTAAAATCCTGTGGCATTAGACAGAGCATAATAACAAAGTAGGCTGCATTGAGGTGCGTTGCAGCTTGAAGGGTTAACAAATATGGACAGATGTCTAGCTATTATAATCCATCAAAACCCACCACTCTCCCCTTGAAGAGTAAAATCCTCTGGCATTAGACAGTGTAGGTTAATAACTGCTTAATGGGTTAAGAACTGTCCTGACAAAGCAAGTTTACATGTAATTTTATGACTGAATTTGAATAAGAATCAGACCTAATGTTCCCTCACCATCATTATGAAGTAATCAGCATCAATCTTATAAGTCATTTACTGGGAAATATCACCCAGTATCATGGTGGGTCACACTGCCTTTGATATTGAATACCAATGATGAAATGAGAAAAGCCCCAGGCAAATCAGACATGTTTTATATTAGAAACAACACGTTATTCGCATGTTTCCTTATTCGCATAATTGTATTGTACTTATTTTTCCTATAAACTTTCTTTATTAGCTTGTTTACAATACACTTAAGTTTTGGTTTGCTCAGATAAACAGTGGCAAATGTACCAAGTACCGACCGTAGTGTAACGGGCCATTTATGGTATGCATGTCAGTGTATGGTATCAGCTAGGAAATGCTTTCATAAGTACACACTTAATTCAAGATCTTGCCCTCAAAACAGCAATTGAATATTGTAATGAGCCAAGTTGAAATGAATTGTTTAGGAGCCAAGTGGCATTTTCATGCTGGCATTTATAATAGTTTCGTGTCTGTAAAGGTAAAGCATATGGGAACATATGAATTTCCTTGAATGGGGTTTCCTAGCCTGGAAGCCTGAACTGATTGACAACAATACATTATTCGAGCAAAGTCACTTTGAAGAGAGCGCAGTGAACCAATATTAGATAACTCTTAATACACTTATGTTTTCAAGAGCATGTAGACAATACACCGTAACAGCCTATCCTGTTTTCGTTATTTGAATCTCGATTTGAATAATGAAACTTTGCCTAGACAGTCTGGCTTTTCTAGAACATTGTAGACTGTATTGTAGTCGCTTTTAAAACCAAGCCTTAACTCTTAAGGACGTCCACGGCCAAACAAACTCGCGCTGCAATACATGATTGTATGGAAAATCTCGTCTTGTATAAACCATCGTACGAATTCAATACAGTTTGAAAAGGTTGATAAGGAACAGCTATATACTCAAGGCTCAATCAAGGCTGTTTGAAAAACTACATGTCGCAGCTCGAAAAATTGGCGTTGCCACCGTTGTATACAATTGGTGAAAATATCTATGTTGATGTTGTAGACAGAGCATGGCGGACGTCTAAGCTAATGTAAGAGTGTTTCTTTTGTACTATATTTAGTTAGTTATGTTGGTGTAAGGCTTTGATCGAGGCTGGTGTACAGCACACCATTTAGGCATACTAAGCCTAAGGTACAAACTGTATTAAAAAAAAACTCGGCGTATCACCTTCTTTTTAATGCGCTTTCTCGGTTATTTCTTTCACACATTACGTCATAGGAAATCCAAGGATCGCGTGTCTTAGCTACAGGATATTTATTCAACCTCACACGGGGAAGAATCAGATATTGTTTGTATAAGATGAAAGCACTGTAGGCTACTAAAGTATTAATGCATACCGAATATTTATTTATTTTTTGTTTGTATTGTTCATCATTCTCCTAATGCCTAATGCTAAAGGCTGTTTTCTTTGAAAACTTGTTAAACCTTTTTTACACTTGATGCATAAGTAAGCCAAAACAAAGCATGACTTTCTCCCTGAAGCTTGCGCCCTTTTGAATTCTATTTTTTGTTCAGTCCCAACTGTTGTCGCTTAAAGTTTTACGCTTGTGCTTATGTCGAAGAGGTTCAGAGCGCTTGCGTTGCCGTGAAACCCATGCTTAAACATAATACGATGTATTTGTATTGAAAGATATCAAGTGTAAATGTACAGATATTTTGTACTGTATTGTACTGTGTTTAAATAAGTGTGTATTTGTTGACGCAAATTTTATATATTGCCCTTTGCGCTTTGTATGCTCATGCACAAGTGGTAAAAAGCACATGCGCAAAGCCAACCATTGTGGCCCCATCTATTGTATTTTATATTATAAATATTAGAATTGCTGTTATCATCTTGCTGTTGGCTGCAAGTTGTAAACATTACGTGCGCAAATTCGTATTATGTAGATCTTAAATGCGTCATTGAAAAGTAGCCTTAAGTGAAAGTTGAAAGGATTTAATATCTCGTTCCTGCAGTGGCCTGCAGTTAATGCTCTTGAATCATGAGCGTTTAGTTTTAATAGGATCATTACAAATGCCACCTATGTTTATCCTGCTTGATCAAGTCGCAGGGGAGATTGCGTGCATACCAATGACATGAATTCACATCTTCAGTAAGCCACCTATGAATATATGAGGACCAGGCATCATTAAAATGCGCGAGGCCACTCGCAGGCACCTTTTGAATTTGTGCAGGCACATTTGAAAATCCTGACATTTTAACAATATTTAGCTCTGAAAACCTACATTTTGAAGTTATGAATTTTGCTCGCAGGCACTAAAAATATTAATGAACCCTGGTGAGGACATGCTGAGACATTACTAAATTCCAAAACCAGACGTACATTGTCTAATTAAAAACCCGCAGTTCTGTAGACAAATTACAGAACTTACTGTAGCGTACCATTAGACACGATTCATTCTTTTAAAAACAGATATAGAAACTTGAAACTTTGCGTGAGACTGAATAAAAATCGAAAGAAATTAAACAATGGTATCAATGCTATGATTGTGTGAAGGTGCGCATCAGTAGTTTTACAAGTGGTCTATGGCAATTATACTAACATGTGAAGAGGTACATAATTATAGAAGCTTAAGCACGCAAGCAGGGCAACGCATGAGCAACGGCCGAACCGCTTATATCTCATGAAAATACGATTACATAGAAAATATTTCCTTTGTATTTGGCAGCATATTTCTGAAATTGTGCAAGAGAAAAACATATTGATCGACGTTTCTAGCAAAGGCCCTTTCGTCACGTAGACCCTTTGCTTTGAGTGGCTGTCGTGAAATCTAACAACACTCTTATATGCTACGTCACGCGACCAACGCTGGTTTTACATATTTATATGAATTTCAAAAGGTCGAGACGTGCATTACCATTCAAGGGCAGGTTGTATAAAAGTCTTAACTACTTTTTAACTATACCAAGAGTATAGTTAAGCCTAAAATGAGCGATTCTGATTGGTTAACTTTTGCACTAACGATAGTTAACTTTAACTACTTTTTTATCCAACCGGCCGCAGAAGAGTTCTACTGGGAAAACTACTTTGTGTACCATGCGTCGCAGACTCTGTCGATGGCCTCCATAGTAACAGCTGCAGCGCAGGCAATACTTATTACGGCTTGAAATGCTAGCGTTTTATACACGACATGATAAGTGTGTAATTTGGTGTTGTAAACATAGTCTGGAAGACGTGTAAAACCTCATGGATTTTTCATTTCTTTTTGTGTTATATTATGAATTTCATTGCTGTTGTGTTGTGTTGTGTTGTGTTGTGTTGTGTTTGCTGTGCTGTGCTGTGCTGTGCTGTGCTGGGCTGTGCTGTGTTGTGTTAGGCACAGGCTAGCCGTAAGGAATCACTCACACAGTTTACTCCAGATATTGCTTCACTGCTCCAGTTTTCTATAAAGAGCTCAATGACACTCCACATCGTGTGCGCGACTTCACAAAAATAGGCCTCGGTACCACGAGATTAATACTATACACACTCGAATCCTCAAACACAATAGCTTAATTTAATTCTGCTGCAATTGTACGTTTAATGAGCAATAATACCCAGAGATACATAACCTTCCATATTACTTCAGTATTCTTATTAACACGAATAGGACTAATAGGAGACCAATATTGCCGCCTTCTCCAATATCTTTCCTCGCTTTTAATTAGCAAAATAAACAATGAAATTGAAAAATTAGTCGCTTGCTAAACTTGGCACAGCCGTTTATAATTTTGCTATTAAAATAGCGCATAACAAGCTGCATTTAGGAAATAAATTGCTCGACCGTGCGTATGATGGCTGTTTAGATATCATCAATTTTGTTGCGTTGTGACTGATTTCGACTGTCAATTTTTTCGACGCGTAAAAGCAAGAAGGTTTTGTTTTTGAATAAAGGTAAAGTATAATGAAAGTAAATTTTACGTTCTTATAGTCAGACTATATATGCTTTATTTCATCAAACAATCGAAAATATTCCTTATTTCAGTCTAAAAACAATGAAATAAGTCAATACCTGTCGATGAAAAGTTAAAAACTTCACAAAAGAGATCATTCACCTTCAATCGTCACGATAACGCATTGCAATGTTTCAATTTTAATTGAAAAGGTAGTACATTTGTAATTCATGAGCGGGGCACTTTTTGGCAGTTGCTTTTGTGGCTGAAAAACTAAAAAAACGCATTGTCATTGCGTTGCCGAAAACATTTCGCGCAGTTGAGTGAATTTACTATTTGATGAGAAGGTTTATGCTCGAAGTTGATCCATTGTACTATGCTGAATCGATTCATGGCATTTATAGATGGGATGTTTATGACACAGCGGTTAGTGCATGTCATTCACCTCTGACCGCGGTTTGATTCCTTTGTCCTTTACAGCGCCCTGCTTTGTCTGATCATAAGTCGCGTGCGAGAAGAGTACTTCCAGTTTGACATCTACCAAACAGCGCAGGTTTCTCCGTGATCTCCGGTCTCCTGGAGTAACACTGGACCAATAAGCTGTTACAAGATCTCTAGGCCTAAAACGAACAGTTTAGAATTGAACTGATAGAGCTATCCTATTAAAATACAGTTATAGTTATAGTTTAGTATTTATAGTGTGGGTGAAATGATCGTTGAAATTGGCTTCAAAAATGCGCGAGGAAGATACCGTAGCATTCTAAGTGTCGCGAATTCTCATTCTATACAAAATGTTCTATTTATTTCGCTCTCCTTGCGCTACTTAATTGCAGGGTGTATTGATTGGGTTTCTCGCAATGATAAATTATTCAAGTTTATCAATGACCGAGTTAATTTGTTTAGAAACACTCAGGAGAAGGCGTCTAACTGCCGAAAACGAAGATTGTTACGCTCATTTACTCTTGCTTCCATTCCCACAACAATTGAAAAGACTAACAGAATGTTTCAGCTGGCAAAATCACCGCTTAAAGTGAAGTTCCTTGTCTCGCCCAAAGGTTTGTAACAACGCCTGTGTCGTTAGGCCTATGGCTATGTAAATTAGTATAGGTTTTAGACTTTTAGTAAACATTACAAGACAGCAGATGGTGGTCAATTTCAGAATGTTGACACTTTATATTAGAGCAAGAAAATTAGGCTAGATCTTTTCATTTTATATATCTGCTCGCTCATTTAACTACTCGCTATGTTCTCCCAGGTGCCGCTTGGTTTCTAGAAGAAGACATAGAACGGCGGACATCACTTGGCTGTGACACACAGACAGACAGCACTCCGTTCAGTTACAACTCATCACAAACATACTACTCGTCAGCACCATGTTCACCAAGCTCCGAATCCTTGGTAAGTTTTGATGTGTTTTTCTTTTGTTGCTATGTACAATATTCCTCGTAATGCCCCTTTGCTTAACACTAATGCCATCCAGTGATCGGACTGTTCCATTGTCTTTTCATTGTTTTGAAAATCTCGCTGTTCTCCATGCCGTCCAGTATTGTTTTGACATATATTTGTGACGTTATGCAAGGGTCAATTTGTTTGTTTGTTTGTTTGTTTGCTTGTGCAAGCTTCAAAGCTCAGGAAAAGTTCCCATCGCAAAAACCATCTATAAAACTAGAACAGTCCAAAATCATAAGATATTTGTAATTTACCAAGCAATGTAAATTCTCCTTACTAACGTTATAATCGTATGCAAAGTAGATATGAGAGCTGCTTTCTAAAGTCCTTGTAATTAATAAAACTGTATTTGGTTCCAGTAACTGCGATGTTTCAGTGAACTAAAAAATATAAGAATAACCGTACGTTCATTTAAGCTTCTAGAAAGCAAGTTAAGTTATTGTGGTAAATTTATGGTATACAGCAAACGTATTTCTACTCCATAAAGACTTTTTACTACGCTTTAAATGGCGCGTTTCACTGCGCTTTTACATGACGCATTAGGGATATGAACCGCTGAAGCAAAGGAACGCAGAGAGGTATAAATATCACTATTTCCAGATCAGTGGCTTATATTGAACTCTTATATAGGTACCTTCAAAAACTAGTTCATATTCTTGCCTATGTATTGGTGTGGGGGTGACATTATTATTATGATATTATTAATGATAGCAATCGACAATCGTGATGTTTCTTACGTAAGTTCCAAGATGGTTTTATCTTGACTAGACTATTAAGACAAGAAACACGTGCATCGTATGGAAACTATGACATGATAACGAGAGCATTCTTAGGAAAGGTTTGAACGTGAAAATCCTTCAAAGGCTTTGATAAATTATTTGGGAGTGTTGCTCATCCCCTCTCTCTGGTACCTCCAATTTCTTGGGTCCTCTTATGGTTAATAGATTAAATATATGATGGATATACTCTCATGTAAGGCGTTCGCGTTCTCTCTATAATTCAAAGGTTTATAGTTACTTATGCCAGCTCGTCAATGCTTGGATGCTTGCTCTACACCCTTGCTCTGTGTACAGTACAGTATTTCGGGTACAAGGGTGGATCCCTGCTCTTCTGATAAGTGGGATAGGGGGGGGATTCACGCTTTCACCACCACTGAAAATTATATAAAATGCGATTAATCCTAATAACTTTAGTATACACTGGTTTATGCTAACTTTTTCTGGTGGGAAGGGGTGTTGAGGTTTCTACGAGTCTATACCCCTAGAAAAAGCCTCCATGGTTGAGCATGCCCCTCTCTTCCCTGGTTTATCTTAACCGCGATTTCCCTTCATGATTGTAACTCTTGTATACCGTCTATGAATGTAGTTACAGTCGTGTTATCCACAAAATCTCGCTCCTTGAAAGGCAATAAAATATCTCTCAATCTTTAAGTAATCCCTCTGCATTGACAACCGCTGGACTTGCACGGCACATGATGACATATTTGAAATCTATTGTATGTGAACACATGCTAAATTTGATATATTTTAGTACTGTTTACATAGTTACAGACCCTTGCGTGATGACGGTTCCTTCATTAAGACATACTTTTCAGTCTGACACGCGCAAAATTGTGTGATATCAATCGCAGATAAGTTTGGGAATTCAATAGTTCAAATATGTGAGGCCATTAAAACTTAAAAGACTTGATTTGATGCGGGCCAATGCAGAGTACAAGCCGTTGTGGTATGGTGTGCTGATTGAATAATGGTTGTCTTTAACAGTTTATACTGGACATTGCACTGGTTATATGGTAAATAGTATTTTGGTTGTATATATTAAATGTGTTGTGTGGCATTGTGACTTGTACATAATTAGCATATCCTGCATGTGAACCGCATAATATGTTGCTCACGCCATGTTTTCAGTGCACTGCAGGTTTTCTACGAGTATTCCGTTATCCCCTCCTGTAGTAACACGGCACCGTTCAGGCACGTTCCTTGTTGGACCTATAGCCTGAAGGATGAACAGTTTAGAACTGATAGAGCTATATCCAGTATAAATAAGGTTAGTTTAGTTCACGTTTCCTCCTGTAGTAACACTAGACGAACAAGAGATGACCCTTACTGGACCTCTAGAGAGAACAGTTTACAACTGATAGAGCTATTCAGTATAAATAAAGTTAGTTTAGTTTAGGTTTCCTCCTGTAGTAACACTGGACCAACAAGAGATGACCCTTACTGGACCTCTAGGGAGAACAGTTTAGAACTGATAGAGCTATCTAGTATAAATAAAGTTATTTTAGTTTACTTCAAGATTAAGTTAGTTTAGTTTAATTTAAATATAAATATTAAAGCCCAGCAAATGACTTTCAAACAAGACATTTAAAATAAAAGAGTAACATTTATTTGCTTACGTTTCGTTGTTTACTATATATATTACAAATTATTAAAACGGTTACAAAATTCAATTTAGTTTATGTCTTTTTTAAAGAGTTGAAGGGTGTGCCTTTTAATAAAACAGCAAAAAATCTCGAGAAAAATTAAAATACTAGGAAGGGTTAAAATTTTCAAACCGAAAATCATTGGACACAGCCTCTTTTAACAAAATTAAAAATAAATTAATAAGTGTCTGGGTTGTTTTCCGTTTCGTCTCATTATACCCGTGAGATCGTGGGCTAGATTCTTAAAATTTTGACACAGGAATTTTCCATTCAGCCTCAATCTTGTCAGCTAAAATTTAAGGAATTTAACCCCCTGTTCGGCTGTTCCCTTCCTTTGTCGTAAAAGGCGGGATGGGATTAAGGTTTAAATAATACTTCATTACCTTGGCTTACAGTAGTTACAAGGTATTTGCTAAAGTTGATATCTAAGTGATATATAATGTAGTTACATTACAAAAGGATATACAGAGATTAGAGTATTATATGATTATTTAAGTAATTAAGTATACGATTTCGAGTATAATTGTCAACTATTTATAATATTTATGGTACTTCTATTTATCACCCTCCTATGGTGCAAGTGTATGCTTTAAGGCACTCGCTTCCTTTTGTAAAACGTACTTAAATATACTTTATAAAGATATTCAGTAATGATATTACATGTTCCCCCACCCCTAGAGTTGGCGTGACCCAACAGCAAAGGTCATGCCCGCAGGTTAAAATACTTCCGTGGTAATTTGTAACATGATCTTCGTTTCTAAACGTCTTATCTCTGTATGCCAACTTTAATTGTTATGCGTTAAGGAAATTGTTTTCGAGTATTTTCAACGCCCTGTGTCGATGAAAGTTTGGCGACTTAAATGACACGCAATCGTATGAAATCCATTTGTTTATTAGATTAAAGTTTTAATCGTATTAGACGATAAGTTCTTTGTGCAAATTCCAATAAAACGGAAGAGGAAGGATCGATGCGAGACGTGAAATATTGTAATTGTTATTTTGTTGATTCACGTGATGGTCCAGTGTAGGTGGTATATATTCTTCAATAATCTGTCGTGGTTTGTGTTTGAACTACCATAAACTTGCTGACTTCCGGCCTAGAACTTTATTGAAACCTATTGAACTTATGAACTAGATTTAAACTCGTCAGCTCTGGAACAACAGTTATTTACATTACTCTGATTACCGATCCTCAACGCTTTTCATGTGTCATCACTAAATTTATATAATCTACTTAATAAGCGCGTTAAGTTCCAAAAATTTTGAATTCTACTAAACCGGATTGTTTGATTTAATACACAAGTAAGCCGCAGTTGACATGTTTACTCTGCGAGTCATGGGAGTGCCAAATTATTTGTGAACTGGTATATGATGAAGTCGAACCCGCAGGTGTCTTGTTTCATTTTGGCAATCGTGTAGTTCAAAGTTGTTTGAGTTCATTATAATATACCGCGTGCTAGACAGATTGTTGGATGTCTTTGTGCTTTTGACTGTGTTAAAATAGCGATATGCCCGTCTTAAGCGAGGTCTTGAACCTAACAGCCACTTTCAAGTATTTCACAAAACAGGTACATATTATATATAAGGTGTATTTTGTAGAAATTTTAGTTTATTGATAGCAATAATACTTGATAGGTTTTATATAGTGATATATAGTTCAATAGTTGTTTGACAAGTTTTCGAAGCGCACGCCTATAGCGCAATGCTTACTCGAGTTAAATGAGAACTTTATGAAATCAACGTAGAAATTATGTAGAATAGTATTTGGAGTAGGTATAGGCTATGTTCTTGCCGTCTATCGAATTATGGAAGCAGGTATTCGTGAATACAGTTATTAATTAGTGGCTCTGTAGTGCGGAACAAGCGTATTCGTAAAGAGAAATCTAGTCATTTTATACGCATTGACGCGCGCTCGTATGTTTATCATTAGGGAGCTTAAAGGCCATTTTCCATTACGGTCGTTTTGCCCGCGCGGGCGAAGCGACCGATTCGAATCACGTGAATAATTAGTCGCGCGGGCACGCCAAGAAAGTTGAATGTCGTAGCTCAACTTTCAGGCGTGTCCGCGAGGTGTAAAGCGGACAAAAAACTCTCATGCTAGACACCTACAGCGAAAGTTGAAACATGGTCGCTCCGCCCGCGCGGGCAAAGCGGCTGTAATGGAAAATTGCCTTAAGGAGCGACCGTGTTTCAACTTTCGCTGTAGGTGTCTAGCATGAGATTTTTTTGTCCGCTTTACACCTCGCGGACACGCCTGAAAGTTGAACTACATTCAACTTTCTTGGCGTGTCCGCGCGACTAATTATTCACGTGATTCGAATCGGTCGCTTCGCCCGCGCGGGCAAAACGACCGTAATGGAAAATGGCCTTTAAGATGCACCAAATCTACGACGCGGACGCGACTAAAAAACAGTCACTAATAATCGGAAATCAGTTTTACTTTGTTTTTCTCGTGTATCTGACTTTCTTTACCAACAACAATCCATAATTTTTACCCTTGAAGTGAAACTGTGAGAATAGCGGCATCGATATTTTTTGTAAATATCGACAATTTCGATATTTTGATTTTCAGACATTACGTCAACGTTTTAGGGAATGCACAGTTATTATTATTATTATTATTTAAACTTCTTTATGCACACGGTGGCCTTTCAGTTGCCTGGTTTTCAAAGGGCCGTGTGATTTGCATTATAAAATGTTAACTATTTACAAAAATTATTTAATTAAGGTAATTAGGTATTTACAAATATTAAAATATATCAGTATATAGTGTTTCGTACTTAATTATGATTATAATGGTTATTTAAACAGTTTTTAAAAGCGTTTATGGAGAGGCTCTCGTATTCATTAATTAATTCATCGGGTAGGCTATTCCAGGATACGGCTCCTCGATATGAAAAACTACGTTTCATGAAGTTAGTTTTAGGTTGATCTAAGTGGAGCATGCGATCATTGTTTCTCAGCTTGTACCTATCATTGTGGCGGAAGGTGAATAATTCGGATATGTAATTAGGCGTTGCTTTTTGTAGTGCTTTGAACGTCATTACATGTTCTCGCTTTTTAAGTGTGGTATCAATTGGTTCCCATTTCAAGTGCTCAAAAATTTCAGATGATCTAGTTTCGTAGTTTGCCCCTGTTATTATGCGAGCGGCTCTTTTTTGTAGTTTATATAATTTGTTCATATTAGTAACGTTGCCGTCATGCCAAACAGTGGAACAGTAGGTAAAGTGTGGAAGAACAAGTGAATTGTACATTGTCAACAGTACACGGGGTGTAGTATTTGGATGCACGAGGATAGAAAGGGTGTTCAGTTTTCCCGCTTTTTGTCTTTTCGCGAGTAAATATGTCACTCTTCTTGAACCAAAACATTTAACATTTGCAAACATTTATATATAGCACATAATAGTACTGAGTTTTGGTTGAGTTGAATTTATTAAAGTTTTAAAAGTATAAACATATACACAGTTTATGTACAATATAGAGTATCGATCGGTATCGAATATCGTATCGAAACGGTGGTATCGAGGAAAAAGTAACCGATATCGTATCGAAATCGATATCCCCAGTATCGCCCACCACTACTGAGAACAAGGATGTAGTCTTGTAGTGTGTCTACGAAAAGTTGTGATGTATTTCCGGGGACTTTAGCCTAAACGATCGGGCGAGGCGTTTGCGGGGCGTTTGCGGCGCAGGCTTACGAGCACTTCTGTTTTCTTCCTATAATGCAAGTTGACAGGATGGGTTAGGTTTACAGTGAGTAGGAAAGTAATATCACTATAGGGTTGGATTATCGGTGGGGTTTCTGCGAGTGTTCGTAAGGCAGCAAGATGGTGGAGCACTTCACAAATGTTGACACTTATAGGAGCAAGAAAATTAAACTGCATCTCTCAATTAATCACTTCTAATCTTTGCCTCCAAATACATGATCAGTACTACTACATATAATGAAATTAACGTTATTTTCTCACTCCATTAACTGCCAGTTGATTACCATAGTGAAACCCATCTAGGTTGAGTACATAATATATGGTTAGCATAATATATTTAATGTAATCAATCGCTGAAAAGCGCTGACGTGAAATAAGCTGAGTAATATATCTGTAATCTGTACACCATGTATGGTTGAATTCGCCATGGCAAAAAGAAGGCTCGCATGCGTCAGTACGATGTATATATATAGTGTTCAGATTTTCCTGTGTTACATCCGTCTCCTTTCCCTGCCCAACTAAATTACACACGCACATATCTCTCGGCTCATGTCAACAAGTTGTGTGTTGCAAAGTTCTTGAGAACTTTTTGACAAGTTTATTACTCCTGCCAGTGTTATCATCTTGTATCAAGCCAGTGTCAGAGTTAAAACAAGTTATTTAAACAAGAGAAAACGGTTATTTATAATCAGACAACTGCATATTGCAGGCATAGAATAGAACCTCAGTCACAGAGATGAAAGACACATGCACGAACCATTGTCAGTACCACAAACACCTCAAATTGTTACCACCAGTCTTTATCAATGCGCTTGAAAAAGCTAAACGACTTCAAAAACACAGATTAAGAAATTAACGATCAGAACATAATAGAACCACAATGGCACAAGCACTATATAAATTCTCTATCTAACTTCCTTTCATCTTTAATTCTACCACAAGTCTATTTCATTGTCTGATGACGTATACCACTGAATGGACTTCACGCCCAGGTGCTTCTCAAGTACTCGCATATTTGAAAACTAAGTGTATAATACATGACCACCTGTGTATATATGTTGGCTTATACATTCATTGTCGCTTTTGCGAGATTATTCTTTTGTATCGATCGAGCTATAGACAAGTAACGTCTGCTCTTAAATATAATCCGCGTGTGGTTGGACGTGAGGCGAGACATGAAAAGCCCAGAGGAAAGCAAGATTTTGCCGTGGTTGTTTGCCAACTTACAACGCACGTTAGAGCCGAATTTTACATATTCGACACTTGACAGGGTAAGACGTTTGTGTTATGATGTTCTGGGAGGATTTCCCTGGGTTTCCCTATAGTTAGCGGTTAATGACTTGCACTGATATACTGCAGAATAGTTGGTTGGTCTTTTGGCTGAATGGGAGAGGGAAACGAGCGACTTCGCCGGCGATCTTTCGTTGCATGTCATTTGTTTGTTTTGTGAATGTAATAATAAATGCATGCTATGATATAATTGTGTGTTATTTAGCAGTTTTGACTTAAAGGAATAAAAGTGCTCTTAAATTAGTGACTATAGTGTTATATTACAATTATGTGCGATCTGATTAGATGGTCTTACGAGGCAAACAGTGGATTTTCGATATATTTATTTTAAATATAATTATTGATTGCATTCATGGCAATAATATAACTGTGCGATATATTTAAGCAGTTTAACTTCAATCATTAATACTGTCTGTATATATAAATTGACGCATGCAGCATAAAAATGGTCTTTCGAGTCGAATAGGAAAATTTTGTTACCTAACTTGAGTTTTCTTTTAAATATAATGCATTTATGGCGGTAAGCGGATATATTTATATTATAATGAATATGTATAATATGTAGAAATGATATTATTTTAGAACGATATGTTGTTATATAATAGATCATATAAATAAATAAAATAAGCTGCCGTGGTTTGTGTCTGAACTACCTAAAAAATAAAACTCTTTGACCTTTCAAGCGGAGACCCTTGGTGACGAGGTATAGAATATCGAACATAGACAAGTGTCATTGAAGTATCTTTAATTTTTTTCGGGTAGTTCAGACACTAACCACGGCAGCTTATTGCAGAATATACTGCCTACACTGGACCTCTACGTTTCTAATTATTACTGGACTGAGTTGTGCTTTTAGCCGCGAGCCTTGCCAAAATATATCTACTTAGTATATAATTTAGCATTGACGTTCGTTTGTATATAAATTATGAATTTAATGATGATTAATGAGTCTTCTTTGACTTGTCCAATATTATAATATTTTGGATAAAACTAACTGCTCATATCTGAATTGCATTAAACTTCAAACTATAGCTATATTTTGTTATATGAAAACATAAATTCCATATATCATATATATTGCATCATTAATTATCGTAGATAATCTGATAATTATCGGGAATGCATATAGATAGCATGTGACCTTGTCGCTATATATGTCCGGCGATAATATCGAAAATAGACAAATAACATAAAGGTAGCGATATAATTACGGTTTAATTAAACAAATATTTTTGTTGTATTATTTGATGATAATTCTAGCTGATTCATATATGTTTAAGTTGGACCAATTATTGAGGAATTTTATAATTTTAGCATATATATATATATATATAGAATACGTGATGCGAGGGCGTTATTGTGTTTGCGAATTACACGGGCGAAATTTTGAGCGCCTGCCATATTCAACGAAAATGTGCATGCAAGATTTCTAACTTTGGTTGCATGTGTTAAAAAAAGATAAAAATTAAGAATAAAACTGTATAATTCAAGTTAGAATATGTATATGCCAATTTGGTTAGCTTTGATCAAATTATACATATTGAGTCATAAGAATGATAATGTAAAATTCTGGGAATGATTATCTGATTAAATTATTACTATTCTTAATAATATCAGAACATTAATATAAGAACATTAATTAAAGTAATAATAAAATATAAGAACATTTGTTGTAGCCTGAAGACGGACAGTAAACTGTCCGAAACGTTGCTAGTAAAATGATCTATACCTTTGAACAATCCTTGAATAAGCGATTTTGAATAAGGGTGAAAGTTTTAGAAAAAGGATTAGGACTTAATAATATCGTTAACCAATATTTGTTTCATGACAAAATCAGCCTGATGGTAGAGTCAAACTGGAAGCACTCTTCTCATATGTGACTGAAGTAATATTATAATCAGACAACTGCATATTGCAGGAATAAAATAGAAGCTCAGTCACAGAAATGAAACGGAAACATGGCACATGCATTAATCACAACCTTTAGTCTTTTTGAAAAGCGTTGATGACATTTTGAACATTATAATCAATTTTGAATTGGTGTTATTAGCCGGCGTGAATTACCCGTAGAATTTTGTTATTTTGCAGAAAAACAAACTATTTATAAATCAACAAAGCCGGAATTATTTCTTCAATATTGTGTTATGTTTGTGTGTTAACGTTGCTATGCAGTGTTGAGGGTTTTGCAATAATTTGCTGCTCATTAATGTTCCACTAATTTTAATACAATAGTTGTTGCCTAAATATATCCGCATTAATGCCATTGATAGGGGGGAAATATTAATATGCACGTCAAGAATCCCTAATATGATCCCTACAAAAACAAGTCTATAGACTATAGCGCTACGTACATCACATGATTTTCATGCTATTTTCATGCCACTTGAACTTGCTATCATGCTAACAATGTATGCAAGTTCTCCTTAAAGAATTTCTGTTGAGAAGTTTACTAGACATGCTCTTTTAACTTCTATAGTCTGGTTTCCATTTATTTGGTTGTAACTGTCCTGACCAAGTAATGTTCGACGATGTGAACTAGTCTGCATCTATCTTGTTGTTTGTGTGCTCTATGCAAATCAGTCTTTAATGATTGCAGAGGTATATCGTCATTCTGTTACATCGGCCACTTTGATATGTTCACGACCGTTGCGATTAAATGGAAACCAGGCTATTGTTACTCTAGGGTGTTAACCCATTGGCGTCCAAAACGTTCCCCATTGACGTGTAAAATCGTCTGGTGTTATTGAAAATAAGAAAGTATAAAAGTAAGGTGCATTAGGACGCATTGCGGCTCGATGGGTTAACGAGAGACATTAGCAGATAGTCTGAACAGCTCATTACATCCAAACGTCTCCCCTTAACGAGCTAAATCGTTTGGCGTTAGACAGAGTAAAAGAACGAAGTATAGGGCGCATTGGAGCGCATTGCATCTAATTGCAGCTCCATTACGTCCAACAGTTTCTCCTTGGCGAGTAAAATCGTCTGCCTCTAGACAGAGTAAAACACTGATAAAGTATAGGGAGTGTTGCATCGTAATAAGTTAATATATCCTCACTGAATAGCAAATTAAAACCTATTTAACCAGAAATGACATATTTTAGTTTATGTGAACTGACGTTGCTGATCTAAAATATCATGTGTTTGAGTTCAATATCAATATCAACTAACGTGGACATGCAGATATATATTATACGTTGTATGCACATAGCGACTCTGAGCACATTGAGTCTATAAGTCTTTTGTTCGTGGCATGTTTAGAGTCACCTTGGATCTACCAGTAAATTTAAATATCTCATGTGCGTAACAGGTTATTTTAAGCGATGACCTGTTCTTTTAGTATTTTTGTCCGTTATAAATTCTGCAGCTATAAAAATTACTTTTATCATCGATGTTCAACTTCATTAATAATAGTGCTGTTAGTTAAGACTAGTATTTCTCTGAATGTATGTTAAGCGTATGTATGCTTTGATCAAAGTGTGTGACAGTTTAATTATCATTTAACAATGTTTGTTATAGTCAGGTCCATAAATTAAAAAATGAGCGAACTTGTGACAAGCTGCATATAATTGCGTGCACGAAACTTGGCAGTAAGATTTCCTAGATTATTCTGGTTACTTCTGAGGAAGTGACGAAATATTTTGTATTCCGATAGGGGAAGGGGTTGATATTCTTGTTGAACCATGTAGTTATTCTCTAAATATGTTAAGACAAAAATGAATAATTGTAGAATTTATTTTGATATGACAATAGTTAGGTAAAATTCGAAAACTGCCAAAGATATTAACCAATTCTGCTCAACATGCATCATATATTGGCTTTCTCTGCTTGTGTCCCCCTCCCCAGGGCACTCCTTCTATAGAATATTCTACTGACTAAATATATTATTTTCAAAAGGGGTGCCTGCGTGACTTCTGTAGACCTTGCATGAAGAATATTCTTGAGTTCATGGACAGATACACACGCGATGCAACCTTCATTGACCTCCTTGGCGATACATCCGCTCTTATATTGTGCTTCAAGTAGCTGTGACATAATGACATTGCCACCCGCATTACGTCATCTTAGAAACTCATGGATATCATGCGGTTTGTCTGCGGTTTGCTCCAGAATTATCGCTGTTGAATATGGTATCTGCCAGAAATGCTTGCTTCGTCAAACGAAACGCAGGCACACGGATGCGAGCATAATTTTCTAAACAATTTTTTCCTGTTTGTGGGGTCAACAGTGGCCATACCAGTGTTTAAAGCCTGAAGTGTTTGTGGCACAGTGGTTAGTGTATGTGTCTTTCACCTCTGTGACTGAGGTTGGATTCCTGCAATATACAGTTGTCTGATTATAATTTCACCTCAGTCACATGTGAGAAGAGTGCTTCCAGTACCAAACACCGCAGCGACAACCAATTGTCAAGTTGCATCTAATATTCTAATTAATGTCTAATTAATTAATGAATAATGGTCACCTCAGAATTTCTTGATGTTTTAATAAAGTCGATGCAAAAATTTGCTTATGATAGTATAATGTTCTGATATTTCCAATCGTGCACTGTAAAAACGGTTAAGTGGTTATGATGTAAATAACAAATTAAGTATATTGGTAACATGCCACAAATCATCTTGAAACAGAGTACTATAATTAAAGTAGCGATAACAAAGTTTTCTTTGAAGATATCATGATAATAGTAATGGATATTAGCACTTTGTGAAGTACATCGTGCATAAAAAATACGAGTGATTTCAATGATAGTTATTTTACTATTTAGACCAGAAAAAAGAAAGCGAGTGTGCCAATTAGTTCGGACATGTAAGTACAATATGCAATTTTTTATTTGTTGATTCGAGATGAATTATTTGCTGAAACTCCGTATTGTTTCCCAAGGGAAAGGTTCGAAATAACCACCTGTAGATTCCAGGTGATTTCCACAAAACGACAGGCGTAAAAACTGCTTACCTGCCCTTTGCGACAAGTTGAGCAAACACCTAAACAAATACCAAATATGAACACAGAAGTATGTAGATTTGTGAGATGACAATCAATAACCAGTTTCTTAAATCTTCAAGGGTAGTGGAAACGGCTTTCGAATGCTTCTTTTAAAAGTTATTGAATAACAAAATGTATGGTTAAATACACAACCTGTCTTCATGGATGGGTTAAGGATTATGAGCCCCGTTTCCTACATGCACGAACAGCATTTTTGTTAAAAACATCTTTTTATCAACCAAACTTTTTTGTTTGATTTGCAGGACGCCTCGGCCATCGATAAGTTTAGAAAATTTACACAGGTTGCGCATATCATCAAGTAAGCTCACCCTGGACGGCCGTGACGATCAGACCGAGACCCCGGAGCCTGATGACGAGAAAGGAAGTACTATCACTTTGGAAGACAAAAATCGACCTTTGAGGCGAAGTTTTTCATTTACCCAAAGAAATTTTCGACGTAATGCTATGATAGAGGCTCCTGGCGAGGGACTGTCTGGTAAGTTTGGAACTGATAGAGCTATCCAGTATAGTTTAGTTTAAAGTTAGTTTAGTTTAGGTTTCTTCCTGTAGTAACACTGGGTCAATAAGAGATAATTATTACTGGACCTTTAGGGAGAACAGTTTAGAACTGATAGAGCTATCCAGTATAAATAAAGTTAGTTTAGTTTAGGTTTCCTCCTGTAGTAACACTGGATCAATAAGGGATGATCCTTACTGGACCTCTAGGGAGAACAGTTTAGATCTGATAGAGCTATCCAGTATAAATAAAGTTAGTTTAGTTTAGGTTTCTTCCTGTAGTAACACTGGATCAATAAGAAATGTCCCTTACTGGACCTCTAGGAAGAACAGTTTAGAGCTGATAAAGCTATCCAGTATAAATAAAGTTAGTTTGGTTTAGGTTTCCTCCTGTAGTAACACTGGACAAATTTAGGATGAGAAAGTTATTTTAGTCCATTCAACTCTTTCCTTTAATTCCTTATCAATCACATATGAACGTTGTTGACTTCAGTATTTTGCTCTTTTCACAGTAAAAACAAAGCGAAAACGGGATAACGTCTTGGAAGGTAGACTTCAAATACAATTTTTGCACTTTTATATGGTTATACAGTAACTAAAAGTACTTGAAAAACAGACAGTTAATAATCTTTTTTTCTTGCAGCATTTTTCAAGGCAGTAGAACATCAGGATTTAGAGCAAGTCACGAAACTACTGTCTGCCCATGATGTCGAAGTGAACGAGTATGTTCTAGATATAATATATACTTTTTGTGGATTACAATAAGCGTTATCGGAGCTAGCAGATTGTGGTCAACTTCAGAAATGCAGACACTTAAAAGAGCAAGAAAATTCTTAAATCTCTTAGGTCTTTTTATTTGCCACCAAATACAAGACTACTACATATAATGAAAAGAATTAACATTATTTTCTCACTCTGATAACAATAATAATAATAATAATAATAATGATAACTGCAGGTTGAGCGCCATCTGCTGCACGATAGTGCGTAGTGAATCCTATCTATACAAATGTGTAATGTCTCTACTTATGTTATTTCAGACTCAATGACGATGGTTTCACGGCATTGGACGTTTCTCTCTTGCTTCATTGTGATGGCATCACAAGTCAATTGTTGGAACGAAAGGCGAGAGAAAGTAACAGATGTGAGTATATGAATGTTTGTTGACCTTATGGCCTCCCGTTCAGTTTCATTCGATAGTCCGGCTCTCCTTCATTTCTTCTTATTAAGTATTCAAACCTTTTCAGCATTGCTTCCTTCACCTTCTCTGTAATGTCTACCACCCCACATCTTCTTCTGATCTCTTCATTCCATTATGTCCCTGACCGGCTCTCCTTCATATCTTCTTATTACGTGTCCATACCATCTCAACTTTGCTTCCCTCGCCTTCTCTGCAATGTCTACCACCCCACATCTGATTTCAAATGATATCAGAAAACTGCAAATTATAGGTACCTCTGTCACACAGGTGAAAAAACTTTGTAAAGTCATGTTATTCATAAGATACATTATTTTCAATCCATTATTTAGTGTCGGCGTCATTGTTAGAAAACCATCTTAAAATGCTGCAGACTTTTGCAGAAGAGCAAGTTGAACACTACGTCGCTGATGTTGTCAATAAGGGAACCACGGATGCCAAGGTAAAAGACAATACATAATATATATTATATCATTTATTTAACATGGCTGATGTTGAGATGAGGTCGTAAATCTACTTTCATGTACATCCTAACTCACCATATCGACATTCCCTGTGGAAGGAAACGGAAGTACCCGGAGAAAAACCCACGACTTTCGGCAGAATGTTGAACGACTTTTCTCACATGAATCTCTTGAGTCCGGAGTACGAATCCAAGCCACGACTACTCTCACGAAAGCGCCACTGAAGCACCCCTCTAATAGACTTTGAATAATTATAGAAAGAAGAACGATGCTTGAATCATGAAGATTTTGTTGTATACAGGATAGTTTAGGAATAGTAATTCCTTTAAATATAAGATAACATAATATACTCTATTTGCCTTTTCAAACAGGATAGTGAAAAACAGCTGAAAGAATGTGAATGGCGGCTACATCTTTTACAGAAAATGTTGGTTGGATTTCAGGGCTTAGGTAAACTGTTTAAATATAGTAACACATGTTGAAGTCGAATCACATATTTAAATCACAAGAGACCAACACTCTGACTCTGATATATACTTATAACATATCTGAGTTTCTCAATCGGGCATTCCAATACCTCAGTGCACTCACTGCACTGATATGTTAAACCAGAGATTGTGAGTTCGATTGGAACATTCTCTGTCCGTATGCTTCTTTTAGACTGTTAAACTGATATTCTTTGATGGTTTGTGTTTCATAGATCTACCATCGGGACCAACAACAGTATTTCTCTCAGCCGCATCAGAAACGTCACTTCTCGTTCGCTTCTCTGGTCCAGCTGCAGGCAAGACTAATCCTGTCACGAAATTTAGAGGTTGGTAGAACCTAACAGACAATATTACGTTTCAAGCTAAGCCCTTTCACAACGAAGTACTATTAACTTCGGAGCTCTACTAACTTTCTAAAGAAGGGTCTTTGCTCGAAACTTCGGAATCAGTGGCGGGCACAAAGTAGAGGTGAGGGGGCCACTGCCCCACCCCAATTAATTATAGAAGCGTCGAGCGACACTAAGGAACGATTTGGTAATTACTAAATAAACTTAAACAATGTTTTTACAACCATGAAAATCCCAATATTGCGCGACGTGTCCGCTACTGGTCGGAGTTTACTTTAACGGTTTAACCTTTTACATTTTATACCTACCGAAGACAGATTGTGTTATGCGACTAGATTAGACTCCCTTGAAGTTTAGAGATTACATCATATTATACATGCCTTTTCTGTAATATCATTCTTTCCCTCTAGTTCAATGGAGTCGAGATAAAGCTTTCGTTAGTTTGGATGGGGAATATTTCTCTCATAATATTCTTGATAGACAATACACCATCACAGGACTTCAAAAGGTGAGCTAACCTTCATCGACAGTCCGCTTTTAACCTTTGCATTGGCTTTAATCGACCAGTTTGCCTCACAAGATCTCTATTTCATCTAAAGAGCACTTCTCTTGCTTTTAGTCTATAGCCTATTACGTCAGGATTTGTGTTGGTAATATCAGAGGATATGGTGAATGGATGATGTCAAGTCCACCTTGTGTTGTTCCTTCAAGTAAGTGCAGCTCTTTTGTATGACTAAACTAAACTAACTTTATACTAGACTTTAATTCAGCGTCGGCCACGGACATATAGAACAAATTGAGGGTTGCTTCGCGTGTGCCTAAAAGATATAAACAAAATGAGATTTTGTTTATATCTTTTAGGCACACGCGAAGCAACCCTCAATTTGTTTTAACTTTATACTAGATAGCTTTATCAGTTCTTAACTGTTCTCCCTAGAGGTCTAGTAAAGGCAATCCCTTATTTGTCCAGTGTTACTACAGGAGGATTCCAGAATGCCCGATGAAATTATAATCAGACAACTGCATATTGCAGGAATTCCAGTCACAGAGGTGTAAGAAACGTGCACTAACCACTCTGACACAATACTTGCTCGTCTGAACAGGTCTTTAGTAAAATACTTCATATATTTATGTCACTCCAGGTTGGCATGAGATAGATGACAGCATACCAAGGTTTCAAGGCAAGTTGGATAGAATTGCAAAGCTATTTGAAGAAGTTCAAATCTACCAAACGAATTTCCGTCATCCGCGGGGAACTGAGTCCAAGTCATTTCGATTGCGTCGGTCGCCACAAATGCATCGTAAACGAGCAAGTTCATGGCATGTACCTACAGGTGGGCGATGCTTTCTATTTAGCGTTGATATACAGTAAAATTAAACTAACTGTATTTACCTGATAGATCTATTAGTTCTAAACTGTTCTCCCTAGAGTCCAGCAAAGGCAATCCCATATTGGTCCAAAACTAAACTAACTCTATTTATACTGGATATCTCTATCAGTTCTAAACTGTCCTCCCTAGAGGTCCAGTAAGAACATCCCTTATTAATCCAGAGTTACTACAGGAGGAAACCTAAACTAAACTAACTTTATTTATATTGGATAGTTCTATCAGTTCTAAACTTTTTGTCCTCTTTACAGGCCACGAAATATGTTACACCGATCGGAAAGACAGCAAGAAACGAAGCTTTACGAAATATGCGAAACTTTTAACATCAACTCCGAAGTTTGTCAAGGAAGTTAAGAGGTAAGCCCTGACCACCTAACCCTAGTAAATAGTTATTTGTATCGGTCGCCAACGAATAATGTGGCCCATGCGATAATCTGACAATGCAATGTACTGGGAATTTAACTAAACTTTGTTTAATTATTTTCTACCTTTCTAGAGGTATATATTTAGCGACATTATTCTACACGAAGGACGATAAAATCCTAGTGACGCTGGATGAAAATTTACCTATCGTAGAAGTTGATGATGCTTCAACTGGCTCCTTCATGCAAGAATTTCAATGGCTGTTAAAGGTTGGTTAAGAGAAACAATCTGGGGACTTCTTGATACCAGATGACTTTTTAATGTGCCACATTCAAGAACATTTCTATCTCTGCACGATTTAACCATGTTAAATTCACACGAGTATTACACAACATCAAATCACTTCAGGATGGCTCACATTTAAAATCATGTATACTGTACCCCCGCAGTAAGCACAGGAGACACTTAACTCTACTTACGCGAGTTTTGTTAAAGATCAGATTACTGCAGGTAGGCAAAATTCAAGAACATGTTAGTAATGTTACAACCTCTGCATGATCCAACCGTACTTAACTCAGAGAACACAAGACTCGTCTCTAAACATGTGAGGTCACTACATCGTCAGATCATTTGGTTTTAACCCATGCATTTAAGAAACTACTTCTGCTTGTTTTAACCATGATTAACTCATCGGTGAGTTGCAACATACTGGTTACATGTTTCTCAGCAATTTAGCCCCTTTCTACCAGTGTTATGCAGTTGTATTGAATCAATTCATGCTTTATAATAAGTTATATCGTATTACGTAGGTTGGCTGTACTTGGCAAGATATAAAAATGTTGAAAGATCAAGTTGAAAGGAATCTTTCGTCGACCTCGGTTTATCTAAGGGGACGTCTTCTACAAGCTTTGGACACGCTGCAGGTAATCAGCAAGCGAGATTTCGTATGAGAGATTCATCAACTCTCATGCCCCGGTCAAACGAGAACAAGAGTTGCATGAGAGTTGACTGGATATTACCACGCGTAGCGGTCAAACGAGAGCCATAAATCTCATCAACTCGCATCAAAATTTGAACCAGCTCGCATCAAAATTTGAACCAGCTCAAAGTCGATGAAAGTGCATGAGAGTCGAACTCAAAGTTGATGAGAATGCATGAGAGTTGGCAGTCCAACACGAGCGACAGTTGCAATTCTCATTGCCCCTTTTTAAAACTTGATGAAATTTATATTCATTTTAGGCCGGCGTTGGCTGTGATGATTTAGGACAATTACATTATCAAATTATTAAAGATAAAAATGGAACAAATATTATAGTCATAACTAAAAAAATTAAAGTGAGTTTAAATACGCATTTTTCTGACTATCATTTCTTTGTCCAAGTTCGTCTCTAGTATAAAACAATGTATTTTTAATTGTAATATTTTTTTTGTGTAGAATCCTAGTTTTATTCGCTCTCGAACTCTATCCATGAAATGGATATCACTTTCAAAACTTCAGAAGAAAACTACACAGAAAGATGTGAAAGATTCCCCTAATGCTGTCAATCAGATTGTCACATCGATACAGGTAATTGTTGTTTGGAGAAAACGATGAACTAACTCACTAACTATGTAATATATCATACACGAGAAGGAGTTTATTATGTACTATTTAAAACACCGAAAAGTGTGTTGAAAAACAAGGCGCTAGCCGAGTTTTTTAACATACTTTGAGGTGTTTTTAAATCACTATAATAAACGACTTCGAGTGTATGATATAGCTTCTCAAACAAACCAGTATTTAAAGAGAAATTCAACGCGAAAGTTGAGTTAATTTATGGGTGTTTATTACCGTGGTATCAAGACAACGATACGGTGGTGATTTCCTTTGTGTTTTGCTCATGAATTATTAATGAGTTTGAGAAATATATATACTGGATAGCTCTATCAGTTCTAAACTGTTCTACATAGAGGTCCAGTAAGGGTCATCCATTATTGGTAAAATATTTTCATGTTTTCACTTTTTAGGATGTGATCTCTTACCATCAACAAACAAAGAAGCCTTTGGACAAGTATGTCTATACTGTGTCTCGAATACCAGCGTACTTTATGTGATCTGTACTGTATTATAATGTCAATTAATAATGATTAATCGATTTATTTGTTTCTATTTCAGAGGTTTATATCTTGGCTTTATGAAATTAAGAACATCAGTAGATGCAATACACATCACTGTCCCACGATATTCACCCAATATCTTGCCTCATGTAAAGGTCAGGGATAACCCTCACGTGTCCAGGTAACTAGCACTGATCTTAACCAGGGCTGGGTAGAGCTTTTTGTTTAATATACAGTATGTGTCATAGTTAATCGTACAAGTGAACTTTGTCCAAATGAAAACCATTTTAACTTTCTCTTGTAGGGAAGAATGGGAATGGCTTACTGGTCTAACCACGGTAAGTACTTCTATCAGTTCTCAACTGTTCTCTTTAGCATTACTACAGGAGGAAACCTAAATTAGATTAACGTTATTATACTGGATAGCTCTATCAGTTCTAAACTGTTCTCCCAAGCTCTATCAGTTCTAAACTGTTCTCCCTAGAGGTCCAGTAAGGGACATCTCTTATTGATCCAGTGTTACTACAGGAGGAAACCTAAACTAAACTAACTTTATTTATACTGGATAGCTCTATCAGTTCTAAACTGTTCTCTCTAGAGGTCCAGTAAGGATCATCTCTTATTGATCCAGTGTTACTACAGGAGGAAACCTAAACTAAACTAACTTTATTTATACTGGATAGCTCTATCAGTTCTAAACTGTTCTCTCTAGAGGTCCAGTAAGGATCATCTCTTATTGATCCAGTGTTACTACAGGAAGAAACCTAAACTAAACTAACTTTATTTATACTGGATAGCTCTATCAGTTCTAAACTGTTCTTCCTAGCTAGAGGTCCAGTCAGAGTCATCCCTTATTGATCCAGTGTTATTACAGGATGAACCCGGAATGCCCTGAGAAAACCTGTGGTGTTTGGTAGAGTCAAACTGGAAACACTCTACGCACATGTGACTGAGGTGAAACAATAATCAGACAATTAGGAAATGTGTTGGAGTCATGAAACACTAGCTCAAAAAAAGGACAACATGTCGCGATCTGAAGAAATGAACAAGTTGTATTTCCTATGTTTCTAGATGCCTGAAGAAGAGCTAACGACAGAGAGTTCACCAAGTTTCCAATCAACGTTAGAACATGCTTTGAAAACTTTATTAGATGATATCGGTGTCAGTAGAAAGGTATGCTCGCATAATTGTTGTTCATAATGAAAGCCAAAACATTTGTGAATGCGTCAAAAACCGCGTTTACACGGCCAGCTCTTTGCCAGTGTAGATCGTGTTTACGCTTGACGATGTGCTTGATGATACTGGTTTCCTTATCTATAAAATATCAAATAGATTTAACTCCACTGTAGCCAATATACTAACTGAAATAATATATCTTTCTGAAATTTATTCACTTCTCTTCAACTTCCATTCTTTCATAGTTTAAAACTTCACATGCTACTTCACTTAAACATTATTTTTCTTCAGGACTGTTCAAACTACCGTATATACGACCGAGAGGTAGTGGAACTGAGTAAAGATGTTTCATTGTTAATTCTCATTCCTTCCCCGGAGGATGTATGTTCATGTCCTGGCGAAGGAGATATATTCTCTGATAATGATAGATTTTTATCCATTCCTGTTCCCGTCTTTGAAATGAGTAAGTATTGAGAAATGGTTGATATATTAATTAAGGGTGCTAGTCTTGTTATGAGGAGTTATTGTTTACACAGTGATCAGTCCGCAGTCCATTCCTGCAATATGTAATTGTTTGATTTTGATTTCACCTCAGCCGTATATTAGAAGAATTCTTCCAGTTTGACTCTACCAAACTTGATGTTTCCTCCTGTAGTAACACTGGACCAATAAGGTATGACCCTTACTGGACCTCTAGGAAGAACAGTTTAGAACTGGTAGAGCTATCCAGTATAAATAAAGTAAGTTTAGTTTAGGTTTCTTCCTGCACTTCTTAATTTTGCTCATGTTCATTTTCAGATGTGATGAAAACCTATCAGAACCAGTTTATATGTCATTACTCAAGACTATCCTCCATTCTCGACATGGCATCGTTAATAAATCAACAGGATTGTAGAAAGGTTTGTTTGAAAATTTAACACCTACCCTTTTCCTAATCCTTTACTTATTAATACATTGACATGTGCCTTTCCAGTTGTATTTTGAGATATTGAAATTTCACGTACTCGAAGTATAATCATAACGATTTTCACCCCCTGTAGGCGATCTTGGAAGATGAAGTGAAAGAAACCCGGGAAGCGCAAGATACCCTTAGTAATTTTCAGAAGGTAAATCTTAAAACTATGTGGTAGAACAAGAAAGCTGAACTAACTTTATTTATTCTGGATAGCCACATCAGTTCTAAACTGTTCTCCCTAGAGGTCCAGTAAGGATCATCTCTTATTGATCCAGTGTTACTACAGGAGGAAACCTGAACTAAACTAACTTTATTTATACTGGATAGCTCTATCAGTTGTAAACTGTTCTTCCTAGAGGTACAGTAGGGATATCTCTTATTTCCGCAGTGTTACAACAGCAGGAGACCGGAATGCCCGTGGTGTTTGGTAGAGTCAAACTGGAAGCACTCTTCTCACATGTGACTGAAGCGAAATTATAATCAGACAACTGCATATTGCAGGAATAGAAACCCGGTGACAGAAATGAAAGACACATGCACTCATCACTGTCCTACCAATACCTCGACCATTCAACTGTATTCAAGAAGTTAACTATATTTTCCTCAACAGGAGTTGGACGAGACGTGGAAAGGAATGAGATGGTTGTTAGATATCTTACATTATTCACGTGACCGTGAGAGTGTGAGCGGTATACCGCTGGACCTAGTGTTTGACACTCGGCGTCCTTGTAGTCCGGAACCTTACGACTCACATCGGAAACACTCGGAGAGAAAGAATTCTACGACTGGCTCTAATGGTAAGATATCTTACATTTAAGATCATGTACTACCTCTGCATTAGCTAACCATACTCAACTCAGCATTGAGTTCTGTACAACATTAGATCACTGTAGTGTAGCTCACATTCAAGAACATGTACTACCTCTGCATGATCTAACCATGCTTAACACAGCAGTGAGTTCTGTACAACATCAGATCACTTTAAGGTAGCCCACATTCAAGAACATGTACTACCTCTGCATGATCAATCTCAGGTCCTCAGCGATGAAATACTGAATCCTGCAACTGTCTTATTTCGATGAACTATTGACATATTTCTAGGAATTACAGCAACGCCAGACAGTGGAGTTATCAAGATATACTCGGCGTGTGAAACCGGTCTGGCTCCTGGGAAAAGTGTTAAGGTGTGTATGCGCTGTTTAGCATAGTTTTGAACGCAAAAAGCGACTACAGAACAACCACCTCTCGTGTTCTTTGTATACTCAATTGTATCAGCTTACATACTCAATTGTATCATCTTACCCCCTCTAGCTCCACGTATCCCCATACACGACAGTTCAGCAAGTCGTTCAACTGGTCGTACGGCAGTTGGAGAGACTTGTCAAACAAAAGAAACCGGATTCGAAACCGCTGACAGAAGAGAAACTTAAAGAATTCTGTTTAGTCGCCGTAATAGGCGCCCGCGAACGCTGTCTTAGTGACGACTATAAAATACTACAGCTACAAAACCCGTGGGTTAAAGGGAAACTGTTTGTGCGCTTGCGCGTTGAGGCAATTGCCGCTGACAATCGATCGCCGTCGACTTCCGTCTGACCGAGAGTTAAGTGTTAGTCCACTGATCTCTATGTCTGGAGTGTGAAGTGAATATTTTTGTCAAACGTGCAAACATCAGGCAAAGCCAAATATATGTGGTTTCATATAAAGCATTATCGGGCACCAGATTGTGGTCAATGAGTAAGAAAACCTAATGTTAATGCTTTTCGGTACATGTAGATTTGGTGTCAAAGAATTGAGAGATGTAGTTTACAGTCAAATCCAGTGTTTTGTTGCTAGGAACATTGCAATATTGTCACGCAATATTGCAATTTTGATTTGGAGATTGCTCTGAGCAATTTGCAATTGGTGCGTACAAATTGCAAATTGAAATTCACAACCAGGGGCCGGTTGTTCAAAGCTCGATTAGCGCTAACCCTGGGTTAAATTTTAACCCACTGTTTTGGGATATGTATTTCCGCATGGCCGTTCATTTCAAAACTTTAGAAAACAAAACTTCTATTGATCCAAAAAAGATTTCTGGAAAAACATATACAACTTTATAAACAAGCTGTTGGGAAGTTTGATTTGAAGATTTTCGTTAAGCCAGGGTTAGGCTAACTGGCTTTTGAACAACCGGCCCCAGGTGTGTAAAAAAAGCCTCTGATTGGCTTCTAGCAAAAGAAGAAACCAATCAAATGCTTTACAAAACTGGTTGTGAATTTCAATTTGCAATTTGTTCACACCGGTTGCAAATTGCTCAGAGCAATATTGCTCCAATGTTCCTCGCAACAGAACACTGGATTTGACTGTAACTTGCTTTTTGCTTCAATAAAGTGTTAACATTTCTGAAGTTGACCACCATTTGCTGCCCTGTAACGCTTACTGAACAACACGCAAATACGCACACTTACAAAATTTATTGAAATTTAAAAATATATAAGAGATGGACAAAGTTATATTAATAGCAATGCCGTAGACGGCAGTATGAGCTGGGCTCAGTTGTTTATATTGTAGAAAAAAAGTTATTTGAAAAATAGTGTTAATATTCCTTTGAAATTGTATGGATGCTGTACAATTATACTGTATAAATATCTTGATGGTTGAAGGATAAAACTACCCATGTGTAGACAAACCATAAAATTGTTTTGGCCTGAAATGAGGACATCAAAAAATTGCCAGAATATCAGAAAATATGTCTTGCAAATTGCGCTTTTTGAACGAAGCTGTAACTTGTCTCCGCTTGCAATCGCTCAATCAATACTCTATCGTTTACGCTAAACATGTTTAACTATATACTTCATAGTATGACCGATGGGGTATTTTCTATTTTTAGAATTTATTTGGCGTCGCTATTGTCAGGGGGTTGCTTACCAGCTTTTCGAAGGCAAATCCTGGGCAAATCTCAAATACTCCCCCCGTGATTTTCTCGAGAAAAGCAATCCAAGATGGCGGCTTCTTCATGCGCGTAGAAAGTTGTATTTTGAGGTTTTGAAATGTAATATTTTCCAAGATGCAAGCAAGTTTAGGCCAAGATCGTAGTGGAGAGGATGTGTGGAGTAAGTAGCTCAAATCCTGTGTAACTTGTATAGAAATCGCGTTAGTATAGAATAAAATTTTGGAGTATTTTTATAAACAAAAAACAATAGTTGCGCACGCCAGAGTGCCAGACTCACAGACTGCTAACTTTGTTAACTGCGCACAGAATATTTTTCTTGCCAAAATATGGGCGCACATATATGTCACATATGAGATAAAATGTGCACATTTAGATGAGGAAAAATGCGCACACAACTTCGATTCTCTAAGAAATCTCTTTCTTGAGAGATCAAATTGTGTACATGACTTCAATTATCAAAAAAGTGCGCACATCAGCACGAAAATGCGCACAGAATATCTTTGTGCGCATAACAAACTTAGCAGTCTGGTGGGCACAGAAGGTTCATTTTCAAGGTGATGTGAGAATCGAAGTCCTGTGCACAAAAATCATGTGCACAAGTCAGGTTACAGCCTAGGGTGAAGCCTGTGGGCCCTAGCCTTGTTTACATTTTGCTGGCAGGCAAATTCCGATTACACAAAAGATTATGTTCTCCATTGTGATTCAACAATACATATTACAAGACAGAGCCTGTATAACGTATATTTTGGCAACAAAATATCCCTGAGCCTGTAAACAGTTATCACCTGTTATCATAATATATTCATGTGGTAATACATTTGGTGCAGCTAATTTTGAAGAATATTTGACTATATACTACAGACATTTATATAGACATTCTTATGGATACACTGAAGCTGCCAGGGCACATAATTGTGTCACATTGCAGCTTAAAGGCCTTAATTCACACGATCCAATTTGTCGTATCCGATTCTCCTCCTGACGTATGTGATTTCACACAATACAGCAACAAGTACACTTTTCGCCAGGTATGGGCCAAATCCAGTAAATGGCATGCGTCGAGAGGAGAAGTGGATCTGATAAATCGGATCGTATAAACAGGCCTTAATGGGATTAAATCTTACATTTAGATGTCGCAACGTGGAAGTCTGATATATCATCAAAAGTATCATTTATTCGTCAAAATCTCAAAAAGCAAGCAATTCCTGTTTCATGGAAACACACGTTAAGCACTCAAGAATTATACTTTGTAACAGTCTTGAAACGATCCAACCGCTTTGACCTCTCTGAAGAGGACATTGACAATGTCGATGTTATAGTTGAGATTGTTGATGAGTTTATATTTAACGGAGGGAAAGAGTTGTCTGCAATGCAAGAGTTGCAATTACTGGAGATAATTTGTAGTCATTTTGAAGCAAATGATGATGATGTTGGCAGATGTCTACAGTTTGCTGCCATGTTTAATTTAAGTCCACATGATGAAATGAAGGTACTGAATGATATATATTCTGCCATGGTTTGTGTCTGAACTTCTTGCAAAATATTTAAAACACTTCAACATTTTCAGCATAGGCCACCCTATTTTATAACACTACCATACATTGGACACCCATGGTGGGGAAATCTCTACTGGTATATACAGTATAATTTACAAATAGAATAGAATTGAGTGTAGGTAGACCTAAGGGTCAGGTTTAAGAAACTGTGTAAGGGACCCTGTGAATGGGGCAATTAAGCCTTTGTAGGGATCACCAGTCATTTATGACAAAGCTTGTAAATAAAACTGAAAAGTCTGAACCACTCTAGAAAATATGAACCTACCCCCACCCCAAAGATAATCTAATCCCTCCTGAAAATTCTGTAGCTCCTAGAATCTATTCCCTACAGAAGATATGTACTCCTTGAAAATCTACACACACCCCTGGAAAATATGCAATCACTAGAATGTCGCACCCCCTGGAAAATATATCCCTCCCCTTCGAAACTGCACCCCCTGGAACTTTCCCTGGAAAATCTCTAAACCAACCCCCTGGAAAATATTACAATATCACCCCCTCCATCCCTTGGAAAATCTGTGCACCCCTGACACCACAGGAAACTGCAACCCCCTTTCAAAATCTTTCCCCCTAGGTTGTCTAATTAGTAATGATATGAACATAAAAATGCTGCTCACATTGTGTTTTGTTGTGTATTTATTTTCCAGGAATATCGATGTAAAATGTTGGCTAAACTTGTGTCGATGTCGGTTGCACTGGAATGCCCGGCTATATTGGAATGTGTGGCTGTATGGATCATGGTAATACAAATTTAAATTAGGGATACCCAGATCTCGATAAAAAGTTTTGTTTGACTAATAGGATTGATTTTCACAGTCATTTTTGTTATTCTGACTTGGTAGGTTTTGGTAAGCGTTACATGGCACTGATGGCAGCAGATGCATGGTGGTCAACTTCAGAATGCTGCACAATAGTGCTTACTGTTAAACCCATCTTAAGCCATATGTACCAAATCTTTTTACAGAAACATCGTTCTTCACTCCAAGACATTTTGGACTTGATTCAAGCCGTCATTTATGATTACTGTATCTTGGTACCAACCTCTCTACCAGCATTGGAGTGCATGGTCAAACATTCATCATTACTTGCCTCTCAATTTCTCACTGCTGTAACGTTATTGTATCCTATGTATAAACCTCAGTCACAAGGTATGTCCCGTATGGTCTTAGCGCAGTAATTAGTGAAGTTTAGTGTTGGTTTATCTTATAGTAACATTGGATAAAAAGGGAATGGCCATTACTGGACCTCTAGAGAGAACACAGGGCTCAAAATAACATTTCATCGTTCCGGTGGTGGGTCGGTCGGGTTCCATTTCAGTATGACCAAACGTCACGACATTCACCGCGGTCTTCTGGCCGGTCGGTCGTCAATGACCGGCCAAATTTTTAATATGACTGGTCAAATTTGTATGATGCTGGTCATAGTTATTTTGAGCCCTGTAACAGTTTAGAACTTGCTTCTGAAGTTCTTCAATGGAATCTGGAGCCAACAGGTCTAACTGATGAGATTAATTCCTGCATTTCCTAGATGAAGATATGTCTACAGAGAATTTGGACAAAGAGCAATCATGTTTGCCACCTCAATCTCTACTGACCTTAGTTGCTAACTGGATCACATCACAACCTGGGATCTCACTCACTCCTTACCCGCAACACCTGGGCATGCTCCCTAATTGTCGGGCAGCTAATCAGGATATGGGAGAGCCCACACCTGCAGGCCCACCAGGCAAACTTCCCCTTACACCCATCCTTGGTCTCATTAGGTAAGCTTTATAACTGATAGAGCTAAAGTTAGTTTAGTTTTCCTCCTGTAGTAACACTGGATCAATATGAGATGGCTCTTACTGAACCTCTAGGAAGAACGGTTTAGAACTGATAGAACTATCCAGTATAAATAAAGTTAGTTTAGTTTAGGTTTCCTCCTGTAGTAACACTGGATCAATAAGATGGCTCTTAATGATCGTCGAGAGAGAACAGTTTAGAACTGATCAGTAGTTTAGTTTCAGTTTCCTCAGGACTGTAGTAACACTGGATCACTAAATGATTGGCCTTACTGAACTGATATAACTATCTTGTATAAATGATTAAAGTTAATTTAGTTTATAAGGTGAACGAAGACACATGCACAAGTGGGTTAACACAAGTCTTTTTTCAGGTGGAGTATTCTGGGACCTCTCTGTTTCCTAGCAGAACACCAAACAAAATCACCAGATCAACACAAGGAGACCATGTTGGTATTCTCCCAACTGCAGTTTGGCGTTCTGCAGACATTTCTCACAGCCAAGAAACAGCGCGAGGAGAAAGACCAAGAGAATGAAATTGAACCAGGAGAGGTAATGGAGGAAGAGCTCGATTATAGGAGCCTGGTAACTATTCATGATCTCAGAGGAATATGTATGGAACTGCTGGATATTGTTAAAGAATTACCTGCTGAAGGTAACATAGTTTGAATTGTTTTATTCTAGTTACATAAAGCGAAGATAAACTGCTTTCGATTCTTGCAAAATGCAGTTGTCTGATTATAGCTTCCCTTCAGTTGCACGCAAGAAGAATGCTTCCAGTTTGACTCTACCAAACACTGCAGGTTTTCTTCAGGTACTCTGGGTTCATCCTGTAGTAACACTGGATCAATAAGAGATGACCCTTACTGGACCTCTATGGAGAACAGTTTAGAACTAAGCTTTAGTTAAAACTTTTTTTTTCTTGGGGTTTTTTAAGTTCCTGTAGAGCTAAAAGATGAGTTGGTGCAAGTAGCTGTGGACAGATTAGCACAGGTTATTCAAGTGTCGAAAACGACTGACTGTTTATCTGGAAGAAAATGTAAGTCTGTGAAATTGTTTGCCTTGCAGAAGAGCTACACTGTATATGTAGACCTCTAGGGAGAACAGTTTAGAACTGATAGAGCTATTCAGTATAAATATCGTTAGTTTAGTTTAGGTTTCCTCCTGTAGTAACACTGGATCAATAACAGATGTTCCTTACTGGACCTCTAGGGAGAACAGTTTAGAACTGATAGATCTATCCAGTATAAATAAAGTTAGTTTAGTTTAGGTTTCCTCCTGTAGTAACACTGGATCAATAACAGATGTTCCTTACTGGACCTCTAGGGAGAACAGTTTAGAACTGATAGATCTATCCAGTATAAATAAAGTTAGTTTAGTTTAGGTTTCCTCCTGTAGTAATACTGGATCAATAAGGGATGACTCTTACTGGACCTCTAGGAAGAACAGTTTAGAACTGATAGAGCTATCCAGTATAAATATAGTTAGTTTAGTTTAGGTTTCCTCCTGTAGTAACACTGGATCAATAACAGATGTTCCTTACTGGATCTCTAGGAAGAACAGTTTAGAACTGATAGAGCTATCCAGTATAAAAATGTGTGTATAGTTACAGTAGTTTACTTGTTCTTTTACAGCGGAATTTTCATTCATCTATCCAAATCTACCGCGTACTAGGTATGAATGTTATGTTAATCTTCGTTTTTCTGGCTTGAGGTTTTAAAGATTTTCTCATGTATTTAAACTTCATTAAATTTGCTAAATACAATTTTTAGATTACTCAATTTAGTCCTGCAATCGCGATGAGTAAGGTACTGTGTTCTTAAATCTAATAATCGCCCATCATCCTGAGAAATGGATACATCAAGACACCGTAGCAGTGTTTAGCTGAATGGTCTGTATAAAAATAGCCCAGAGAACTGATATGACGGCGAGCAAACGGCCTGGAATTACCCACAGAACAGAAATCCAATTGCTATATTTATTCACTTGTTTATCCTTGTGTCCATAATGAAACTATTTGAAACTTCGTAAATATATTAAGTGATGGAAAGCTCAAGTGCATACGAAATTTGGGAACAAAGTCAAATCGAGATATTGAGAACTAAGTTATTCAAGCTATTGTGTTAAAAATGTAACCGTAAGTCAGCCATTACTAATGCCATAAGGGACGAATTGATAAACTTTCTCATGTATTATCGTAGAAATTTCTTGCTTCAAACGCTCTATTCTATTTATATATCAAAATAATGTAGATATCTGGTATTTTTAGTTTGAAAGATGTTTTAAAACAAAATAGAGACGTTTTTCCCTACGTTGGGTCTGTTAGTAATACTAGATTTTTATTATTTCTCAATGTTTAACTGGCTTTATTTTCAACACCAGTGAACAACGGTATGCGCGTGACTTCTCGCCATGATTACAGGACTGCCTCATTAATTTTTCACAATGTTACAATATCGCGTGTTGTTTGTTTTTCCTGGTCAAGCCCACCATGTTGTGGCTTCGCCTAGATTATTGAATTATTAAAACCCGTCTGTGTGTCGCAGATCAAATTCGCGCCATAGTAACGGAGTACATTTCTCTTGTAAGAAACACGGATTGAATGCTTTAACTTGTTAGTTGTTCTAACCGTGTTTGCTTGTAGTTTTTTCTTGTTTTAAAAGTTGTCTAATTGGTTTGGTGATAGCCGTGATACTGTATGCGGTTAGAGATGTGAAATTTCAGTGCATGTGAAATTTAAGATGGGACGTTCGCGCGCCTGGTCATGGCCTGCTGTGAATGGACTGTGGCTGGCTCTATGTCTTGCTTTGCTACTTAATGTAAGTATGAACTGCTATGTTATCATTTTTATTATAGAATGCTCGTTTTTATAACTATTGTATGTATCGTCTTATTTCTTAAATCTAGACAAATATAGGCTTTACGCTCGATCCAAAAACGCTTTGAGTGTTGGCATAGTGCATGCACCTTTCACCTCTGTGACCTGGGTTTCATTCCTGCAATATGCAGTTGTCTGAATATAATTTCACCTCAGACGCGTATGAGAAGAGTGCTTCCAGTTTGACTCTACCAAACACCACTGGTTTTCTCCGGGTACTCCTGTTTCCTTCTGTAGTAACATTGGACCAATATACGACTGGTCTTACTGAATTTCTAGGGAGAACAGTTTAGAATTGATAGAGCTATCCAGTATAAATAAAGTTAGTTTAGTTTATAAAGTTTAGCACAGGGGGGGAGGGGGCACCAATATCATGTTGTAACACAAGCTCTGCCCCCCGCCATTTCACGTTCGCTTCTTTGAAGTTGATGAACTACCTGTAAACGATATAATCCGACGTTTCTAGCACAGGTCCTTGTTAGGAGTAGTTCTCTGTAGTGGCAGAATAAGACAGCGAATTTTGATACACGAGTATAAATCTGTAGTAGAATTGAAACACTACATGTCTGCGATAGCAAATTCTGGCAATTTAGGTGTAAATTCGTTAGGAAAATATTTCGTGCAAGTTAATTGGATAGAACCATTACAAAATCTAATTAGTATAATCCCCGCGATAGAGTGGCGGTGTCGGGAAACCCGACTTCGAATGCCGCTCTAGATTGATCCATGGAGCCGTTTTAAGACCCCTTCCACACGGGACTGGGTAATTTGGAAACCATCCTCAGGGTTCACACGTCTTTCGAATTCACACGAGACGTACTGTATGTGAAACCGGATGAATTCGAGCTCAGCTATCCGTATACGAATTCCCCTGTGAACTCGTACCGTTCCGAATTCGTGTGGTTTTTGTGTGAACGTATTCTACATCTGAAAACATTCCTGCAGTACATCTGAGAACCATTCTGCTATAGCCAGGTTTTAGTTAAGTTCGGTTGCTGTGGTAACAACATGTGTTAATGTATTGAACGTGTGGTGCCAGTGTAGGTAGCGTCTATACAATAAGCTTCGGATCGTTAGGATCAATATACATGAAAAATACAACAAGAACTTCGACGTTTCGTCTGAAGGTCCTTCGCTTGAAGTTCTTGTTGAATTTTTCATGCATTAATGTATCACTTCTCAAGCTTATTACTTTTTGCTTCAAGCTTATACATTTGCAAAAATGTTTATGTTCACTATTCGGTGTTAAATTTCAAAGAATGAAAGAATCGTTTTACTTTTTCAGACGTGTTTATGTATAGAATAGATTTTGTGGCCTGTTTCTTTAATTAATGACTGCCCCTATTTGTTATAAAATACCTGTTATCAACTTGTTTTATTTTGCATTTATTCAATTACAGCAAAGAATTGTTTAAGTTCTGTTTTATAAACGAGATAGGGTGTTTTATTATCGGTTAAAAACACGAGTTTTGCCACAAATATTAATATGATTTGAAAATCTCCAAATTGTTACCATATAATTTGTCAGTACTGATTATCACGTGATTTTAATGTATAACGAACTGTTCTGAACTATATAGAACTACTGGACGTTGTCTTCTCGTGAGAGATTTGATACACCATGAATTATTAAATAGTTTTTAAATTGTGATTTCAAAATAGGTGACCACAAACGAATTGACAGTATCGTCCCACGCCTAGCGTTAATATTTAAGCTATACTTTAATGCGTTGTTTTAGTTAATTTTCAGTCTTTTTAATCAGTGGGTTTTCTGGATGTAACGATATCTCAAATTTTAACATTCTAAGAGTTTCGCCTTAAGTTTACGCCTTTGTATAATAATTTCTTTGTTATTCTAAACCGTTTCATGTGTTCTTCTTACTTTGAAACCACAGAAAATAAAATTAGAATTTATATTTTAAATGCATGTTAAATAATTTTAATACCAAATGCATTTTCACATTGCTTTCGTTGGGATGAAAACAGTTATTTTCGAACGTTTCATTTGATTCTTTTAGATTCGTCTTTGCAGCGCCAGATGTCTGTCTAAAGGTATAAGCCATGACATTTCTGTTCCAAATTGTTGTTCATAATGTTAGGTGTTGCTGTTGTTGTTGTTGTTGTTGTTGTTGTTGTTGTTGTTGTTGTTGTTGTTGTTGTTGTTGTTTGTAACGTCGTGTAGCTAGATCTTACCACTTACAACCAATGGCATGCACTAATACCTTGTTTCTTCTTTTCAGAAGCACATCTAAACTGTTTCTCGAAAGACTTGATCAAACTCGCATGTAAATTACTTATTTTTGAACCTCTAGAGAGAACAGTTTAGAACTGATACAGCTATCCAGTATCAATAAAGTTAGTGTAGTTTAGGTTTCGTCTTGTTGTAATACTGGACCAACATGATTTATTGTTATTTAGATCCTTGCACAAGTTCCAACTCAGCTCATTCTAAAATTGCTCCTTGTAAAACCATTTTTACAAAAGAAACTGATTCTCCAGAGCCTGAGGAATGGATCTCAACCACACTTGTTGGAGCCTGGTATAAAGTATTGTTTTCCGCTAAAGTTTTTAGCATGACCAAAGTCATTATTCAGCAGCGATCTTGGGAGAATTCTCAAATCAAGGGGATCGCTATTGAATTTGATACCGAACCTAGTGTACAGGTAACTACTTCACTGGAGTTTTTGTACCGTCGTTTGCATCTAAGGATGAACAGTTGCAGTTAAAAACGTTGTTCATGTTCACGCGCAATATTTTTTGTTTATCGACAGTATTTGACAAGTTTTAATCTGATCAGCCAATCATGTTTAGCCCTGATTGAACTAGCCCTGATTACCTGAGCTAACTGAAACTTTCAAATACTCGTGTATATGTCGTGTACCTCTGTGACCGCAGTTGTGTCATTTCATCTCAGTCCCATGTGAGAAGAGTGCTTCATGTTTGAACGTACCGGACACCACCGGGTTTGGTCAGGCACTTCTGTAGTACAATGTACCAATTAGGAATTGCCCACATACTGAACCGCTAGGACGAACAGTTTAGAAATATCTGATAGAGCTATGCAGCTAGCAGTATGAATAGAGTTAGTTTAGCTTGGGCAGGGATGGCTCTTATTGGGCATGTAGGGAGAACAGTTTCGAACTGACAGACGTATCCAGTGTAAATAAAGTTAGTTTAGTTTACGCTAACACTAACACTAACACTAACACTAACACTAACACTAACACTGACACTGACACTGAACACTAACACAACACTAACACTAACACTGACACTGACACTCACACTGACACTGACACAGACACTCACACTCACAAGGGATGTCCTTACTGGACCTCCAAGGAGAACAATTAAAAGCTATCCAGTATAAATAAAGTTAGTTTACTTCATATTCCAAGCATTCATTCCAGTATGGTTTGTTCTCTTACTACAGATGACTCTCACACAGAACATTAACGGCACACCTGAAGTATTTGACCAGAAGACTTTCGCTTCACGCTCTTCGTCAAAAGTAAAGTTTACAATTGTGTCAATGCACACGGACCGATATGCGGAGTCGCTTGGACCGGGTTTTAGAACGATTCAAATCTACGATGAAAATTGTGATAGAGGTAACTCAACAGATAACTTGTTATCGTCCTGCAATTCCACAACTTGTTAGCAAGTTGTGAGTGACAACCTTGTAGCAACTTGATAAAATGACAACATTGTTACAACTTGTTGACGAGCTTGCTACAAGTCTGTTGCGAACACATCTTGTTGACAAGATGTGAGATTTTTACGTATGCAGCGAGAGAAATTATATCTGATGTTACCTATGAACTCACCAACTTCATTATTTTTTCAGATTATCAAGAATTAAACATTGAACATCGTTCTCCGTCTACTGACACCTCAGTCGTTCGAAGTTGGTCGCCATTTACTGGATCGTTAAAGATGTTCTTAACCTTTCACGAAACATTAACCCTTTACTTCGCTGATAGCCCTTCAGTCAAGGCCGGCGCCTCTTATCAATTCGTATTCGATACAAAACGAAAGGAACTAGGCATCTATAAAGCAACAAGCGGAGTAAGGGTCGAAATGAAGAATGAATCATATCACGAACTATTTTACATCCGAAAACGGCTGTTGTATATTAACAGGAATGACTCGCACTGGTTGATTGGAAATAGATATACGCATAAAACAGTCAAGGATACCGCACCGCTCCAAATAAGATACTGGGGAATAGCATGTTCCTCTCTTAAACCTGTCAAGTTGACGTATTGGAAACATATAGGTCAGTAAATCGTTCATCTTCGTTAAGAGGTTACAAAACTAGCTTTATTTGTATACTAAAATATGGGTTGCGATTCCTGCAGTTTTCTCATAATAGATTGCCATTGCCATGTGGTTCCGACGGGGGGTTAAATCTCCCTGATTTATCTGGTTGTCTTTTAGGTAAATGTTACGAGAAAGCGGACTACTTCTGGCTTGCAGACAAGCTTATCGGAGGCACGACCATCGCAGAACTACGCCAAGGAAGAGATGGTCACATTCGTGACTTAAACGAAGTCCAAGCGTTACCCTTTGGACCACTTGTTGATGGCCACACATCATCATCCCTCTACCTAACTGGAGCGTATTCAGGGGGGTTATGCCTTGCACAATTTCACAAGGGTTGCTTATCTGATATAACATTGTGCAACACTGGATACACTATCGCTTTCTGGGTGTCAGCGTTGGATGCGAGTCCGGCTAACGCCTGGAAACTGATTCTATGGTTGTCGAATTTAGGATTTTCTTTAAATTACAAGTACGGTGAATTTATATGCGTGTAGCCGACCTTGAATTTAACTTTTTAAAAGTTAAATTCCCTCTTAAGTTGGGATCCCCTCTTAATTTGGGGACCCCACTCAATTTGGGTGCCTCCTTTCAAATTGAGATGTACTCTCATGTGGGTCTCTCTCTCTGCTTGGGGCCAACTCTCATGTTTCGCCCCCCTCTGAAACTGGGTTCCCTTTCAAATTGCCCACTCCTTCAAGTTGGGGCATACTCTTTGATCCGTTTAGACCTCTTTTGAAGTTATGTGACATTGTAGAGAACCCCTCCCAAATATAGCATTGTTCCTGCTCTTTAAAATGAAGAAACCCTAGGCTTGCAAATATTTCTCATCGACCATATTGATTCCGTATCTTAATTCTTAAAGTCCACTAATCCTACTTTATAGGTCTACGGGGTACAAAATCCAAATAAGGACCGAAGAGAAAGAGTATAGAGTATCTATATTCCTTGACAGAACACGTTGGAATCATATATTTATTTTCTGGGATCCGGTCAAAGGCGTTAAAGCTCTTCTCAACAACATGGTTGAAATAACCGGTACAACAATACTCCGTAGAAGTCCTCCAAGACCTGGTTACGCGAGTCTCCAAGTTGGGCAAAAAACAGGCGCGCCAACCCGATGCGCACGCATGGCAATTCGGGATATTGCATTATGGGAACGCCGGATCAGTCTGGTTGAAGCACATGAATATTATCATTGTAACAATTTTGAAATACCTCGGGAGTTTGTGGCCAATCGCCGTGTTCCATCGACTCTAGCTGGTATGTTACTTGTGCTCACCTTGTTAATCAGAATGCCTGTCGGCCATTCAGACCGGTCAAGCACTGAGATTGTTGGTAGGTCAATCCCTCGGTTGGCCTATCCCTTGGTCAGTCCCTCGGTTGGTCAGTCTCTCGGTCGGTCAGTTGGTAGGTCAGTCCCTTGGTCGGTCAGTTGGTAGGTCAGTCCCTTGGTCGGTCAGCTGGTAGGTCAGTCCCTTGGTCGGTCAGTAGGTAGGTCAGTCCCTTGGTCGGTCAATTGGTAGGTCAGTCCCTTGGTCGGTCAGTTGGTAGGTCAGTCCCTTGGTCGGTCAGTAGGCAGGTCAGTCCCTTGGTCGGTCAGTTGGTAGGTCAGTCCCTTGGTCGGTCAGTTGGTAGGTCAGTCCCTTGGTCGGTCAGCTGGTAGGTCAGTCCCTTGGTCGGTCAGTAGGTAGGTCAGTCCCTTGGTCGGTCAATTGGTAGGTCAGTCCCTTGGTCGGTCAGTTGGTAGGTCAGTCCCTTGGTCGGTCAGTTGGTAGGTCGGTCCCTCAGTTGGTCAATCAGCCAATATACTTGCTCTCCAACCTATTATTATTTTTCTTTCTAAAGGCACCTTTCCCTTTCCTGGACAAAACGTTGCCTCTCCAAAACATGGCGGAAGTTGCACATCGCGTCATGACAGAAGCTATACAACTTGTTACAGGACCATTGATGGGGACAAATACAGTAGATTTTATGTTTTTGGACGAAATATCTCAACTGTACTGACATTCAACCAAGTGTATATAGTGAACAAAGTATTGTTTCTTGGTTACCAGAATGAGAGGGATCTGACGATGAAGTTTTCAGATGGTACAACTGAACAGGTAAAGATGGTAACACGGTGGTTAGGGCCTTTCACTTCTGTGACTGGTGTTGGATTCCTGCAATATTACCAAAACCGCAGATGCTTCCTGTCGCCCGAAATAACGTGCCTTGTTTTCGTGTCAAAACATTCAGGAATGCGACTACATTCCTACACCTAAAATGTCAAGCTATTATTAGCTAATCTCAGCGCAATTTCCTGCGGACCAATCAGATGTCGCCATTTCCAAGATGTCGATTTCGCGACGTTAGGAATGTAGTCGTATCATTCCTGAATGTTTTGACACGAAAACAAGGCATGTTATTTGGGCAACAGGAAGCATCCGCGGTTTTGGTAATATATATTTATCTGGTTGTGATTCTAACGCTAATATGAGAAGAGTGCTTCCAGTTTCACTCTATCAACGTATGTTTTCTCTGGGTATATCGTTCTTGTAGTAACACTGGACCAGTAAGAGATAGATAGTATTGGACCTCCAGGGAGAACAGTTTAGAACTGATAGAGCTATCTGCTACAAATAAAGTTAGTTTAGTTTAGGTTTCCTTCTGTAGTAACACTGGACCAATAAGAGATGGCCCTTACTGGACTTTTAGGGAGAACAGTTTATAACTGATGGAGCTATCCAGTATATATAAAGTTAGTTTAGTTTAGGTTTCCTCCTGTAGTAACACTGGATCAACAATGGATGTCCCTTACTGGACCTCTAGGAAGAACAATTTAGAACTGATAGAGCTATCTTCTACAAATAAAGTTAGTTTAGTTTAGGTTTCCTTCTGTAGTAACACTGGACCAATAAGAGATGGCCCTTACTGGACCTCTAGGGAGAATAGTTTAGAACTGATAGAGCTATCTCCTACATATAAAGTTAGTTTAGTTTAGGTTTCATCCTGTAGTAACACTGGACCAATAAGAGATGGTTGTTACACATCGTGTGGTAACACTGGACAAATAAGAGACGGTTGTCACTCAACCTTTAGGGAGAACAATTTAGAACTGACAGAATTATAGTTTGGTTTCAAGTACTGTATATACTAAGAACAGCGCAACATATATAGATTGGTCACTTTATGAATTATTACTAAATGAGGTCAATTTTGTCTTAGTTCAAGTTGGCCAACCTAGAACTCCAAGAAATATATTTTGAAGATAAACCCACAAATTCAATTGAGTTTTTGGTGAAGAGCAATGGTGTTACGACAAATATCAGAGAAATCAGCATATACTACGACTTTTTTAGAGGTAAATTCTAATTAGGGTACCCATTGTAGTATGACTAGTCATTGAGTGTTGGGATCCAGTGTATATTGAGATAAGCAATATTGTTGAATGGTTGGATGTCTAACTACCTGAAAAATTGACCAAGAACTTCGACGTTTCAAGCGAAGGCCCTTCGTCTGGAAGTTAGTAGCCTGGGTCGGGAAAAACAACAGACGCTACACGCTACGTCTTGCAAACGAAGGGCCTACGCTTGAACGTCAAGGTTCTTTAAATCTTTTTCAGGTAGTTCAGACACAAACCATGGCAGCTTATTGTAGAATACTACCTACACTGGACCAACACGTTTGAGATATCTGTTTCAGGTAGTTCAGACACAAACCACGGGAGTTTATTGTAGAGTGCTTCCTACACTGAACTCCCACATTTGAGATACTATGTTAGTCAAAGTTTATTGAAACATATTGTCCTTTAGGCTTACAACGATAATTCTGATATTTTAGATCGTCTTCCAAGCACATATATCAATTGGGCTGTCGGATGCCGCGTGAGTAAGCTGGGCACTGGTGCACTCACTCCTTTTATCACCGACGGGTTAACATCTGATGATAATAAGATAGTTATAAACACGACAGAAACAGGTGAGAGAATTGGAAAGTCAACATTAAGCCCCTGTGTGCTTCTCGATTTTGAAGCTGTATCCGGAATCTTTTGCTTTAAGTCTGGCCAAACGAGAATGAGAGTCAATGAGAGTTGTAACTCTCGCTCGCGTTTGATTGCCAACTCTCATCGACTCTCGTCAACTTTGAGCTGGTTCAAATTTTGATGAGAGTTGATGGTCTCTCATCAACTCTCATTGTCTCTCATCAACTCTCATTGTCTCTCATCAACTCTCATTGTCTCTCATCAACTCTCATTGTCTCTCATCAACTCTCATTGTCTCTCATCAACTCTCATTGTCTCTCATCAACTCTCATTGTCTCTCATCAACTCTCATTGTCTCTCATCAACTCTCATTGTCTCTCATCAACTCTCATTGTCTCTCATCAACTCTCATTGTCTCTCATCAACTCTCATTGTCTCTCATCAACTCTCATTGTCTCTCATCAACTCTCATTGTCTCTCATCAACTCTCATTGTCTCTCATCAACTCTCATTGTCTCTCATCAACTCTCATTGTCTCTCATCAACTCTCATTGTCTCTCATCAACTCTCATTGTCTCTCATCAACTCTCATTGTCTCTCATCAACTCTCATTGTCTCTCATCAACTCTCATTGTCTCTCATCAACTCTCATTGTCTCTCATCAACTCTCATTGTCTCTCATCAACTCTCATTGTCTCTCATCAACTCTCATTGTCTCTCATCAACTCTCATTGTCTCTCATCAACTCTCATTGTCTCTCATCAACTCTCATTGTCTCTCATCAACTCTCATTGTCTCTCATCAACTCTCATTGTCTCTCATCAACTCTCATTGTCTCTCATCAACTCTCATTGTCTCTCATCAACTCTCATTGTCTCTCATCAACTCTCATTGTCTCTCATCAACTCTCATTGTCTCTCATCAACTCTCATTGTCTCTCATCAACTCTCATTGTCTCTCATCAACACTCATTGTCTCTCATCAACTCTCATCAACTCTCACTGTCTCTCATTGTCTCTCATCAGCTCTCATTGTCTCTCATCAACTATCATTGTCTCTCATCAACTCTCATTGTCTCTCATCAGCTCTCATTGTCTCTCATCAGCTCTCATTGTCTCTCATCAACTCTCATTGTCTCTCATCAACTCTCATTGTCTCTCATCAACTCTCATTGTCTCTCATCAACTCTCATTGTCTCTCATCAACTCTCATTGTCTCTCATCAACTCTCATTGTCTCTCATCAACTCTCATTGTCTCTCATCAACTCTCATTGTCTCTCATCAACTCTCATCAACTCTCATCCTCGTAAACTGTGGCTGAAATGTTCTGAAATATTCTCTTAATACACCTCCTGTAGGAAGATCAACAGCTCCCGCCGCTCTGCAAAACACCTCAAACTGGATTCAGATTAAACTAACTCGGAAAGTCAAGGTTAACCTAATACGACTGTGGTTAGTGGACGATGTAGCCGCGTATGACCACCTTAAGACATTTATAGTGGAGTTCTCAGAAGGAAACCAAGTTGAGGTTTGTAATATTCTTAAACTCGCGTATGACGTTGTGTTGATGGCATGGTTAGTGCATGTGTCTTTCACCTCTGTGACCAGGATTTAGTTGCTGCAATATGCAGTTGTCTGATAATAGTTACACCTCAGTCACATGTGAGAAGAGTGCTTCCAGTTTGACTCTACCAAACACCGCAGGTTTTCTCTAGATACTCCGGTCTCTTTCTGTATTGACACTAAAACGATAAGGGAAACAGTTTTAGATGAAACTGATAAAACTATCCAGGATAAATAAGTTTAGTGTAAACAAACCTCTTCCTAGAGGTCCAGTGGGCCATCTCGTTTTGTTCCAGTATTACTGCAAGAGGAAACCGGAGCACCTGAAGAAGACCTGTGATGTTTGGTAAAGTCAAACTGGAAGCACTCTTCTCATATGTGACTGAGGTGAAATTATAATCAGACAACTGAATATTGCAGGAATGAAAACCCAGTCACAGAGGTGAAAGGCACATGCACTAATCACTATACCACTGTCATTTTTTTAGTTTCGCTTAACGTTACCAGTTAGTGGAACTGACAAGACATACTGGAGCGAATTCTTTTTCTATCCGGTCCAGACGAATTGGATTAATCTTCGTTTACTCGATACCCATGAAATGATGAAAGGAGTAATTGCTGTTAAAGAGGTTGAACTCTTCTACGATACATCGAAAGGTAACTTAGCTATGCAAAACACTATAGACCATTTGCAGAATAACTCGAGCGTAGCATTGTTATCACAACAATATTTCTCTTTAAAAGATCTCCCGGCCTCAAAAGTAATCATCGATGGGGATTCAGTACATACTGGGGAGAAAGGTATCTCGTCTGCTGAATTCGGTGCATTTGATTTCCTTCTTAACGTTGCTATAAAAATGACTCAAGCCAACATGAAATTTCTTGGAAGGAAAACAGATCAAAATTTTTATAGAACAATTATGCGAACAACTGCTGAATATACTCTTTACATTCGAGTTGGAAAGTACGAAATTTATTCATTTTCTCCTGTTGCTGACGGTAACTGGCATAATGTTAAATTGTTTTATAATGCCAGAGAAAGCATGTAAGTATACAGTGTATAATGGTATGGTATGGTGTGGTGTGGTGTGGTGTGGTGTGGCGTGGTGTGGTGTGGTATGGCGTGGCGTGGCGTGGTGTGGTGTGGTGTGGTGTGGTGTGGTGTGGTATGGTATTGTATGTAATATATACAAACCGCACAAGAGGTCTTTATCAGATTTAAAACATCGAGGCGCAGCCGAGTGTTTTAGATCTGATAAAGGCCGAACTGTAAGGTTTTCTAAAATGACTCGTTTTGTATACGCTCACTGGCGTTGGAATTTTGAAGATTGATGTTATCTACGCTGTAAAAATTGAAGGAGAAAATTTGAGCAAGTCTATATCAAATATATAGATCCGCTACGGGTCATGAGTTTCCTTTGTATTTTGCCTATGAATAATTAATGAATTTTAGAAGGTATAATATGGTATGGTATAATATGGTATGGTATAATATGGCAATGTGTGATATTGTTACAACGACAACAACAACAGCGACAACGACAACAACACTAATTACAACATTCACTGTCTCAATTCTTTAGACTGTCATTATTCATTGATGATCGTCTAGAGTCCACCCTCACCATACTTGTGCCGGAGGAGCCGGACGGCTGGGAGTGGGAAACAGGTGTGACGGTAAATAGCGGGTTTACTGGATCATTGAAGAACTTCAGAATCCATCAAGCTGTTAGAGGTTAGTTTGCTTTTGCAAAAAATTGCTCCTGCGATTTAAACTGAACTAAACTAACTTTATTTATGTTGCCGTTATTAACAAATTTACTTTGTGTTATGAAGGTTTTGGAATGGAAACAAAGAAAATCTTGGACTCAGCTCTGTCTGTGACCTCTGCATCAAGTAACATAACCGGAGCTAACAAAACTCGTCTAAACGGACAAGGTAAGACACGTCGGGGTGTTTCGTTTGAACACTTAGACGCTGTTTACGTGGTCCCGCTTCGCCGGAACGGAATGTGATTTAGGGTGGACTGAATATCCGATAAAGTTCTCATGGTCGGATTTGATATGACGTCTCAAATGAATCAGTATTTTAAGAGAAATCTGAGTTGAAAGTTGACGAAATTTTATGCTAATTAAGATCACATATCCAGTTAACGGCTCATTAATTATTCATGAATTTAAGATGTATTGAAATACGCCGCCAGGCTTAAAGGAAATGTCAAATAGAGATGAAAGGAATTGAAACGATCAATAAGCAAGACAGGGCTTATAATATAGTGACCCTGATTTGGGGAATCCTAATCTTCAAGCCTATTAATAATTCACGAGTAAAACACAATGAAAATCAGCGCAAATCGGCATCGTATCGACGGTAATATACGTCCATTAACTAGGAAAACTTTCGCGTTGTATTTCTCTTCAAATACTTGGTTGGTTTAAGAAGTTATATCGTAAACTGGTTTATAATAACGTATGTTAAAAAGTTGGCTGTTTGTGATATCTTTATTTCCTTTAACAGGTGCCTGGGTAATAGCGCCCGAGGATGCCGACCAGTACCAGTATTTACAAGTGGATCTAAGTATCGCTCGTCGTATAATGTACGTAGCTTTTCAAGGCAAGGATAACATGTGGGTGACCTGGGCTCGAATCTCGTACAGTATGGATGGCCTTGAGTGGACGTTCTTCCTTGACATGGAGAAGAAACCACAGGTGTGTTAGGGTTAAGTAGAGAAAGTAAAGAAGGGGGGAGGGGGGGGGCTAATTGCAGCTGAATTGCGAGGAACGCAGCTCAAACGAGATCATGTCGAAGGTTTGGCTGCCAACATATGACCAATGTCTGATCACGGTGTACAGCTAAGGTGAAAGGATTAGTTTTTCCGGAGTACCCGGAAGAAAAACCCTCGAAACACAGGGAAGAGAACCAGCACAACTCTACTCACATGAGCTTTTAAGCACAGGGAAGTTACCCAAGCTAAGTACAACACAATACAAATTTATTTAGATCCTCCCCTCAGAGCTTTTCAGGTCTAATTACAGGAATGTCTATCATATACAGATTTAGTTTTAAAGTTTTAAATCTAAAATTTAAGAGTATAAAATTGCTAAATAGAATATGTTTTATGTACAATTCGTAAAATAATAGATTGCTTAAAAGTTAAATGGTTCGTACTAAGGTGTAAATCTATGTATTTAAAAGCCAGCTCAGACTTTAATGATCGTTTAAAGGCGTTCAATGTAGCACTTTCTTTAACATTGTTTGGTAAACTGTTCCACAACTTGATAGCTCTGTATCTAAATGATCGTTGGGCAGAGCTCGTCCTACATTTTGGTTTAAACTAAACTTTGTCAAGATTGTCTCGATTGCGAGTGCCCTGGTAATACCCTGGCCTCGACCTCGGTAGCAGGCTTAACTCGGTGTTAAGTTGCGCTAATCGAAATCTCCCACCTGTGCCTAAAGAGAATCGTTGAATTTTCTCGTTGTTAATCGTAGACGCAATAATAACACAGAAATAACAAACCTTATTTCCAACTTATTTTTTAGATATTCAGAGCTTCTCACGACGCAGAGTCTGTTGCCATGGTAATGTTATATTCTCCCGTTGTCGCACGGTATATCCGCATATATCCATATTTGGCAAATGTTGGAATGGCTTTGAGAACAGAAATTTATGATCATGATTATGGTTAGTATTGAATTTCCTCCTGTAGTAACACTGGATCAATAAGAGATGACTCTTACTGGACCTCTAGGGAGAACAGTTTAGAACTGATGGAGCTATCCAGTATAAATAAAATTAGTTTAGTTTAGGTTTCCTCCTGTAGTAACACTGGATCAATAAGGGGTGTCTCTTACTGGACCTCTAGGGAGAACAGTTTAGAACTGATAGAGCTATCAACACTGGATCAATAAGGGATGACCGTTACTGGATCTCTAGGGAGAACAGTTTAGAACTGATAGAGCTATCCAGTATAAATCAAGTTCGTTTAGTTTAGGTTTCCTCCTGTAGTAACACTGGATCAATAAGAGATTATCCTTACTGCACCTCTAGGGAGAACAGTTTGAAAGAGTATAAATATCCAGTATAAATAGAGTTAGTTTAGTGTTTAACTCTTTTTTCTATTTTTCCAGGCCTTCCATTCAACTCGTTGCTACGCCATCATGTGCCGTCGTATCAAGGCTGCGTCGAAAGAGAAGAGCTTTTTAAGCTGAAGATATTTCTGCCTTTATCCTTCGAGTCTCTGCAGAGCACCCCTGAAAACTGTAAACGCGCATGCGCCTTGGAACGCTACAAACTAGCGGGCTTGTTTCAAGGTATTTGCATTTTATATTTGAATTGATAAGCGTTAGGGCAGCAGATGGAGTTGAACTTCACATGTAACAATGTTTACACTTCAACCACTAAAACTATCTATTTTCCACTAAATAAAAGACTACTGCATATAATGAAAATAATTCACATGATTTTCTCGCTCTGATAACTGCAGGTTGTCCAGCATCTGCATATCTAAAGCCTGGTGCCCATTTAGTCGTGACTGTCGTGAAAATCAAAGTGACCGATGTAATAGAATGCCGATATACCTCTGCAGTCATTAAATACTGATTTGCATAGAGCACACAAACGACAAGATAAATACAGACTATTTCACATCGTCGAGTTTGACTCAGTCACGACAGTTATACAACCAAATACAAGAAGGTCGACCGTAAGCCACGATCTTTATCAATGCATTATTCCTTAATCCAATTGTTGTTCTATTTCACAGGTGCGGTGTGTTATTGCACAGAGAAGACATTGTATTTTAATAAACTAGCAGACGACCATTGTTCGTTTCCTTGTCCTGGAAATCCGATATTTCGCTGCGGAGGAGAAACAACTGTCAGTTTATACGAAGCATCTTCTCAAACAGATACCTTCTGCACCAACTGTTCTGTTGGCATTTATTCCGATCCGATGCATCTAATGTTCAAGAAAATTGAGATCTTTGCAAATTCTTCCGGGGACGCAGTTTCAGACATTGATGTTAGTTTAAATGGAGTTCATATTGCGAATTTTACAGCAGGTAATAAGATGGTTGTATTTGAAAAATAGATGGTTAACTACGCGTAGTATTCTACAATAAGCTGCCGTGGTTTGTATTTGAACTACCTGAAAAATATATCTCAAACGTGGGGGTCCAGTGTAGATAGTATTCTACAATAAGCTGTCGTGGTTTGTGTCTGAACTACCTGAAAAAGATATCTCAAACGCGGTGGTTCAGTGTAGGTAGTATTCTACAATAAGCTGCCGTGGTTTGTGTCTGAACTACTGTAACTATAGCTATTGGTATAGCTTCAAGTATTGATTGTTTTAAACATAGCATTTATCTCATCTTAACCTATATTTATCTTACACCAGGTCAAATTGAACACAAATTTGTTGATTATGGTCAGATGTACCTGATTGCAGAGGCTAGAGACAGTCAGGGAAGACATGTTGCTGTTGCATCAACACAAATAACTGTACAATATGAAGTAATGTCGCAGAATCTGAACTGTCCCGAGTGGGTAGTAAAAGGAGAGACTTATGAATGTGATCTGTATATACCGCGAGGAACTTGGACGGAGCTAAATTGTACGATAGATGGGGAGTATCTGCCATTGGAAGTGGATGGTAAGAGATGGCTATATTGTTAGTGAGCATCTTGCTTTATATGCTAGGGAGGGGTAGTGCTGTGCAAACTCCGGGTTTTTCGGCTCCGGCTCTGGCCAAAAACTCGCGGCTCAAAAAAGAAACTTCCGGCGATTCAGAGAAAATTTCCGGCTCAGAAATTTCCGAAATCTTAAAATTTGAAATTTCAATTTCAAAGTGAAGCACTTTTTTTTTATTTTAACACTTAACACTGTCGTCTGCATGGCGCGAGGTGGCGCGATGATCTTCAATTTGCGATGACGCACGAGAGAGTTTGCAGCAGTGGTTGCAGCTGCCGGTGCGCCGCGGAGTTAACAGCTCTGGCAAATAGGCCAAAACTCCGCTCGCCGGTCCTCCGGCTCCGGGCACTTACACACTAGGGAGGGGTTCTGCTTATGGAGCGGGGTATGAGCAGCGTTCCATTCCTGCAACATGTAGAAATATGTCTGATTATAATTTCACCTCAGTCGCATGTGAAAAGAGTGGTTCCTGTGTTACTTTAACAAACACTACAGGTTTTCTTTGCAATAACATTGTACCGTTACTGGAACTGGTAGATCTATCCAGTATAAATAAAGTTAGTTTAGTTTAGGTTTCCTCCTGTAGTAACACTGGATCAATAAGGTATGATCCTTACTGGACCTCTACGAAGAACAGTTTAGATCTGATAGAGCTATCCAGTATAAATAAATAAAGTTAGTTTAGTTTAGATTTCCTCCTGTAGTAACACTGGATCAATAAGGTATGATCCTTACTGGACCTCTAGGGAGAAGAGTTTAGAACTGATAAAGCTATCCAGTATAAATAAAGTTAGTTTAGTTTAGGTTTCCTCCTGTAGTAACACTGGATTTGTAATGACTCTTACTGGACCTCTAACGAGAACAGTTTAGAACTAATAAAGGTACAGTATAAATAAACTTAATTTAGGTTTAGTTCAAAATTATAGCAAATTCTTCATAAGCACTTGAACTGTTTTTCCAGATAACATGTTGGCCAAAACCGGTGATATTATACCAGAATATCCAGCTCTTGTTGTTAATGATAGTTCTACAACAATTCTACCTGCGCAAGTTTCACTTCTTAGTGGCATAGTTGTGGCATTCGAGTACGTGACCACTGGCCCAGGAAGCCTCAGTATTAAGGTACAGTAACATCAACACTTTATAGGGTGTTTAATTTAGTATTGAAGGGTTTTTGTAGATGGAAGTTTGGAGCGAAAATTATATACATATTTTAGACCTAACCAGGACCGCGAGTTCAATTCTTGCCAGAGGGCCTATAGTTGCATTTTTCGCAACTGCTCCTGGCTAGGTCTAAAATATATATATCCAGTCACGACCAGTGATTGGAATTTTCCATTGTCTTTTCATTGTTTGAAAATCCCACTGTTCTCCGTGCCATCCAGTCACCCATTGTTTTGACATATTTATGACGTTATGAAAGGTGCCTATTGAACTCACTTCAACTTAATGAAACTAAACAAAGTGTTTATTTCCTCCATAGCTTTTTAGACCAACGTGTGACGCAGGAATGAAGTATTGTCAAACGACTTTCAAGTGTATGTTTAGCGGTACTCTTAGCCGAGATTGTCCACAGGGCAACCCTCCGACAACGGTGCATACATTTCCTTCAACGGGAAAAATCTGCGATACACTAGATACCTACTGTCCAACGCGTAAACTACCCTCAAATCTGACCTCTCGTTTTCGATTACTGTACGAGGGACGTTTCGGATTTTCCAAAGCTGGGGTGCATGTTGTAACCCCAGATGGATTGGTACGCACTAGACCTGGAGACTTAATAGGCTACTCAGATGCGATCAACCTACAGCACAAAGCGTCGGGTGTTTCATTCCGGGCGGAAAAAAGCGACGTTGGGTTCTATACCCCGGTGGCTCGCATCGAAGGTCGAACGGCTCTACTTCGTGGCCACTTCTGGAAATATCGGAAGTTGTACTTTAATATGAATAAGACTGGGGAACTCAACTGTACGCTTGGCAATGATGTGGCTCCAAACACAGATACGGTCTTTGCGAAAATTAATGTGTTCGAAGAAATTAAAGATGTGGTCCTAGTTTTGCCGAATGTTTTTGCTACGAACGAGTCAGTGTTGTTTGAGGTCCCACCGCACGCAGGCGGCGATGTTTCCTACACATTTCGATTCGCTCAAAACGAGACATTTGTGATTGAAAATCAAAACTCCAGTCACATTTTAACATTTAATTACACATTCACCCACTCCGGTTACTTTCAAGTCAATTTGACCGTTAGAAATCTTAAATCAAGCTTCAATGTGTCATCTTGGATACGTATATTAGACGCCATTGAGGATTTAACGTTGCCTTGCCCTATGTATGCGCGAATTAATGATATAAACAACATCTCTTTGAGTGCAATATCGGGAGAGAATGTTACAGTCACTGTTCATTTTGGTGATGGAATTTCGACCACCGCGGGACCGTTTGATTTTGGCCCTGGGACTGAAAACAGTTTGCCGCATACCTACAAGACTGTTGGCTCATATAACACAAGCCTTGTTGCAGGAAACGCGGTCAGTACCGCATGGATAACTGGACTGCTATTTGCTATGGAATCTATTTGCAACGTCACTGTTACCGTCGCAACTGAATTTGCTTTCATAGACGCGCCTGTAGTATTTTCGGCCAGCGTTGCTGAAGGATCTGATGTGGAATACGTGGTGATATTTAACTGTACCGAAACCGGAGTAACACTCCCCGAACAACGCTTCACGGGCGATAAGCTTATTATGAATTTCGCCGAGTCTTGTATGTACAAGTTCGACGTTTTGGCATATAACAGTGTAGGTGCTGAATTGTACAATGGGAGTTTGTTGGTCGAAGATGCAACGATCGTAAACCTTCGTGCCACCGTCGGGATAACGGTCGCGGGTGAGTCCACGGTGTTTACAGCGACAGTGGACAGCGGTGGGGTCGTGAACTGTACTTGGGATTTCGGCGACGCTCTGTCAAAAACCCTTCCATTTGGGTCAGTTGTAGAGCACGTTTACCCGACCGGTGGAAAGTACCTTCTAAATTTAAACTGCAGTAACCGAAATAATAGCGCAAACGCAAGATTAGATGTCGAAGTGCTCGTTTACATCACTCAACTTGACATTACAACCCTTCAAAGGACCGATATTTCAGGACCCGGGGGAAATATTTTCCCCCTAGAAGATCCATTACTGTTCGGATTCGCCACAAATTGTCAATTTGTGAAGTTTGCAGTAAATTTTGGCGATATGACTGCGCCGGTTGTCACGGAGAAAACATCGATAAAACATCTCTTTCCTAAATTTGGCTCGTACGACGTGATGGTAAATGTATCAAATGCTATAAGTCATAAGGTCGCTAGCATTTCGGTGACTTTGTTAGAGTCGGTTAAGGATATAGTCATTGACACTAATGGCCCGGTCAAATTGGGAAAAGAGATGGTTTTTAAAGTCACTGTGGGACAAATAGGCACATATCCGTGCTACTATTTCAACCTCGGGGACGGAACTGAATTTCTTTACAAAGGGCATTACCTTGCCACTTGTTCCAAAGATTACAATCACGTGACCGATATTCGATTTATTACGTCAACGGATAAGAGAAGTTTCACTCATACTTACAGAGACGTCACTGTGTATCACGTGACATGTATTGGCTCGAACCCAGTCTCAAGCGCGGTTGCTGAAATCGACGCAGTTATCGTAAATATGCCTTGTACTACACCTGTGGTGAGCGTCGAGGGACTCGCGCAAAGCGTGGACAGCGCGCGGGAATTTATGCGATCAGAGGAGTTTGAGATCATTACTAAAAATACCATTGATTGCGCGGCCACTTCAGAAACGGACTTCGAATGGAAAGTATTTAAGGTGACTCCGGAGGGTTTTTTGGAAGATGAAAGTGTGGAAATATTATTGCCTGATATTAAAACGAATGATTGGAAAATCGTTTTCAAATCGCGGTCTTTGGAATATGGATTTTATTACATTAGTTTTACCCTGACTATGGTCGGTGTGGAAGGTGTTAGTTCCTCCACTTTTGGATACGTCAAAATTACACCTTCGCCAATCGTCGCCGAGGTTCGTGGTGGCTCGACACGTTTCGTAGGGTTTAATAAAATGATCCTATTGGACGGTGGAATGTCACGTGACCCGGATGTAGAAGAAGGCGATTATGAAGGTAATTTTTATCTCGTTCAGAAACAAGATTAAATTAATTTAGTTTAGGTTTCTTCCTGTAGTAACACTGGATCAATAAGAGATGACCCTTACTGGAGCTCTTGGGAGAATAGTTTAGAACTGATAGAGTTATCCAGTATAAATAAAGTTAGTTTAGTTTAGGTTTCTTCCTGTAGTAACACTGCATCAATAAGAGAAGGGTTCTTAACGGATCTCTAAGAAGAACAGTTTAGAACTGATATATAAATAAAGTTAGTTAAAATGTCTGACACTGACCAAATTTTATTTTATCTTCCCCGGCCCAGGCATGTATTTCTACTGGCATTGCAAACGTGACGACGACAACTATACATTCCCCGCAGAACCTGAAGCCATTGAACCACCTATGATAGCAAACATTACCAACGGTACTGGATTTGTAGACTATGGCGGATGTTTTGGTCAAGGGCCTGGGCGACTGAACTACTCACATGCAACATGGACAATAAATATTGATACTGGACTTATGAAGGAAAATGTTTCATATACTTTGCAACTTTTGGTGAAGAAAGATTTCAGGAGAAGTTTGTTTAATTTATTCATGGAAATTATCCCGGGCGATCCGCCCACCGTCGCTCTAACGTAAGTAGATCGAAATTATTTTAACTGGTGTTTGTTTGTTTGTTTGTTTGTTTATGCATATGTTTGCCTGACTGTTTGTCAGTAAACCTGTTTGTTTGGTATCTCAAACGTGGAGGTCCAGTGTAGGTAGTATTCTACAATAAGCTGCCGTGGTTTGTGTCTGAACTACCTGAAAAAGATATCTCAAACGCGGTGGTCCAGTGTAGGTAGTATTCTACAATAACCTGTTATGGTTTCTTTGGCACAGTCGTCAGACCAAGCGCCCTTCGGCGAAACGCTCTGTCGTACGTCGTGTGTTTCTCTGGGCACCTCTGTTTTCGTCCAGAGGGAATGTTGACAGGGTGGGTTAGTATACAGAAGTAGATTCCCGACCATCATTAACTGCAGTTAAATACATATCGTTACTATTTCTAAATACAGCTGTCTGAGAAACTGCCTTGAAAGATTCAATCCGACTATCAAGGTTTCTATGGAGGTCACGTGTCAAGACTGCAGGGATTCCGATAACATGAACTACCGCTGGGATGTTTATCTTTACACCGAAGACTCGTGGGATATGCTTGACAATCGTGATGACATCATATTAACACGACCGTCATCGCCAAATTTGGTCATCAAAGAGGAATCTTTGCTGGGCAACCGGACATACAAGATTCGGGTAGCAGTTTGGAGACCCGGTGGCGTGCCGGGCGTTGCCGAGCTGGTACGAACTGTAAACGTACCGCCTCTTGGAGGATGGTGTTTTGCTAGCCCTCTGACGGGATTTGCTTTGGACACTTTATATGGTGTGTATCTATTCTTTACTACAGCGTACTCACTTCACTACAGCGTAAATCGTATTTAAAATTTTGGTTGTGTATATAGTATTGGTTTTCTGGCCGCCATGATAACTACTACAGCAATAGACCGCTTTACCAACCACATCCAAGTGCTCAAATTACTTTGTCCAATTTTCTTTGTTGACCCATACAGACAAGCTTTCTACTTTGCCAAGCTATTCTATGACAAGTACACTACTAGCATGCTACTTTTTTAACAATAATATTGTACTTGTCATAAAAAAACGTCGCCTATACAGACGACATAACGTCTCCTATACAGATGAGCAAAAGAACTTGTCATATGAAAACTTGTCAATAAGCTTCGGATCTTTAGGATTAATCTACCTGAAAAAATCAACAAGAACTTCGACGTTTCGGGCGGAGGCCCATCGTGTTGAATTTTTCAGTTAGATTGATCCTAAAGACACGAAGCTTATTGTATAGAAGCTACCTACACTGGCATCGCACGTTCAACATAAAAAACTTGCTTGTCTGTGACTTGTCTCTACACATACGAATTGTCATTTTACTAATTTACACAATGCATAAATGTTCCAGGTATAACGTGCGGAGATTGGATGGATGATAATTTACCCCTCAAGTACTCATTTTCATATTTCCCTGGCAGTGGTACTCTAGAATCTTTGGTTTATGTTGGAGAGAATTCGTTCAGTCCCAATGTGACTTTCCCAACTGGTCAAGAGGAAAATAATACGCTCTACTTTGTGGTCCTTGTTACGGATTCTTTGGACGCTTCCACACTTGTTCAAACTAGAGTTCAGGTACACATGTAAAAACGCACAAGTTGTAACAAACCTGCAGCAGACTTGTACCAATGTTGTTTCAACAACTTGTCATCAGGATGTGTTCGCACTGCTTGTTCTCAGCTTGTTGACAACTTGCTGCAAGGTTGTTGACTCAAAGACTTGTTACAAGTTGTTCCAACAAAATTTGTTATCGTCCTGCAATTCAACAAGTTGTGAGTGACAACCTTGTAGTAAGATGATAAAATGACAACATTGTTACAACTTGTTGACAAGCTTGCTACAAGTCTGTTGCGAATACATCTTGTTGACAAGATGCGAGATTTTTACGTGTGTATTGGATAAAGTTATAGATTCCTCATGCAGTCTTCAACAATAATAGGTCGGTTTAACTAAGCACTATCGTGCAGCAGATGGTGGCCAACCAAAAGTTATTAGAGCGAGAAAATAATGTTAATTCTTTTATCAATGTATAATAATCTTTTATTTGGTGGGAAATAAACAGAATTAAGAGATGTAGTTCAATTTGCTTACTCCTAAAAGTGTCGACATTTCTGAAGTTGACCGTCATCTGCTTCCCTCTAACGCTTACTGAGACCCACTGTTATGTTTATCCGCCATCTCTACTTAATTTCTAGGTTAAGCCTACGAATACTGATGCACTTAAATCTAAAGTCGAAGACCTCACATCGGCAAACGGCACCTTGGGCACCCTAATTTCATCAGGAGATACGCAGAATGCATTACAAATGATCTCCGCCGTTGGAAATATGTTGAATTTTGAATCCGGGAAAAAGGAGAGGGGTGAGCCAGCGGATGCTCCCAAAAACGCCACAGGTGACCCGCAGGATGAGAGCAGTGAGACGAAGTCAGAGGACAAAAAGGAAGAGGTCAAAAGGGAGAATACGAAGGTGGGATTTCAGTTCTTGCTCAATGTTACATGCAAATCTTGTTTGTTTGAATAAGCCATCTTCTGGCATATCAGTACCTATCATTAAGCTAGATCTGAAATCAGCGCAAGTAGAGACTAGACCGAACATACTTCAATATAAAAGTTTCATATTGTTTCCTTCATAGCTGCGTACCAGTTTAGTGAAAGTGATTTCGACCGCCCCAGTGAAGACATTGGAAGACGCTCATCGTACGTCGTCAGTACTTGGTACTGTTACCAAGGAAACAGGAGAAGTCTCCCAAGAGGCTCAGGTATGGCCAGTATATGTACCTAGATTTGTATAAAGTAGCCTGGTCAAGGTAGTATTCTACAATAAGCCACCGTGGTTTGTGTCTGAACTACCTGAAAAAGATATCCCAAACATGGAGGTCTAGTGTATGTAGTATTCACTGGTAGTATTCTAAAATATGCTGCCGTAGTTTGTGTCTGAACTACCTGAAAAAGATATCTCAAACGTGGTGATCCAGTGTAGGTAGTATTCTACAATAAGCTGCCGTGGTTTGTGTCTGAACTACCTGAAAAAGATATCTCAAACGTGGTGATCCAGTGTAGGTAGTATTCTACAATAAGCTGCCGTGGTTTGTGTCTGAACTACCTGAAAAAGATATCTCAAACGTGGTGGTCCAGTGTAGGTAGTATTCTACAATAAGCTGTCGTGGTTTGTGTCTGAACTACCTGAAAAAGATATCTCAAACGTGGGAGTCCAGTGTAGGTAGTATTCTACAATAAGCTAGTTTTGTTTTTGGGATCATTTGATTAACGAAATAGCATTTCTCAACGCATTCATTTTAGGACACTGCAGCTTCAACTTTAGAAACGGTTGGTGACGTATTGGAGTCTGCGGCCGGGAAGCCTGGGACCCACCCAAGAACTGTGGCCAAGACAGCAGAAGCCGTATTATCTGGCTTGGGGAATGTCATACAAGCCGCATTTTTTGTCGAAGAACCAGCGGTGCCACAGCAACCCAAGATAGATGAGACAGAATCTGAGAGTAATGATGCGAGCCAGGAGTCTGGGACAATTGCGACTGAAGCACCACCGGTTAGCACAGAGGGAGAAGACGACAAAGCTTTAGAGGAAAAACAAAGAGTAAGTTATATTTTTAATAATCTATGGCTGAAGTACATGTATTTTTCACCTCTGTGACCGGGCTTTGCTTACTCCAATATGTAGTTATGTGATTAGAATTTCGCCTGAGTCACATGTGAGAAGAGTGCTTCCAGTTTGACTCTACCAAACACCGCAAGTTTTCTCAAGGTACTCCGGTTTCCTCCTGTAGTAACACCGGATCAATAAGAAATGGCTCTTACTGGACCTCTAGGGAGAACAGTTTAGAACTGATAGAGCTATCCAGTATAAATAAAGTTAGTTTAGTTTAGGTTTTCTCTGTAGTAATACTGGATCAATAAGGAATGACTCTTACTGGACCTCTATAGAGAACAGTTTAGAACTGATAGAGCTTTCCAGTATAAATAAAGTTAGTTTCGTTTAGGTTTTCTCTGTAGTAACACTGGATCAATAAAGGATGGCACTTGCTGGACCTCTAGGGAGAACAGTTTAGAACTGATAGAGCTATCCAGTATAAATAAAGTTAGTTTAGTTTAGGTTTCCTCCTGTAGTAACACTGGATCAATAAGTTTGGCCATTACTGGTTCTCTAGGGAGAACAGTTCAGAACTGATAGAGCTATCCAGTATAAATAAAGTTAGTTTCGGTTGGGCTTCTTCCTTATGTGTAATCGCTTTGCTTTAGAAAAAGGAATTAGCGAACAAGTTGATGGGAATAATAAAAAAGGTGGCCAAAGCTGTCACGACGAATAAAGCACCCGGAGAACAACCGACACGAATTGACACTGCTCATCTTTCGTTAGAAGTTTATCGCGAACGTCCTGAAGAATTAAATTTTAAAGTTCTGACTGCGGGGTCAGGAAGCTTCGCTTTGCCACAAATGGGCAGTATGTTGAATGGAAGTGGAACATGTGATGTTTCTGTAAGTGAAGTTAGGGATGTTGCACCCTTGTGATAATAATGATATAATGTTTATTAAATGAGGCTTGGTGGAGTGTGGGTAGAACAATGAGATTCCTGTACAGTTGTCTGATTATAATTTCCCCTCATTTGCATCTGAGAAGAATGCTTCCAGTTTGACTCTACCAAACACTGCACGCCTTCTCCAGGTACTCCGGTTCCTCTTGTAGTAACACTGGATCAAAAGCAGGTGGCACTTACTAGGCCTCATAGGAGAATAGTTTAGATCTGATAGAGTTATCCAGGCGGGCGTAACTGGATCTATAGATAGAACAGTTCAGAAGTGATAAAGCTAATTTGCTGATCAGATTAGAACCAGTCAAATGCTGTTGACAAGCATGAAAGCTTCATGTTGAGAAAAGAAGATGTTGTTATCTCCTACTGTTTCTATATGTGTGTGCTGATATAGAATGTTCTATTCTTTGCTTTAGACTGTTGCCACACCTACCAATCCGTTCGAAGACGAGGCAAACCGTATACACTCCGTTGTCATGACGACCGAAATAAGAAACGCTTCTGGGGGAATTTCAATTTCAAATCTCGACGAGCCTATCGACATTCGCTTGCCACGTGACCCAAAACCAGTCCCCTCGCGCCGTCTCTACCAAGCCACTGCGGGAAAAATGATATTTCACAAATTCCAAGTCACTCACAACGATAGTTCGATAAACATAGACCTTCATTTAGTCGGCAACTGCTCAGAACGAGCTAACTTTAGCTTGTTTCTACAAAAAGATCGCAAACCCTCGGTTCTTCAACATATGTTTAATATTACCATACCAGATTATGAATTTAAGCTCCAGTTTAACAATCGATCAAAAAGCCCAAATACATTCTTTCTGTCCAATGTTGATCTAAAACGCAAGGCAGTGGGCACGTTCTATGTCGGAGTGCTGTATAACAGGCCAAGTATTGAGTGTCCGGAATTCATGAACTATACTGCTGATATTTTCACGTCTGGATGTCTTTATCATGACGAGGACAACAATATTTGGAAGGGAGATGGCTGCACGGTATGTTTTATCAAAGTAAATAATACTGTATTGCTTGCTTCTTGATAAGACATTTTGCAAACTTGGAAAGATTGTTGTGGATACGTTTGAAGATCTTGATGTTTCCTCAACGTTAACGGCAAAGTATCTGAGTTCGGAGGTAGGTGCCGTTGGTATCAAGGCTAGTTCATCTAGCCTTGTAGGCAAAAACTGCAACGGCAAATAGTTATGGCAACAACTGGCAAACAGCAATGGCAAAAACAGCAAAATACGTAAGGCTAATTATAGTAGCAATAGGAGTTTGCCATGACAATCCAACCATTTCAATTCAATCACATATGTTTTCCAGGTTGCTCACCATTAACTCTCGTCAACTCTCGTCAAAATTTGAACCAGCCCAAAGTTGATGGGAATTGGTAAGAGCAGATGAGAGTCGATGAGAGTTGGCGTCAAACGCGAGTTGTTTGACTTTCATCAACTCTCAACCTCGTTTGACCGGGGCTTAAGTTTGTTTCATTCTTTTTTTTACCCAGGTGGGATTCCTGACCAACGTGAATGAAACTCAATGTCTCTGCAATCATCTCACATCGTTTGGCGGCGATTTCGTCGTCCCGCCAAATTCCATTGACTGGGACGCAGTCAGCGCAGGCTTTGCTAATCTGGATGAAAATCCAATCGTGTTTGCTGTAGTAGTGTCTATTATTGGTCTTTATTTCATCTTTCTTGTCTGGGTACGACGACGTGATAAAAAAGATCTTGAAGAGGTGAATATCAGAAAAATATTTATTGTTTGTGAAGTAAAATCTTCTACGTCAAAAGTTTGTTTGGTCGTCATATAATTTTGGCCTCCAAAATTAAACAATATTTACTTTTTCAACCCTCGATAGCTGCAATATCTCTTATTGGTCCAGTATTACTACAGGAGAAAACCTAAACTAAACTAATTTTATTTATACTGGATAGCTCTATCAGTTCTAAACTGTTCTTCCTAGAGGTCCAGTAAGAGTCATCTCTTATTGATCCAGTGTAACTACAGGAGAAAACCTAAACTAACTTTATTTATACTGGATAGCTCTATCAGTTCTAAACTGTTCTCTCTAGAGGTCCAGTAAGAGTCATCCCGTATTGGTCCAGTGTTACTACAGGAGAAATCCAGCCGTACGCCATCCTAAGGCAGACATGTTTACACAAACTAAACTTACATTTTTTCTCCCCACAGTTCGTCACCATTCCCCTACCAGACAATGATCCGCGCGACAACTACAACTATGAAGTCGTGGTGTATACAGGGTACCCAAAAAATTCCGGCACCACAGCTAAAGTCTTTATAATCATCTCTGGAAGTCGGGTCGAAACCGAGCCACGCGCCCTCCTGGATTCAACCAACACTGCCTTAAAACCGGGGGGCGTGGACACCTTTATCCTGAGCGTACCCTCGAGTCTTGGTAAGCTCGATCACGTGCGAGTATGGCATGACGATAGCGGGGATTCCCCAAGTTGGTATCTGAATCGAATCTTAGTTCGTGATGTTCAAACTGATCGAAAAACGTGGTTCCTTTGCGACCAGTGGCTTGCGGTGGAAGAAGAAGATGGCCTTATAGATCGAGTTCTTCCTGCTGCAACAAAGGATGATTTGGTTTCATTCAACTTTTTGTTTTCGATCGAGGCTAGAAGGAAGTTATTTGATGAGCATTTGTGGTTCAGTGTTCTTTCGAGACGTCCACGCAGTCAGTTCACGCGCGCTCAACGTCTCTCGTGTTGTCTCGCGGTATGTATATAATTATGTAGGTATTTAAAACCATACTCAATCGAGATATTATGGTCTGAGAACTCGGCAAACTTAGCCAAAATTTGTTACGATTTCATGTTGAGATGACATCACTTGCTAAAATATTTTTAAATTTTGCTTATTAATATTTCAACAGTAGCGTTGAGTGATTCGACGAGATGATGCCATGAGATGATTGCTTCATTTTACCGAAAAATCGTTGTCTTCAGCTTGCACAAGTTTGCATAAACATGAACAAAAATATAGAACAAAGACGTTTTCAGGGGAATATATTGTAAAACTTTATTTCATGTTATCTTCATTTTTCGCACACGAATACAGCTCTCTTTGATCATAACCCCAACCACAATCCTAACCCTGAATCTATGTTAAGGATGTAAACACGGAAAGGACTGGGAATAGTCGTCAAATGGAAATCCACTTTCAGATTCAAATTGCTAAATATCTCGTGAAATATATTTCATTTTGTTACTAAATTTGTCATGGACTTGTGGTTTCCATCGTTAAACATATTGACAAAGTTTCAAATAGTTTTATAAACGAAACACAAAGAAATAAGTGATTAAATACAGCAAAATGGATTTCTATTCTGTTGCTAGTTCCAGGCCCTTTGCTCCCCGCCAGATCACCTGGAATCTATGTTGAGGATGTAAACATAAGGATGTAACCCTTTATTTTAACCACGCTTTCATCGTCGCTTTACAGATACTGTTATCTACCATGCTAGCGAATGCAATGTTCTACCAAACAGACGACAGCTCTTCTTCTGGCGACCAAGTCCGGGCTGGTCCTCTTGTATTCTCTCTCAAACAATTGTGGATCGGATTCATAAGTTGTTTAGTGATTTTGCCAGTCAACTTATTCATAGTGTATATATTCAGGAATGTGAGACCCAAGGAGGAACCAAGTGACGGGAACAAAGATTCCGGTAATGCTCAGAAGTATGTGCAGAATGAATGGAATGAGAACGAACGTCCGTCAGATCCAACTGAGAATTTAGTCAGTTGTTCCAAGGTGAGAAATACAAAGTACTTTTCGTTTCTAGCAATATGCAGTTGTCTGAATGTCGTATGTGAAAAGAGTGCTTTCAGTTCGAGTCTACCGAACACTGCAGTTTTTCTTCGGGTGCCCCCATTCCCTTTTTTAAACCCTTAGGAAGAACAGTCTAGAACTGATAGAGCTATCCAGTATAAATAAAGTTATTTTAGTTTAGGATTCCTCCTGTAGTAATACTGGGCCAATAAGTGATGACTCTTACAGGACCTCTGGGTAGAACAGTTTAGAACAGATAGAGCTATCCAGTATAAATAAAGTTAGTTTACAAGATGTTTTTTTCTGCATCTCACTCGATTGAAATTGATGTAGAAGGTTTAGGTGGATGGATATTAAGGTTGTCTGAGAACTTAGAGTTGCATTTTTCGCAGCCGTTCCCGTTCAGGTCTAAAATATTGTATATAATACTTCACTCGAAATATCCATCCACCTAAACCTTCTACATCAAATAAAGTTAGTTTAGTTTAGGTTTCCTCGTGTAGTAACACTGGATCAGTAAGGGATGACTCTTACTGGACCTCTAGGAAGAACAGTTTAGAACTGATAGAGCTATCCAGTATAAATAAAGTTAGCTTAGTTTAGGTTTCATCCTGTAGTAACACTGGATCAATAAGAAATGGCACTTACTGGACCTCTAGGAAGAACAGTTTAGAACTGATAGAATGATCTAGTATAAGCAAACCTCGTCTAATTTAAATCTAAAGCTTTTCTCGTATATAGACTTCGCTTCCTCGAAAATTTATCTACGTTGCCTACATATTACTCTTCCTAACAATCTCGGTATCCGCGACCTTCACGATCTTCTACGGCTTTACATTCGGTAAAGAGAAGTCAGAAAAATGGATCAGTTCTACACTTCTTTCATTTGTCCAAGACTTGATGTTGTTACAGCCTCTGAAGGTGTTCGCAGCTGCGACGTTTATTGCGCTGATTATTAAGGATCCGAATAAAGTCGATCAAGGAGATAAAAGCGACAGCAAGCCTGAAGTGATCGAACAGGTTTGTAAGAGGGTTCTAATGGAGTCGATTTTAAGCTAAGATTCAAGCCAATTCAATTCCAAATTGCTGTTTTATCGTTTTTCAGCTATCAGTTACGATATTCTGTCGGTTTAAATTCAAGCAAATTGTGAGCTGTCAGTTAAGATATTTTGTAAGATATCAGTTTCAAAATTGCTGTTTCATCGTTTGTCAGCTGTTAAGATATTTTGTCAGTTGTCAGTCAAAAATATGGAAAAATATTAGTAGTCAGATATGGAGCGGGCATGAAATATAGGTTGATGATTTGTGCCAGAACCATTGGCGGTATATATCGCCCTATTCTGACTAGTTCGTCTGGATAGTATGAACTATTTTAATTTATTGTTTAGACTGAGGGCCAATCAGTGGGCGAGGAAGAACAATCGATATTCTGCAAGGACAATTTCCATGAGCCCACGACACCGAGATCGGTGGTAAAACCCCCCTCAGAGGCTAAACTCGTAGCTGTGAGGGAACTACGAACGAAACAGAAGATGATGCGACGTATTATCAGTGAAGTGTGTTGGTATATTGCATATCTAGTGTTGATTTCGATTGTTGCTTATGGTAACAGGGATCCTAAGGCTTATCTTGTTAGCAAGACTATGAATGATTTGTTTGTCGAGAATAAGTATGCTGCAAGATCAAGTTTCAGTGATGTAAGTAGTGTTATATAGTAAGTAGTGATGTAGGTTTGATATATTATATGTATAAAATATATTGTATGGTATAGTGTGGTGTGGTATGGTGTGGTGTGGTTTAGTATGGTAAGGTGTGGTTTAGTATGGTAAGGTGTGGTTTAGTATGGTAAGGTGTGGTTTAGTATGGTAAGGTGTGGGTATGGTATGGTATGGTATGGTATGGTATGGTATGGTATGGTATGGTATGGTATGGTATGGTATGGTATGGTATGATATGATATGGTATGGTATGGCATGGTTTGTTGTCGTAAGGTGTGAAATGGTATGGTATTGTAAGGCAAGGCATGCTATGGTATGGTATGGCGTAGTATGATGTAGTATACTATTAATCCTGTCGTACGAGATGCCGAGAAAAAATCTTGATATTTACCCATCACTCCCATCATATATACCGAACTTGCGGTTAATGCTCAGCAACTGGACACTGTAGCTCAGTTGGTTAGAGCGCTGTAGCCAGAGGGCCTCAGTTTCATTTTTCGAAAATGCACCTGGCGAGGTCTAAAAATGTATATAAATTTTCGTTCGAGCATTCCATCTACGAACACCTTCTAGTATATAGTATATAGTATATAGTATATAGTATATAGTATATAGTATATAGTATATAGTATATAGTATATAGTATATAGTGTATATAGTATATAGTATATAGTATATAGTATATAGTATATAGTATATAGTATATAGTATATAGTATATAGTATATAGTATATAGTATATAGTATATAGTATATAGTATATAGTATATAGTATATAGTATATAGTATATAGTATTGTATTACATTGTAATAGACCTATATCTTATTTCTTAGATTTCAAGCATTCCGCAATATTGGAGTTGGCTCCACAACAGCATTTTACCAGCAATCAACCCACCGTACTGGTACGGCCCATATGGCTTGGACGATATCGAGACCATCTCTAAGACAATGGCCAGTAAATCTCGTGCTAAGGCGAAGACTAAAAGCACCAAGACTAAAACTAGTGGTTCTTCAAGTTCAGATGAATTGGAAGTAGTTTATCATGGCTACCCTAAACGATTTACGGCAGATAGAGCAGTATCGTATGTTGTTGGTTTGGCAAGAGCGCGCCAGCTTAGGAATGGTCCGCAAGGTGAGTTGTAATCAGTATGCAAAGATGGGTTTCAGTAAGCGTAGCAGAGCAGCTGATCGTGATCTACTTTGGAAGTGGTGGAAGTTGTCTGATTATAATTTCACCTCAGTCGCATGTGAGAATAGTGCTTCCAGTTTGACTTTACCAAACACTGCAAGTTTCCTTCAGGTACTCCAGCATTCTCCAGTACTCTCCAATAAGACATGGTCCTTACTGAACCTCTAGTGAGAACAGTTTAGACCAGTATAAACAGTATAAGGTTTTCTCCTGTAGTAACACTGGATCAATAAGAGATGGCTCTTACTGGACCTCTAGGGAGAACAGTTTAGAACTGATGGAGCTATCCAGTATAAATAAAGCTAGTTTAGTTTAGGTTTTCTCCTGTAGTAACACTGGATCAATAAGGGATGGCTCTTGCTACACCTCTAGGAAGACAGTTTAAAACTGATAGAGTTATCCAGTATAAATAAAGTTAGTTTAGTTTAGGTTTCCTCCTGTAGTAACACTGGATCAATAAGGGATGATCCTTACTGGACCTCTAGGGAGAACAGTTTCGAACAGATAGAGTTAGTTTAGGCTTTTAATCGTCCTTATGTCTAATGTCTTTAATTTAGAAAAATAATTTTACGATTATTTCATGTGTCTTTAAACTTTTTCAGATTCTTGTATTGTCCACCCGACTTTGCGCCATCTTCGTCGTCAATGTAGTCTAGAATACAGTTGGTCGGACGAGGATGAAGGATGCTACAATATGAGTTGGTCGGCGTATAATGGATCTGAAAATAGTTGCCAACAAATGAAAGGTGGGAAGTCTCCTTGGACGTATCACACAGCTTGGGACCTCAGAGGCACGCCTTTCTGGGGCAAGTTTCATAACTACTGGGGCGGAGGTAAGGAAAGGTCTTTCATGAAAAACTAAACTACTAAACTAACTTTATTTATACTGGATAGCTCTATCAGTTCTAAACTGTTCTACCTAGAGGTCCAGTAAGAGACATCTCTTATTGATCCAGTGTTACTACAGGAGGAAACCTAAACTAAACTAACATTATTTATACTGGATAGCTCAATAAGTTCTAAACTGTTCTCCCTAGAGGTCCAGGAAGGGTCATCTCTTATTGATCCAGTGTTACTACAGGAGGAAACCTAAACTAACTTTATTTATACTGGATCTATCAGTTCTAAACTGTTCTTCCTAGAGGCCCAGTAAGGGTCATCTCTTATTGATCCAGTGTTACTACAGGAGGAAAACTAAACTAGCTTTTTATATTGGTTAGGTCTATCAGTTCTAAACTTTCTACCTAGAGGTCCAGTAAGAGTCATCTCTTATTGATCCAGTGTTACTACAGGAGGAAACCTAAACTAACTTTATTTATACTGGATCTATCAGTTCTAAACTGTTCTTCCTAGAGGCCCAGTAAGGGTCATCTCTTATTGATCCAGTGTTACTACAGGAGGAAAACTAAACTAGCTTTTTATATTGGTTAGATATCTATCAGTTCTAAACTTTCTACCTAGAGGTCCAGTAAGGTTCATCACGTATTTCCCCAGTGTTACTGCAGAGGGAAATCGGAATACCTGGAGAAAACCTGTTGTGTTTGGTAGAGTTTAGCCAGAAGCACTCTTCTCACATGCGACTGAGGTGAAATTATAATCAGACAACTGCATATTGCAGGATCAAACCTCGGTCACTGAGATCAAAGTACACACGCACTAAGCACTGTACTAAGAACACCTCACCCAAGTTTAAAACGTTCAACTCATATTTCGTATTCCTCTCCTAGGCTACGTATGGAATCTAGACACCAGCTTATCTGTGGTCCAAAAAGAAAGCAAAATGCTTGAGGAACAATCCTGGCTCGACGACCGAACCCGTGCGGTCTTTTTCGAGTTCACCGTGTACAACGCATTCACAAACTTTTTCTGCTCGGTGAATTTACTCCTGGAGAAGCAAATCACCGGGGGTATTTATCCGTACGTACAACTGCACACGCTACGATTATACCATTACGTTGGTGCGGAAGCTTTTGTTACCCTTGTATGCGAGATTATCTTCGTATGCGTCTTGTGTTATATTTTCACCCGCGAGTTGAAAGAAGCGCGGAGCCGCGGTATCAAGAAATATTTTAAAGACCCTTGGAATTATTTTGATATTTTGGGGTTAGTTTTCTCCTTCACAGCTATTGGGCTGTATTTTGCAAGAATGGCAGCCACATCGCTTGCTTTGAGACGTATCAACGAAAATCGTAGTACTTTTGTCAGTTTTCACTACGTTAGCGCTATAGATCAATCGTTCACGATCTTATTAGGCCTAGCCGTTTTTGTCTACTTTTTGAAAGTCCTACGACTTTTACGATTCAACCGCAAAATCAGCCTCCTCTCGACGACTTTAATTGCATGCACAAACACACTGGTTGGTTTCATGTTGACATATTTGCTACTATTCGCCGCATATGCACAACTAATGTACTTGGTTTATGGCCGAGATATGCCTGAATTTTCCAGCTATCAGAGATGTCTTTCCGGTCTCATGGAAATGACTCTAGGCTCAAGCGATTTTGATGGAATGAATGCAACAAACCGGATTCTAACCGGTTTTATATTCTTTAGCTACACTATGCTCAATATGTGCGTCTACATGAACCTGTTTATCTCGATTTTAAGCGAGACTTTTTCACAAGTGCGCGCAGATGTGTTGCTACAACCCAATGACCATGAGATTGTAGGTTTCATGATTAAAAGTGTAAAGAAGGCTTTTTTCCATGAAGTAGCGCCGGTGACAGATCCAATCTACAGAGAACCCAAAGATGATATAGATTTAGGGGTGGACAAAATATCTGAGACATCAGAATGTATACAAGGCGCTCTGCAAGGGCTATGCAAAGAGGACATACGCCAAACCTTATGGTTTGGGGGAAAATCGAAACTTCAGGAAAAAAGAGTACTTTTGAATATATTACTTGAAAGTGGGGTAATTTTGACGGAAAATGATTTAGGTGATGCAGTACCCTTGTTTGATGATATTTTAAAGAAGTTTACTCTTGAGGACCTTTTGCTTATTCAAGATAGCCAAAGAAGAACGATTGCTTCTGAACTTGCTAAGTCGTTTAGTTCAAGTTACCACAGCACAAGGTTTAGTCCCAGGGAATCGAGTGCGATTTTAAGTGATGAGGGTGATGATGATGATGGTGGTGATGGTAACTTTAGAGGAGACTACGATAGTGATTGTAGATACAGTGATGGTGGAGATGATAATGGTGGTGATGGTAGAGGAGACTACGATAGTGATAGATACAGTGACGGTGATGATGATGCTGGTCGTGGTAATGGTGGTGAAGGTAGTGTTCCTGGTGAGAGTGGTGAATGTTGGTCCCGCCCTGGTGATCGTGGTGATGGTGATGATAATAATGGTGGTAATTATGGTGGTGATGGTAACTTTAGAGGAGACTACGATAGTGATTGTAGATACAGTGATGGTGGTGATGATGATGGTGGTGGTGGTAGTGGTGGTAGTGGTGGTGATAGTAGAGGAGACTACGATAGTGATTGTAGATACAGTGATGATGATGATGGTCATTGTGATGGTGATAATGATGGTGATCAACGTGACAACCCTGGTCATATTTCTAACCAATCTTTACATGATGGTGATTCTGACAGTGATGAAAATTGTAATCACAGTGGTGACCAGTCTGATGATGGTATTCACAGTGAAACAGACCTCGAGGATAATCCTGTATTCAACCAACCAGATGGACATGGTGATGATTATGAGCAAACAGGGAATACAGAAAATTTCGGCTCAACCAATCAGTTAAATCCTCGAAGCAATGCTTGCGTGATATCTATGGAACCGGACAACGAGAAATAAGAGATTAAGAGTTAACGAACAAGGCAGTTCTATACAGCGCGAGCTTATGGGGGTCGTATACTTCAATTTATCCATTTTTTCAATGACACGATCATCTGTGATTTGTAGCAAAGGATCGTATATAATATAAACTATATGTATAAACAAAGACTAAATATTTATGAATTTTATAAGCATGTGATGTCTTCAACGACAATAGCGAGCTTAAGATCTACGACGACGCGGCAGTCGACAACGCCATATAAATATGTGAATATAAAGAGACCGTGATTGAACAACGTTCTTGTTGTAGCTCACAGCTTTTTATTCATGACTTTTAAAACGTTTCAACTGCAGTTATCGACTACAATGCAGGCTATAAAACAAACGCGAAATGCAGCTATTCATCCTTCTGACTTGCCGTCGTCCTGAGGATGTAAAAATGCTCTTGGGACTACAAGTTTTTCCATTGGTTTATTACAAGCGAAAAACTTCATTGTTAGAAGGGCCACGTCGTCGACGTTGGCGTTGTAGATCTTAAGCTCGCTAATATACTCACTATGAGCGACAACCGAGTATTTCTCGGGGCTAATTTTTATCAGTTCTTATCGTACACATAAAGAGTCCATATTGGATATCTCGATGTTAATGTTTTGTCGGAAAGAAATTATGTACTAAATGAAAGTATAAATTTGCTTCAACTATAAATATCTCAAACGAGTTGGCGTCTTCGTTTTATGCACTGTTTTGATAAACGGGAAAGATTATACCAAAGGCTCATTGCGCGAGTAGTTTTTTTCATTGCAAAGTATATTTAATAAATTTGTGTGTCAGTACATAAACCTTCTTTCAAATAGCGTGAAATGGCAATTTCGAAGTTAAAAACAAAAAAAGTTCTGAAAAATCTAGTTTGCTGGAAATTGCAAACTGATTTGCATAATCACCGCGACCGCCTGCTAATTTAGGGTGAGAAAACCCGCAACTTTCCGCCGCCGCATTTTAGGCTCCAGTTCCCCTCGGTCGCCACTTGTTTCCATCTACCAAACTGACGTTACGTCATTTTTTCAACTTTGAAGTAAAGTTAAAAACTTTGTAACTGACCCTAACCCTAAAACCTATCCTAACCCAAAACCTAAACCTAACCCCAACCTAACCCTAACCAAATTGATGAAGAAAAATCAATATCAACCAGTGAAATGAATATATTTAGTTCACTGATATCAACAAAACGAATATGAAAATCGGGAAAATTGCGTCACGTCAGTTTGATAGATGGAAACAAGTGAAAACCGTTTTACCGTTCCCCTCGAATGTCAACATGGCGACATACAAGGGAGGGAAAGGTTTGTATTTTGTGAATACTTTTCTTTTACTTATAACCTCAAAATGAAATAAAATCTTGTTGTTTTAATAGGCCAGAGAGGTGGGGACTATAGAAAACGGGACGCCTTGTCAGGTCCAAGGTATATAGGCGTTTAAATATGCTTTAATTTTTTATGTAAAGTTCATGTTTTCCGTGGGTTGCGCGGTAGTCAACTTCAAAATAAACATGTTTGTTTAAAATAGCTGAGCCTTGGTTAAAACTACAGAGTATAGAAGTCTTTTAGTGTGAAATTTTGTTCAATTTGACAGTATAGTTTGTAGAGTTTGACAGTATTTCATAAGTGAAAGTACAAAAATCGTACATTATACAAAAATTATTCATAGTTGGCATTTGAAACAAGTTCAAACTTTGGACCCCAAGCACGCGTAGACTGTTCAGGCACAGCTAATTTGTGATTTTTGTGTATTAAAATACTTTATACAAGGATTTGTGAAATAGAAAATATATTTTTAATAAATTTAGGTTTTTAAAAGGTTTGCAGATTGCATAGTTTCAATTATATATTGCTGAATAATGAAAATAGTCAAGAATTAAATCACTCTATTCATCATAGACCATTTGCAGAATTATTGGAGCGTGGCATTATACATGTTTAACCTCAACTTCATTCTTTGATTTCTCTTGAATTTTATTCAGTTTTACGTAATGTTTGAAGTTTTTGTCTGTTCGAAAGAATGAAGTTGAGGCTTTGCGTGTGTAAGGGCAGGCCCCAGTAATTCTGCAAGTGGTCTATACTTTATATTCAGCTCTATTTCATGTGTAAAAATGCAAACTTTTTGAGAATATTTGACATATTATGTCGTTACACCTAACCCTGGTCCCTGGACCAGACTGTATTTCAAAGCTGAATTTCAAAGCTAAAAAATCCATGTATTTATGCTCCATTCTCAAGTGTTTAGGCTTAATTTCCGCGCAGTTGCCACGAAACACAAAAATATCCCCTGCGCAAAAATAAAACTTTACAGTCTGGACCCTGGAAATTATGCATGAATTAGTCAACGAAACATAAATACCTAAACATAACAACAGGTCTTTCTTGTCTTCTAAGAACTAATATTCTAAGATTGTCTATTAATTATTAACTTATTAATGTCAAGACAAGTAAGATTTTCTGGCATTAGAGAAAAAAGGCTTCTGCATACAGGTTACTTAGTGGGCTAACAGAAGAAAATTTATAGATGAACATTAACAGATAAAATATTGTGTATTTTCACATAAAACTTTGATGTTATAACAAGTATTTGAAAGTTTTGAACAAGTAGCTTATCCAATCAGTGTGGGGCTGGTTAACCCATTAACGCCTGACTGCCCCGACACTTTCCCCTTGACGAGTAAAATCGTTTGGCGTTAGACACAGTAAAATGACAAAGTAGGCATATTAGGCATATTGTGGCTTAATGGGTTAAACTTGACTACCTCTGTCAAATGCTCTTGGCAAACATTAAGTTTCATATGAGAATAGACAATGTTGTATTTGTGACTGTTCATCCTTTGTTGCAAATGATGGTATTTCAAAAAGTTTACAAACACATGAGTTTATGCTGCTTAGGGACCATCGTGGTAAATCAGGCAGTTCCAGCCCAGGCCCAAGACGAAGCAACTCACCTTGGCATTTTTCCCGAGAAAATCCACACAAAATGTATGCAAAATATTTAAATGATGGTAAGCTATAGTTGATATTACTGATAAAGTGATAAGCAACAGGAACGCAAAACTAACGACTATGTCTACTTTGTTGTAATAGAATGGAGAAGAGTTGAACAGGATTTAACAAAAGGTAATTGGAATTTCTTTGGTTGATTGCCTGATTATTGCACTTAACTGATTACTTCATTAATTAATTAAATGATTTCATTGTTACTGGTTTATAGATCAAAGAATCAATGGCACAGTGGAATATGTAGCAAAAACCCCAACAGATATAAAAGGTATTGTTTCATTAGAACTTTTATATGGAGAAAATGTAAAACAATATCTATATTTATCGTGGATAAATATAAATATAATAATAATAACAATCCCAACGATTTTTTATGCCAAAAACCTTAGTAAGATCATTCTAATAAATCGATGTTTCTGTTGTTAGATGAACAACTAATATGCAATTTTGAGCTCCAACTAAAAACAAATTGTACTTTTCTGCGATTTTTCCAAATTATACTTTTCCAGCGATTTTTCCAAATACTCTATACTGGACAAGAGCAATATGCTTGGAATGGGTGTGATTGATCATTTCCTATATAATATCGGACAATAATTAATAATGCAATAATACACTTCTGAATATATTTTGTAGAAACAAATTGGTTATATTTTATTCTATTTTTACTTGGAACAAACTATATTTTATATGGTCATAATGATTTGTGTATTCGTAGCAGTCTCCATTCCCACTTAGTATGCCCACATCTTGACTTTCCTAATATTTATTTTGACCTGTGTTAGAACTTGGATAATACCCAATATGGGCGGTTGTCAAAACCAATCACACAATGTCGATGTTTCTGTTGTTAGATGAAGAACTATGCAATGTTGAGCTCAAACTAAAAAACAGAGAAGAAAAACCAGCATCCCCTGACTAGTGGCAACATTTCCCACCCGTACAATCTTGCAAAACAATACAATAGCCTGGTGCTAAGGGTACATTGTCAACCCAATAGCTGGAATATTTAATAAAAGGAGACAATACATCGAGGACGGTATTTTCAAATTTAAACAACTTGACCCTGAATGCACCCTTCCAGAGTGTACAGCACTTGAACTATAAAACCTCGTTTTCATGATGAAGACTTTGATTTGAAAGCCTTTATAAACCTTGTCATTGGTCATCTATTTACTGTTAAAGTCTTGAGTATGAAAATGAGACTGTACGAGCTAGAAGGAAAACAGTTTCTCCAGGAGGGTTGATTATTGGTTTCGTTGTCTAGTATACTGGCCCACCAAACTTAGAAAATACTGTAAATTGAAAGACAATTTAAAAATGTAAAAAAAGATAACCAATCTTAAGTGGATATTAATTGAACTTATGTACTGATAAGGACAATACTGTAAATTTGATATTTGTAACATTTCATATTTGTTTCATAGAGGGTAGAAGAATAGTTTCTTATTATTATTGAAGTGCAGGTCACTTTTGTAGCTTTTTGTTACTTGTCATTAAAAAGAGAAGAAAAATTTCTCGTTTTTGACTTTGTCTTCCATGGATAATTCTTATAAATGACATTAACCCGGCCATTAGCTTGCAATGCGCCCAGATGTGCTCTACTTTAGTATTTTACTCTGTCTAACGCCAGACGATTTTACTCGTCAGTGGTTACCGTCAGTCATTACTGCCAGTTAATGGGTTAATTTGGGGTGATTCATTTGGAAAGTAATATATCATACCTTAGAAAAATTACTGATTTCAAAATGTAAGAATCAGTGGCAACACTTCGCAAGGTGACGTTAGGTTGCCACCATATTACCACAATGTTGTTGCTGCAAATCTCAGTTCTTTTAACTTTTTTGCTAAATTGCTTTGTTACACACTTAGTCAGCTACAATTCAAAGGCTTTCAGAAATGATTCGGGGCATGCCCCCCCCCTAGTGTCTGCCCATGGGGAAGGATTGTACATTTCCAGCAAACTTTTCTAACTTCTTAACACTGGGACTAAGTCAGTGTACTTGGAATGGGTGTGATTTAAATCATTTCCCCTATATAATACCTGACAACAATTAACAAAGCAATAATACACTTCTTAAATTATTTTGTAGAAACAAATTGGTTATATTTTCTATTTACATGGAACAAACTATATTCTATATGTTCATAATGATTTGTATGTTCTTAGCAGTCTCCACTCGCTATTTTGACTTGTGTTAGAACTTTGAAAATACCATTATGAGAGGTTGTCAAAACCAATCACACAATGTCTAATGTCTAACATTAGAAATGCCACTTATTACCCAACAACAACAGACCATTCACAGAATTACTGTGTGCATAGTAGTATGACATGCATGCTTCAATAATTCTGCAAATGATCTTGCAGTAAGCCAATTAGGGTGATGTCAAGTTGGCAACAAAACATTTATTTAAGGTCATTATCCTTCACAAAAGTGTGACATAATGTCCCACGTGATGATGTACCATGTGATTAATATACCAGATCACTCCATCACATCTTTGCTGTGGTTTATGTTATATGCAATATATGACATATATAGCATATAAATGTGCTATGTAGAATGCCATTATGTCCATTATTCACACAAGTATGACGTAATGTCTTCACCATGATGACGTCATTTGCTGACGTCACACGATGATGTCATAACGTCATAAAGAAAGCCAGGTATCAATATTCCATGACTACCCATTTGTTTTCACTCACAAAAGTATCAATAACCTCTTTCATTGCTAAGTTCGGTATTAATTGTTCTTGTTTTAATTCTGTCCTTGTTACTGGATCAAAATGACCCACTCTCTAGAAATACGAGAAAAATTCTACATCAGCCTCATGAAAATGTCTGGCAAGGCATATAAATATGCATGACCTGATTACAAGGTGTGCAAGATGTTTAATACTTACCTGCAAATGTTCTTCGATATCTTTACGATCATATCTAAAATTTGATGTTAAGGAAACATAAAAGAAAAGTTAGTTTCTGAACATATATATGTACCATAGTAATGTTATTCCACAATTAATGTTATTAAATTAACAAGAGTTGCAAAAGAGCTGCAGGTATGCGGGTACCACTGGTGAGGAAAGTTTACTGTGGTTGAAAGTGAAACACTGAATAACACATTGCAAAGCAGGAAGTACTAGAGTAGTCAGGCTAGTATTAGTAGCAACAGTCAGCACTCAGACTATCAGAACTGCAATGGCCAACTGGCAAACCTACCCAAGCAAAAGCCTACATGTCGAAAAATTTCCAGTTATTTTGAGGAAGGTTGAGAAGACCCAAAATCCTACCCGGAGAAAGGTTGAACTATGTTTTGCAAGTCTGTCCGCAACATTATTTGCATGAAAGGATACGTTATTCCACTTGGAGTTATAACAGGATCCTTCATTATTTCAAAACTAATCTTTCCACATAAATAATCGGGAACTTCACGTTGCTGAAATAAAACGCAAATATTATTAATAGTCCTACATGTACAATTTATAAATCTAAATCATCTGATATTTTAAACCAACTATTGTTTTCTGACCATCTGTACCTTCCGTCTTTCATCCACTTTTTCAAACAGTTCGTCGACCAAAAACCTTAGTAAGATCATTCTAATAAATCGATGTTTCTGTTGTTAGATGAACAACTAATATGCAATTTTGAGCTCCAACTAAAAACAAATTATACTTTTCTGCGATTTTTCCAAATTATACTTTTCCAGTGATTTTTCCAAATACTCTATACTGGACAAGAGCAGTATACTTGGAATGGGTGTGATCGATTATTTCCTATATAATATCGGACAATAGTTAATAATGCAATAATACACTTCTGAATATATTTTGTAGAAACAAATTGGTTATATTTTATTCTATTTTTACGTGGAACAAACTATATTCTATATGGTCATAATGATTTGTATATTCGTAGCAGTCTCCATTCCCACTTAGTATGCTCACATCTTGACTTTCCTAATATTTATTTTGACCTGTGTTAGAACTTGGATAATACCCAATATGGGCAGTTGTCAAAACCAATCACACAATGTCGATGTTTCTGTTGTTAGATGAAGAACTATGCAATGTTGAGCTCAAACTAAAAAACAGAGAAGAAAAACCAGCATCCCCTGACTAGTGGCAACATTTCCCACCCGTACAATCTTGCAAAACAATACAATAGCCTGGTGCTAAGGGTACATTGTCAACCCAATAGCTGGAATATTTAATAAAAGGAGACAATACATCGAGGACGGTATTTTCAAATTTAAACAACTTGACCCTGAATGCACCCTTCCAGAGTGTACAGCACTTGAACTATAAAACCTCGTTTTCATGATGAAGACTTTGATTTGAAAGCCTTTATAAACCTTGTCATTGGTCATCTATTTACTGTTAAAGTCTTGAGTATGAAAATGAGACTGTACGAGCTAGAAGGAAAACAGTTTCTCCAGGAGGGTTGATTATTGGTTTCGTTGTCTAATATACTGGCCCACCAAACTTAGAAGGGACTTTATTACTGTAAATTGAAAGACAATTTAAAAATGTAAAAAAAGATAACCAATCTTAAGTGGATATTAATTGAACTTATGTACTGATAAGGACAATACTGTAAATTTGATATTTGTAACATTTCATATTTGTTTCATAGAGGATAGAAGAATAGTTTCTTATTATTATTGAAGTGCAGGTCACTTTTGTAGCTTTTTGTTACTTGTCATTAAAAAGAGAAGAAAAATTTCTCGTTTTTGACTTTGTCTTCCATGGATAATTCTTATAAATGACATTAACCCGGCCATTAGCTGGCAATGTGCCCAGATGTGCTCTACTTTAGTATTTTACTCTAACGTCAGACGATTTTACTCGTCAGTGGTTACCATCAGTCATTACTGCCAGTTAATGGGTTAATTTGGGATGATTCATTTGGAAAGTAATATATCATACCTTAGAAAAATTACTGATTTCAAAATGTAAGGATCAGTGGCAACACTTCGCAAAATATTGGGAGAGGTGACGTTAGGTTGCAACCATATTACCACAATGTTGTTGCTGCAAATCTCAGTTCTTTTAACTTTTTTGCTAAATTGCTTTGTTACACACTTAGTCAGCTACAATTCAAAGGCTTTCAGAAATGATTGGGGGCATGCCCCCCCCCTAGTGTCTGCCCATGGGGAAGGATTGTACATTTCCAGCAAACTTTTCTAACTTCTTAACACTGGGACTAAGTCAGTGTACTTGGAATGGGTGTGATTTAAATCATTTCCCCTATATAATACCTGACAACAATTAACAAAGCAATAATACACTTCTTAAATTATTTTGTAGAAACAAATTGGTTATATTTTCTATTTACATGGAACAAACTATATTCTATATGTTCATAATGATTTGTATGTTCTTAGCAGTCTCCACTCGCTATTTTGACTTGTGTTAGAACTTTGAAAATACCATTATGGGAGGTTGTCAAAACCAATCACACAATGTCTAATGTCTAACATTAGAAATGCCACTTCGTCATTACCCAACAACACAACAGACCATTCACAGAATTACTGTGTGCATAGTGGTATAATATGGTATAATATGCTCCAATAATTCTGCAAATGATCTTGCAGTAAGCCAATTAGGGTGATGTCAAGTTGGCAACAAAACATTTATTTAAGGTCATTATCCTTCACAAAAGTGTGACATAATGTCCCACGTGATGATGTACCATGTGATTAATATACCGGATCGCTCCATCACATCTTTGCCGTGGTTTATATTATATGCAATGACATATATAGCGTATAAGTGTGCTATGTAGAATGCCATTATGTCCATTATTCACACAAGTAAGACGTAATGTCTTCACCATGATGACGTCATTTGCTGACGTCACACGATGATGTCATAACGTCATAAAGAAAGGTATCAATATTCCATGACTACCCATTTGTTCTCACTCACAAAAGTATCAATAACCTCTTTCATTGCTAAGTTTGGTATTAATTGTTCTTGTTTTAATTCTGTCCTTGTTACTGGATCAAAATGACCCACTCTCTAGAAATGCGAGAAAAATTCTACATCAGCCTCATGAAAATGTCTGGCAAGGCATATAAATATGCATTACCTGATTACAAGGTGTGCAAGATGTTTAATACTTACCTGCAAATGTTCTTCGATATCTTTACGATCATATCTAAAATGTGATGTTAACGAAACATACTAGATAGGTTAATTATGATAGAAAAGAAAAGTTAGTTTTCTGAACATATATACGTAATGTTATTCCACAATTAATGTTATTAAATTAACAAGAGTTGCAAAGAGCTGCAGGAATGCGGGTACCACTGGTGAAGAAAGTTTACTGTGGTTGAAAGTGAAACACTGAATAACACATTGCAAAGCAGGAAGTACTAGAGTAGTCAGGCTAGTATTAGTAGCAACAGTCAGCACTCAGACTATCAGAACTGCAATGGCCAACTGGCAAACCTACCCAAGCAAAAGCCTACATGTCGAAAAATTTCCAGTTATTTTGAGGAAGGTTGAGAAGACCCAAAATCCTACCCGGAGAAAGGTTGAACTATGTTTTGCAAGTCTGTCCGCAACATTATTTGCATGAAAGGATACGTTATTCCACTTGGAGTTATAACAGGATCCTTCATTATTTCAAAACTAATCTTTCCACATAAATAATCGGGAACTTCACGTTGCTGAAATAAAACGCAAATATTATTAATAGTCCTACATGTACAATTTATAAATCTAAATCATCTGATATTTTAAACCAACTATTGTTTTCTGACCATCTGTACCTTCCGTCTTTCATCCACTTTTTCAAACAGTTCGTCGACCTCCGCAGTACGTTTTTCCTACATCAAAGTATTCGCAATAAAACTTGAAAATACTGAAGCATAACCAAAGACTACGGACAATGTAATGGTATACCTATTAAGTCACATTAATTCAGGGATGGATTTGCTGGGGGGTGCAGAGGGATTTACTGGGGGTGTGCACCCCTCCTATGCTTGGCCAAGAGGTGTGCAGGAGGGGTGTAAATTCCAATATCAAATCCAAATTTTGGATTTGACAGGGTTTTGATTCAAACTAAAATATCGGGCCATTGATGGGCTTTCTGAACATCTAGACAATCTTATTTTTCAAACTTTTTCTGACAAGATGACCCCTTGACCATGCAGGGGGTCCTCAATGATGATTCACCCTGCCTCAGTTACTGGCCACGCCCTGCTTCATGACCGGTGCCTGCTTTGCACCCCCCCTATCAGATCAAGCTGGATCCACACACGCATTAATTTCGTTACTCACCCGTTCAACTGCTATTTTTTCTTTCTCATTTTGATTTCCCCCTTCAGTTGCATTCGTGAGTGCAGAAGCTTTTCTAAATTAACAAAATATAGATAGGATTGTTAATGCTCACTACATGCTATAGCTAGATATGAATGTATCTACCTTTCCGTATCTTCTTTAATTAAGTTGGTCAGATAAGTCTGTAGTTCAATCTCTTGTTGAATTCTCTTCTCTTCCAGAATTTGAAATCTCTAAAAGGAACACAATATGAGGTACCTGAGAAGCAGGTTATGCAATGCAGTATACCTAATTACTCTCCTACGCCTGCTCAGTAGCATTATCCTGACAATTTTACTCATCGTATACAGTCATACACGCTTGTGCAGAAGAAAGCACATTAGTTCAGGCCATGTTAAACAAAGTAATTTTACTGTGTCTTGCAAGGCAATTTTGGACACAGAGCTATTGTTAGGTAGAAACTATATTTTCAGAGAAATCGTGAGCATGAATCTTTGCCGTTATTTTTCTTACTAAACATGCCCAGAAGGCAACAAAAAATAAATGAGAATGATAATATCGGTGCGGTGAAGTGCGGGCCATGTTCACTGTTTTTCTGTGCATACATGTCCACATAACATGGCTCTGTGCAGAAATTATGTCACAAGTTGCAGCAAAGATTGTCCAATGAGGCATGTTTATTGAACTAATTCAGTTCTGTTAAGAAGAGGGTACCTTTTTCTGCGCCTGCCTAAGTGAGAATGCGATATCATCACCAAAGCTTCGTTTTTGTTCCTTAGACGTTTCTAGCGCTTCAAAGTAAGGAGAAACGATGCTATTACAATACAAACACTACAGGTTGTTGCTTTTGGGAGGGAAAATTGCCATACGGTGAGCTTTTCAGAACAGATGACACTTATAGGGGCAAGCAATACTGGTGAAACCCATCTAGGTTAGTCATCCCACACTACAAGCATCCTGATGAGGGCCCTCAAGTGCTCCAAACGTCCAAGTGTTTTCAATCTTTTTCAAATAGTTCAGACACAAACAAAGTTATGTCACACCAACCTTTTTGTAAATATTTAATACTCTCATCGTATGACTGCTGTTCAAGTAGTGCCTGGCCGAGGAAGTAATATCCTTTGACAATATGACTGTCCAGTTCCAATGCATGTCTGCAATCACTCGACGCCAAGTCCCACCTTTTTAACTTCAAGTAACACAGCGCTCGATTTGTGAACAACGTCGCCATATCTGGGCTTTTAGTCTTTAAATATAGAATATTTATTATTCCATAGCCCATCAATGCACAGATCAAAGGTGTTCTATCACCTCTGAGACAGAAGTTTGATTCCTGCTATATGCAGTTGTCTGATTATGACTCTACCAAACACTGCAAGTTTACCGGTCATTTAAACCATTATCAAAGCAACTCAATATCAAGTCATTCACACCAGACAATTAGTGTCAATAAACAACAAAACATCACGTAAATAAACAAATAGTTTCATGTATAAATTTCAAGTATACTCACAATAGCTTTATTATAACAATCAATCGCTAATTCGTACTGCTTTTTAGCAAAATAGGCATTGCCACGATCTTTGATTTCAATCGCAGTCATTTCTTTAAAATCTTTCATGATATTTCAAAAACAAAACCACAAAAAATTCATTTTGTTTGTGTTTCAAATTCAAAGGTCGCCACTTGTTTCCATCTACCAAACTGACGTTACGCCATTTTTTCAACTTTGAAGTAAAGTTAAAAACTTTGTAACTGACCCTAACCCTAAAACCTACCCTAAACCTAACCCAAAACCTAACCCTAAACCTAACCTTAACCAAATTGATGAAGAAAAATCAAGAAAAACGAATATGAAAATCTTTGAAAATCGGGAAAATTGCGTAACGTCAGTTTGATAGATGGAAACAAATGAAAACCATTCAATGTCGCGCAGATTGGAAGCCTGGGCGCTAGTATAATATGACGTCATATTTAAATGACTTCAAATGCGGCAAATTTGAAAGTCGCAAAGTATCAAACATTGCGAATTGCATATTGTTTCTTTTCCTCTAATTCTACCTGTGAATTTGGAAACAAAACCTCTATTATAAATTTGAATGCTGAATTGTTGTTGTTATTGTTGTTGTTGTGTGCTCAGTAGATGGTGCGCTCAGTAGATGGTGGTCCACCTGCAGTTATCAGAGTGAAAAAATAATTTAAGTTATTTTCATTATATGTAGAAGTCTGATAAATGGGTGACCAATACGAAATTGAGTATGTAGCTTAATTCGCTTGCTGCTATGGTCCTGAATTAGACCACCTTCTACTGCCCGGGAATTATGCTAATGTGTGGATAATTTATTCCACCTTTAATTCTCAGGGTCAATTTCGAAGAATCAGGCCATGCAGAACCAATGTAGGATACAAATCTCTCGACTCTGATTGGTCAATACTGTCTCATGCACAATTGCAAAAACAAGCATGGCTGCTGTTCGTAGGAGTGAAAAACTAAACTGATCACTTAAAAATGACAGAAATCATTGATAGATATTTAAACCAGCTCAATAGCTGCTTGAAATCCAGCTTGTCGAGCAGAGGCAACGAAGCCGCAGACATTTGCAGCGATTTACGTGCATATTGCATTGAAAATATCACTGAAACTCAAATTGGTGAGTTGACAATCTGGTGTGGACTGATACGATCATTAATTGTCAAATTGCAGCTTTAAATATTATGACATTTCTTTTCTCTATATACGTTTTGTTTTTTCTAATCTTCTTTCACTACAACAGTAAACTTTTTGAGCGGGCAATATTGCCAATACAGTGCATAAAGGTTTTGGAACATAGAAATATATACCCTCCAAAAAACACATGTATGAAGTGTATGAAAACCATGTTTTTCATCAAATTCATTTTGGATATCTTTAATACCTTATGTTACCCTAAGTGACCTTCAACAACTATATTTCATCCTGCAACTACTGACTTGTACTGCGATTGCTTTACCCCCTTCCTATTGAAGACCAATGTCTTTCTCGCACAGAAAAGTCATTTTTTCCCTAGTTATTTTGTAATCGCTGATTCATTTCTATGCACCTCCCCTCATTGTCGAACAAGTCCTTGATTGCACGACGTTTTTCTCCTTGTAACGTCGGATGATTTTACTTGTCATGGGGGGAGTGTTTGGTGTTAATGTCAAAACAATAACCATTGTTTTTCTAGCATATTGCTCATCTCTGCTTTTCAACGAAGATGGTGGCATTGTAACTTTTTTAAAAGCAGTTGTTATGGTTGATGAGGTATTTGATAGATTCCTGTGGCTAATGTCTCCAAATTGTTGCGTTGCATTTAATCCTATCTTTCTGTTATTTGAATTCATGTATTCCCAATTTAAATTGTATCTTAAAGTTTGGCAAATGCAAAGAGATAATTTTGTCGTTTCTTGCGGAGTACATTGCAAAAGTGAAAACAAGGATTTCACCCTATGCAACTGATATTAAGGTAAAATATATCTTGGCCGTGTGCAGCTATTTGTCATAGACGGATCATTGTTATGTTAATTGGAAAAATATTTCATTTATGCTGTACTCTTTATACAACATTTATTTTGAATTTGTCTAGGATATATGTTTGAAACTGTTCACAAGTGATAAAAATAGCAGAGTTAAGAATGAGACGTTTCAAGTATTACTTCAAGTAGGTAGAGTAGGGTATAAATCTTTAAACTTTCAGGTTCAGCATCGGTTGAAAGGTAGAATATAACAAACCCTGGATGTTGAGACAATGTCAGCAGATAATATGCAGCTTTTCAGAACAGTGATTTTTATTGGCTCTCAGTTTAACAATTGTTTCTGTGTTCAGAAGAACGCAGTTCTTTAGAAAATCTCCATTCAGTTGGGAGAGGTTTTCTGAGCTGCTCCATGCTGACTACGAAGGGTTAAGCTGACAAATGTCAACATCCATGCTTTCGTACAATAGTATATATGCATGTTTATATATTTTAATGTTATTTATCATTTTCTGAGCAATATTTTCTTTCCGAAACAGTTACTTGAATTAAAGTTCGATTCCACAATTGTTGAAAAGCTCAATATTGAAAATATTGTTGAAAAGTATCCTTTAAAGTATTTGTACGTATTCTATAGAGAAGTTTTAGGCATTAGGTTTTCCTCTGCCAAAAATAATCTGGGAACTAGCTACCCTGGACCTTTCCTCAATTTAACCACATCCCATTATAATCTAATTATCACAGATTATCTGACAGTACTTTCTGAGCGGTGGTAAATTTTCTTTAACAAAATGTGAAGATATTTTTCAGCATGTTGTCAACCAACCAAGCACACATCAACAGGTAATAACCAGGTGTCTTAGAAACGTCCTTGGTGTTTGAAGAATACAATTTCAAAGTATTGTATTAAGTCATTCAAATTCTGTATATGATTTATTATACTTTTTTTTGTGAAATATGGCATCTGTTTTTAGTGAAATATGGCATCTATTCATTGCTTGGGACGTTGGCTGAATTCTTCCCAGAGTTCATGGTAGCACGAGCAGATAGGCTGGTCCAGATTTATGTTGGGGTTCTTAAAGCTGAAGTATGCATCCTTTAGACTTAGTAACTAAATTAGGCCCATATTAAAGCCATTTTACATGGGGTAACTTTTGCTGCAACAAAGCCATCTTGTGTAGAAATGTACGCATAGAAAAACAGCGAAAATAGCCCGCATTTCACTCCATCGCTATATTATCATTCTCATTCATTAATTTCTTGGTTGCCTTCTGGGTATGTTTAGCACGAAAAATATCGACAAAGTAAAACGAGATTCATGCTCACAATTTCTCTGCGAATATACTTTTTACCTAACATCGCTCTGTGTCCGAAATTGCGTTGCAAAAAGTGTCTCGTGTAATAGACCTTTGGATTATAATGCACGAGTCATATTTCGCTGCAATTTGGAACGCAATTTCTGAGTGGCAGAGTCATATATGAAACAAAAGGTAAAATTGTAAGCATGGTTCGCGTTTTCAATACTCCAACGACCCAAATCTTGTACGTGTAGAGGTAAAATCTAAAGTTCTCTACTATTAATAGCAGTACGATTGTACTTTTACTACTTTATGGTGTCTTTATTCCTTTTTTTGTTAGATGAAAAAATCAAGCAAACCTGACATGCCAGTTATTGCGGGATGTCTCAGAGGTCTGGGGTCTACTCTGGTTAATTTTACTCACGCAGTTGATGAAGGTGATTAGCATGCGAGTTTTGCGAGCGTTATGCGAGCGTTGATTATTAACAATATTTAACTATTGATTATGAGCTCAAGATTTCTATGAGGTGATAGTTGATGAGGAATGAACCATCATCTCTCAGAAATCAGAAATCGAAAAAAATCTAATATTTTAACCAGCAAGAAAAAGCAGCAAAAAACAAACGTTTTTCTTTATTATTTTAATAAATTAAAAAAAAAAAAAAATGATGAGATGGCTGTCTCGCTCTCGCTATCTCTATCGACATTAGATAGCGAGGTAGTAAGCAAGCAAAATTACAAATTACAGCATTGCAAGTAGTAGTACATGATTCTACTAAAACTGTATAGAAACACGGAAAATGTTTTCTATTTCTTAAATACAGTTTTGCTCATTTAATTTGCTCATTTAATTCACCCCTTCCGGTATTGTTTGTTTTCCATGTTTCATTACCAAACAGGCCATTTTGAAACGCGCCAGGAACGTACCTGGAACGAGGAAGCATTGTTAGGCATGGTTTTTTTCTGGATTTCAGGTTCCCAGTACGCGAAAGATATTTATACTTATGTGAGGAGAGCGATTGATACAAGCGTAAGATGTTCTTCAAATTTATATCAAACTTTTCATATCTTCTTACCATAAAAGCATGTATACAATGTCATATACTTTTTAAATTTCAGGCAATAAATGTATTGCTATTTTCCCCTTGCTTTATTTCAATTTTAAACCCTTCTACTTTAGGTCGAGTATTCAAGATACGAAGTACCGCGAGGTGAGCAGATAGACTATTTCAGAATCATCCTCAGAGATGAAAAACTGTTTTCATATTCTTATTCTGACACTCTAGAGAACAACGATAAATAGTGAACAAAATAGTGTTCACGTTGTTCTCAGATCAACGCGTTTTGTGGTGGTTTTTAACGGAGTATTATCATTTTAACATCAAATGTTTAGCTGGACTGAACTTTCTGACCAGACATGCGGCGCAATACAAGGAATATTTGACGAAAGATTATGAAGTAAGTGACGGTTAAGCCTTAAGGGTTTTTATAGAATCACCCTGACGGATTCTTTAATATAGTGTATAGATTTTAATCAAATGTAGTTATAAATCTAATTAGGCAAGCTCTCGTTGATTATTCATTAACTGTAGCTAGTTTGAAATACCTTGAGTAGATTTAGAAATTTCATTCCTATTTGATTATATATTCGCCAGGTTGTATATGAGACGTTGGTTTCTTGGTGCAAGCGAAGTAACAAGGAGACGCGAGGGAATGCTTTCGCCGCCTTGGAAGCTTTCTTAAAACAGGTATGTGAGAAATACCTTGAAATGGTGGGACTCAATAAGCCACCTAATTTCTGTTGTTCTTACCATGAGTCATATGATTGTTAGGTTAATTATTCTATAAGTTCAATTCTTCGTGGATTTGCGGGTTAAAAGAATGTTCGTTTATGTTGCGTTACTTTATATAAGGTTGCAGAATGTCTTGTTACCAGAGGAAGTGAAGTAACTGTCCAGGATCAAGAAATATTTAAGGTAATAGAACGTTATTTCAAAATACAAGATAGGGAGAATGCTTTTATCTCAAGACTTTCTTTTATTATATCATTATTGTAACTTTCATTGTTTCATCGTACAGTACCCATCATATTTCCATTGCTATAGTATTTTATCAAAGCGTTTCAAAGGATCATCAATTCCAACGATAGCATAACAAGAGATATTTCAATTGCCATCAGAGGTTACGGCTATTTTGCAAAGGTAAAATATACATATCTTTTTCGAGACTTCAGCGACTATTTTATTAATAAACTTTAGCATAGTAATGGTACTAGTTTTGGTAGACAAATAAAACATAATAATAGGGAACAATAAACATATTGACAATAGACACCTCGCTATTACAGACATCACACATTATGTCTCGTGAATATTTTTAAGACAGAACGTCTATAAAACGGACATCTTTGGTATGTCCCTTCAATGTCCGTATAAGATAGGTCTGACTCTACTATTAATACTTCTTAACTTTTAGCCTTGTAAATTGTTTCTCAAAGATGAAGATATCAAGTATATGTTTACTTCTATGATTCAGATGAGCGAACAAATGTATTTCAAGTAAGCTTTATCAAAGCAACTTATAACGATTATATTTCACGTTCCTATTTGTCGTTTCATAATTTCTAAAAGTGTGTAAGTTTTGTGTAAGTACAGATTGTATTAGCGAGTTTGTAAACACTTCTACAGCGACAGTGAACTGAAAGAGGAGAAATTGCAGAACCTGCCAAGTTTTCTTGAAGCTCTGGGTTTTATTGTTGAAGAAATGGACGAGGTACAGTATTAATAATGCAGTTAGATAAGAAAGGGGTGTTAGTGGTACAATGTTAGTGTGCTGGGGTGTTAGTGGTACAATGTTAGTGCACGAGTCTTTCGCCTTTATGACCAGGGTTTGATTTCAACAATATGCAGTTGTTGATGATTATAGTTTTACCTCAGTTGCATGTGAGAAGACTTCTTCCAAGATGACTCTACGAAACACCGTAGGTTTTCTTGGGAATACTCCGGTTTCCACCTGTAGTAACACTGGACCAATGGATAGATGACCCTTACCGTTGCAGTTTAAAACTGATAGAAGTATATACAGCATATAATAGATAACGTTAGTTTCGTTTAGGTTCTCCCCTTCAGGAACACTGGACCAGGATGACCCTAATTGGACCTTTAGGAACAACAATTTCTTTATTTTAGATTCCGCACGCATTTCTTTCGTTTTTGGAGCGACTTGTTGTTGTTTTAATTGAGAAATTCCCTGAGCTTGGCAAAGGACCTCAGTTCCTCTGCTGCAAAGCAATGTTGAAGTTATTCCTCGCCTTGGCCACCAAAGGAGCGTCGCTGAAGTCATTTCTGTCTGAAATAGGTAACCGCCATATTTTATAAATACTCGATACTGCATAAGTACACTGCATAACCTGATGTACTATGTCCATTTACCATACAGTTTCATTCTTCATGATAATATGTTGATTATTTTGACTTTTTCAGTATATCAAGGACTCATTCGAACATGTTCACACCCTGTCCTTTTGGAAGAGGTAAACTTGCTTGTTTGCTTTTATAGACGTATAGGTCAGTTGTGGCGACTCTAAAAGAAAATACAGTTATTAGAGTGACTTAATTGTTCACTATGTTTGGCGATAGAGAAACAACTATAATGGAAACATTTGGCATCATTTTCTCACAACTAAAGTTGACCACAATCTGCCATTCGCATCATAATTATATAGATCTTTCTGAAATCCTGCAACTGATGTATTTTCATTGCTTTGGCAACAATAGGGTGCTGACGTGATGGAAGGCGTCAGGGCGTTTGATGTTCGCCACATCTCTTACAAAGACTACTTGGAGTTATGGGAATGTTTTCTGGAAGGTCGACAATACAAAGACCAGAGTAGTATGATCGAGGTATCTTCACTCAGACAAGATGTTCATCGCGCCATTTATGATGAGTTGGTTTTGGCAATCCTCAAAGTCGCCAATAAGTTGGATCTGTCCTCGTTTCGTGGTATGGGAATCCAAGATGAAGGCACGCCAACTGAGCAACCGTCTACCCCAGACTCACCCCGACCTCCTATAATAACGTCGGGCAGTACAACAAATCCTATCACTGGTCTTCAACCAAAAGCTCCAAAAGACTTTCAAATATTTATTAACTTGGTCGAGTTTTCCAGGTAGAATTTATTTATGTAAAAGACATTTTCTCATTCTAATTACTGTTGGTTGATCACCAACTGTTGCATGATAATGCTTGTTGCAACTTCAACAATTATACGAGTTCAGATGATGTGTTTTTTACTCAGGAAAGTTCTTTTGAAGACCAAAACGGAATGGTTTGAAAATTGGATTTATACCTTTGGGAAACAACTGGTCGTTTTATCTACAAGGTTGTTCATACAGTATTTCTTGCTTGCCTAATATATATACTTTATATATGTGACACTGTATTTCATTCAGTAATAGAGTGTATATACTCTTTCGTTGATTTTGTTTTATTTCAATTCTTTAGGTTTCCTTTGGTGAGCGGCTTTTACAAAATGCTGGAGATTGTTATGAAACTATCACGGAAACTCGACCATTTCAAGGTGAATTGAATTTCTTTCACAACTGAAATCACAGACTAAGCGGTTAAAGACATCTTGGTAAATTATTTCAAGCCTAAATACTGCATATTGCACATTGCCAAATATGTGACATTCCAAAGAAGATGTATACAACCTTGATTTACGTCAAAGGCCTTTTACTTACTTCTTAGCATATATTCATAAATTCTACTCTGATTGGGCTGTAGCATTTTCTTTGCTTTAGGGCATGACATTGAATGATGTTTCGAGCAATGTTGGTGACATGGAGGTCGATCAATTGGATTTTTCTGATTGTCGGAATTGTTTTATTTTGTTTCATAAATTTGGAACGGAGGTACGACCTACATGTATTGACCGTGTGCCATTGAGTTGTATGGAGGACTAGTTAACGTTAATTATAGTTAATGACGGAGTATGCCTATCTGAAGATTGTTTAATCAACGTCTGTTTAATTATGTTCCTAGGTTGTGGTGAAAATGAAGCAATATAAAGATGATTTGATGTCTTCGTGTCTTCAGCTTGTCTTGTCTTTGCCAAACGAGCTCGTACTCTGTGATATTGACGTTATTATTCCTGCATTGAAGGTGAACAGAACTGATAGAGTTATCCAGTATAAATGAAGTTAGTTTAGTTTAGTTTTCCTCCTGTAGTAACACTGGATCAATAAGAGATGACTCTTACTGGACCTCTAGGGAGAACAGTTTAAAACTGGTAGAGCTATCCAGTATATTGATATGATTTTCCTAATTCAACTTTTTCTAGATGGCTTTTAAGCTTGGCTTGGGTTTCCTGCCCCTGGCAGAGGCTGCCCTCGATGCACTGGATACGTGGACAGCGGAATTGCCCTCGGAAGTATTACACCCCTACCTACGAGAAGTGCTCCCACAATTGGATGGATACTTGAAAACTGCATCAGAACTAGGTTGGTTAGTTGTAGAGGCCCGTTCAAAGAATTACATTTTCCAGGACAAGTTGTTTGACGCGCGATTATAATTTAGCCTCTATCACATGCGAGAAGAGGAGCCGATATTTAACTCCAGGTACTCCGGCTTCCTCCTGGATCAATAAGAGATGATCCTTACTGGACCTCTAGGGAGAACAGTTTAGAAATGATAGAGCTATCCAGTAAAAATAAAGTCTATTAACTCGTACGTAGAGAACCTGTCATGAATTTTCATTGCTGTTTATAGAGTCATCAAACGAAAAAGAAGCAGAATCAAGGTCTAGAAAGTCGAGAAAAACAAAAGCTTATAAAAGTGGCAAAGAAAATGCAAATTCTGAGGTATATTTATATTTCTGCAGCTGTTTTTGTGTTGTTCTGTTTTGTACGTGGTTTGTGTCTGATGTAACTTCCTGATAAAAGGCCTTTGCTCGAAACTTCGAAGTAATCTTTCTCAGGTAGTTCAGACTCTAGCTTTATTTCTATTTATTATTCAAGGAAGAGAATAGTCCGTTGAACAAAGTTCGTCGTCGCATCCTGATCCTGCTTGGGAGCCTGGGTGGCAGGTGTAACCTAGGATTACTTGGGAGTGGAGAAGGATCTCTGGTTGGGTCAAGTGGGATTGCATGGGATACAAAGCAACACTTGTCATTTGCTGTTCCATTTCAAGATATGAAACCAAATATATTTCTGGGTAATTGTTACTTTCTATAGCTAAAATCACATACTTGGGTGGGTGGGTTTAAAGGTATCAACTAAGCAACATTTCCCGTTGAAGAGCCAATAATTGCATTATTTTTAAACAGCTTAGTAAATGTGTTAAAGTTAAATTACATTTTTAGATCCATTTCTTCCAAGAGTCGTGGAACTTGCAATTAGTTCTAGTGACCGTCAGACAAAAGTAAAGATAGTTTTTTCTTCTTTATGTTTCCAGTTGCAATTCGGATGACTTGCTTGTTTCGTGAGAATCGTTCATACAGTGTACCTATCTTTTATAAGTATTCTATCTTACCAGGTTGCTGCTTCTGAAGTTCTCCACTCGCTGGTGTTATTTATGCTTGGAAAAAGTGTTCAGATCCCAGATGCTGGTAGTAAGGTAATGTTCAAATTATTTTGTCTGTTTTTTTTTATATGTATTGTAAAGTTAAAATCTAAGGCTTTCGTGGTAAAATGCCCTTAGATAGTTTTAATTCTTCGCTGTGTTTTTAGAGTCCTTTAGAGAAACTATGGAAACGCGTATTTCCTATCATTGTCCAACTTGCGTGTGACGTTGAACAAGTAAGTTACAGTAAAGGAACTGATCGCCTTGTTAGTTAAAGGTTTGAATCAAACTCTGTCGCAAGGGTAAGGGACATACGTTAATTGCAGTTCTCCTCTTCAGGTGTGCCAGCAGTTATTCAAGCCGCTTCTATTTCAGTTAATTCACTGGTTTACTAACAACAAACAATATGAAAGCCCAGATACGATCGTATTGCTTGAAACACTTCTGGTAAGTTTATGTTACGATTCAGGAATTCAATTCCAGGATCACTACTGATATTATAACACAGAAACTATTAGTTAAATAACAGTTCATTTAACTTTAGTTTTATTGTATACAAGAGGTTTAAAAACTCTAAACCAGGAACAACTGTTTTTGATTGGAAATAAACTGCAAAGTAACCACTTCAGCATGATGATTTCTATACCTGTTATATAAGAAACGACTCACTCTTATGACTCAAAATTAACTATCTATGCGGGGCTTTACTGTATGTGACTATGGTCATTGACTATATGACTATAGCATAGTATGCTAATTTAGTTCCTATTTCAATTCTATTTAATTCTGTATTATTTTTGGTTATATATTTACTATTGTAGGATGGCATAGTGCATCCAACAGATACAGCTCTGCGTGACCTCAGTGCATTGTGTCTTGAAGAATTTCTACGTTGGTCCATCAAACAGACGTCGGAAAAGCAATTGGCAAAAAGTCCCATCAACATTAAGTCGTTATTAAAAAGACTATACAGTTTAGCAACACATCCTAGCGCCAATAAAAGACTTGGAGCAGCGTTGGCGTTTAATAATATTTACAGAGTTTTTAGGTAAGTCTGTTTCTTTGATAACATGTCGTAGTTTGTGTCAAATAGAAGTGATACAGGAGCATTAATTCTTTATTTTCCCATTTATTTGAAAAATCGTAAAGTACAAAAGACCGGACAAAGATGTGGCCCAACTAGCCAGCCACCGTGGTTGGTTGAAGGTTCTAGCTTTTTAAGAGTTTAAGCATTTGCTTTCTTTGTTTTGTAGGGAAGAATCATCACTGGTCGATATGTTCACTCTTGAATTACTTGTGATTTATCTTGAAAGCTTAGCAATGGCACATAAAGATGACAAGTCTTTGGGTAAATGCTTTTGCAATTTATATTTTTTTGTACAGTATGGTATATATTGTATAATATGTTGGTTCTAGGTACACAAACTCAATGCATAGAAGTAATCAGTCATCTTGAGAGAATAATTGTGGCAAAGTCCTCTGTGTTGATAAAGTCAACTAGAACGAGACGAGTGCCAAGGTATTGAAATAATTTCGTATGTAATGATGGAATGTTGGCCCTTACTGGACCTCTAGGAAGAACAATTTAGAACTGATAGAGTTATCCAGTATAAATAAAGTTAGTTTAGTTTAAGTTTCCTCCTGTAGTAACACTGGATCAATAAGGGATGATCCTTACTGGATCTCTAGAGAGAACAGTTTAGAACTGATAGAGCTATCCAGTATAAATAAAGTTAGTTTAGTTTAGGTTTCCTCTTGTAGTAACACTGGACCAATAAGAGATTATCTTTACTGGACCTCTAGGGAGAACAGTTTAGAACTGATAGAGCTATCCAGTATAAATATAGCTTTAAAATTTTCAAACAAATTTCAGAGGATTTTCAGATGATTCAGCAACACTTCTTCACCTGGTTCCTTGGCTTGTGAGCAACTGTGGACGTCCTGAAACGGAATGTCGTCATCAATGTATGAGACTTGTGTCTGTATTAGCACCGCTGCTTCCGAGTACGTAGACTTTTTACTTCTCTTTTGTAAGTATCGTGTTGGAGTGACCTGTCACAGTTGTTAGTACTTGAGTCTTTCACGTCTGTGACCGAGATTTGATTCCTGCAATATGCAGTTGTCTGATTATAATTTCACCTCAGTCACATGTGAGAAGAGTGCTTCCAGTTTGACTCCACCAAACACTGCAGATTTTCTCCATGAACTTCACTATTTGGCAGGATGTTCGTCTGCTCAGATTTGGATGAAGAATACTGTAGAATCAGATGGCAAAGATTATTTTATATCAAGGTAAATGATTAAAAAATACACGTAATAGGATCAAGTGTGTTTAGATCTGTTTCCAATCAATTCATTTATATATTTAAATGCTTGTGATTTTTCTTATAGGTTTGAAGGTGGTTTTGGTGGTAAAACTGGTATCCAGAAATATCCAACATTATCATCTACTAACAATACATTCTCCCTCACTACCACAAAACATTGGTTTGATCTCATCCTGGCAGCTCTAGACTCATACACCTGGACCTTTGGCGAAAGTTTGCTTACACCCAGCTCGATGTTTCAAGGTAAAGTCTTTTGGCTGCCTCTGTCTGCACACAAAAGACAAGATAGATCAAGGCTATTTCACTTTGACGACCATTTCATGTGAGAAGAGTGCTTCCAGTTGACTCTACCAAATACTGCAGCTTTTCTCCAGGTACTCCAGTTTCCTCCTGTAGTAACACTGGACCAATAAGGGATGGCTCTTACTGGACATCTAGGAAGAACAGTTTAGAACTGATAGAGCTATCCAGTATGAATAAAGTTAGTTTAAGTTTCCTCCTGTAGTAACACTGGATCAATAAATCGTGGCTCTGACCTCAATAGCAAAAGGAATAGTTTGATTTTTCTAAATTTCAGGGAAAACGTCAAGCGTTTTGTTCAAGTCACTCTTATTTTTCATCGACCATCTTTCCTTATATGGTATTGAAAAAGCTATGCAGTGTTTTCAAACAACATCAGAAGGTGTCAATACTCATGTTTTCTCACCCAATGAAACACAAGAATATAACAGGTAGAGAATTTAAATTCTAGTGTAGTTTAGGTTTCCTCCTGTAGTAACACTGGATCAATAGGGAACGATCTTTACTGGACCTCTAGGGAGAACAGTTTAGAACTGATAGAGCTATCCAGTATAAATAAAGTTAGTTTAGTTTAGGCTTCCTCCTGTAGTAACACTGGATCAATAAGAGATGACTCTTACTGGACCTCTAGGAAGAACAGTTTAGAACTGATAGAGCTGTCCAGTATAAATAAAGTTAGTTTAGTTTAGGTTTCCTCCTGTAGTAACACTGGATCAATAAGGGATGATCCTTACTGGACCTCTAGAGAGAACAGTTTAGAACTGATAGAGCTATCCAGTATTATAAGATTAACAATAGCGTGTTACTTTGATTTCAGGGCGAAGTGCACAGTGGTAGTGAGACTTATGGGGTTTATAACATTACTTCTTCAAATGAATGCAAAAGAATGCTTAGAGGTTGGAGACTATATAATTATTTAAAGTAGGTGGCTCGATATAGTAATCACAAAAACCTTATTTAAGAATCGCGAAAACAAAACGTCATACTATTTGAACAAATCCGTGTGACCATTTGTGCACGCGGGAATATTAACGAAAAAACTTACAAAATAATCTGACGTGAGCAGTACTATTTGAACAAATCCGTGTGACCATTTGTGCACGCGGGAATATTAACGAAAAAACTTACAAAATAATCTGACGTGAGCAGTTGCTCGCGCCATCTCGCGTCATTGCGCGTGTTATATACCGTTTCATGTCAATTGCTGACGTCATTAAAAAATTCCATTTTTGAAAAACAATGCGCTATATCTCATTATTTTGTCCGGTAACCTATGTTCAAATTTTGCATGCTGTATTGCAGCGCAAAAATCTTGCATTGTACCAAAAATAAAAAAATTCTGTAATGCCAAAAAACTTTTAATATCGAAGAAAACGCCATTTTTGCCTTTTTCAAAAAAATGGCATTACAGAATTTTGCTTATTGTTCTCCTGTCTTGCAAGTAAAATAATGCACGAAAAAAAATTGGGGGTCACCGTGCTTCTTTTCCAACTACACGAGGCGATAGGCTATTTTAGAGTGAATTTCGTACGCGTATGTTGCCATAGTAACGAACTATGTGTTACTAAAACTAACATAATTTGAAAGTAGAAACATAAAAATATATGAAAACCCTGATACCTGGGGCAGGTTGTATAAAAAAGTAGTTAAAGTCAACTATAGTTAGTGCGAAAGTAAACCAATCAGAATCGCGAATTTTAGAGTTAACTACTATTTAACTACAAAACGAGTAGTTAAAATGTAGTTCAGACTTTTACACAACCGGCCCCAGATGAATAAAACCTAAAAATATGGAGTTTAATCATTTCAAATATGGAGTTTAATCATTGAGCACCTGAATTTTTGAAAACTGTATCGAGCCATCTTAAATGAATAATATAGATCAGAAACAAAAATATTGGTGTATTAATTCTTACATTGAAACTCGTAGGCTGCAAACTTTTCGTTTCACTTCACATACTATACTGTAACAGTTTTTTTGTTTTTCATTGATCAGATTGTTCCATCAGAATTATGGACTGGAAAATTGTTTGAGACAATTGTTACGTGCGTATTTGAACCTCAGTCACTGGGATTTAATATGGCCGATCTTGAAGTCCTGGAGAAATTGCCTGAACAGGTAAAGTTATACAATATAAAATAGAAACATGATAGCTAGCTTGTATTCCTCTGTTATATCTGTACACCTCTGCGAAATAAAATTAAAAAAACGAAATAAAATAAAAAAAACGGAAAAAAAAAAGAAATAAAATAAAAAAACCCGGAAAAAAACCGAAATAAAATAAACACATAAACACCTAATTATGGTTAGGTTATTGCTACACATAAACACCTAAGCATAACTAGGCTATTGCTACCTACACATAAACGCAAAGTTAAGGTCAACCGATTTAAAGGTTAACCCCTTAACATTTTTCGAAAAAAAGTTAAGGCCAACCCATTTTCCGCCATGCACTTTTTCAAAAACTCAAAGCTAGTGCTTAAAAATGGCCAAAGAGTAAAGGCTAACCCCTTTAACATTTTTCGAAAAAATGCTAAAGCTAACCCCTTTACTTTTTGGCTATTTTCGGCCACCTTATTGGACATTTTCCATATATACTGAACTATATGTAGATATTTCTACTCGTTTTAGACATTTGAACTTTGTAAGTTATTGGCGTGCAAGTTACCTAAGCAGTATTTAGATCGGCTAACTGAAGCTCTGATATCGAAAATATCTTTGGGAGGGTAAGTGTTGGAAGTTCGAGAATGTTTTGGATCTCAAATAATTTGTTAAATCACAATATGTATTCAAGTTCAGCTATAATGCTGGCTGTGAATCTACTATAGCTATGTATCCTAACCCACCCTGTCAACTTTCAGACGTTGTAATCTATTTGAATTGCTGCCTTTGCCATTATCTGGAGGCGAGGAAAACCTAATGGACCACTCGAGATTACAGTTTCTTGTGACTGGATATCAACAACTTCACAAAGCACAGATCTTGCTCCCTGCTTTGGAAAAAGAGGTTTGAGAAATCTGTCTCTGTATTGCCCATGTATATCTACCTGAAAAAATATTTCGAGCAATTGATGGGCTTGTATCTTTTAGGGAAGATGGAATGCAGCGAAATGTTCCGAGAAATTGTTAGAGTCAGTATTTCAAGGAGTTGTCACTCAAGATTCTGGCAGACTTAGAGTTGTAAACCTCACACCAACTTCGCAAGAACTTGCTTTAAAGTTGCTGGATTTAGCCTTTGATTTAGGATTGAAGGTATTTTATAAACCTTACATTTCAGAGCGTAATTGTCAATTTCAAGATTTAGAATTTGTTTTGTTGTTTTCAGGTTGAAAGTTTACTAAAATACATCATGGATAAAACATCTCTAACTGATGCTAAAGGTATTTATATTTTCGTGTTCCCGTCCACTTTTGTTTTAAGTGAAAATGTGAGTTTAATAGCTGCCGTGCTTTGTGTCTGAACTACCTGAAAAAGATAAAAACACTTCGTCGTTCGGGCTAAGTCCTTTTCTTAGGAGATAAGTTGCCGAACCCACTAACTAAGGGCCTTTGTTTGAAACGAAGCTAAAGTGAGCCTAAGTCTAAAGCATTTTAATATTAATACAGGTTCTTCATCGACTGTTGGTATGGTATTTCATCAGACGTTTCACAAAAGCATTCAACATTTCTTTATTAAAAATCCCAGCGAACATTTACCGAAAATATTGGACTATAACAACGATGAAAGTGTATGGGTGAGTCTGTTATATGGACACAGACGATATCGGATTGAGGGATCGCGCTTTCCTTCATAATATTAGATCCTCTGAGTAACAGTTTTTATATATTATGTTGTTACTTTGCAGGTATCAAGCACCATTATTGTTGTGTTTGAAAGCATGGTAAAAGACAAGACACTAAGAAAAACGTAAGACGTTAAGTATTTTTTTTTTTTTACACACTCCCAGTCGAATTCCAAGCCTTCAATACTAGACTTTTAACTAACTTTTGTTTGACCCTATAGCTACGGTCGTAAGGTGACAGCCGTGCTTCTTGGCTCATGGAACAAACTGATGAGCTGGTGGGAAAATACTGGTAATGAGGAGTTGAAGAGGTCGACTGTGATCTTGATAAGGAATATATTACTTGTTGATCCCAAGGTGGGTAATAGGATTATACGTTGATCCAAAAACGGTAATTAACTTGGCGTTGATAAGGTCGGGGTAGGTGCCATATTAACATAGTAACAAGAGCGAATTGTGTGTAAAATGAGCAACAGTAATATACACATAGGAAAAGTGGAGCAACAGCAAAAACAAGGAGGTAACTCCGGCAACCAAGCCATGGTTCAACTCCCGGCACCTGTCATACTAAATTGGCTCCTTATCATACAAATATGACTGATAATTGAGAAAATTGTATGTCTTTTTAGTGTTTAGGTGAAGTGAAAGCTTCAAATGATATGTTTAGAACTTACAACGCCTTGCTACAAGATAAGACAGTTACATTGACTCTCAAGGTACTCAAATATGATTGACTTACTGTAGATATGATAGAGCTATTTTGCTTGGTCGTTATTTCAAAGCTTATGGTGAGACATGAATGGTATGCGACAGTTTCAACATTATTTTCTCATGTTTGCTACAGTATATTCTATTGACATTCAATATTGAATGTGTTTTTTATCTGTGTTCTTTTAGACCCAATGTTTGGAGTTGTTACCTTGCTTCACCGTCTCAACATTTCCTCCCGCACAAACTAAGGATCTAAGGTAAGTCATCCAACATTGTTTGAATTATATGCTTTGTTCTGTGATATGTTCTGATGCTATTTCCCATTGTATTTTCTTCGTGTCAGTGTTAAGAATTTTTTCCTCAGATCTGCATTGGATACTCTCGTCGCAGATAACTTCCCTTTATCATCAAAAGAGTTTGTAGAAAGCAATCCTAAATACAGCGATTATATTGCCGCTTTGGATAAGGTTTGTACAGTTTTCTATAAACTTTTCAACTGTTGATTATTTGCATGGAAACGTATAATTTATAATTTCTGTGTTTTGATTAAGAATATGACCATTCTAAATCAACAGTAACAAAAACCTGGCAACAAATTCTTTGTTCAAACTTTTTTTCTTGTAGATCTTATCTTCTCTTGTAATATCTGGCAGTTTGATGTTGTTTGATCTACTCATTTCTATCGTATGTCGAGAAGAAAGTCACAGACATGAAGAAAGAATTCAGGCTCAACTTGCGAAGTTTATTAAACGGTAAACTGAGTACTGTGTGTCTATATACTGTAGTTTCCAAGTGAAATTCAAAGCATTGGGCCAGGATGACTGGGTTAATTAGTGCAATATGTTGCTGTGAGTAAGAGTCATGCCGAAAAAAATTAGATGGTTTTTGTCCCATTTAATTATAGAAAACAGTCGATCAAATCATATCTTAATGATATTCAAACTCATTGTTAAACAATTCTCTAGACTTAACCTTCAGCAAGCCAGAGAAGCCATCGATGTTTGTTTCAAGGTATTTACAAACGACACAGAATACAGGAGTCTAACTCGGCGTGCTGTAATTGATAAAGTTTGCCTTGTCTTACTGCGAGCTACGTCATCGTCTGTGCTCCGAGAGTTTTATGTTGATCATATCAAGAAAATTATGGAAATTGTTGAAGCCAGATTTTCAAAGGTATTTCTCTTATTGCTTTCCAATTTCATGTTTCAGTTTATTGTAGAATACTACCTACACTGGACCACCACGTTTGAGATATCTTTTTCAGGTTGTTCAGACACAAACCACGGCAGCTTATTGTAGAATACTACCTACACTGGACCACCACGTTTGAGATATCTTTTTCAGGTAGTTCAGACACAAACCACAGCAGCTTAGTTCAGACACAAACCACGGCAGCTTATTATAGAGTACTACCTACACTGGACCTCCACGTTTGAGATATCATTTTCAGGTAGTTCAGACACAAACCACGGCAGCTTATTGTGGAATACTACCTACACTGGACCACCACGTTTGAGATATCTTTTTCAGGTAGTTCAGACACAAACCACCACAGCTTATTGTAGAATACTATCTACATGGACCACCACGTTTGAGATATATTTTTAGGTAGTTCAGACACAATTCCTGCCGTCGCTGTATGTACATTTGGAGTGCCTATATCACCAATGTACTGTATAATGTCTTTTTCTGATTTCCTCCAGACATCAGAAAGTGTATTTGAAAGCCAACTTGTATCAAAGCTTTGTTGTTTTGAACTTCTTGCTGTACTCTACGTAAGACTCGAGAAAACAGACTTGAATAATATGGAATCGAGAATCAACAAAGCTTACTTTAGCGATGTCAAAACTGGGAAAGAACTTACTATGGCTGTAACGAAGTATGTAAATTGTTCAGAATATATTTGATTATTGTTTCTGTACCTCAAGAAAGAACAGTTTTAGACGTGATAGAGCTGTCCAGTATAAATAAAGTTAGTTTTGATATTTCTGTTATTCTCCAGATCAGCCCATGCGGCAAAAAGCGAGAACATGGGAGGTGAAACGACACTGCTACCCCTGAGACGAGAGTACCATTGTTCAGCGTACAATGCTTTGATATCAGTCATATCTTGTACACAAACTGAACTGAAGTTTTACAATGGCTTTTTGTTCAGTGAGAATTTGACGAAGGTATGCTTTGCATAGACTGAAAATATAATAGGATTACAGCGTTCTGCTTGTATCCCATGTCATCTACAATCTAGTGCATGTTGCCACTCACTTCACTCACATATATATTTTATATACTTGGTTACCTTTGTTTCATTCTATGTTCACATTATCAGAACACTGGTAATTATATAACTACTGTGAGTTATCCTAAAAGGTAAATTGAGTGGCAACGACGTAAACATGCGCTAACTTACCAGGTCTATTTTATTTTGAGGTCATTAATTGAGTAGTCCACTTCTATCTCACCAGGGGCAATTTCTACTGGATAATCTTATCGATTGTACAAGGGCATTACATTTCGAAATGGAACTCTCGGCTCCCATTGACAAACGTACTCAGTTGACTTCAATCAGACGTGAAGCAAGAGCTAGAATTAACTCTGATGACAGCGGTGAATATGGTATGATATGGATGATAAAGTAGAGTAACAACAATTGTCATGATAGGAGGTTAATAGCCTGCCAAAGTGCCATTGCTCTGAACTTCAAAGTATGTTAATCGTTTTCAGGTATTTCCAACGCAAACCACGGCTGTTTATTGTAGAATACTACCTAGACTGGACATAGTTGAACTATAGCAAATAGAATGAAAGATTCTTGGAAACAGCTGGCCTTACTCTCGTCTCGACGAGATAGAATTTTGAAATTTGGACATTTAAGAACATTCGTTTGAAACCCTCTCGGCATTGCTGTCCTAGTTTGTCTAATCGCTTTTTTTCTATTTTTATCTTTCGTAAGGTGCTTCTCTGCGATACCTGGCATCTCAGTACCTGGCTGACAGCAGTTTAAGTGAAGAAGTGAGCCAGTTTGATTTCTCGACACCAATTCAGGCTTTATCACAAAGTGAATCTGTGAAACAGGATAAAGATATTGATGAAAACTCTGGGGTCCCTACTTCACCCAAGGTAATTTACACCATATATTTTGAGTTCGTATTTGGAATATTTTGCAAAGTGTATTCCACGCGTATACTGTATATTTCTTATCTTAAACAGAAACATAAAATATTGCCTTTTTCCTACAGGAAGTTGATATGGATGTCACATCAGAGGTGATGGAAATGGATGAACTAAACAGACATGACTGCATGGCGTCGTTGATTGGTTTGATTAACCATTTAATAAAGAACAAGATATCACCACAACCAAAGCAGGTACAATGATAAATACCAGTACACCACAGGTTTTCTCCTGTAGTAACACTGCACCAATACGAGTTGGTCGTTACTGGGCCTCTAGGGAGAACACATCAAAATGATAGAGCTAACCAGTGTAATCAAGTTAGTTAGTTTTAGTTTACGTTTAGTTCAGATTAATCAAAACCCCTTCGACAAACACTTCAACTGTGGCGCAAAGCCCCTTCGTGAGGCGGTATGTAGGGTACTACTGCCTGACAAAGAGCGTTCGCTGTGTTTTTAATCAGACACAAACCACGGCAGGTTATACGGCAATATCAATCTATCTTCCAGGGTGAAGCAGCTAAGGAGATGCCACCATGGATGTCATATTTACAGAAGAAACTCTCAGATCACTCCACTCAACTAAATGTCAGATTGTTCATTGCAAAATTGATCACTAACTTACCCGAGGTATGTGTGTGAATAGAATATATCTTGGCGTGTCTCAGTAAGCGTCACGGGGCAGCAATGGTTGTACCTTCAGAACTGCTGTCATGTGCGGTTGTGCGATGCATCGCACAAATTAGCATACCATGACTTACAGTGATTGTAGTGTGGTTGTCATGTGCGGTTGTGCGATGCATCGCACAAATTAGCATACCATGACTAGCAATTAGCATACCATGACCAACTCGCAAGCTCGCTGCGAGTACTTTCATCTAATCACAATTCTCGACAGTTTATTTTAATTACATGCAAGAACTCGCAGCGAGTTTGCGAGTTGGTTTTGCGATGAGTGGAAAAGAGCCTTTACAGAGACAATTTGTTTAGAAACTTTTTTCTCACTCTTCAACAGATATTTGAACCTTATGCCAAGTTTTGGCTAAATCCGTTGATGGAACTTATTCTCGCTCCTGATTTCATGACGTCAGAACTGAACTATTTCGTCATTGATATTTTGGTCACTATGTTATCCTGGTCAGCGGTGGCTATTCCCGAGGTACGTCACTTTACATTGTGTCACAGTTGTTAACTTAGGAATATTTGAATCAGTTAGCAGATTGGTTGGTGAGGTTCTGTGATTTTTGGTGAATTCATTGACCTCTGTTTTAGGATTCATATTCTGGCCGACATCTGACGAACCGTCTTTTGGAGTATTTCATGGAGAGATGTGATCATCCAACTAGGGGTATCTTCAAACATAATTTGGAAATTATCAAAACGTTTGTCGAAGTTTGGAAGGAAAGAATTGAAGTGCCTTGCAAGTATGTATACTTTATACGTATACCATTGTCTAGCAATTTATGAATTTAAAAGAACAATCGTGTACAATACTGACTGTACTGTATCTAAATTTGATCTTTTTTCACGTAGATTGATACATGAAAAGTTTTCAAATGCGGACATTAACAAGAAAGGAAATTCCGTTGGGATTCAATTGATGGGAATTGTATTGGCCAATAAGATCTCGCCATTCCGACCTGGATGTGGCGTTGATATAGAAAGGTAGATGCAGTAATTTACTTATACTGGATAGCTCAATCAGTTCTAAACTGTTCTCCCTAGAGATCAAGTGAGGCGCATCTCTTACTGATCTAGTATTACTGTAGAAGGCAACTGGAGTACCCAGAGAACACCTGCGGTGTTGATAGAGCCAAAGTGGAAACACTCTTCTCACAAGTGACCAAAACCAAATTACAATTTGACAACTGCATATTGCAGGAATAGATTCACGGTCACAGAGGTGAAAGACAGACCTACGAACCACTGTGCATGCCACCAATTGGGTGAATGTTTTTCAGATTCTATCAAAGTTTGGTAAGAAATCTGAACTTCAAATACAAGGATGTCCACGCAGCTGCTGCTGAGGTGATTGGAATGACTTTGAAGCATTTGTCTGAAGAAGAAGACAAGGTAATTTTAGGATGAACTTGAATATGAGCGATCATACAGTGCATGATTACATGATTGTTTACAAAACATATGCGCACGAGCATGGGCTAACAGGTCCTAACCTGCGATGGTGTATTGTTAAGGAACCTGTTTCATATTTTTTCTAGGAATCCTGTAATGCTTTGAGTGAGTTGCTTTGCGACAAACTTTCCACGATGACTAAAGATCTTGATAAGTTTATAACTTGTGTTCATCAGTTACAAGTTCACTTTCCTCCGATTGTTGACAGGTAAATTTTTGTTGTAAATTCATGGCATTGTAACACGAGAAAGACATATTTTTTACTAGATTCTCGCTAGTTTGTATCTATACACTTCATATTGTTGGTCCTCAGCGCAGGGAGCATTCAATACACGTCCTTTGTGGTAGCTTCTCCCTAGCCTCTATAGTCTTGAAATAGTTGATTCACAGTCAAGACAGAGGACTTGAAATACATGTCCTTTGTGGTTGATTCTCTCTGTCATAAACTTCAAAAGATTTTCTCCTAAGCAGTTTTGAAATGCATGTCATTCATGGCAAATTCTCACTAGCCTTAACTTCAAACGGTTGCCCCTCAACGTAGGTAGAAGTCTTTAAATACACGTCCTCTGAGGTACACGTCCTGGACATTAAGCGGAAGATGAGTCAGCAATTTTATGTTTGTTGATTCATGAATTATTTTTTCAGGTTTATAAATCAAATCCTCTTCGTTTTACCAAACGTCCACGGTGAATTTAAAACACGATGTCTTGAGATCATTCTATCAAGAGTAAAAGTCATTCCTAATCTTTTTTTGGAACTCAAAACTAAAGGATTTATGAATATATTGACTCACAGGTACTGACAATTTAGCTCTATCAGTTCGAAACTGTTCTCCCTAGAGGTCCAGTAAAAGTGAAATAGTGAAAGAAATAAATGTTCTATTTATAAATTATAATAATTGAAAATAGAAAGTAATATACAAGTTGCTGAAAACTAAAATATTTCTTGCAATTTTAGGGATGAAGCGTCGCAAGTTGCGTGCTTGAAAATCATTCTTGGTCTACTGAGTATACTCAGTGTGGCAGACATACAGACGTTGATGCCAGCTGTCACAGATTTTTCTTCAAATAAAAGTGTAGTTTGTCGTGGATTGATGTTTGATATTCTTATTTGGATCTACGATGCTTATCGGTATGTCAATGTGTCTGTGATAATCAATTGTATATTTCACAAGGCTTTTTTAAACGGCCCAAATGTTATACCTTGTTTCTGTATTTTTATCGGTTCCAGATTTGACGAAACATTTAAGAACGAGGAAGGCTCAGAAGAAGTTTTAGTTACAGCGAAAGATTTCTTACTTCAAGGTTTGGCTGATGAAAGTAAAGAAATTAGGTATTTTATGATCTAATTCTGTCATTCTATTCATTATTGCATCCGTTTGTGGACAATCTTGATGGCTTTTGATACATAAAACAATTTCTTTTTTCATAAGTGATGCAGTGGTTTGTAACTAACTATTTAATGAAATAACATTCGCATACAATGCAGGTTAAAGTTGCGAAATTTCTGGAGTGATGAAACAAGATTACCTAACTCAACTTTGGAAAGACTGGTACAAGTCCTGCGTGCGATGTATTCTCCTAACACTGAATCTCAGGTATATAGACTTAATCTTCTAACGCTTGTTTATGCTTGTTGCCACCCAATTCACAATGCCCAGTTACCACTGTTCTGATAATGTAAGCATAGAATGAAACAAAAATAACCAAGCATTTAAATTATATATGTGAGTGAATTGGGTGACAACGGGCATAAACGCGTACATTAGCTTAATGAGAGTTTGATAGCTTTCGATTAATTTATATCTTTTGGTTTTTCTTCGTATAGTATCTAAGCTACACGACAAATCTCCTTCTGCAGCTGACATCACAGAGTCCAGATTTTGGACGCCTGATTTTTGAGCAACCTCTTTCAGAATGCAAATTCCAGGTTAGACTTGGAGAGAGTCATTATTCTATGTAAATGTGGAACTATACGTGTGGTGTTTTCCTCTTGTAATAGATCGATAGGGATGCTAGTAGCATTTTAGATCATCTTTGATAAAAACACTGGACGGAAGTGTCGAAACATTGGGTTGTGAATGTAATTTCTTCATTTATTTTAACCAGAGTAGCGAGCGAATACTTGTCTGATATTATACCTGGTTGCCATGAACTTAAACTTTATCGTAGATAATTTTCCTGGTAGTTTAGATACAAACAACGGCATCTGGCTTACTAAATAATCCTACAAAATGTTCCCCATTATCTAGGAATACCAAATCAATTATTCCTGGCAGCAGAGAAACTCGACTATGACTCCATTGTTCATTGCAACACAAATGCCTTCTTCGTCATCTCAAGTTTCGTTCGGTAGTCTCTCTATGGATGTCACAGACGGCGGTCAACTGCGAGCCACTCAGAATCTACAGTTTAGTATGACACAGACCGCGAGTGGAACCGGAGCGACTGCTCAGACTTACGATTGGTTGAACCCTAGCAGCCTTGTAAGTTAATACTAGTACCGTAACGATAGGTCCTCGCATGTAAGGTAACTGATGGAGCTATCCAGTATAAATAGAGTTAGTTTGGTGTAGGTTTAGAATTGTTAGAGCTTTATTTCTATATTAGCGTTTCTCTCTGGAACGTTAGACTAAAAGAAAGAAACGCTTTAAACTATTTCCTCATTTAGGATACTTCCCAGTCTGTTTCTGCATCGTTTTCTGTTGGAACACAATCTTCCAGCTTGTTGTTTAAATCAAATCAAGACAGACGAAGGTTTAAAACTCTTAAACCAAAGTCTGGTTTACCTTCGACCTCGTCAGCTGCCCAGAGTGGTAGTTCTTCAAATGAAAGTAAGTTTTGTTTTGATGTTTACACACTTTGGAATCTGATGTTGTTAACAAGTTGGTTACTAAACAAGCTTGTAGTAAGCTTGTTGACAAGTTGTAACAAGCTTGACATTTTATCAAGCCGTAGCAAACTTGTTGTTATCAAACTTGTTGCAACTTGTTGGTTGGCAGAACTTTTACCAAGCTAGTTGACAACAATCCCTATCATGCCTTTTGGAACAACTTGTTGTGGTCATCAAGTTGTTGCAAGTCTTTATACAGTAGTTGAACCATAGAAAAGAGTAGATATAAAATCGTACTGTTATCTCGTCCGAGTCATCAGTCCGAGACTCCACAAAGTAGAGGATTAATAAATATAAATTAGGGCGTTTTGACTGATCTCAGACTCTTAAGTCCTCAGTCCAGAGTCCTGGTCAAATTGATTGGTTTCTATTTAGCCGTGGCGGTCATGACCTTATCAAAGTGGCCGATGTAAAAGAGTTTCGATATATCTCTACAATCAGCTAAGACCAGGCTAAGACTAATTTGCATAAACAGTAACAGTACGCAAAATGGATTGAGAGTATTTCACGATGGTCACAATGACTTGGTCACGAATCTTGGTTTAAAGATAAAGAAATTAAAATTTTTGTGTTTTTTTTTTCAGATTCTTCTCAATCTGAAAATATCATGAAATTGAAGAGAAGATTTTTAAAAGACAGAAAGGAAACGGATGTGTATTTTGCAAAGAGGGAGATTGCTCGACAAAAATTACGAACGGTAATGACGTATTGTGGTTTGCGATCTGTTCCATTGGATCTGTTCATGTTCCTTCAGTGGTAATGCTGCATTCTCTCCTCGTTTCTAGGAATCTTTGGAGAAACAGAAAATAGCGCGGGAAAACAAAGTCGTGATGTACCGGAAGTACAGAGAAGGTGATCTCCCGGATATTCAAATCAAACATTCAGATCTCATCACTCCACTCCAGGCCCTTGCGCAGGTATGCTTCAGATTCTATACTGTACCGTCGTTTGCATATAAGGATGAACAGTTGCAGATAAAAATATTGTCCATTCTCACATAAAACTTATATGTTTGTCAAGACCATTTGAAGGTTTTAATAAGCTCTGTCAATCACCGTGAGGCTAGGTAGACATTATTGGTTGATTAAATTGTCAAAAGCCTATCAAAAGCTCAATGTTGGCCAAATTTAATACTCACAACCACAATTTAAGTACAGTGATTTCTTACTCTTAAACTATCCTTAATATTAATCCTAACCCTAATCTCAACACTTTTTGAGGAAATGTTTTGAAAAGATGGAAACTTTTTTTGTGTAACGTTTGTTTGGAGACAGTTTAGAACACATTAAAATTTCAGTTTGAGAAATTTGGTAGGTTGTAGTTTATTGACTTGTATCAGAAAATTCAATGGCTTACATTTTATCTATATTAACATTACTTACTAACTTTGGTGCATAAATTTAAAAAAATTAATCTATATTAACATTTTAACATAATAATTATGATATATGAATTGTTAGAATAAATGAAAGATTTTAGTTTAGAAATATCGCGCTTTAAGTTACTTAATATATTAAATTATCAGATTTTTGTCCCAACAGTTCAATTGAATACATTCTAAGAAATTGGTTTAAGAACTGCAGATGCAAGACTTCGTTTAGTTGTCATTGGTGACAGTTCTCTCCATACATTGGTATTTAAGTCCAAGTACTCGACTGAATTGAGATATGTTTTAGTTTTATAATCATAGCCACCCATAACAATGATAACATTGCCAGTGATAACTGCTGCACTTAACGCTCTTTTATGATTAAGGCAAGGTAACATTTTAATTTTCCCTGTTTTCACATCATACATTACTACACTGTTTAATGTTTGACCTTTCTCATTAACGCCTCCAATCAAAATTACATTACCTTTATAACTAACAGTAGCCATATCAGCAATAGCAAATGGCAGTGGCGGTAAGGTTTTACATTCATTATTGTTAATATCAAACACGTATACAGTGTTTTTAGCATCCTTGAGGTATTTTGATGTCCTTCCTCCAAAAACCATCACCTGGTTGTCAATGATCTGACAACCATGGCTGCATCTAGGTTCTGGCATCTGGGTCAACAATTTCGTGCCATATGGCGGATTTAGTTGCATATCATAAATGCCATCTGAAACATTGTCACCGTCACGTCCACCAGTTAACACCGCAGAATTTTCATGACAAACTATTGTGTGTCCACGACACGTGATTGGCATCTTGACAGGAGACTTGATCCATTCTATCTTGTCAACATTCAAGCTTTCAACACTGTCAGTGGTCTCGGTCCCAGTCCATCCACCACCGACATATATTTCACGCTCATGGACAAATGCTGAAGCGGCTGATCGTCCCTTTTTCATTGCTGGTTCTAGTGTCCAGGAATTATCGGGCCAGCTGTATGACTCTACGGAATTAAGGTTAGTCTTACAATCATTCCCACCACAAACAAAAATTTTGTGTTTGCCAGTAAACCATTCACTTCTCTCAATTGCTTCTTTTGTAAGATATACCATTTCCTCTTGAGTCGTCTTTACTTCATGTTTAACGTCCCCCATATCATTCTGAAAAGTATTCAATCGTTTCGCTAAATCGTCCATTTCTTTTCGCATGAAACACGGGTGTACACGACTTAACGTCCATATTACTCGTTCTCCACAATCGTCGCAAACGATCTTACGAAATTGACAAAGTTCGCGTTCGTGTCGTTCTTTCTCGTGTTGGTTCATCACTTCTGCACAGCTAGCGTTTGTACAACGTGTTGGTGAATAGCCACAGCTCCCGACATGCCGATCAAGAAATTCAAGCTTGATCAACTTTCGACAACCACGACTTGCGTGATCGCAACGAATCATGAGATTCTGCAACAAATCGATCAAAATTCTCGGTGGTTTGGTTAAGGTTTCTTCTGTCAGATGATGTTGACACATTGGACAGCTTTCGGAGTTTTTGTGCAAATTCTTTCGAATACACGAGCGACAGAAGTAATGCTCATTCGGGCATTGTACCGGGTCTTTCAAAACCTTTAGGCAAATAGAGCACTCTAGTCTACCGTCTACCTTGTTCTCAAATCTCTCTTCTTCATACCCGCCAAATGAATTTCTCCTCGCCATATCTTTTGGTTGTCGTCGTTAATAATTATATTTGGAAGATTTTGTTATAAGAAGAGTAAGTACAAAGTTCTCTTGTACTCTTCAAGTTGCTTTATGAAGAACGACGCGTTGTTGTGTTTGTTATATACATTGTGTACTGGTGGTGTTACCTTGGTACTACCTGTTTCTTAAACGTTTTGTTTAGTTTAGCAAAGAAGATAGCGCTTATCGTTATCAACAAACGCTGTGTTGTTTTGAAATGTGTGGTAAGCGTGACGCCGTTTTTAAAACGTGGGTTGAATTGTACAACTTGTTTAGGACTCGTTTTTTGCATTAAAGATGGTCAAATTGGTTGACAAACTCGTAAATTTGAATTTTAGGTAGCGACTTGTTAGTATTCTGAACATATCCTGCCTTAACTCGATATAAAAGCATGTCGTTTAAACTGCGTGTTTACGCGTCGCTTATTTAAATTTGCGTGGCGTTTGCTATGGTACCGCGTTCATAACAAATCATTAACTAAAACTTTAAGAACCAAATAGACGTGTCTTCTTGACAGGATGTGTTAAATGAATTTATTTTCTGTTGGTGACTAGCTTCTTTCAGTCACTTTTTGAATGTTTCGTTGAAAATGTTTCAGTTAAGTTGAGGGTAACTGAGCGTCTGTCGCATTCGCATGGATAAAAATAATTGTGATATTTTCTTAAACACAATAATATTTTGATTGTACCTGTTATGTTTATTCAAATGCGGCATTTAATGGAGTCAATATGTTATTTTGTCTTCCCCGCTGTTATTTCATCTTCTTCACTTAATTACCTCAAAGTTTTCCGAAAATTGCCGAATTTCATTCTATTCTCTTAATGACTTAAATTTAAGCATTTTTAGGGAGCCATCTCTGAAGTATTGAATATAATCTATATATTTGCTTCAAAGATGTTATATAATTATATGTTATATTTTAAATTTCTTATTCCTTCGTACTAATTATTTTCCTATTTCGTCTTCAATTGGCCATTGTACTGGATATTTTAAAACCTTGAGACAAATAGAGCAATGTAGTTTAATATCCACTATTATTTCAAACCCCATTCAAAGTTTATAAAGTACATATTTTTAAATCACACCCAAGACCATCATGACAGCAATTAGGTAGAGTTTGGTTGGTTCTTTCCTGTGCTTTGAGGGTTTTAAATATATATATGTTATTTACCGGCTGGGAGGTCCGTACTGGAAAAATATTTTCCCGAAGTCTCAGAAGCGGCCCGAGACCGAAGGTCGAGTCTCTGAGACTGAGAAAATATTTTTCAATCTGACAAACGGTAAATAACGTGTTTATTTTTTCGTGTTTATTTCTTCACTCCTTTGTTTGTTTTGGCGCGAAAAGTTGCGAGAGGTCCGTCCTGGTGTGATACGGACCTCGTACTCAGCCAATCAAAAGGCTCTATTTTAGTTACGGACCTGAGTTACGGACCTCAAAAAAAATAAATTATTGTTATCAGTCTATGAAGCGATATGTATGACTAGTTTAAGTTTAAGTTTTGGTTATTTTTCAGTGTGACAGTAACATCGCCAAGCAGTTATTTTCGGCAATCTTTCAAGGCATTTTTTCGCAAATGGACGAGAACCTGACAGACACGCAGGCAGAAGAAGCCTTCAGTGATATTCAAGGCGCATTGAATAACATTATGACGTCATCGTTACAGTATTTCCCGCCTTTTATCTCGTGTATCCAGGTATGAATGTAGATTGTCCACTGATCTAAAATAGTCTGCTGGATAGCGCAACCTATTGTTCACTGGTGCAGAAAATCAATCCAGTTAAACATTGCCAGACAATAGAAATATTAGTCGTCTTTTTGTGGCAAACAAATTTTTGAGCCCCTGTGTGTTAAATCAGACTATTATACTTGCCATTGTGATCTATTCTAATTTTTGGTTCAATCCTATTTGTATACTGATTTTCATTATTATTTAGAACGTGTGTTACAATGAAACAAAGTTATCCCTGGAAGCTGGAAAAGTAACAACGACCTCAATTGGAAGTCTACAACAGCCTATTGGTGTGTATTTGATAGCTAAATATATGTATACAAGAACAGAGACATGTCTTATTCACTACAGGGGAAAACCGAAACTAAACTTACTTTATTTAAACTGTTCTTCCTAGAGGTGGAGTAAGGGTCATCTCTTATTGATCCAGTGTTACTACAGGAGGAAACCTAAACTAAACTAACTTTATTTATACTGGATAGCTCTATCAGTTCTAAACTGTTCTTCCTAGAAATCCAGTAAGGGTCATCACTTATTGATCCAGTGTCAGTGCAGAAATCGAACTCGTTCACACACAAATGCACACACACAAATTGCTGTGCCTCTAACATCATATTTTCGCGACGGCTGTGTATTCAAGCATTCTACTATATCAAACCAAAGTATGTTTCTACGTAGGTATAATGCTGTTAGAAAAACAAATATTACAAATGTCTGATGACTCTGGTGAACGTCCAACAAAGAGACAGAAAACTAGTGCCAGTCCCTCTCCCGAGGGCACGGCAACATGGATTGAACTATCCAAGTAAGATGTGTAATATACCATACGCGAGAAGGAGATTATTATAATGATTTGAAACAACGAAAAATGTGTTGAAAAACGAGGCGCTAGTTTAGTTTTGAACACACTGTGGAGTGTTTTAAAGTCACTATTATAAACGACTTCGAGTGTGTGATATAATTTTTCAAATAACTCTGTATGTAAAGAGAAATTGGACGCGAAAGTTTGCTCAAAGTAACGAAAATTTTTGCTTTTGTTCATAATTACCAACAATTGACATTGTAGTATCTCGTTAAGTCAAAAATATTGTAATGGTGTCATTAATCTTTCGATATCGTCTTTTACCTAGGCTTTACAAGTCTATTGAGGATTTTGATGTACTTCGAGGGATATTTAGCAGTCAGATTGGTACCCAGGCTATTACTAAAGAGGCACTCGAAGCTGAAGGCCGAGGGGATTATACTAAAGCACTCAAACTGTATTCTCAAGTAAGAATTTACTGTCAAAATGTGAGTCTTGAGCTCTAGATAGAGTCGTATTTCTGTCTGAATGGTTTGAAACCGTGCAAATGAAATGTAAAATAAATGCATTCGGAATAATTACTCAAAACGGTGCCTGACACCGGAAGTCCTAAAATAGTTTTCAAATGCCCTTTGGGACTTATAAACAAACATGCGAAATGGAATATAGTTGACTGTATGAAATATTCTGAAATATTGTGTTATCGACTTCAGCCTAAGGGTGTGGTAGTAGTAATAATTCTCCATATTACGCTTAACATTATCCAATAATTATTAATCATGATTTTGGCCACGATATTCATTTTCATTTGTTTCCAGGCTACAAGTTGCGAGCAGTGGTCGGGAGGCGATCCTCTGCAAGTTGAAGAAGACTTGTGGGATGACTCCATTTTAGAAGTACGTTAATGAATAGGAGATTAAACTACCAACCAAAATGTCGACACTCGTCGAATTTAAATTCATTATGAAATAGAAACATCGTTCTCAGTACACTGCGCGTTTACTTTTGTTTTTGGACTCGGTTTATGATACTTTCAAAAATAATTTTAAATATTCCCGAATTATTTTTGTTCGTTCTTTAGTGTTGCAGACATCTGACACTTTGGAATAAAATGGAAGAATGTTGCGTGGTGAACTTTGACGAAGAAGATGGTGTGATAGATTTGGATCAGATATGGAGCGACGAATATTTCAAGGTTAGATTCACCAGTTCTCGTCTATTTCCTCTCCCATCCTTGCTGCCACGTCCATTTTCACTATTAGGGAATTTAAGCTTCACGTTTGAGGGCAACGGCAAACGGCAGAGTCGAATTTTCTTGGCAGAATTTTCGCTTAACTTCTTCGCTTCATATTTTCTTTCTTATCTCAAAAGAATCATCATACATTACAGTTTTAAAATAGCAAGTTAATTCTCCCTTTATTGCCTTATAGCGTAAAATTTTTTTTCGCCTGGCGTTTGTCGTTTGACATATGAACGCGAAGCTTAAACTCTCTATTAAGCCTAGTGGCCAGTGGCCACTGTCATGACCAAGTTATGTTATGAAATAGTCGGCATCTATCTTGTCTTATGTGTGTCATGGTCTTTAATGGTTGCAAAGGTATATCAGCGTTCTATCACATCGACCACCTTGATGTTCACGACCGTTACGATATTTTCATTCCTAGGAACACTATCTACCTTTCCTACTTCGTTCAAAGACGAAAAAGTTCTGTTCCGGAGAACAAGATGAACAGTTTTTCAATTTCATTTTCAATTCTTTAAAAGACGAACAACGGAAGGCCCACCTTGAGGTATAAACTATCTCTAAATTGTGTAAATAACCGTTTAACAAACAACGTATAATATAATTACTGTTATATTTCATTTTACAGAGCAAATTCAGTGATTTATTGGCATTACTCTTTATACTTCAACAAGATTACGACAGGGCCAGATATTACACTGGTACTTGTCTGCAGGCTTTCCTCGAGGTAATATGAAGCTAACTTTGACATCTCTTATCGAACCAGTGGTGTTTGGTGGACTGAGATAAAATTATAGACAAGGCAACCATTTCTAAACTATATTTTGTTTCTGTAATGTATAGGATTGGTCTGGTCTCGACTCTATGATGACTTCCAGTCGTTCAGCACAGCTACAATCACTTCAAGCTTTGACTGAAATGCAAGAATTTCTTGATTTTATTAGCAATGAAGGTAGCATCTTTTACCTACTTATACTGATTGTCTTGCTTGTTAATTTGTATTCACACGAGCGTAAACACGCGATCTTAATGCCCTATCCTGATTGGTTTATCGTCTAGTTAATTTTTCAACAACTTCATCAACTTTGTCGCTGTTAAAGAGATGGTCGTCACGTGAACCGGATCCTAAACTGCATTCTGTGGATATTTGGGATGATGTGATGACAAATAGGTACATTTGATGTATTCTTACTATATAGTGTAAAAGCTTTAATGAAACTAAACTAACTTTATCTATACTGGATAGCTCTATCAGTTCTAAACTTTTCTCCCTAGAGGTCCAGTAAGGAACATCACTTAATGTTCCAGTGTTACTACAGGAGGAAACCTAAACTAAACCAACCAACAGTATTTATACTGGGTAGCTCTGTCAGTTGTAATAATGATTAGAAGTCCAGTAAGAGTTATACCTTATTGGTACAGTATTGCTATATAGGAGGAAACTAGACTGTCGAAACAAAATCTGCGATATTTGGTAGAGCCTAACCTAAAATGCTTCTTTGTTAAAAGCTGATGCGAAAACCATGGACTGTAGAAGCTTGCACTTCTTTATTCATTTCAATTAGATCTGTATATCTTGACAAGATTTTGATGAAGTTTAACAAGTCTTCACAACTACGTAATAGGTATATAACGTTATACTATATATATATAGATGGTTTTCATTAGGTGGGTCAGTGCAGAACTTGGTTGTGAAAAAACATTGAATATCTTGTCTAGTACGTTTTTCATCTTCCTGATTTCTTAGTGAGGACTCGATGGAAATTGATGGTTGTACTATCAACACGACGCAACTGGAAGATTTATTTATGAAGAGACGAGTCATGTTTAGTTTAAGACTTTCTGAGGTCGCTACTGGACAGGTAGTTCTATTCCTGATGTATATCTAATTCGCATTTGACCGGCTGTTATCAGAGTGAGAAAATAATGTTTCAACATAAATTTTTGGTCTTTTAGGTCAACTTTCCAGTTGCAAAGAAGCAATTGCAGAATTCTTTACATTTGATCAAAGATCGTTTGAAGAATGACCGGGAACTGGAAATACTCTGGACTCATACGTACAGTGATTTAAACTGCAAGAAATGTGTCATACTCTCACCATCCGAGGCCATTGATACAGCAATTTCTGCTATAGAACAGCTAGGTAAGGTGTTGATTGTGGTGTGATATGGTTTGGCTTGGTGTGGTGTGGTATGCTGTGGAGTGGTGTGGTATGGTGTGGTATTGCTAGGTATGGGTTGGCTTGGTGTGGTCTAGTATGTTGTGGAATGGTGTGGTGCTGCGTGGTATGGTATGGTATGGTATGGTATGGTATGGTATGGTATGGTATGGTATGGTGTGATGTGATGTGGTAAAGTATGGTATGGTGTGGTGTAGACGGTGTGGTGAGGTATGCTGTGCTGTGCTGTGCTAGGAACTAGTATTTTGTCTATTCTGTATGTTGTCTAAATTATCTTTTGTTAGATAAAATAAAAGACAGTAAAATACTTCAAGATGATCTGTCAACTGGCGTCCGACATCACTTACTGAAGAGCAGTAATCTTGATGCGATCACGAATGTCTTAGGCCTACAGGGTTTGTTGAATACGTTGTGTATTAGCGTTTTCGGTAAAAATTTCTCCGAAAGCAAAAATGGGGATATTTATACGATAAGAAAGATATAATCACATGCAAAAAGAAGAAAAAGATTAAGAAATTAAGCAATTGACCTCAATTTGTTGCTTTAGGAACATGGGATTCACTGAAGAGTGAACTGAAAGAAAAATTACATGCTCTGTATTGTGGTAAAAGTCTTGATCCGTTAGAGAAGGTAAAACAAATTAGTTCTTTTCTTTATCATGCCGAGTTAAGATGCCCTGTCATTGTTCTACAAAGTTTGCTAGCTTGATAATATCAAGTTCTTCTGTATTACATTTTAACCCAATTTTTCCATCAGGTGATGAGCCAGGTAACGACAAAATCGTTCACCACTCTACAATTGGCTGTGAAAATCGCACAAAGCAATGAAAACAATCTCAAGACCTCAGACTCTAGGTAAAATAACTTGGTGCGGTTGATGAATTTACGAGTATATAGTAAGTAAAATTGTTTGTTTTTGCAACAAGTTTTTGGCTGTTGAGTACAGTATGTTGCAAAGGAAACCTTATTATGGAATTATTTTATAGCATGGGGTTCTTACTTTCAATTATCTTATCTTAACCAAATATATTTTACGTTTTCAAAACTTTTAGAAATAAATTGGTTACAAGTTTAATGACAATGGCAAACTTTTGTGATAGATTACTTAGATTGAAAGAAGAAGGTACTCGCAGTTTTAAATTTAACATAGTGTTTCATGTAGATTGAATTATTGTTATCTGCAAGTTGTTTCAAAATTCCTATCTTTTTAGACAACGAACAAACTCCGAAATTGGATATGAAGGTAGTCATGGGGTGTTTTTAATGTTTATGATTTAAATTATAAAGACTTTTCACTGTGGTGTTTGGTAGAGTCAAACTGGAAGCACTCTTCTCACATGTGACTGAGGTGATAATCAGACAACTGCATATTACAGGAATCGAACCTCGAACACAGAGATGAAAGACACATGCACTAACCACTGTGCCACATTCATCCCACGAGTATTTTTTTGTATTTCCAACTTTTTCATTGTAGATGTTCCCAGGTATTGTAATACGATACGTGCTCAAGTCCATGGCATATGAATCTACTGAAGCTCTTCAAAAATTCCCAAGACTTTTACAGCTTGTAGAATTATACCCTGGCGATGATGTTGAAGCGTTTAAACGAAAGGTATAACTGTGGAAATCTCGGTCGTTACTGGATCACCAAAGAGAACAGTTTAGAACTGATAGAGCTGTCCAGTATAAATAAAGTTAGTTTAGTTTAGGTTTCCTCCTGTAGTAACACTGGATCAATAAGAGATGACTCTTACTGGACCTCTACGGAGAACAGTTTAGAACTGATAGAGCTATCCAGTATAAATAAATCGGGCCGAAGCCTGCACGCAGTCTATATCTTTACATATTAATTCTATTTTGTTATGATTGTTATGACTACTTTATTTTCATTGGTTAATATTTTGTTCACGTGACAGCTTTTATAGCGTTGCTATAAAAGCTGATGTAATGTGTTTATCTGTCTACTAATTTCTCCTGACGAAGGGCTTTAGCTCGAAACGTCGAGATTTTGTTTATATCTTTTAGGCACACGCGAAGCAACCCTTAATTTGTTCAGTATAAATAAAGTTAGTTTAGTTTAGATTTCCTCCTGTAGTAACACTGGACCAAGAAGAGATGGCCCTTACTGGACCTCTAGGGAGAACAGTTTAGAACTGATAGAGCTAAGTAAAGTTAATTTAGTTTAGGATTCCTCCTGTAATAACACTGGACCAATAAAGATGACCCTTACTGTACTAGAGGGAAGTACTCATGAAGTATTAATCAGCAATGATATATTGTTTCTACTTTACCAGAGTTCAGACGTTCCTTGCTGGATGTTTATAAGTTGGATTAACCAGATGGTGGCACTTCTTGATAAGAGGGAATCTCATGCTGTTCAAGGGATATTGCAGGACCTCGCTAAACATTATCCACAGGTAACACTAATTATTCAACTTAGAATTAGGATTAGAGTTAGGATTAGAGTTAGGAATAGTTTAGGGGTTTCAATTGTGGTTGTTAATATGGTAATTGACTCAATGTTTTGTTATATTTTTATAGGCACTACTTTATCCATTAAAAATCAGCAGTGAACAGTTTAAATTTGGTGGCTCGATTGAAGAGCAAGAAAATAAACAGTTTGTAGAAACGTGAGTTCTGGCCAGACATTTACGCTTATACAGAACTACTGAAATATGTAAGATGTGTCAGACTTCAAATACGATACTTGTATATGCCAAGTCAATCTCGTATGAAGGCAATCTTACCAGGTTACTACGAAATCTGATTCACTGCTAACATCGTTTAATCTTCTGTTTAAGGTTGAATGGAAGTTTGTCTTTCCCAATACTGGATGACTTGATTGTAGCTTTGGGGCAACTTACTAATCCTGATATGGTGTTTAAGGTATTGAAAACCTTAGTTTCCTAAACTAACTTCATCACAGAGATGAGAGGCACGTGCAATGACCACCGTCCCACAAACAGTGACAATTTTTGGTACGTTACTGTGTTTCTATTTTAGGACTGGAGAGATGAAGTCAAAGTGCTGTTGTCTTCAAAAGGCAACGATATCAAAATTCGTGAATCCTATAAACAGATGTTTAAGAAGCTTCTTGAGGTCAACAAAAGAGGAATGAATTCTGACGGTTTGGAAATGGGATCTATAAGACAAAAATTTGCTCAGGTATTACAGAGGTTTTACAAAACCGTTTGCTCCAATTCCATGTTAACAAGCTAATCCTACGAAAGGGGCTACGAACTTGTACATTTTTCCTTCACAGGAGTTTTCAGGTGAAGTAATAAAGAAGTGTGGAGAAGGCGGGTCGAAAATTGTTGCCATGTCTTCCACGGTTGGTATCATCTTGTTTTTACATTGTACAGGCTACAATTCGTAGACGAACATCCTTATTTACCCAAGATTTGTGTTTGAAACACACAGGTCGTCTTACAAATGTTAAACTCTTTAATGATCTTAAATATAGACGTTTGCAAAAGCGATGGACGAGATACACAGAAAAATGAAAACCAAAAGAGGCTCAGGAAATTTGAAGGATTACTCGCCATGGCTATCGACCTTTCAAACACGAAGTGAAACATATCAATTGGAAATACCTGGTACATTTTGGATACAATATATATTTATATGATGATATTTTGGGCATATATGAGTTGTGGTGGTCTTAAAAATTTGAAACCGTTACAAGAATGCTTCGTGACTTATTTAGGTCAGTACACAGGAAGAAGGAAGCCATTGCCAGAATATCACGTGAAAATAACTGGCTTCGATGAAAAGGTGAGAAAATAAGGAGAATTGATTATTTGATTAATTAGTTAATTAGTTGGTTAATTAATTAATTAATTAGTTGGTTGATTGACTTGAAAATTAACTGATGGATAAATTGTCATGATTGATTGATTAATTGATTGATTGACATGATCAATATGATTGATTGAGTCACTGAGCAATTGATTGATTGACATGACTAATTAATTTTCCATTCAAGGTGTTAATACTGTCGTCTCTGAGAGCACCAAAACGTATTACAATACTTGGGAATGACGAGCGAGAGTATAAGTTTCTCGTCAAGGGTGGTGAAGACCTTCGTTTAGATCAACGAATCCAACAGGTGAGAATAACTTCATCCCTTGGGATAATACTTGATGATTTGAGGTCCATCCAGTCACGATCCAGTGATCAGAATGTTCCATTGTCTTTTCATTGTTTTGAAAATCCCACTGTTCTCCATGCTATCTAGTCATTCATCACTGCTTTAACTGCCAGTAACCAAGTCTTTTGATTTAGTTATTTTGTTTGATGAATGACATAATGCAAGAAGACTCGGATTGTCATCAAAGAAATCTGAGTTTGAAAACTTACAAAGTTATACCAATGACTTCAAGGTAATTTGTTCTGAAAAGAATTAGCAATATTTTCTCACTCTGATACGATTTCTGCACGATTGTGTTTAATGAAACCCATCATAGTTATTACTACATATTACCTCCACTTTAGAATTGGCGTTATTGAATGGTTGGAGAACACGTCAGTTCTAAAAGAGTTTATTCTAAATGGATTATCAGAAACTGAAAAGAACACATACGAGTAAGTCTAGTACTGTAGGTTTGTTAAAATCAATATCTAGATTTTGTTGGCATCTCACTCGATTTAATAATAATTGAAGGGTTTTGTAGATTAATTTTCCATCTACAAAACCCTTCAATTATTATTAAATCGAGTGAGATGCCAACAAAATCTAGATATTTACCCACAACTTAACATGGCAGTACCCTAGTATATATACATGAACTTGTGGTTAGAGCTCGACAACTGGACTCTGTAGCTCAGTTGGTTAGAGCGCTGCACCGGAATCGCAGGGCCGCAGTTCGATTCCTGCCAGGGACCTATAGTTACATTTTCGCAGCTGTTCCTGGTTAGGTCTAATAAATGTATATAATTTACACTTGTTAAGATCAACCCTAATGAAGACACTGGACTGGAATTACTGGGTCGTGAATGCAATTTGTTCGGAGATTACGTTCATTTACTTAAACCAGAGTGCCAAAACATGTCTGATATTTTACTTGGTCATAACCTTTAAACTTTCTACCATAGTTTAAAGAAAAGTGGGATGTCCATTGATTACCTTTTTCTTTCTATTTCCTAGCACAATCAACGAGAAACAAAACAGATGGATATTTTCATTTCCAGCCCCAAAAAGGACAGCGATATAATACCGCATTATCATTCCATGTTTAAGTAAGCTGATTATTTTTATTGTTTTTAAGTAGCACAGTGGTTAGTGCGTGTGTCTTTCAACTCTGTGTTCGGTGTTTGATTCCTGCAATATGCAATTGTCTGATTATAATTTCACCTCAGTCGCATGTGAGAAGAGTGCTTCCAGACACCTATATCCTATCTTTTTCATTTTTAGAAGAGCGTCCAGAAAAGATGTTGAACGCAAGTTTAGAGAATTTCAAAATTTAATTCCACATGACGCGCTCAGGTACGAACGTAGAAATTATACATAACATGGAAATATATAGCATAATTTGTCCGAGGTGAATATCCGATAAAGTCCGTATTGTCGGATATTCACAAATGAATCAGTATATTAAGAGAAATTTGAGTTGAAAATTGACGAAATTCTGTGCTAATTAAGACCACAATTTATCCAGTTGCCGTCGCAGTAATGATCTCCTTCGTTTATGGTCATTAATTATTCATAAATTTGAGTTTTAAATAATATGAAACTTTTTGTTTCTTATAGACGTAGTTTCATACAACTTGCATCTTCCCCCGAGGCGTTTCTAATGCTTCGTTCTCATTTCGCACGAACATATGGTTGTATGTCAATATGTCATTATGTTCTGGGAATTGGTGACCGACATCTGTCTAATATGATGGTGGATTTGGAGTATGGTGGTGTAGTTGGTATTGATTTTGGACACGCTTTTGGCTCTGCAACTCAGGTAAATGAAAAATACTGGTTAACTAACAGCTATCTACCTACCTACCTACCTACCTACCTACCTACCTACCGACCTACCTACCTACAACCAACCAACCTACCAACTCACCAACCTACCTACTCACCAACCGACCAACCAACCAACCAACCTACCCAATGTTTTCTATTCAAGTTTTCTTAATTTACTAATTAACCATTGCATCTAACTTGTATCTTATTTCAAACCAACATTAGTTTTTACCTCTGCCTGAACTGATGCCATTCCGTCTTACTCGTCAAATTTGCAACCTCATGGTCCCGTTACGAGAGAGCGGGCAACTGCAAAGCACCATGGTATACACCTTGCGAGCGTTGAGGAACAACCATGAAATCTTGCTTAACACGATGGACGTGTTTATCAAGGAACCATTACTGGATTGGCAGGTTTGTAAACGATTTATAAAGTTAATAATCTTGTTTATGAATTGTGTACGCCCAGTATATTACTACAACAGCTGGAGAAAAACCTGCGGTGTTTGGTAGAGTCAAACTGGAAGCACTCTTCTCACATGTGACTGAGGTGAAATTATAATCAGACAACTTCATATTGCAGGAATGGAACCCAGGTCAGACGTGAAAGGTACATGTACTAACACTGTGTCACCAACACACCTATCCATCTACCTCTCTATTGCCAGAGAGAAATAAACAAGTCATTCATTAAACATTTGCAGAATTTCGCAAGAAAACAAGCCGAGAAGCAGAAATTAAATCTTGGTAAGTTTTCGTAGAAATTACAACAATATTACGAAGATTGTTAATTGCTACTCCTCCGTCATTTTTGTCTCGTTTATTTAGACGACATGACAGACCAAGCATGGTATCCGAAGGAGAAAATCAAGTCGGCAAAACGAAAATTGAAAGGGGATAATCCCGCAGAGGTTATGAAGTAAGGACCTGTTCCTTTCAGACTGAAAATACACTTTCTAATACTACTGAAATACATTTTTAGCTATTTCCTTAAATATCTCTGTTATCAGGCTTGATCTAACGTTGGGACACGAGAAAGCTGACCACTATAAAGCGATGTTATCTGTTCTACTTGGAGACGAGCAGTTTAACCAACGCGCAAAGTCTTATAATGGTACTGTCGAGAATCAAGTTTCATGCCTTATTGATCAGGCAACCGACCCGAACCTTTTAGGGAGGGCTTATCATGGCTGGGAACCGTGGGTATGAGAGTATGATTTATCATATATTGGTTTAATATTTGGTTGGTATTCAGTGTTTACCAAAATAGTGCTACCAGTGATTTACGTATGTAGGTATTGCAAACTAGGCAACAACTAGTTCAATTAGAACAAATGATCTAATTAGAATGGAACAATTGGAACGGTTGGTCTAATTAGAATGCAATTAGAACAAATGATCTAATTAGAATGGAACAATTAGAACGGTTGGTCTAATTAGAATGCAATTAGAACAATTGATCTAATTAGAATGGAACAATTAGAACAGATTTAGAATAATCAATCTTACTGGTTGAAAATAATGGCAAGACAACTGGATGTACAGTCCGATGGACAGAATCTACCATTTATTGTTCTTACAATTTCTGTGTATATTTCTACTTCAAATCAATTCACTCGTTCTGTTTTGTAAAAACAACATTAATCATATACAACCAAGGGTAGTTGTGCATACAATTGTTGACATAAATTAACTGTATTTAGAAACATGATAAAAGTGCTCGTGCATGGTGATACGTATATTTTGTTGTGTTTTGTGCATGAAATCACTGCGTATTATTTTCAAAATAGTGTTAAATACTCCAACCCGTGTTAAATACTCGACCCGTCAAACAATGAGTGTCAACCCTTGATCATATCAAATCTTTGAATTTCATCGACTAAGTACAACATCGTCCATTCGCTGTTCTACAACCAATTCTTACGTTTCTGTGTATGTAATATCACTCATATGCACACTATTGTCTTCTTGTTCGCATTTAGCTTCAGAGTTACACATTTTATAATTGCTTTGCTGTTCTTCTGGGCTCGAATCAAGACCCTGATCGTGTTCATTCAAGTCAGAGTTGTTTACTGTTTGTACTTCGTTTGGAATTTCATCTTTCAAATTTATACTTCCATTCGTACGCTGATATTCGCGGTTTAAATCATCAGAAGTGTCAACTCTTACTTCTTCATTCTGAAATTCATCTTTCAAATTTGTGTTTTCAATCTTTTGCTGTTTCTCAGTGCTAAATTCATCGCCATTTTTCTCAGTCACGTCACAAGTGCTTACTTTGTCCACTTCATTTGGAATTTCATCTTTCAAGTTTGCAATTCCATTCTCTTGTTCCGTCGGGCTGGAAATGTCCATTATTTGTTCTTCATCGTCAATTTCATCCTTCAAATTTGCAGATCTATTTTCTTGTTGTTCTTTGGATTCATTACTCTCACCTTTGTCCTGTTCTTTCAAGTTCAATGCATATACTTGGCCTTCGTGTTCACTTTCCACTCCATCTATGCATTTTTCATTGTCTTTCTCCCGACGTTCTGCCTCTACGAGCTCTCTCTCATCACTCTTACGTTGCTTTGACATTTCCGTGTCCCGGGTAAAACTTTTCCCTCGTCTTGGCGGGTTCGAATACTTGCATGTGCTCGTCTCATGACAAGTACACTCAATCTCCGGTAGTGTCGCACTATCCCAGGCACCGGGGCCCGATAACAGTCCGCGTAGGGTACAAGGTATCCCAGCTAACCTTCTAAACTGGTACAACAAGCTTCTAGCTTGCTTTAGCACGCGATCACCATCCATTTCTAGGGCCAAGTTATTAAAATAATTCAATGTTTCATCAACTCTCATTGACCTCTGCCAAACAGGATCACCGTATTCCAATATAATAGCAACACATATGAAGATATGAAAGAATTCTGTTTGGTAATGCGACCAGCATGCTTCCCACATGCGCAGCACGTGTAGATCATAAAACTCTCGCTTGAAGCCAAGCAGAAGCCAGCGATGACAGAATAGTAAATCCATTCCTTCATCTTCCAGGAGAAGATGAGCGTAGAACTTTGTGGCCATCATACGTAGCAGTTCTTTCAAGTAAAGCTAAAGAGTAGAGATTAGTAGTTAGGAAATGGAGGGTTGGTTCGTATTAGAGAGGATTCCGTATTAGAGAGGTGTCTGTATTAGTGATGTGTTTGTATTAGAGAGTTGTCCATATTAGAGTGGTGTCTGTAATAGAGAGGTGTCTGTATTAGAGAGGTGTCTGTATTAGAGAAGTGTCTGTATTAGAGACGTCTGTATTAGAGAGGTGTCCATATTAGAAAGGAGAGGTGTTCATATTAGAGAGGTGTCCGTATTAGAAAGGTGTCCGTATTAGAGAGGTGTCCCTATTAGAGAGGTGTCCCTATTAGAGAGGTGTCCATGTTAGAGAGGTGTCCATGTTAGAGAGGTGTCCGTGTTAGAGAGGTGTCCATGTTAGAGAGGTGTCTGTGTTAGAGAGGTGTCCATGTTAGAGAGGTGTGTGTTAGAGAGGTGTCCGTATTAGAGAGGTGTCCGTATTAGAGAGGTGTCCGTATTAGAGAGGTGTCCATATTAGAGAGGTGTCCGTATTAGAGAGGTGTGTATTAGAGAGGTGTCCGTATTAGAGAGGTGTCCATATTAGAGAGGTGTCCGTATTAGAGAGGTGTCCCTATTAGAGAGGTGTCCCTATTAGGTGTCCCTATTAGAGAGGTATCCCTATTAGAGAGGTGTCCATATTAGAGAGGTGTCCATATTAGAGAGGTGTCCCTATTAGAGAGGTGTCCCTATTAGAGAGGTGTCCATATTAGAGAGGTGTCCCTATTAGAGAGGTGTCCCTATTAGAGAGGTGTCCATATTAGAGAGGTGTCCTATTAAAAGGTGTCCCTATTAGAGAGGTGTCCCTATTAGAGAAGTGCTGTATTAGAAAGGTGTCTGTATTAGAGAGGTGTCCCTATTAGAGGGGTGTCCCTATTAGAGAGGTGTCCCTATTAGAGAGGTGTCCATATTAGAGGGGTGTCCCTATTAGAGAGGTGTCCCTATTAGAGAGGTGTCCATATTAGAGAGGTGTCCGTATAGAGTTTGAGGGTATTATAGAATGAGCAAACTAATCAAAATGCACAATTTTTCCTATTGTCGGGATTTAAAATCATATTGTATCTCCCCTGTGCCCCCCATTCAACGTTGCTTTCTCGTATGTCAACTGCATGTAACAGTGTTTTTTCCAGATGCCAAGTCATTAAAATGAACGTAATATCAACATTGAATGGGGGGAGGCATAAAAAATGCACAGAAAATGAGTCCTCATTCTATGGTTTATGGCCAAGATTGTAGTTCTTACCAGTTGGCAATCCATGGAATCATCCTTTGGTGATGTGACAAACAGACTTCTCTCCATCAAGCCAACAAAACACCAGAATGAGTCAACTTCGTCCTGCACTGTCGAGAGTATAGAGGCAACTAGGTCTGACATGCCTTGACTGTACCCCATATCTGGGTTACCATAAGCGTAATTCAGGAGAATTTGTCTGTCAAAGAATGGAATAATTTTCATGGTCATGAAATAACAAACTGACAATTGGTAATGATGATTATTTTACAGCGATGTCATATATTGATATTTGCCTGTCCTATACTAGTACAGTTCATCTGATGATAACTAGTAAACAAGCTGGTCATCCGTGAAGATAAACTATCTGCATAGTTTGTCTATGCAGACAAAATTGTGATGGTAGTTTGCACTGATTGATGATGATCCGTCTATCTGTATAGCCACCACAGCTCCATAATGATTTATAAAACGTTTGATGGTAAAGCAATGGTGCTCCCATCCCTTTTGAATAGCTTGCACCCCCCCCCCCCCTCTTCAGATGAGAAAATGCTTTTTTTTAGAATTAGAGTGGAGAAGTAGCTCAAACAGACGGGAGAAACTGAGTATAGTAGACAAGAACATACCTCATGATCTCAACATTTGGATTATCATTGCCAGCAAAGTAAGGATGAGATCTATCTGTTCGGATGACATCTTTATCCACAGTACATTGAACATTCAGCCAAAACTTGTCGTACTCAGCCTTGGGCATGTTCAACCTGTAACGGGTAAGCAAATTTATTCAAGCATATTATTAGACACAGTAATATAGATGCAAGTTGATATTTACCTCCTTTCATTGAGATCTGAGTATTCTTTTGTTTTCTTTTCCTTGATGTTCTTTCTGTCAGATGCTCTCGAGTGAGAGGGGTAATAGTGCAGCAAGAATGGCCAAACTTCATGTCGAACTTCTGGGAACACACCACCAAAGAATACTTCCTGAGTTACGTAAAAAAGTAAGTTGGTTGGGTCAATTTCCAACCTCAACTTTATACAATCTTAATCTTATAATCAGATAATCCTAAAACTAACCCTTATACTAACCCCAAATTTTGCAACTTCATTTTCGGATAGTAATATAATTCCCATATTAACCAATTAGGTGGCAATGTGCCCAGTGCGCCCTACTTTGGTATTTTACTGCATCTAATGCCAGACAAATTTTACTCTTCAGTTGGTAGGATATTTAACAGTTATTCTAGGAGTGAGTATAATAACTGTTTTATTATATACACAAGCTCTGGATATGAACAGAACATTTTGGCGTACTCTTTTCAAGTAAAACTTGAATTTCCTCTTAATTTAATTGTCCAAATCTGGGAGCCATTTTTCTACTTTTCTCTACTAGCAGGATATGAGCTAATATCCTGCAAGTAGAGAACCAATCAGATTGCAGAATACCTCATATCCAGAGCTTGTGTATATAATAATGCCAGTTAATGGGTTAGAAATAACGACCTATAAACATCATCTCAGGTTATGGAAAGTCACCAATTATGTATAAAAGTTAAAAATTAACATATTAGCTTCCGCATTGTAGCAATTACGCCACGTAAGGTCGTAAGCCAATATTTACATAATTATTTACAATAACAAACGTATATACCTTGCGAAAGTTTGACACATCTTCCAACTGCCCAGCTTTGTTGAGAAACATTTTCCATCTAGCCTTAGTCATTGGACAATACCGACTTTCTTCAAAGCTTTGATTTGGCAAGATCGAATAAATAGGTACAATTGCAAAAGCTTTTTTTCTCGCACGCTCTTCGTGGGGTAATCGCATGGTTTTGCATAAACTCCAATTTTCAAAAATTTCAACTAAATGATTCATACCTCCCAAATCGAAATGAAAAACTTTGTAATGATTTTCATGATTCCCCACTACGAAATGGCCAGAGGTTTTATCTTCTTTAAAAAAGAACTTTAAAGATTTCATCTCGGTTAGGTCTATATGAAACACGGTAGGGCAGGAATCATCGTTAACGTTTTCACAAGTGGTCATTGGCGGCACTTGCTCGTCTGTGACATAATTCTCTTGCAAAAGAGCATTCGATGTCCAGTGTAGTATTAATCTAGTGTATTCATCGTTGATTGTACAAGCTTTTAGCGTTAAATATCCCGGTACATGCTTTCCATTTATATACACACAAACGTTATTCTTGCAAAATATCGTTTCGCCTTGATCGCTCTCGTCAGAGTCTTTGTAAAATCGAGGTATATTTCGCTTTTTACTCCTTTGTTCCTCCACCGATTTCATATTCCCAAGAATAAATAGCATAAGTCGGCTTGTCTCCATAATTTTGGTAGTTTATTTGCTTTAAAGTCATGAAATATTTCCTATTTTGGAAATGTTTACAATCTTTTGCAATATTTCGCTTGTATTGCACTTGTGTTTATCACGCGCGTGGGAATCGCGTGGGTTTTGGACTTTCGTTTCCGGTTGCGCAACTTATGACGCGAATTGTTAATGAGGTAAAAATTGCGCAAAAGCAAAAATATCCCAAACTCAGTTTTAAGCTAATAATGGGCTTAAAACTAAAAAGGTACCTATATGTGTAGCAAACGATGGGTTTTCTATCAGGCCAAATTTAGAAAAGTTAAGGCCAGAGAAAGTAGGCACTGAAAACTTTATATACAGATGCAAAAAGATCGAAATTTTTCAGAAAATCTCAGGTATTTTATGACTCTGTTTCTTTCTGCTGACGGACATCAACGCGATGAACTATCTAGTGTTCAATCAATTCAAACAACATACTTAAAAACATTTTTAATTCCAATACCACAACAGAAAGTAAGCAAAAACTACTAGAACATACGATGTCTTCAAACGATGCAGTTCTTGTAAATATATTTCCAAACTATCTCTTCCTCTGTTCAACTGAGAGAGAAGAAAGCCTTAAATCCATGGAAGCCCAGGGATAATTAAAAGATTATACTATATAATAATAATTTAATATTTCTTCCGCGCAAATTTCATGTAAAAATATGATCAAATGCGCGTTATTATATATTATATATTATATTGGGATATACTCATAAAAATTACCAAAATTGGCCACTTTTTCAGTTGTTAAAAATGGCGTAAAACTAAAGGCTTAGCATTGTGGGCTAACCAATTTACCTTTTGGGCTGATTTGGCCACTTTTTTGGTTTGTGAAAAAGTGGCGATTTTTGACCAAATTAGGGTTAGGATTTTAATAATCAGTGGTGCCGGCAGGAACTTTTAATGAGGGGGCAAAATACTTTTCAAAAATCATTGAGTGTTCTATTTGTCTTTTAGCTGTACAATTAAGCTGATTTCGACTTTTGAGACAATGATTAAATATATGGATTTTTTATTGATCTAAAACCACATTCTGAAAGTGATTGGGGGGAGCAGCCACACCCTTGCCCCCGTTTTGCCAGCACCGCTGATAACAATTAGATTAAGGGGCTTAGGGTTAGAATTAGGGTAACAATTGGCGTTGGGATTGTATTGAATTCAAGTTTTTAATATGGAAATTGTCCCGAACTTTTGTCCAAAACATGCGCGCATGCGCTTTTTCCCGTGCGAACACGTGGATGGTGGCAATTAGAGCTAAAAAGCAGTTTATCATAAAGTCATCCATTTCAAAACCGTATGACATCAAATACCTTCACAGTAATTTGATTTACAGCATAATTCTCGTCCACAAAATACAGCAATGTCTTGCCCTCGTCCTGGCTCCAGTTGTCCAACACGAGATGATTGGTCCAGCCAAACGCTTTCACGTGTAAATGCGAGAAGACATCGTCTCTAAATTCACTGCATGTGGCAATGTAGACTTGGATCAAGTCCGTCCCGTCTAGTTTGAGGGAGAGACGTCTCTCCCTCCATTCTTGCACCTCGATCTCGTCGCTTCGCGACTCGGACTCTAGAGAGACGGACTTGATCCAAGTCTAGTGGCAATGAAGCGCTCTGCACAGACAGTTGATCTGAGGATAATTTATAGCCGTCAAATTTTGGGTTTAAAAGTTCACGGTTCGGACGCAAAGTCTCAAAATTGCCCGCCATCTTTGTTTGTTTACAGATCAGTGGACTCAGCCAGTGATCGCAAAGTACAATAAATAAACCGTGTTCACCACTTTTGCATTTATGAATATGGTATGAATAAATTATTATAGCTATAGAATTTCGTACAACCTTGTATGAATAAATTAGTATAGCTATAGAATTTCGTAATTTCGTGTCCCAAGGGTGTAGTTTCGACCAATCAAAAGCTTGCAAAGCAAACCAATAAATATGTGCATTAAGAATAGTTTACTTCAGGAATTTCGCTGCAGCCAATCAGAATCGAGATATGTTTACGTCAAAGCGAGCATGCTTGGGCATAAAAAGGCCTTCGCGTTTGGTACAAGCACAAGAAGAAAGTCGAAGACGAAGGACACGTTCATATCTTCTTTTCAAAGCCTAAAATATAGGACTTGACCAGCTTTTGGATATTTGGTAAGTAGAATAAGTTTTTATGTGTATGTTGAGCACGTTTTTGGACATTATTGTGAGTTTTAAGTAAAATATTTCTCGAATACCGAAATTTAATGTGCGGCCCACCCATGCAGCTTCGGCCCTTCGTGTTTCGACGTTTGACGTCTTGTCTATCGCTTAAACGTGTGTTTGAATAAATACTTTGTTATGTTTAAGTCTTCTACTATGTTCTAGTGTGTTTTAAACAAATAGGGTTCCGGATTTTCTAGCAAAATGTTGAAAATTTCGCTTAAAGCAACCTCGTGTTTTGCGAGCGAGACTGAAATTTAGATTTGTGAAATTTGTATATGTAAAATTTGAAGAGTTTTAGCTCTGAATATCGCTTTAAACTACGAACAAAATGATCTACTTTGTAGCATCCACTATTTGGTGAATTTGAAGCAAGTTTCGATAGCAATAACTTTATCTTTTGCTAGCTTATAGCGTTTGTATTACACGTTATACATTTTGCGATGTAGAAACTGTTTAAAACTTTGAAAATCCTAGTTATTCTGGCTTGTAATTTTGTTCTAAATCGTACAATAGTTGCAGTTAAGTTGTTCTGGTCAGATAAAGTTACAAATATAAGTAAATTTAGAACATATTTTCGACTCAAAATTCCGTCTGATATGTGACCCCATCTCTTGAAAAATATGAAACTCCAGCAGAAATCGTTTTAATATGCTTGTCTATTGTTTCCAGCAGAAATCCTTTCCCGCATCTCGACTAGTGCTGACGACAGAGCGCTCTTTGAGGACTCCATCAACACAGAAACTTCTCGTCAGAATGGAAAAAGTTCGTTGACATATCGAGTTCTTCCGTAAAGCATCGAAGCCAAAATCCATACATTGTGCTTCAGCTGATTGCTATCGATGGCTCTCCAACGAGTTAAAGACTTTGGATACCTTAATTGGACGCCACAATGATGCATATTGGACATAACATGAACTTTAGAATAGCCAAGCACGCTGCAGAAAAAGTTTGGAAAGCATCGATCAAGGAAGAAACCAAAAAGAAACATACCAAAGTATGTACATTTTACGTAATATTTAGGATAAAACAACAGTGCCATCCAGTCACGATCCAGTGGTGGGAAACGGTTTTATTGTCAGTCTTTTCGCTGCCTTGAAAATCTCGCTGTTCTCCAATCTCCATGCCATCCAGCCGCTCATTGTTTTTATTTTTAGGTGTATACAAAGGTCTATATACAGTACTTCCCGAAGTTGGACGGTGCAGACACAAAAATGGACAATGTAAACCATTTCTTGGAGAAGTGACCTAGTACTACAGCGGCAAGTGGCAAGATGATTTGGCGTTTAAACTTGGCTTTGGCCTCGCCGTTTAAACTTGGCTTTGGACTAGGTAAAAGCAACGTGTGCCATTCAGTCGCGGTTCAGTGATCAGAATATTCCATTGTCTTTTCAGCTTGAAAATCTCGCTGTTCTCCATGCCTCCAATCACTCATTGTTTATTTGTTTTTTGCCTTAACGTTAGGTCTATGCAAAGCCAAAGGGCACCAAGAGACTTCTCTACGGTTCAGCATGGCACGTACACAAGAATGGACAGCGTAAAAGATTTCTTGGACAAGCCTTCTAATTTGAACTGACTAACAGCGTGACAAAAAGACTTGGCGTTTAAACTTGGTCTCACCATCGCCTCAAGGCTTCGGATCACTACAGACGACAAAGAAAGGTAAATGTTTCATTAATTGTCTGCATGATTTTTTAAAGCCATAGTCTTTGTCTCACCGAAGTCTGAAGAGAATAATTATGCCCTTCACAACAGTGTTCCCACCCGCTTTCTGAAAAAAAACGTTTTCTTTCATAAAACAATCACTTTCAACTGATAAAAACACGTTCTTAGAAATTTGGGGGCGAGGACAGGAATCCCAAGTCTTATTTTCCAAACTTGCTTGTCCCTCTTTTTCATGAACTGTTTTGCCAATACATTTTTGAATTTTCTAACTTACTATATTCTTTGATTCTTTCAGATGATGTTGTTCCGCCTTGCTCAAGTTATGGATTTGACTTAAAAGACGTGGATTTCAAAATGTATATTATGGATTTATCAAAATACATATGGATATATACCTGGATTATACTATGGATTTATGTACCTGCAACTACAATATGGATTGATCAGTTGGATTGAATGGATTTACGGTAGCTGAAATTACGGGGTTAAAGTCGAAGCGTCATCACAAGTAAGAAGACGTCGTAAGGTTAGAGTAGTCCTGGTGGTCACAAATGTGCATGCTTAAGATGGTTGTTTTTATACACGCTAAAAAACTCGGCTAAAATATCTCTTTTTCCGAAAGATAGTACCCCCTGGCAGTAAAGTTCACTGGGTCCCTGGGCCCCCGCATGAGAAAGGGAGAAGTGTTTTACTGTCAGGGGGGAGGGGCAGTAATGAACTAAAGCAATGTTTAGTCTAGTTCGTTACATTGGTTATGTTCGAAACATGCGAACAGATTGCATGAGATATTGTCAGTGCATGCTATAAGGTAGTAATGCTCTAAGGATTCTTGATGAAATCTTAGAGCAATTAGGAGACCACCTGGAAAACATTTACTATAGTTCATAGTTAAATATTTAGATTTTAGGCTCATAATGGGGGTTTTCCCCTGCGTTCGGAACTCGTTCACGTTCGGTATTATGCATTTGATAAATTTCAGCTATGCATTAGGTTTATAATTGCGGATAAATTAAGTTGAACATAATGAATTTTAATGTGGATGCGCTTTATATGCTAGGACAATAGAACATAGCAAAATATTAAGTGTAATGGGTGGTAGCTCTGCGATAATCTATGACGCACATTATGCAAATTAGGCTATAGACTTTACTTAAAAATTTGAAATATATAATGTTATGTCTATTATGTTAATAATTATTAATAAAATATATATACATGCATTAACACTTAGGCTAACGAAACAGCTTTACGAAATGATAATGGGGGGTTCCCTTCGGTTGTGCTGTTTTGCTCAAACAGCATGTTTGTCGAATTTTTCTTTCAAATACGCACAAATTAAATATGATAAATTTTTCGCTCAAAACGAGCACACGACAAAAATTTGACACCATATTTGTCAAATTTCTCCTTTTCTTAATTAGCACAACATTAAATATACATGAACTTATGCAAACATTTAGCTCGAAAAGAGTGCATACATTCAAAAATTTGACACCATATTTGTCGAATTTTTCTTTCGAATATTCCAAAATTGTACTATACAAAAATTTAGCTCGAAAAACCCACCTCCGATCCTAATATAGATGCAATTTAGTGGAGTTCTTCCGTTCAACAACGACGACACCGTCCTCACCATCAGACGTCCTATATGAAACGTCATTTCCATCTTCAGTGTAATAGATAAATGTTGAATAAATAAAGTTGAAAAATACTGTTGTCTATTGTATGTTCCTTTGATTTATTACAAACGGCCTCTCTCTCTCTCTCTCTCTCTCTCTCAGTATATCTTTAATAAATATGTTTAACCATAACCAGCTTGAAATCAGCTGATTTATCTTGTAAATAGGTAAATGTTTGTTTAAAAAAATAAAAGCTAAAAGCTGTTGTCTACTGTGTTTCATCTCTAACATAGTGTGTGTGTGTGTGGCAGGTTTCTCAAATGAAATCGAAAGTTTGGGAAACTTGCATTAAATATTTAATTCTTGAACTAACAATTCTCCAGAATTTATATCTTTCAGATACTTTGACTGAGAAGATTTCAAGATATATTGTCTGAAAAGACCTTTTGTTAAACTTGTAAATAATCTTTCAAATGAACCCTGCATGATATTGTATTATTCATGAATCCATGAGAATTATGTTCCCAAAGACGAAGTTCTGAAGATTATAGAGTAGCTTGTATTTCTCCTTAATAATTCATGAGAAAAAACACAGAGGAAATCATGACCGTGAAGGAGCTTGTATCTGATACAAAGTTCTGCTGATTTACATGAACTTTAAGTTCATTTTTCTCACCAAATAACATATATAGAAAAAAATATTGAATAAATAACTTATTTTTTGTGTTCGGTGTTATCATCTTTAACTATAGAAGTATTATAGAATGTGGAACGTTTCCCAAACGAAGCGATCTAACATTTGGGAAATTTTCCACATAATTAATTTGGTTTTTAAACTGACTGTTTTCCCAAGTTCTTTTTCAGAATTTAAAAATTTTCCAAGTATCTGAAGAGCAACAGAAGACAAAGATTCAATTTCAGAAGACTTGAGTTTTCTTTCTAAACTTGTAAATAATCCTATATTTATAATACAAGCATGCATGCATAAATTCAACTAAACATGACTTTTACATGATGTCAAGATCAAGTCCTAAAGTTGAAGAAGAATTTAGTTTTCTAGTTTCAAAATAATGTAATCTAGATATGTTTTTAGTGAAAAATAAAAGTAGAGAAACCAACTGTTGAGCGTTGTTGTGTTTTTTAATGGTTATCGTCACATTAATATTATAATTTCATTAAATTTATATTAAATTTATTATTTTTTTTTGTAATATATATATGTATTTGTGTTGAATAAATAAAATGTTTAGGAAACGAATATAGTTTGCTGTTCTAATTCTTTACCCATAGAATAATCTACTGAACCCAATTTATTTATTAATCTAACTGTTTTTTTATTTTTTTTTCTTACAGCAAATGAAGATATTCAAAACCAGAAGATCAAAGAAGATCAAAGCAAAGCTAAGAGATCACGATCAAAGAGATATTCTAGTTTTCAAAGATAACTTGAAATATACGAAAAAACTTAGTTTTTTTACGTCCCCCAAGATTATTGTCATACAGGATTTTTTGAGTATTATTGCCCCATGTTTGTTTACTCAATTAACGAATTGACATGTAAAATATAACACCGTAGATAAACTTTGCTTAGATGAATAAAAGCACAAAAACGTTTGTCTGATGTATTCACTTACAATATAACTGCTAGCTTCTTGTTTTCTACACTCAAATTTTAAATTGTTATCCATTCTCTTTCAGACGATCATTATGCAATCCAGACGTGCAGAAGTTTTGACATCGGCAGCATTCAAATTTGGTGAATTTGCAACCTAAATTGTTTGAATGTTTTAATTAACATCTCGTTCTATTTCTCTAGATAAAAATCCAGAGTTGTTTGAAACCTGTCTTAAAGAACACACTATGAAGAAAAGTCCTAATTCAAGCCTTCAAGAACTCAAGACTGGAACACTTCAAGCCAAAAGAACGTGTGATGTTCTACATAATGGACACGAGTAGGAAATGTTATGTTTACATATAATCGCATTTAATCGCGTTCTTGAATGTTCTAGGCAACTAGATTGATCCATTCTCTAAGATTGAGACTTTAAAATATACTTGGCATGTTACTTCATCGAAATTTCAAGTAAATTGATTAGAAGTAGATTTATACGGTTTTCAATCGAAATAACACGTACGTTGTATGTGGTTACCTTACCCTGTCTTCAAGAAATAACTGCTGCAAGGTTTAACACCCCTCAATATTTTATCCATTTCTAGCCAATTCTAAGGACTACAAGCCTTTACATTTCCACGGCTAATTTTCGCCACTTCTTCAAAAACTCAAAGTCGCTAAAAATGGCCAAATAGTCAAGAATAACTACTTAACTTTTTGTTAAGCCTAACCCCTTCTTGAGCAGAATTAGCAACTTTCTTATTTTTCGAAGAAGTAGCGATTTTTGACCAAAATGGTAACCCTATATATCACCTATAACCCCTTTACTTTTTGGCCAAAATTGGCCACTTTTCAAGTTTTTGGAAAAGTGGCTAAAAATTACCAAAAGGTAAATTGCTAAAGAAGACGATAGGTTGGCCATTAGTTTGATGCCACTTCAGCCATCTTGATATTTCTGACCGGTCGTGCAAAATAAACTGCAGAAAGCCCCTTCCAACGAGTGAATCGTCCAATTACGGGCATCAAAACTATCCTGTTTGTTTAACACGACTTGCAGGAGTAACCTAGCCAAACTCTCCTTCTTTTTCCAAGTCACTTCAGATTGATATTTCTGCCCGGTCGTGCAAAATGAACTGCAGAATCGGCTCCTTCCAACCAGTGGATCGTCCGCTTGCGGGCATCAAAACTATCCTGTTTGTTTAACACGACTTGCAGGTGTAACCTAGCCAAACTCTCCTTCTTTTTCCAAGTCACTTCAGATTGATATTTCTGGTCGGTCGTGCAAAATGAACTGCAGAATCGGCTCCTTCCAACCAGTGGATCGTCCGCTTGCGGGCATAGAGCAATCCTGTTTGTTTAACACGACTTGCAGGAATAACCTAGCCAAACTCTCCTTCTTTTTCCAAGTCACTTCAGATTGATATTTCTGCTCGGTCGTGCAAAATGAACTGCAGAATCGGCTCCTTCCAACCAGTGGATCGTCCGCTTGCGGACATAGAGCAATCCTGTTTGTTTAACACGACTTGCAGGAATAACCTAGCCAAATTCTCCTTCTTTTTCCAAGTCACTTCAGATTGATATTTCTGCCCGGTCGTGCAAAATGAACTGCAGAATCGGCTCCTTCCAACCAGTGGATCGTCCGCTTGCGGACATAGAGCAATCCTGTTTGTTTAACACGAGTCGCAGGTGTAACCTAGCCAAACTCTCCTTCTTTTTCCAAGTCACTTCAGATTGATATTTCTGCTCGGTCGTGCAAAATGAACTGCAGAATCGGCTCCTTCCAACCAGTGGATCGTCCGCTTGCGGACATAGAGCAATCCTGTTTGTTTAACACGACTTGCAGGAATAACCTAGCCAAACTCTCCTTCTTTTTCCAAGTCACTTCAGATTGATATTTCTGCTCGGTCGTGCAAAATGAACTGCAGAATCGGCTCCTTCCAACCAGTGGATCGTCCGCTTGCGGACATAGAGCAATCCTGTTTGTTTAACACGACTTGCAGGAATAACCTAGCCAAACTCTCCTTCTTTTTCCAAGTCACTTCAGATTGATATTTCTGCCCGGTCGTGCAAAATGAACTGCAGAATCGGCTCCTTCCAACCAGTGGATCGTCCGCTTGCGGACATAGAGCAATCCTGTTTGTTTAACACGACTTGCAGGAATAACCTAGCCAAACTCTCCTTCTTTTTCCAAGTCACTTCAGATTGATATTTCTGCTCGGTCGTGCAAAATGAACTGCAGAATCGGCTCCTTCCAACCAGTGGATCGTCCGCTTGCGGACATAGAGCAATCCTGTTTGTTTAACACGACTTGCAGGAATAACCTAGCCAAACTCTCCTTCTTTTTCCAAGTCACTTCAGATTGATATTTCTGCTCGGTCGTGCAAAATGAACTGCAGAATCGGCTCCTTCCAACCAGTGGATCGTCCGCTTGCGGACATAGAGCAATCCTGTTTGTTTAACACGACTTGCAGGAATAACCTAGCCAAACTCTCCTTCTTTTCCAAGTCACTTCAGATTGATATTTCTGCTCGGTCGTGCAAAATGAACTGCAGAATCGGCTCCTTCCAACCAGTGGATCGTCCGCTTGCGGACATAGAGCAATCCTGTTTGTTTAACACGACTTGCAGGAATAACCTAGCCAAACTCTCCTTCTTTTTCCAAGTCACTTCAGATTGATATTTCTGCTCGGTCGTGCAAAATGAACTGCAGAATCGGCTCCTTCCAACCAGTGGATCGTCCGCTTGCGGACATAGAGCAATCCTGTTTGTTTAACACGACTTGCAGGAATAACCTAGCCAAACTCTCCTTCTTTTTCCAAGTCACTTCAGATTGATATTTCTGCCCGGTCGTGCAAAATGAACTGCAGAATCGGCTCCTTCCAACCAGTGGATCGTCCGCTTGCGGACATAGAGCAATCCTGTTTGTTTAACACGACTTGCAGGAATAACCTAGCCAAACTCTCCTTCTTTTTCCAAGTCACTTCAGATTGATATTTCTGCTCGGTCGTGCAAAATGAACTGCAGAATCGGCTCCTTCCAACCAGTGGATCGTCCGCTTGCGGACATAGAGCAATCCTGTTTGTTTAACACGACTTGCAGGAATAACCTAGCCAAACTCTCCTTCTTTTCCAAGTCACTTCAGATTGATATTTCTGCCCGGTCGTGCAAAATGAACTGCAGAATCGGCTCCTTCCAACCAGTGGATCGTCCGCTTGCGGACATAGAGCAATCCTGTTTGTTTAACACGACTTGCAGGAATAACCTAGCCAAGCTCTCCTTCTTTTCCAAGTCACTTCAGATTGATATTTCTGCTCGGTCGTGCAAAATGAACTGCAGAATCGGCTCCTTCCAACCAGTGGATCGTCCGCTTGCGGACATAGAGCAATCCTGTTTGTTTAACACGACTTGCAGGAATAACCTAGCCAAACTCTCCTTCTTTTTCCAAGTCACTTCAGATTGATATTTCTGCTCGGTCGTGCAAAATGAACTGCAGAATCGGCTCCTTCCAACCAGTGGATCGTCCGCTTGCGGACATAGAGCAATCCTGTTTGTTTAACACGACTTGCAGGAATAACCTAGCCAAACTCTCCTTCTTTTTCCAAGTCACTTCAGATTGATATTTCTGCTCGGTCGTGCAAAATGAACTGCAGAATCGGCTCCTTCCAACCAGTGGATCGTCCGCTTGCGGACATAGAGCAATCCTGTTTGTTTAACACGACTTGCAGGAATAACCTAGCCAAACTCTCCTTCTTTTCCAAGTCACTTCAGATTGATATTTCTGCTCGGTCGTGCAAAATGAACTGCAGAATCGGCTCCTTCCAACCAGTGGATCGTCCGCTTGCGGACATAGAGCAATCCTGTTTGTTTAACACGACTTGCAGGAATAACCTAGCCAAACTCTCCTTCTTTTTCCAAGTCACTTCAGATTGATATTTCTGCTCGGTCGTGCAAAATGAACTGCAGAATCGGCTCCTTCCAACCAGTGGATCGTCCGCTTGCGAAGAGCAATCCTGTTTGTTTAACACGACTTGCAGGAATAACCTAGCCAAACTCTCCTTCTTTTTCCAAGTCACTTCAGATTGATATTTCTGCTCGGTCGTGCAAAATGAACTGCAGAATCGGCTCCTTCCAACCAGTGGATCGTCCGCTTGCGGACATAGAGCAATCCTGTTTGTTTAACACGACTTGCAGGAATAACCTAGCCAAACTCTCCTTCTTTTTCCAAGTCACTTCAGATTGATATTTCTGCCCGGTCGTGCAAAATGAACTGCAGAATCGGCTCCTTCCAACCAGTGGATCGTCCGCTTGCGGACATAGAGCAATCCTGTTTGTTTAACACGACTTGCAGGAATAACCTAGCCAAACTCTCCTTCTTTTTCCAAGTCACTTCAGATTGATATTTCTGCCCGGTCGTGCAAAATGAACTGCAGAATCGGCTCCTTCCAACCAGTGGATCGTCCGCTTGCGGACATAGAGCAATCCTGTTTGTTTAACACGACTTGCAGGAATAACCTAGCCAAACTCTCCTTTTTCCAAGTCACTTCAGATTGATATTTCTGCTCGGTCGTGCAAAATGAACTGCAGAATCGGCTCCTTCCAACCAGTGGATCGTCCGCTTGCGGACATAGAGCAATCCTGTTTGTTTAACACGACTTGCAGGAATAACCTAGCCAAACTCTCCTTCTTTTTCCAAGTCACTTCAGATTGATATTTCTGCTCGGTCGTGCAAAATGAACTGCAGAATCGGCTCCTTCCAACCAGTGGATCGTCCGCTTGCGGACATAGAGCAATCCTGTTTGTTTAACACGACTTGCAGGAATAACCTAGCCAAACTCTCCTTCTTTTTCCAAGTCACTTCAGATTGATATTTCTGCTCGGTCGTGCAAAATGAACTGCAGAATCGGCTCCTTCCAACCAGTGGATCGTCCGCTTGCGGACATAGAGCAATCCTGTTTGTTTAACACGACTTGCAGGAATAACCTAGCCAAACTCTCCTTCTTTTTCCAAGTCACTTCAGATTGATATTTCTGCCCGGTCGTGCAAAATGAACTGCAGAATCGGCTCCTTCCAACCAGTGGATCGTCCGCTTGCGGACATAGAGCAATCCTGTTTGTTTAACACGACTTGCAGGAATAACCTAGCCAAACTCTCCTTCTTTTCCAAGTCACTTCAGATTGATATTTCTGCTCGGTCGTGCAAAATGAACTGCAGAATCGGCTCCTTCCAACCAGTGGATCGTCCGCTTGCGGACATAGAGCAATCCTGTTTGTTTAACACGACTTGCAGGAATAACCTAGCCAAACTCTCCTTCTTTTTCCAAGTCACTTCAGATTGATATTTCTGCTCGGTCGTGCAAAATGAACTGCAGAATCGGCTCCTTCCAACCAGTGGATCGTCCGCTTGCGGACATAGAGCAATCCTGTTTGTTTAACACGACTTGCAGGAATAACCTAGCCAAACTCTCCTTCTTTTTCCAAGTCACTTCAGATTGATATTTCTGCTCGGTCGTGCAAAATGAACTGCAGAATCGGCTCCTTCCAACCAGTGGATCGTCCGCTTGCGGACATAGAGCAATCCTGTTTGTTTAACACGACTTGCAGGAATAACCTAGCCAAACTCTCCTTCTTTTTCCAAGTCACTTCAGATTGATATTTCTGCTCGGTCGTGCAAAATGAACTGCAGAATCGGCTCCTTCCAACCAGTGGATCGTCCGCTTGCGGACATAGAGCAATCCTGTTTGTTTAACACGACTTGCAGGAATAACCTAGCCAAACTCTCCTTCTTTTTCCAAGTCACTTCAGATTGATATTTCTGCCCGGTCGTGCAAAATGAACTGCAGAATCGGCTCCTTCCAACCAGTGGATCGTCCGCTTGCGGACATAGAGCAATCCTGTTTGTTTAACACGACTTGCAGGAATAACCTAGCCAAACTCTCCTTCTTTTTCCAAGTCACTTCAGATTGATATTTCTGCTCGGTCGTGCAAAATGAACTGCAGAATCGGCTCCTTCCAACCAGTGGATCGTCCGCTTGCGGACATAGAGCAATCCTGTTTGTTTAACACGACTTGCAGGAATAACCTAGCCAAACTCTCCTTCTTTTCCAAGTCACTTCAGATTGATATTTCTGCTCGGTCGTGCAAAATGAACTGCAGAATCGGCTCCTTCCAACCAGTGGATCGTCCGCTTGCGGACATAGAGCAATCCTGTTTGTTTAACACGACTTGCAGGAATAACCTAGCCAAACTCTCCTTCTTTTCCAAGTCACTTCAGATTGATATTTCTGCCCGGTCGTGCAAAATGAACTGCAGAATCGGCTCCTTCCAACCAGTGGATCGTCCGCTTGCGGACATAGAGCAATCCTGTTTGTTTAACACGACTTGCAGGAATAACCTAGCCAAACTCTCCTTCTTTTTCCAAGTCACTTCAGATTGATATTTCTGCTCGGTCGTGCAAAATGAACTGCAGAATCGGCTCCTTCCAACCAGTGGATCGTCCGCTTGCGGACATAGAGCAATCCTGTTTGTTTAACACGACTTGCAGGAATAACCTAGCCAAACTCTCCTTCTTTTTCCAAGTCACTTCAGATTGATATTTCTGCTCGGTCGTGCAAAATGAACTGCAGAATCGGCTCCTTCCAACCAGTGGATCGTCCGCTTGCGGACATAGAGCAATCCTGTTTGTTTAACACGACTTGCAGGAATAACCTAGCCAAACTCTCCTTCTTTTTCCAAGTCACTTCAGATTGATATTTCTGCTCGGTCGTGCAAAATGAACTGCAGAATCGGCTCCTTCCAACCAGTGGATCGTCCGCTTGCGGACATAGAGCAATCCTGTTTGTTTAACACGACTTGCAGGAATAACCTAGCCAAACTCTCCTTCTTTTTCCAAGTCACTTCAGATTGATATTTCTGCTCGGTCGTGCAAAATGAACTGCAGAATCGGCTCCTTCCAACCAGTGGATCGTCCGCTTGCGGACATAGAGCAATCCTGTTTGTTTAACACGACTTGCAGGAATAACCTAGCCAAACTCTCCTTTTTCCAAGTCACTTCAGATTGATATTTCTGCCCGGTCGTGCAAAATGAACTGCAGAATCGGCTCCTTCCAACCAGTGGATCGTCCGCTTGCGGACATAGAGCAATCCTGTTTGTTTAACACGACTTGCAGGAATAACCTAGCCAAACTCTCCTTCTTTTTCCAAGTCACTTCAGATTGATATTTCTGCTCGGTCGTGCAAAATGAACTGCAGAATCGGCTCCTTCCAACCAGTGGATCGTCCGCTTGCGGACATAGAGCAATCCTGTTTGTTTAACACGACTTGCAGGAATAACCTAGCCAAACTCTCCTTCTTTTCCAAGTCACTTCAGATTGATATTTCTGCTCGGTCGTGCAAAATGAACTGCAGAATCGGCTCCTTCCAACCAGTGGATCGTCCGCTTGCGGACATAGAGCAATCCTGTTTGTTTAACACGACTTGCAGGAATAACCTAGCCAAACTCTCCTTCTTTTTCCAAGTCACTTCAGATTGATATTTCTGCTCGGTCGTGCAAAATGAACTGCAGAATCGGCTCCTTCCAACCAGTGGATCGTCCGCTTGCGGACATAGAGCAATCCTGTTTGTTTAACACGACTTGCAGGAATAACCTAGCCAAACTCTCCTTTTTCCAAGTCACTTCAGATTGATATTTCTGCTCGGTCGTGCAAAATGAACTGCAGAATCGGCTCCTTCCAACCAGTGGATCGTCCGCTTGCGGGCATAGAGCAATCCTGTTTGTTTAACACGACTTGCAGTAGTAACCTAGCCAAACTGTCCTTTTTCCAAGTCACTTCAGATTGATATTTCTGCTCGGTCGTGCAAAATGAACTGCAGAATCGGCTCCTTCCAACCAGTGGATCGTCCGCTTGCGGACATAGAGCAATCCTGTTTGTTTAACACGACTTGCAGGAATAACCTAGCCAAACTCTCCTTCTTTTCCAAGTCACTTCAGATTGATATTTCTGCTCGGTCGTGCAAAATGAACTGCAGAATCGGCTCCTTCCAACCAGTGGATCGTCCGCTTGCGGACATAGAGCAATCCTGTTTGTTTAACACGACTTGCAGGAATAACCTAGCCAAACTCTCCTTCTTTTCCAAGTCACTTCAGATTGATATTTCTGCTCGGTCGTGCAAAATGAACTGCAGAATCGGCTCCTTCCAACCAGTGGATCGTCCGCTTGCGGACATAGAGCAATCCTGTTTGTTTAACACGACTTGCAGGAATAACCTAGCCAAACTCTCCTTCTTTTTCCAAGTCACTTCAGATTGATATTTCTGCTCGGTCGTGCAAAATGAACTGCAGAATCGGCTCCTTCCAACCAGTGGATCGTCCGCTTGCGGACATAGAGCAATCCTGTTTGTTTAACACGACTTGCAGGAATAACCTAGCCAAACTCTCCTTCTTTTTCCAAGTCACTTCAGATTGATATTTCTGCTCGGTCGTGCAAAATGAACTGCAGAATCGGCTCCTTCCAACCAGTGGATCGTCCGCTTGCGAACATAGAGCAATCCTGTTTGTTTAACACGACTTGCAGGAATAACCTAGCCAAACTCTCCTTCTTTTTCCAAGTCACTTCAGATTGATATTTCTGCCCGGTCGTGCAAAATGAACTGCAGAATCGGCTCCTTCCAACCAGTGGATCGTCCGCTTGCGGACATAGAGCAATCCTGTTTGTTTAACACGACTTGCAGGAGTAACCTAGCCAAACTGTCCTTTTTCCAAGTCACTTCAGATTGATATTTCTGCCCGGTCGTGCAAAATGAACTGCAGAATCGGCTCCTTCCAACCAGTGGATCGTCCGCTTGCGGACATAGAGCAATCCTGTTTGTTTAACACGACTTGCAGTAGTAACCTAGCCAAACTGTCCTTTTTCCAAGTCACTTCAGATTGATATTTCTGCCCGGTCGTGCAAAATGAACTGCAGAATCGGCTCCTTCCAACCAGTGGATCGTCCGCTTGCGGACATAGAGCAATCCTGTTTGTTTAACACGACTTGCAGGAATAACCTAGCCAAACTGTCCTTCTTTTTCCAAGTCACTTCAGATTGATATTTCTGCCCGGTCGTGCAAAATGAACTGCAGAATCGGCTCCTTCCAACCAGTGGATCGTCCGCTTGCGGACATAGAGCAATCCTGTTTGTTTAACACGACTTGCAGGAATAACCTAGCCAAACTCTCCTTCTTTTTCCAAGTCACTTCAGATTGATATTTCTGCTCGGTCGTGCAAAATGAACTGCAGAATCGGCTCCTTCCAACCAGTGGATCGTCCGCTTGCGGACATAGAGCAATCCTGTTTGTTTAACACGACTTGCAGGAATAACCTAGCCAAACTCTCCTTCTTTTTCCAAGTCATTTCAGATTGATATTTCTGGTCGGTCGTGCAAAATGAACTGCAGAATCGGCTCCTTCCAACCAGTGGATCGTCCGCTTGCGGACATAGAGCAATCCTGTTTGTTTAACACGACTTGCAGGAATAACCTAGCCAAACTCTCCTTCTTTTTCCAAGTCACTTCAGATTGATATTTCTGCTCGGTCGTGCAAAATGAACTGCAGAATCGGCTCCTTCCAACCAGTGGATCGTCCGCTTGCGGACATAGAGCAATCCTGTTTGTTTAACACGACTTGCAGGAATAACCTAGCCAAACTCTCCTTCTTTTTCCAAGTCACTTCAGATTGATATTTCTGCCCGGTCGTGCAAAATGAACTGCAGAATCGGCTCCTTCCAACCAGTGGATCGTCCGCTTGCGGACATAGAGCAATCCTGTTTGTTTAACACGACTTGCAGGAATAACCTAGCCAAACTCTCCTTCTTTTTCCAAGTCACTTCAGATTGATATTTCTGCTCGGTCGTGCAAAATGAACTGCAGAATCGGCTCCTTCCAACCAGTGGATCGTCCGCTTGCGGACATAGAGCAATCCTGTTTGTTTAACACGACTTGCAGGAATAACCTAGCCAAACTCTCCTTCTTTTTCCAAGTCACTTCAGATTGATATTTCTGGTCGGTCGTGCAAAATGAACTGCAGAATCGGCTCCTTCCAACCAGTGGATCGTCCGCTTGCGGACATAGAGCAATCCTGTTTGTTTAACACGACTTGCAGGAATAACCTAGCCAAACTCTCCTTCTTTTCCAAGTCACTTCAGATTGATATTTCTGCTCGGTCGTGCAAAATGAACTGCAGAATCGGCTCCTTCCAACCAGTGGATCGTCCGCTTGCGGACATAGAGCAATCCTGTTTGTTTAACACGACTTGCAGGAATAACCTAGCCAAACTCTCCTTCTTTTCCAAGTCACTTCAGATTGATATTTCTGCTCGGTCGTGCAAAATGAACTGCAGAATCGGCTCCTTCCAACCAGTGGATCGTCCGCTTGCGACATAGAGCAATCCTGTTTGTTTAACACGACTTGCAGGAATAACCTAGCCAAACTGTCTTTTTCCAAGTCACTTCAGATTGATATTTCTGCCCGTCGTGCAAAATGAACTGCAGAATCGGCTCCTTCCAACCAGTGGATCGTCCGCTTGCGGACATAGAGCAATCCTGTTTGTTTAACACGATTTGCAGGAGTAACCTAGCCAAACTGTCCTTTTTCCAAGTCACTTCAGATTGATATTTCTGCCCGGTCGTGCAAAATGAACTGCAGAATCGGCTCCTTCCAACCAGTGGATCGTCCGCTTGCGGACATAGAGCAATCCTGTTTGTTTAACACGACTTGCAGGAGTAACCTAGCCAAACTCTCCTTCTTTTTCCAAGTCACTTCAGATTGATATTTCTGCTCGGTCGTGCAAAATGAACTGCAGAATCGGCTCCTTCCAACCAGTGGATCGTCCGCTTGCGGACATAGAGCAATCCTGTTTGTTTAACACGACTTGCAGGAATAACCTAGCCAAACTCTCCTTCATTGTCCAAGTCACTTCAGATTGATATTTCTGGTCGGTCGTGCAAAATGAACTGCAGAATCGGCTCCTTCCAACCAGTGGATCGTCCGCTTGCGGACATAGAGCAATCCTGTTTGTTTAACACGACTTGCAGGAATAACCTAGCCAAACTCTCCTTCTTTTTCCAAGTCACTTCAGATTGATATTTCTGCTCGGTCGTGCAAAATGAACTGCAGAATCGGCTCCTTCCAACCAGTGGATCGTCCGCTTGCGGACATAGAGCAATCCTGTTTGTTTAACACGACTTGCAGGAATAACCTAGCCAAACTCTCCTTCTTTTTCCAAGTCACTTCAGATTGATATTTCTGCCCGGTCGTGCAAAATGAACTGCAGAATCGGCTCCTTCCAACCAGTGGATCGTCCGCTTGCGGACATAGAGCAATCCTGTTTGTTTAACACGACTTGCAGGAATAACCTAGCCAAACTCTCCTTCTTTTCCAAGTCACTTCAGATTGATATTTCTGCTCGGTCGTGCAAAATGAACTGCAGAATCGGCTCCTTCCAACCAGTGGATCGTCCGCTTGCGACATAGAGCAATCCTGTTTGTTTAACACGACTTGCAGGAATAACCTAGCCAAACTCTCCTTCTTTTCCAAGTCACTTCAGATTGATATTTCTGCTCGGTCGTGCAAAATGAACTGCAGAATCGGCTCCTTCCAACCAGTGGATCGTCCGCTTGCGGACATAGAGCAATCCTGTTTGTTTAACACGACTTGCAGGAATAACCTAGCCAAAGTCTCCTTCTTTCCAAGTCACTTCGGATTGATATTTCTGCCCGGTCGTGCAAAATGAACTGCAGAATCGGCTCCTTCCAACCAGTGGATCGTCCGCTTGCGGACATAGAGCAATCCTGTTTGTTTAACACGACTTGCAGGAATAACCTAGCCAAACTCTCCTTCTTAATCCTAGTCACTTCAGAATGATAATTCTGCTCGGTCGTGCAAAATGAACTGCAGAATCGGCTCCTTCCAACCAGTGGATCGTCCGCTTGCGGACATAGAGCAATCCTGTTTGTTTAACACGACTTGCAGGAATAACCTAGCCAAACTCTCCTTTTTCCAAGTCACTTCAGATTGATATTTCTGCTCGGTCGTGCAAAATGAACTGCAGAATCGGCTCCTTCCAACCAGTGGATCGTCCGCTTGCGGACATAGAGCAATCCTGTTTGTTTAACACGACTTGCAGGAATAACCTAGCCAAACTCTCCTTCTTTTCCAAGTCACTTCAGATTGATATTTCTGCTCGGTCGTGCAAAATGAACTGCAGAATCGGCTCCTTCCAACCAGTGGATCGTCCGCTTGCGGACATAGAGCAATCCTGTTTGTTTAACACGACTTGCAGGAATAACCTAGCCAAACTCTCCTTCTTTGTCCAAGTCGCTTCAGATTGATATTTCTGCCCGGTCGTGCAAAATGAACTGCAGAATCGGCTCCTTCCAACCAGTGGATCGTCCGCTTGCGGACATAGAGCAATCCTGTTTGTTTAACACGACTTGCAGGAATAACCTAGCCAAACTCTCCTTCTTTTCCAAGTCACTTCAGATTGATATTTCTGCTCGGTCGTGCAAAATGAACTGCAGAATCGGCTCCTTCCAACCAGTGGATCGTCCGCTTGCGGACATAGAGCAATCCTGTTTGTTTAACACGACTTGCAGGAATAACCTAGCCAAACTCTCCTTCTTTTTCCAAGTCACTTCAGATTGATATTTCTGCCCGGTCGTGCAAAATGAACTGCAGAATCGGCTCCTTCCAACCAGTGGATCGTCCGCTTGCGGACATAGAGCAATCCTGTTTGTTTAACACGACTTGCAGGAATAACCTAGCCAAACTCTCCTTCTTTTTCCAAGTCACTTCAGATTGATATTTCTGCTCGGTCGTGCAAAATGAACTGCAGAATCGGCTCCTTCCAACCAGTGGATCGTCCGCTTGCGGACATAGAGCAATCCTGTTTGTTTAACACGACTTGCAGGAATAACCTAGCCAAACTCTCCTTCTTGTTCCAAGTCACTTCAGATTGATATTTCTGCCCGGTCGTGCAAAATGAACTGCAGAATCGGCTCCTTCCAACCAGTGGATCGTCCGCTTGCGGACATAGAGCAATCCTGTTTGTTTAACACGACTTGCAGGAATAACCTAGCCAAACTCTCCTTCTTTTTCCAAGTCACTTCAGATTGATATTTCTGCCCGGTCGTGCAAAATGAACTGCAGAATCGGCTCCTTCCAACCAGTGGATCGTCCGCTTGCGGACATAGAGCAATCCTGTTTGTTTAACACGACTTGCAGGACTAACCTAGCCAAACTCTCCTTCTTTTTCCAAGTCACTTCAGATTGATATTTCTGCTCGGTCGTGCAAAATGAACTGCAGAATCGGCTCCTTCCAACCAGTGGATCGTCCGCTTGCGGACATAGAGCAATCCTGTTTGTTTAACACGACTTGCAGGAATAACCTAGCCAAACTCTCCTTCTTTTTACAAGTCACTTCAGATTGATATTTCTGCTCGGTCGTGCAAAATGAACTGCAGAATCGGCTCCTTCCAACCAGTGGATCGTCCGCTTGCGAACATAGGGCAATCCTGTTTGTTTAACACGACTTGCAGTAGTAACCTAGCCAAACTGTCCTTTTTCCAAGTCACTTCAGATTGATATTTCTGCCCGGTCGTGCAAAATGAACTGCAGAATCGGCTCCTTCCAACCAGTGGATCGTCCGCTTGCGGACATAGAGCAATCCTGTTTGTTTAACACGACTTGCAGGAATAACCTAGCCAAACTCTCCTTCTTTTTCCAAGTCACTTCAGATTGATATTTCTGCCCGGTCGTGCAAAATGAACTGCAGAATCGGCTCCTTCCAACCAGTGGATCGTCCGCTTGCGTATATAGAGCAATCCTGTTTGTTTAACACGACTTGCAGGAATAACCTAGCCAAACTCTCCTTCTTTTTCCAAGTCACTTCAGATTGATATTTCTGCCCGGTCGTGCAAAATGAACTGCAGAATCGGCTCCTTCCAACCAGTGGATCGTCCGCTTGCGTATATAGAGCAATCCTGTTTGTTTAACACGACTTGCAGGAATAACCTAGCCAAACTCTCCTTCTTTTTCCAAGTCATTTCAGATTGATATTTCTGGTCGGTCGTGCAAAATGAACTGCAGAATCGGCTCCTTCCAACCAGTGGATCGTCCGCTTGCGGACATAGAGCAATCCTGTTTGTTTAACACGACTTGCAGGAATAACCTAGCCAAACTCTCCTTCTTTTTCCAAGTCACTTCAGATTGATATTTCTGCTCGGTCGTGCAAAATGAACTGCAGAATCGGCTCCTTCCAACCAGTGGATCGTCCGCTTGCGGACATAGAGCAATCCTGTTTGTTTAACACGACTTGCAGGAATAACCTAGCCAAACTCTCCTTCTCTTTTCCAAGTCACTTCAGATTGATATTTCTGCCCGGTCGTGCAAAATGAACTGCAGAATCGGCCCCTTCCAACCAGTGGATCGTCCGCTTGCGGACATAGAGCAATCCTGTTTGTTTAACACGACTTGCAGGAATAACCTAGCCCAACTCTCCTTCTTTTCCAAGTCACTTCAGATTGATATTTCTGCTCGGTCGTGCAAAATGAACTGCAGAATCGGCTCCTTCCAACCAGTGGATCGTCCGCTTGCGGACATAGAGCAATCCTGTTTGTTTAACACGACTTGCAGGAATAACCTAGCCAAACTCTCCTTCTTTTTCCAAGTCACTTCAGATTGATATTTCTGGTCGGTCGTGCAAAATGAACTGCAGAATCGGCTCCTTCCAACCAGTGGATCGTCCGCTTGCGGACATAGAGCAATCCTGTTTGTTTAACACGACTTGCAGGAATAACCTAGCCAAACTCTCCTTCTTTTCCAAGTCACTTCAGATTGATATTTCTGCTCGGTCGTGCAAAATGAACTGCAGAATCGGCTCCTTCCAACCAGTGGATCGTCCGCTTGCGGACATAGAGCAATCCTGTTTGTTTAACACGACTTGCAGGAATAACCTAGCCAAACTCTCCTTCTTTTCCAAGTCACTTCAGATTGATATTTCTGCCCGGTCGTGCAAAATGAACTGCAGAATCGGCTCCTTCCAACCAGTGGATCGTCCGCTTGCGGACATAGAGCAATCCTGTTTGTTTAACACGACTTGCAGGAATAACCTAGCCAAACTCTCCTTCTTTTTCCAAGTCACTTCAGATTGATATTTCTGCTCGGTCGTGCAAAATGAACTGCAGAATCGGCTCCTTCCAACCAGTGGATCGTCCGCTTGCGGACATAGAGCAATCCTGTTTGTTTAACACGACTTGCAGGAATAACCAGCCAAACTCTCCTTCTTTTTCCAAGTCACTTCAGATTGATATTTCTGGTCGGTCGTGCAAAATGAACTGCAGAATCGGCTCCTTCCAACCAGTGGATCGTCCGCTTGCGGACATAGAGCAATCCTGTTTGTTTAACACGACTTGCAGGAATAACCTAGCCAAACTCTCCTTCTTATTCCAAGTCACTTCAGATTGATATTTCTGCCCGGTCGTGCAAAATGAACTGCAGAATCGGCTCCTTCCAACCAGTGGATCGTCCGCTTGCGGACATAGAGCAATCCTGTTTGTTTAACACGACTTGCAGGAGTAACCTAGCCAAACTGTCCTTTTTCCAAGTCACTTCAGATTGATATTTCTGCCCGGTCGTGCAAAATGAACTGCAGAATCGGCTCCTTCCAACCAGTGGATCGTCCGCTTGCGGACATAGAGCAATCCTGTTTGTTTAACACGACTTGCAGGAATAACCTAGCCAAACTCTCCTTCTTTTTCCAAGTCACTTCAGATTGATATTTCTGCCCGGTCGTGCAAAATGAACTGCAGAATCGGCTCCTTCCAACCAGTGGATCGTCCGCTTGCGGACATAGAGCAATCCTGTTTGTTTAACACGACTTGCAGGAATAACCTAGCCAAACTCTCCTTCTTTTTCCAAGTCACTTCAGATTGATATTTCTGCTCGGTCGTGCAAAATGAACTGCAGAATCGGCTCCTTCCAACCAGTGGATCGTCCGCTTGCGAACATAGAGCAATCCTGTTTGTTTAACACGACTTGCAGGAATAACCTAGCCAAACTCTCCTTCTTTTCCAAGTCACTTCAGATTGATATTTCTGCCCGGTCGTGCAAAATGAACTGCAGAATCGGCTCCTTCCAACCAGTGGATCGTCCGCTTGCGGACATAGAGCAATCCTGTTTGTTTAACACGACTTGCAGGAATAACCTAGCCAAACTCTCCTTCTTTTCCAAGTCACTTCAGATTGATATTTCTGCCCGGTCGTGCAAAATGAACTGCAGAATCGGCTCCTTCCAACCAGTGGATCGTCCGCTTGCGGACATAGAGCAATCCTGTTTGTTTAACACGACTTGCAGGAATAACCTAGCCAAACTGTCCTTTTTCCAAGTCACTTCAGATTGATATTTCTGCTCGGTCGTGCAAAATGAACTGCAGAATCGGCTCCTTCCAACCAGTGGATCGTCCGCTTGCGGACATAGAGCAATCCTGTTTGTTTAACACGACTTGCAGGAATAACCTAGCCAAACTCTCCTTCTTTTTCCAAGTCACTTCAGATTGATATTTCTGCCCGGTCGTGCAAAATGAACTGCAGAATCGGCTCCTTCCAACCAGTGGATCGTCCGCTTGCGGACATAGAGCAATCCTGTTTGTTTAACACGACTTGCAGGAATAACCTAGCCAAACTCTCCTTCTTTTTCCAAGTCACTTCAGATTGATATTTCTGCTCGGTCGTGCAAAATGAACTGCAGAATCGGCTCCTTCCAACCAGTGGATCGTCCGCTTGCGAACATAGAGCAATCCTGTTTGTTTAACACGACTTGCAGGAATAACCTAGCCAAACTCTCCTTCTTTTTCCAAGTCACTTCAGATTGATATTTCTGCCCGGTCGTGCAAAATGAACTGCAGAATCGGCTCCTTCCAACCAGTGGATCGTCCGCTTGCGGACATAGAGCAATCCTGTTTGTTTAACACGACTTGCAGGAATAACCTAGCCAAACTCTCCTTCTTTTTCCAAGTCACTTCAGATTGATATTTCTGCCCGGTCGTGCAAAATGAACTGCAGAATCGGCTCCTTCCAACCAGTGGATCGTCCGCTTGCGGACATAGAGCAATCCTGTTTGTTTAACACGACTTGCAGGAATAACCTAGCCAAACTGTCCTTTTTCCAAGTCACTTCAGATTGATATTTCTGCTCGGTCGTGCAAAATGAACTGCAGAATCGGCTCCTTCCAACCAGTGGATCGTCCGCTTGCGGACATAGAGAAATCCTGTTTGTTTAACACGACTTGCAGGAATAACCTAGCCAAACTCTCCTTCTTTTTCCAAGTCACTTCAGATTGATATTTCTGCCCGGTCGTGCAAAATGAACTGCAGAATCGGCTCCTTCCAACCAGTGGATCGTCCGCTTGCGGACATAGAGCAATCCTGTTTGTTTAACACGACTTGCAGGAATAACCTAGCCAAACTCTCCTTCTTTTTCCAAGTCACTTCAGATTGATATTTCTGCTCGGTCGTGCAAAATGAACTGCAGAATCGGCTCCTTCCAACCAGTGGATCGTCCGCTTGCGAACATAGAGCAATCGTGTTTGTTTAACACGACTTGCAGGAATAACCTAGCCAAACTCTCCTTCTTTTTCCAAGTCACTTCAGATTGATATTTCTGCCCGGTCGTGCAAAATGAACTGCAGAATCGGCTCCTTCCAACCAGTGGATCGTCCGCTTGCGGACATAGAGCAATCCTGTTTGTTTAACACGACTTGCAGTAGTAACCTAGCCAAACTGTCCTTTTTCCAAGGCACTTCAGATTGATATTTCTGCCCGGTCGTGCAAAATGAACTGCAGAATCGGCTCCTTCCAACCAGTGGATCGTCCGCTTGCGGACATAGAGCAATCCTGTTTGTTTAACACGACTTGCAGGAATAACCTAGCCAAACTCTCCTTCTTTTTCCAAGTCACTTCAGATTGATATTTCTGCTCGGTCGTGCAAAATGAACTGCAGAATCGGCTCCTTCCAACCAGTGGATCGTCCGCTTGCGGACATAGAGCAATCCTGTTTGTTTAACACGACTTGCAGGAATAACCCAGCCAAACTCTCCTTCTTTTCCAAGTCACTTCAGATTGATATTTCTGCTCGGTCGTGCAAAATGAACTGCAGAATCGGCTCCTTCCAACCAGTGGATCGTCCGCTTGCGGACATAGAGCAATCCTGTTTGTTTAACACGACTTGCAGGAATAACCTAGCCAAACTCTCCTTCTTTTTCCAAGTCACTTCAGATTGATATTTCTGGTCGGTCGTGCAAAATGAACTGCAGAATCGGCTCCTTCCAACCAGTGGATCGTCCGCTTGCGGACATAGAGCAATCCTGTTTGTTTAACACGACTTGCAGGAATAACCTAGCCAAACTCTCCTTCTTTTTTCAAGTCACTTCAGATTGATATTTCTGCTCGGTCGTGCAAAATGAACTGCAGAATCGGCTCCTTCCAACCAGTGGATCGTCCGCTTGCGGACATAGAGCAATCCTGTTTGTTTAACACGACTTGCAGGAATAACCTAGCCAAACTCTCCTTCTTTTTCCAAGTCACTTCAGATTGATATTTCTGCCCGGTCGTGCAAAATGAACTGCAGAATCGGCTCCTTCCAACCAGTGGATCGTCCGCTTGCGGACATAGAGCAATCCTGTTTGTTTAACACGACTTGCAGGAATAACCTAGCCAAACTGTCCTTTTTCCAAGTCACTTCAGATTGATATTTCTGCTCGGTCGTGCAAAATGAACTGCAGAATCGGCTCCTTCCAACCAGTGGATCGTCCGCTTGCGGACATAGAGCAATCCTGTTTGTTTAACACGACTTGCAGGAATAACCTAGCCAAACTCTCCTTCTTTTTCCAAGTCACTTCAGATTGATATTTCTGCCCGGTCGTGCAAAATGAACTGCAGAATCGGCTCCTTCCAACCAGTGGATCGTCCGCTTGCGGACATAGAGCAATCCTGTTTGTTTAACACGACTTGCAGGAATAACCTAGCCAAACTCTCCTTCTTTTCCAAGTCACTTCAGATTGATATTTCTGCTCGGTCGTGCAAAATGAACTGCAGAATCGGCTCCTTCCAACCAGTGGATCGTCCGCTTGCGGACATAGAGCAATCCTGTTTGTTTAACACGACTTGCAGGAATAACCTAGCCAAACTCTCCTTCTTTTTCCAAGTCACTTCAGATTGATATTTCTGCTCGGTCGTGCAAAATGAACTGCAGAATCGGCTCCTTCCAACCAGTGGATCGTCCGCTTGCGGACATAGAGCAATCCTGTTTGTTTAACACGACTTGCAGGAATAACCTAGCCAAACTCTCCTTCTTTTTCCAAGTCGCTTCAGATTGATATTTCTGCCCGGTCGTGCAAAATGAACTGCAGAATCGGCTCCTTCCAACCAGTGGATCGTCCGCTTGCGGACATAGAGCAATCCTGTTTGTTTAACACGACTTGCAGGAATAACCTAGCCAAACTCTCCTTCTTTTTCCAAGTCACTTCAGATTGATATTTCTGCCCGGTCGTGCAAAATGAACTGCAGAATCGGCTCCTTCCAACCAGTGGATCGTCCGCTTGCGGACATAGAGCAATCCTGTTTGTTTAACACGACTTGCAGGAATAACCTAGCCAAACTCTCCGTCTTGTTCCAAGTCACTTCAGATTGATATTTCTGCTCGGTCGTGCAAAATGAACTGCAGAATCGGCTCCTTCCAACCAGTGGATCGTCCGCTTGCGGACATAGAGCAATCCTGTTTGTTTAACACGACTTGCAGGAACAACCCAGCCAAACTCTCCTTTGTCCAAGTCACTTCAGATTGATATTTCTGCCCGGTCGTGCAAAATGAACTGCAGAATCGGCTCCTTCCAACCAGTGGATCGTCCGCTTGCGGACATAGAGCAATCCTGTTTGTTTAACACGACTTGCAGGAATAACCTAGCCAAACTCTCCTTCTTTTTCCAAGTCACTTCAGATTGATATTTCTGCCCGGTCGTGCAAAATGAACTGCAGAATCGGCTCCTTCCAACCAGTGGATCGTCCGCTTGCGGACATAGAGCAATCCTGTTTGTTTAACACGACTTGCAGGACTAACCTAGCCAAACTCTCCTTCTTTTTCCAAGTCACTTCAGATTGATATTTCTGCTCGGTCGTGCAAAATGAACTGCAGAATCGGCTCCTTCCAACCAGTGGATCGTCCGCTTGCGGACATAGAGCAATCCTGTTTGTTTAACACGACTTGCAGGAATAACCTAGCCAAACTGTCATTCCTTTTCCAAGTCACTTCAGATTCATATTTCTGGCCGGTCGTGCAAAATAAACTGCAGGAAGTCCCTTCCAAACAGTGGATCGTCCCCTTGCAGGCATCAGAGCAATACTGTTTGTTTGACACGACTTGGAGTAGTCACCTAGCTGACTGTCGTTCATTTTCCAAGTCAGTTCAAATTGGTATTTCTGGCCGGTCGTGCAAAATAGACTGCAGAAAGCCCCTTCCAACGAGTGAATCGTCCGATTGCGGGCATCAGACCTAGCCTGACTGTTTACTGAACACGACGTGCAGAAGTAACCGAGCTACACTGTCCTTCCTTTTCCAAGTCAATTCATATTGATATTTCTGGTCGATCGTGCAAAGGGAACTGGAGAAACTGCTCTTTCCAACAAGTGGATCGTCCGCTTGTGGGTATCAGAGCAATGCTGTTTGTTTAACACGACTTGGGCTAATTTGGCCACTTTCTTGGTTTTTGAAAAAGTGGCGATTTTTGACCAAAAAGTTAAAGGCTAACCCCTTTACTTTTTTGCCAAAATTGGCCACTTTTTCTGTTTTTGAAAAAGTAGTTAAAATGGCGTAAAACTAAAGGCTAACCATTAGCGTTGTTTTAAGGCTAACCCCTTTACCTTTTGGGCTAATTTGGCCACTTTCTTGGTTTTTGAAAAAGTGGCGATTTTTGACCAAAAAGTTAAGGCTAACCCCTTTTACTTTTTTGCCAAAATTGGCCACTTTTTCAGTTTTTGAAAAAGTAGTTAAAAATGGCGTAAAACTAAAGGCTAACCATTAGCGTTGTTTTAAGGCTAACCCCTTTACCTTTTGGGCTAATTTGGCCACTTTCTTGGTTTTTTAAAAAGTGGCGATTTTTGACCAAAAAGTTAAAGGCTAACCCCTTTACTTTTTTGCCAAAATTGGCCACTTTTTCTGTTTTTGAAAAAGTAGTTAAAATGGCGTAAAACTAAAGGCTAACCATTAGCGTTGTGTTATGGCTAACCCCTTTACTTTTTGGGCTGATTTTTGGTTATTGAAAAAGTGGCGATTTTTGACCAAAAAGTTAAGGCTAACAACCCCTTTACTTTTTGCCAAAATTGGCCACTTTTTCTGTTTTTGAAAAGTAGTTGAAAATGGCCTAAAACTAAAGGCTACCATTAGCATTGTGCTAAGGCTAACCCCTTTACCTTCTGGGCTGAAGGCTAACCATTATGTTATTTGTTAATGAGATAAAAATTGCGCAAATTCAAAAATATCCTAAACTCAGTTTTAAGCTAATAATGGGCTTAAAAAGGTACCTATATGTGTGGCAAACGATGCGTTTTCTACCAGGCCAAATTTAGGTTAAGGCGTTGGTTCCCCACATATAGGCCAGAGAGAGTAGGCACTGAAAACGTCAAAATTATGTGATGAGTGATCACATAGCAGGCAATTTTAGTGTGCATAATATATATTTGTAAATTAGATATTTACAAACAAGTATTTTAACACAAAATTTAATATATATAAAATAGTTTTAATTTATGAGTAACACGTATTAAAAGTATAATTTATAATACTATATCGTAATTGCTGTTTATGGGCCTTTATGATACTATCATTAGGTCAGCCAATTGTCCCAAATATTCTATATTAGTAGGATTTTATCCTTAAAGTTTAGAAACTAGTCGACCAATTTCTTCTCTTAATTTTTGCATAGATGGAATGCTGGAAAATCCATTAGCAAGAAGTGATTTGAGTTTCTTGAGATATTCTTCCCATTGCATGCCTTCGTAAGTAATTTTGAGTGATTTCATTCCATTTAGTAATGTCCATAACAATTTCAGGGATGTCCAACGTACGTCCAAGGGCAAATTTACATCTAGTAAAGAAGATACCATAGCTCTATCAGTTCTAAACTGTTCTTCCTGAAGGTCCAGTAAGAGTTATACTTTATTTGTCCAGTATTACTACAAGAGGTAAACTAAGCTAAACCAACACTTTAGTTCTAAACTGTTCTCCTTAGAGGACAGGTCTAGTGAGGACCATGCTCTATTGGTCCAGTGTTACGACAGGAAGAAATCAAAGTGCCAAGAGACCTGCAATCTTTGTTAGAGACAAACTGAAAGCACTCTTCTTGCATGCCGCCAAGGCGGAATTCTAATCAGACAACTGCATTTTACAGGAATCGAACTCCAGTCATAGATGTGAAAGATATATACACTAGTCTAAACACTGTGCCAATACCTCATTTAATTATTATACACAATCATACCTAATTCGAAGTGACCAGTCATTTCTGGCAAGCATTTTAAGCAAACTTGAAGAAAATCCTTTAGATATCTTGACATACAAGCTGACCAGGCCACGTCTCTATTAGCAACCGTTTGGAGTATTTTGATCAATATAAAGGCATCAGGTTTCGAATCAACTCGTAGTTGGATATCAAAGAGTTGTTTTAAATGTCCTAAAGCACCGATTTGTTCTGTTTTCGTAAGGCTTGACCAGAAATACGGAATATTGACGGTCCTCCTTAGGCCTTCTGCAGCAACCTGAGAAAAAATACAGAACTTTTGATTTTTGATTGGTGAGTTTTAGTTCAGTGTTTTATATGGTGCTTCAAATGGTGCATGTCCAACCTTAAATGTATTGACAGTTATGGGAGCGAGCAACTCAAGGTATTCAAATGAAGTTGAATAACTTAATGATTTGACTTTTTAACCCCACAACTAGAAAATTGTTCTTCTTTTTATATATTGAAAGACAATTGCGGTGCAGAAATTCTTTGAGAGACCTTCTAGTCAACTTGAGTATTTACCTGTTGTACAAAGGAGTGCATTTTGCTGTTCAGCAGCACACCAAAGACTGTGTTTAAAGCAAGTAGTGCTAAAGGAAGCCATTGATTAAGTAGTTCGAGTTTATATGACCAATCTGTCGCGATGGAACACATAGATGCAAGGGCTATACTCTGACAAATGGTTAGTCTGCAAGCGTAAACAAACAACAAATTCAATTCCTAACAGTTGAATAACTGTATTTATATTAGAAGACTTCTGAGACGACTAAACGTCTTAGTTGTCTAATATGAATACGGGAAATTGGACGGATTCTGTTACATCAAAAACGATGCACTTAACAGACGTTTTAGTCATTTAACTTATCTAAACTTGGACGGACTTAGTAAAGACTAAATAATTATTATAGTTGGCATTCTCGTCTTTATATTAGTATTACGATACGGTGTTGATCTCCTTTGAGTTTGCCTTGTGTTTTGAATTCGATATTCGCCATGCATTCCTACCCATAGTTACTTTTATCTTCAGCTTTGGTTATTATTGTTAACAGATTTTTGCAGGAAATCATGACTAGATAATAAACAAATGAATCAACATTTTGTTAGTAGTTTTTATAATATTGAAATTTAGATTTTGCTATACAGAATAGATATAGGCCTAAATTTCCTCAATAGGTGGGTTTTACTAAAGGCTAGTTCTCATGTCTGTCGGCAGAGAATACAATAGATTGCCGACCATTGGCGACATATGAGCACTAGCCTTAAGCACTATTGTGCAGCAGATGGTGGTCAACCAGCAGTTATTCAGTGTGAGAAAATAATGTTAATTCTTTACATTATTAGGAGGCAAAGAGATATAGAATTTAGTGATGTAGTTTTGTAAGTATCATGATGTTTGCTTTTGTAAGTATCGACATGTATTTCTAAAGTTGACCATCATCAGCTGCTCCGTATAAATTGCTTTATAGTGAAACGGTTGAAACCCATGAGAGTTTAATAATAATACCTTGCGTCGCTATATGTTGGCCATTAATATCAAGAAAATCACAAAATATTTTCATCAAGCTACATGCTAAAGAACACACTGGGTAATTTTCCGAAGCTAAATATCGTAATAAACCATTCAGTCTTTGCTCAGCAACAAGCGAATTTTGAGGTGTAAATTTCGAACAATTTGCCAATTTCGTTATCAATTTTACTTGGGAATTTATCGTTAAAGTCTCGGAGAAATATAGTTGCTCCAATTTCTTCATAACGTCTGCAAAATCAACGGAATTATTGTTAATTTGTTTCAAAAGTTGGTAAATTTCACTCCTAATGTCCGCCATTTTGTTTTGATTTTCCCGCGCAACTAAAATGATTGTAAGTTTCTATACTTCATATAACTATTTTATAAAGTCTTGGATTTTTATCCGTTTGTCCGTCTGTTTTGTCACGTTGATAGGTTTTTTCGATGCAAGCTGTGCATTTTAGATTTTCTGATATCCTTTTGGATGAACTAAAAATATTATTATACAGACAGGAGTTTTAGTATAAGAGGCAATTGGTAAAACCTTTTCTTAAAAGTGAAGGATTATGCTTGTGATTTTTCACAGTAATTTCAAACGACACCATCTAGGTATACAAATAGATTCATTGAATAAAGACCAACAGAATGCAATTAAAATAAAAATATTTGGCCGTTAAATTTTGGTTCTTGGAAAGCTTAAACTATGTTAAAATCAATCCAGGTATTTTAAAGTTCAGTGCGTGACCTGCACGCGAGACTACGCGCGTGACACTCGCGGGTTGTCACGATGTTTCCACTGCCGCTTTTACGCGGGAAATTTCAAATTTTCATTCGTCCGTCTTTGTTTTGTTTCAAATCTTAAATTTGATTAAAACTCTGTTAATTTTCTTCTAAAACGACGCTTTCTGCTTTAAAATACTTCCTATTTTGCAATGGAAGAAGAAAAAGCAAGCGAAATAAACAACAAGTATATAAATTTGGACGAATTTCACAGAAATTCAGGGGGAAAATTTGATATGAAATCACAAGTGCCTGAGATGGCCAAATCAGAACCATGTTGTATGGGCATAGATGAAGCAGGACGTGGCCCTGTGTTAGGTAAGGGGTTGCTCCTGGGTGGTGGGGCTGGTTATAACAGGGTCTATCATGATAATAATGATGAAAATGATACAAGCTTATCCAGTCATCTTCTCATTCACCCTGGATATAGGAAACACAGGGGCATATAAACTGCCAGGATGCATTCGGTGTAGTCTAATCGGAAGATCTTCGGCGTAGAGTTACAGTAAGCCTTGGCGTACTGGCGCACAATCATCTTTCCTGGCGTAGTGGCGTACGCTGTTTTTAACTTGGCGGCGCATAAATACCAATAAAATAATAAATACGTCAAACGATTCAAACGGCGTAACACGGTAACAGGTTTACGGCCCAAAATAATGTCACTAAACGGCGAATGACTTTAAACTTCTCAAAAATGGGCCTAAAACGTGTGGAATTTTTGCAGAACTGACTCATACGCCCTGGCGTTGGGTGAGAGTCGGAAGAATGGGCCAGGGTGGGATGTTGGCGTAGCGTTGCTACTGCTTTGGCGTATCTTCGGCGTAGCATTTACACCGAATGCACCCTGGACACAGGGGCATAACTGGTGGAGGGAGGGGGGTACCCCTAATGTTTAACAATTCCAATTTTATGGGGAAAATCATCAGAATTCTGTAAAATCCTTCCTCAAAGTGCATAAAATGGCATTTCAGTTACTCTACATTTCAAATTATTAATGTCATATAAATCATGATATTTTTAGGTCCCATGGTGTACAGTACAAGCTATTGTCCGTTATCTGAAGACGAAAAGCTGAAAGAATTGGGTTTTGCAGGTTGCATGAAATACATTTCTGTCTGTTTGCTATTTAAGCAAGGCAAATATTAAATATGTAATTACTTAAATTAGCACAGAAATAATTGAATGTTAACTTGTAGATTCCAAGACATTGAATGAGAAACAACGTGAAGAACTATTTAAAACAATCAATGAAAATAATCAATTTCTTGGCTGGATAACACGAGTACTTTCCCCAAACTATATCTCCAATGAAATGTTGCGAAGGTGGGTGAATCAACATAACCTTGTGGCCAAGTGTGTTTTGACTCTTGTTTGGACTCAGGAAACAGTCTTCCTTTGGAGGTCCATTCCCTCTGTCCCATGTTAAAGTTGCCCAGGAACGACCAACCCCCCTCCCCCTCTTATTCCAGTTTGGACCTCTCTAAAGTTAACACCTTCACATTGACCCATACCCTTTCAAGTTGTCCTGACCTCTCACATTGCACCCCCTCTCGTTTATCCCCCTTTCTCTCAACTCCCCCCCTCTCACATTGTCCACCTCTTAAATCTCAAGTTTTCCCTCTCAAGTCTTTCAAATTTGGACCCACTTGACTCCACCCTTTCCTTAATTTGCTGCCCTCTCACATTGCCTCTTAAGTTACCCTCACCCTGTTTCAAATTTGTACCCCTCTCACATTGCCCCATCTCTCAAGATACCCATATCCCTCCATCAAATTTAGACCACTCTCAAGTTGACTCTCTCACACCCCCCCCCCCTCCCATCTTTGAATTTGAGACCCCTCTGAGTTTGAGACCTCTCTCAGGTTGGAACCCCACCTCTAGGTGCGACCATATCTGATCCATTTCACTTTTTAGAGAAATGTATGCAACATCTTGTGTATCTGTGCGTAGAAACAGGCCACAGCAATGACCCCCTTAAATTGAGTAATTGTATATTCTATATAGGACAAAAAACAATCTCAATCAAATATCTCATGACGCTGCTATCTGGCTGATCAAAAGTGTCCTGGAAAGTGGTGTAAACTTACAACAGGCAAGCATGTTTTGAAGTTCACGAACACTCCTCAAAAACTGGTCTGACTGCTCTCCCTGGAGATCCAGTAAACACTATCCCTTGAAGAAACGTAGAGAATACTTGGTGTTTGGTAGAGTCAAACTGGAAGCACTCTCTCACATGTGACTGAGGTGAAATTATAATCAGACAACTGCATATTGCAGGAAAATAACTTCGGTCACAGAGGTGAAAGATGAGTGGTATATCTTTATATTTCAAAGGTGTTTGTGGACACAGTCGGTGATCCTAATAAATATCAGAAGAAACTTGAGCTCGAGTTTCCACATCTCGAAATCACCGTGAAAGCAAAAGCTGATGCGTTGTTTCCAATCGTTAGCGCTGCCAGTATTTGTGCAAAGGTAAATACCCAAACACTATCGTGCGGCAGACGGTGGTCAACCTGCAGTTATCAGAGCGAGAAAATATTGTTAATTCTTAAATTGATTTGATGTAGTAGTCTTTGTGGTAGTCTTTGTAATTGAGAGATTTAGTTTAATTTTCTTGCTCCTACAAGTGTCAACATTTCTGAAGTTGACCACCATTTGCTGCCCTGTGACGCTTACTGACACCTGATTAAAGTAATAAAGGAGTTACTTTATGTTAGGTTGCGAGAGATAGAGTTATTGAAACGTGGACATTTATTGAGAAAGTGAGCTTTCCAACAGAGTACGGTTGCGGTTACCCATCAGGTAATTCACGCTATTCTTCGTCAATTTAAATTGGTTATTTTAACCCATCCGTTTTTACAGTGGTGTGTATCATATGTATTTAGATCCAGCGACAAAGAAATGGCTGGCAGATATAGTTGACAAGGTTTTTGGATTCCCACAATTTGTACGCTTTAGTTGGTCCACTTGTAAAGATATATTGGAGAAACAGTGTGCACCTGTTGAATGGTAAGATTTTGTCTGTCATTTACAATTATAACTTTGTTTATACTGGATGGATCTACCAGTTCTGCCCCAAAAGACTTTGTCTTTGTTCTATGATTTTGAAAAGGGATGATGATGATGAGGAAATGGCTGAAGATCTGAAAGGAACTGCAAGCATTACTTCATTCTTCGGAAAACCAAACAACGACAGTGTCGAAGTAAAACCTCACCAGTTCTTCCAGGAGAGATGTCTAGAACCTGTTACATTCTTTTAAAATATTTGTAGACAAGGGGTATCTATATTGAATGCAGTAGGCCAATAAACGGTATATTCATAGAAGTGAAGACCAAACATTAGTGCATGGGTTCAGTTAGCGATACGGGACAGCATATCACCGGAAAATATTTGTGAAATCCATAGCATGGAAAAATTGCATCACTATATCGATAGTATATCCACACTATATTTCTATAGTATACCCATAGTAGTCAGTATGGAAATGGCAATTAGTATACACGCGTAAAAACGCACAAATTGTAACAAGTCTGCAAACAAGTTGATACAAATCTGTTCACAAGCTGTCAACAAGTTGTCTTCGCACTGCTTGTTCCCAGTTGTTGTAACAAGTTTGGAACAAGCTGTTAACAACTTGTAACAAGCTTGATGGCATTATCAGACTTGTTACAAGGTTGTTCTAACAGGTCTGTCAGAGCCATGATACAACAAGAATGTTACAAGGTTGACAACTCAAGGTTGTAACAATATTGTTATATCAGGCATGTAACGGACTTGTTGGAACTGCCCTGTAACAAGTCTGATAATGCCATCAAGCTTGTTACAATTTGTTAACAAGTTGTTCCATACGTGTTGACAACTTGGGACAAGCAGTGCGGTGACAACTTGTTGACGGCTTGTTGACAGACTTGTTACAAGATGTGAGATTTTTGCGTGTGTAGAAATTGGATTGCCATAATATATTCATGGTAAGGATGTTGATTTTCCAGTGATGTGGTGGTTAACTTCAGAAATGTTGACACTTACAGGAGCAGATGTATTTTAATATTTGTCACTGTTCTATGATTATAAGGTCTCGCATATTTTTGTACAAATCTCAAATATACAACGCAAATAAATAAATAAATATATGACATTAAATCACATTTTTATACATATAACGTGCCACAAAGTTCATGCCACAATAGGCATATCTTCCTAAAAAACAACTATAGGTAGTCAATGTTACTCAAGTCTTAACATGTAAATTTGTCTTCACAGTAATTTCAAATGCCCCAACATTTTCATGTGTAAATATAACTGATTCATACATAGGCATCGTACATAAAATAACAAGGCCATTATTTCAAGTTTGTTCTCATAACTTCATATCAGATGCCTCAACATTGTCATAAGCGACCATTACAATATTATCTCCTCTTATAAACAACTGATTAACATGCCGTCTTTTTAACACCAATGCTTTGCCTCTGTGAACTTTTAAAACTCGAACAGTAACAACATTTCCCGCTAGCTTAGCTTCTTTGGTTTTAACAGTACTCATATTTGTGTCCATTTTTGTAGTTTTTCGTGGGTCTACTGACGTATCCTCTCTTTTTCTTTTCCCCGACAATTTCTCCACATCGCCTTTGTAATTCTGTGTCGATAGACCGCGAGGTTTGAACTTGGCGGACTGCTGCAATTTTTCAGACTTTTCCCATGTTTTGGGTTGTGTTAATTTGTCTGTTTCATTGATTACTCTTTTACTTTTTGTTTTTTCTTTGCTTTCCAACCTGTTTCTACTTTTATATTCTTCCATACTTGGTTTCTTTTTAGCAACAAATTCTTTGCCTGTAGGTTTTTCAGTTTTAACTTGCTGTGCAATACTACTTCGAGACGAGTTAGGAGTTTTTAAACCACTATCTTTTTGTTTGACCGAATTCTTCTTCTTTCGAGTTCCTTCGTTTGAATTGCAGAGCTTTTCTTTACTGCTTTCCAACCTTTTAGTTGTATCCCTACATTCTTTACTGACCTTACTTGAACTTATTATGCTCTTCTGAGTTTCTCTTGCAGTCACTTCAAGAGATTTCAGTTTCTCTTCTTCCCGATGTTTATCGTCCTTAGAAAAGCCTTTTCCCTTGGCCTTTCTTTCATTTTTACTTTCATCAGATTTCTTTAAAACAGATTTTTCTTTCTTCAAATTCTCTGATATATTATCATCGTTTTTATTAGCAACCTTACCCATTACCAAACTGTCCTCCTTGGATGGACCTTTCTTTTCTTCAGTCTTCCCAGTTTTACAACCATCACCTTTCTTTAAAGACGACTCCTTCTGTTTAACGGAAGATTTATCCCGACTTTTTAAACCCGAATTCTCTCGTCTTATTAACTCCGATTTCTGTCCTGGTTTCATCGTCTTAGATTCTGTTTTGTCTTTTGTTTTTGAGATTGTCCTCCTCGACTCTTCCTTTCTTTCTTCCTGATTATTTTTTTTCTTATCCGATATATTTTCCCTTCTCGTTTTAACCGGTACATAAGAACTACGCCTAACCTTCTCAGAATCGGTCGATTTCTCACCAGTACTCTTTCTATCATTTCCTTTACTGCTATCTTCAGGAACTTTCCTAATTGGCTCGACATCCTTTCTTTTTCTTTGCGTTTCATTGGATTTATTCTTCAGATCTTTCCTACTGTTTGAGAAATGTTTGCTGGAGGATTCCGAACCAGTGCTACTTTTTGTAGTTATTTTACAAACATCTTCAACTTCTAATGATTCTTGTGAAGTCTTATGTCCAGACTTTTTAACCTGGGTTTTACGTTTATCGTCCAACTCTTTCTCTTTCTTACTTGATAAATTTCTGGTGGAAGATTCTGAACCTGTACTACTCTTTCCTGTTGTCCTTTTACAAACATGTTCAACTTTTAATGCTTCTTGTGAAGTCTTATGCCCAGATTTTTTAACCTGCGTTTTATGTTTATCGTCCGACTCTTTGTTACTTGATAAATTTCTGGTGGAAGATTCTGAACCTGTACTACTCTTTCCTGTTGTCCTTTTACAAATATGTTCAACTTTTAATGCTTCTTGTGAAGTCTTATGCCCAGATTTTTTAACCTGGGTTTTATGTTTATCGTCCGACTCTTTGTTATTTGATAAATTTCTGGTGGAAGACTCTGAACCTCTTCTACTTTCTCGTTTTCCAAATTCTTTATGACGAGTTTGGTCTTTACCCGTTTTATCACCAGATCCTTTGGCCTTTTCTGTTTGCTTTCGTTGTTTTCCACAACTGTCCTTTTCACTTTTCGTCAGGCTGTTGTCATTTGCTGTCTTATTTACCTTCTTTTCACAGTCATTCAGATCAGAGTGTTTATCATACCTAGATAAAGATTTAGATTTTGTCATGGATTCTTTTGATCTTACGTGTTTAGTACTCGACGAAGTATTGAGTTTCTGACTTGTACCCGAACTTCGTCTTTTCTCGATAGTTTTAGAGCCTTCCTTCTCACTTTTTCTTTCTTTACTCAAGGATATTTTCCTGCTTTTGGTAATGTCTTTCTCTTCACCTTTCCTTGAAGAACGACCGTCATTATGAACCCATCTTTCAACGAGGCTCCGTCGTCTTTCTTTCTCAAGCTTTTGTCTACTTTTCTCAATACTCCTATCAGATCTTTTATCTTCTATTTTACAACTGCTTTCTTTCGTGCATGAAATAGAATGCCGTCTCTTGATGGTATCGTCACCTCTAATTCTTGGTGTCTTCTTTGAAGTGGTTCCACCACTTTTAGGCCCAATGTTTGATTTCTTCTGATGAGATTTCGGGACTGAAATTTTCTCCAACTCTGCTTTGTGCCGTTTCTCATCCTGTTGTAAGAAGTCCTTACGTTCTTCCACATTCTCGTCATCACTACTTGAGCTTAGTTCTCCCTCCTCTTTTTCTTCAATGTTTCCTTGTTTTGTTATTTTCATGATATTACCCGACTGGGAAACATCCGACTGAGACCTCACTGACACATCATCCCCTGCTAGAGAATGTTGTTCTTTCATATCCTTGATTCCTGTCTTGGAATCAGGACAATCATCATCACTTTCGTCCTTGATTCTTGAGCTTAGTTCTTCTCTTTTCTGAATATTTCTTTCTTTAAGATTACCGTCAGTACCTTCACCAACAACAATACCATTGCCTTCTATACCATAGTCATGGCCACGGGTTTTTACATTACCAAGGTCTTCACCGTCACCATTATTAGTACTTCCAGTATTGCTGGTACCATCGTCGAATTCTTTTCTTTCACCATCATCATTACCAGCACCATCATCACTACTTTTTCCATGAGCAACAATATGTGTACCATCATCACAATCGTCGTCGTGATGATCAGGACTGGTACCTTCGCCATCATTACTCTTATTACCACTACGATCACCATTGTTACCAGCACGACTATCAGTACTTTTACCATGACCAGGAATACCATCATCACTGATATCATCACCAACATCATCATTATTATCTTTTTCATTACCACAACCATCATCAGGCTGATTTCCATCACAACTACCACCATCACTGCTACAATCACCAACATTACCAGCATCATCAGCATTTTCATTACCACGACTATCATCAAGCTGATTACCATCACCACCATCAACTCTACCATAATCACCTTTTTCACCAACCTTATCCATCGAACTATCAACCATCTCTTCACCATAAGGAACAATATTGCTATTGCCATCATTACCACCATCTTCACAATCATCATCACCATCATCATACTTATGATAACCATCCTGATTACCATTATCGCCATCAGCCTTTTCACCAACCTTATTCACTGCACTACCATCCTCAACATTATCATTCTCGTTACCATCATCATCACCACCATCCTCACTCTCACCACCACCATCATCATCATCATCACCACCATCCTCACTATCACCATTACCACAATCATCACCACCCTTCATCTTACTACCAACCTCTTCACAGTCCTCTTTCATAACCTCCTCCATACCGTACGTAATCTTATGATGCAAGGTTACTGTTTGCAACAACATCCCTGCCCTCTCTCTATCAAACACAGTCGAATCTTGAGATCCTTCATCAAACTCCATAGCCAACACATTACTCTGTAATATTGCGTTAGGCTTGTATAGATATGTGTCAGTGTTCTTATCACTTGCCAACAAAGTTCCAGCATCTTCTAGTTCGGTTTCCGTTTGTTTTACTTCTTCCATAATATCACAAATTGTAACCTCGTTATTTATTGTTTCCTCTACAAAACTATCGTCTTTGCTTTCTACTTCTCTTGCTGAAAGGTCTTTTCTATCGCTCCTTTGTTTTACCAGTTGTATCCCCCCTTCATCTTCACCACTGCAAAAACTTTCCCTCATCTGAACACTCCTATCTTCTCCATCGCTAAAAGGATCCTGTGTCCGTTCTCCACTCATCGACGCCTGAACAAAAGATTTATTTTTATTATCGTCTATATTCTCCGAGAAACTATGTGCATTCCGAGATTCTTGTTTATCAATAGAAACCTTTTTATTCACGATATCAATCGATTTAATATTACTATGAGAGCATTCAGGTCCTTGAATATCTGTCTTAGGACTTACACTGTCTTGATTTCCGCCTCTCGCATTTTCTAAATATTTTCTCCTGTCATTTTGGACATTGTCACCGACTTGTTGCTGATCTATATTTTCATCTATAACATCAATGCTTGGTAGAATATCCTTAGTACTTATTTCGCAGTTATCAGCATCCATATTTGCAACAGATTCGAATGCATCCATATTGGCAGTAGTGCATTTCTTTCCTTCTACACCGATGCTAAGATTACAACTTCGATTTTCTTCCTTTAAACTTTCTTTTTCTCTCATATCATTTTGGACATTGTCCTCTTTCGGCTGTTGGTGTAAATGTTCATCATTACCAAGATTATCTTGTGAATATTTTCTTCCACTATTTTCAGGGTTTTTACTCGTATCCCATTCAAACAATCCAATGTCATTTGTCGAACATTCTCTTGTTGTCAGTTGGCAATCTAAATTTCCATCAATACCATCGTTTTCTTGTATATTGCTTCCCTCCTTGTCCTCAGTGTCTACGCTCATATTTAATTCACACAATCCCATGTTATTAGTGGAGCTTTCTTTATCTTTAATGTCCATTCTTAGACCTTCACTTCTGTCATCACCTTCAATATTAATCGTATCTTCCACACTTGAGATCTTATCTTCGTCGTTCACCATACATTGTTCGTTTTGCCTCAATCGTTCTCGTTTCTTTCTCCGCCATTTTCTTTTCTTTTCTTTCTTCTTGTCAATTTTTCTCAAGGACTCCTTCAACGACTCCTCAGGATCCACAATAATTTCCTCTTCAATTGCAAACATTTCGTCAACATCCATCATAGCCTTGGAACGAAAAATGATGCCAGTAATTACCTTGTAAAGACCTTTAAGAAAAACTTTTATGACCTAACATATAGTTAGATCTGTTTAATCTTGTATACATGCAGTTATTGTTATAAGTAGATACAGTATGTATATAATGCCTTTCATCAGCAGGTTGGCTACGAGAGCCTGCTGGAAATATCGAAATCTTTTTCAGGTAATTCAGATAGAAACTTAAGGCAACATATCAAGCTCTTACAACGTTGTTTACTAAAGCCGGTTTTTCACTTGTTAATTTCTTCGCGCGAAACGGCATTGTATTTGTTGTTCTAAATATTCCAACCGACAACTCGTAAGACAAAAAAATGCAGTTGGTTATCTAGTGGAAAACGGCTTTCAACTTATTAACGTCGTTTGTTAAAAAGTAGGGCGAAAACAAGTTGTTACAGGTATGTTAATTAAGACGTTAATGTTGAAGCAAGCAGGTAGCACCAGAATGCAGGAACTCATTCGCTTCTCAATGATGACTAAAGGAAGTGAAACGCGTTACGGAGGCTAGGAAGAGCGTGAAGACAGTGGCGTCGCCAGGGAGGGAACTGGGGGGACGAGTCCCCCCCCCCAGTTGTTCTAAAGACCAATTTTGAGATTTTTCTAAATCTGAAGAGAAAAGTGTGGGGGGGGGGTACGATATCAGCATAGAAAGAGACATTGCAGATAAGATTGAGTTGGATACTCTTGTTGACACATTTAGATTAGCTAACAACAGAAAGTTGCCCTTGTAAAAACTGTTTGTTTATAACAAAAATCGCCGATGTGTGGCCCCCGAACCCCCCTAGAGGTCTCACGCCTTTGCAGCTCGCCTCGTCCCCCCCCCCAGTATGAACAACCTGGCGACACCAAGTGCTGCGTGAAGATTGAGAAAAATACATTTCAGTGTGAATTGAAAAACACGAATTTTTGTCTGTATTCTTTTGAGAGATTTAATATTCCTTCATCATATGTGAAGGAGAATGCTGCCATGGTTGCCTTTGATCTTCATCAAACGTTGCCAGGGTCACAAGAGTGCTGTTTTCTTTCTTTGTTATTTCTCCCGTTCTTCTTGAAGTCACAACACTTCCGCAGAGCTGTGGATATCGCCAAAAATTCACCATCTAAAAAACGTCTTGTATACATACAAACTAACAAACATGGGCATATTGCGACCAAGAGATCAAACTAAAGCCTGTTATAAGGACTATACAAACATGGCAATATCACCTAAGAATAGACAAGCTTTTATCTGTGACTGTTTATCAAGACCTATATATTAGTAGATGTTGATAATTTATCCAGCAGGGGCATTGGTAGATTTTCCAGGGGGGTTGTAACTTTACAACTACATCACTAATTCCATAATTTCATAACCAGTGGTCACTTATGCCAACTTTTTCAGGAGGGGCTTGAATATTTCTAGGGGGTGCAAACACTCTTCTCCCTTTAAACCCTAAATCTACATATAAAGTAATTTTAGCTCACATATTGCTGAAACTATTTAACTAAACTTCAAGCTTACCAGATTCATGTGTTTATCAAAAGCTATAAGATAGCCAACGCAAACTCCACGTAATCCTTTCAGCTTTCGTGTCCAGACTTTTAACTTTGTCTTCTTCTCAATGCAGTTGTATAAAATACTTAGTGGCCCTTCTTTGTATTTCACTGGAGAATATAAAATATATAATGAATTAAACCCATCTAAGGGGCAAGAGAACATTATTAGGAAATACAGGTGTTGGTGACACAGTGGTTGGAAATGCATGAATTTCCCTACGCGTAGCTGCGAGCGGATTGATTTTACAATGTGCGAGCAGACACGTAATCAGATGCAAGCTATTCACAATAGTTATTCACAGATCTCCTTTAAGATTTAGCACATTTCTGACTCTCAAAAGGCTGTTTCCGATGATCTAAAGACTGCAAATCGCGAGCAGCGAGCAACACTAATTTCAGATGCGAATTGTGAACCTTAAATCTCTCCGTAGCTGCGAGTGGATGCAAGTTTTCCAACCTGGACAGTGGTTAGTGCATGTGTCTTTCACCTCTGTTACTAGGGGTTCAATTCCTGCAATATGCAGTTGTCTGATTATAATTTTCCCTCAGTTGCATGTGAGAAGAGACAAAGAGTTCTTCCAGTTTGAAACTACAGGTTTAATCCTCCAAGTACTTGGGTTTCTCCTGTGCAGTATAAACACTGAATCAACTAGGGTCAAAGGATGGAGCTGTAAACTGATACTGAAGCTGTAAACTGATACTGAAGCTGATAGAGCTACGAAGCTATCCAGTATAAATGAAGTCAGTTATGAACCTTCCATTCTCTCTAAGACATTCATCTGTTGCCCTTTTTTCTTAGTTTTTTCCAACATGGCGACTTTTTCCACGATGCCATCGGTCTGGCTTTTAACCTTCATCAAATGTTCCAACTTGCTAGGATCTCGATTGCGATTGCGAAGTTTGGTAACTTTATTCTCCGCAATGTTTTTTAACCGAACTGCAAGCTCGCTCTCCTCGGTTCGTTTTGTTTCATTTTTTCCAACCTTTAGTGACTTAGCGTACTCGTTGATGTTGTTAAATACGTATGCATTTGGTACGGGAGGCTCGAGGTTCTTGCTGTATAATGCTCGCAATGCGTCGAACGAAGGAGAATTGAAATCGAGTTCGTTTTCACGATTTTGTTCGCTCTTCTTTGCCGCCATGTTTGAATATGGTTTCGCGTTTTTGAATAATCGCAAGATTTCATGTAAGCAAAATATAGTGGATCCTGAAAAACTAATATTCGCGCAATGATCCATGGGAATGCTCTCACAGAATAATAGGACCAGTGAATAGGACGCAAAGACCCATGGGAATGCTCTAATCCAAATAGACTGGGGGCGAGTGTTTCTATTATGGAGTCATATGTAAGCGTCAAAAACCAAATATTCTTATTTCCCTCCAAATACAAGACTACTACATATATTAAATGAAAAGAATTAACATTTTTTCATTCTGATAACTGCAGGTTGACCACCATCTGCTGTGCGATAGTACTTGGTGAAACCCACCAAAACAAAGCAAAAGGGAATGGCCATAGTTATTTTGATAATTAATTTTTAATCACTTTGACAATACAATATTGCGAGCTATCTATAAACGTTCATTTATTCAGACAATTGTTCTCCAAGAGAGCCACCAGGATGAGATCTTGCGAAATCTTTTAAACTAAACTTTCGACGTCGTATCAGTTCGCTAACCACTCCATTAATCAACATCTCCTGAAAAAATAAAATAGAAAGTTAAGTCTCTCTTCTATAACTGTAAGTTGCCGCGGTTTGTGTCTGAAATATCTGAAAAGTTAAAACCACTTCTTCGCTCGAAACATCCAAGTGTTTCTAACCTTTTTCAGATAGTTCTGACACAAACTACAGCAAGCATTTTGTGTGACCAAGTGACAAGTCTGAAAATTAAGGAATCCTTACTTGTAGTATAATACTTCTGGATGGAATCACAGACAATGTTTCTCCGATATCATTTCCTGTGTCATAGGAGAGTAACACGTCGCTGTATTCTCTGAGTGAACAATCTAGAACATAGAACATACATTAGGTATCCTGCTTCCTCCCATAGTAACACTGGATCAATAAGAGATGACTCTTGCTGGACCTCTAGGAAGAACAGTTTAGAACTGATAGAGCTATCCAGTATAAATAAAGTTAGTTTAGTTTAGGTTTCCTCCTGTAGTAACACTGGATCAATAAGAGATGACTCTTACTGCACCTCTAGGAAGAACAGTTTAGAATTGCTAGAGCTATCCAGTATAAATAAAGTTAGTTTAGTTTAGGTTTCCTCCTGTAGTAACACTGGATCAATAAGAGATGACTCTTACTGGACCTCTAGGAAGAACAGTTTAGAACTGATAGAGCATTCCAGTGTAAATACAGTTAGTTTAGTTTATAGTTTACCATTTCTTCCAACGATGGTTAAAACAGGAACATTTCTTTCCTTCAGGTATCTCGCGACCTCTAGACATTCCTTAGTGTTTCCACTATGTGATAGAAACACTGCGACGTCTCCAGGAAGAGCATTACCTAAGGTAGGAACATAGTAGTTACATCACGTAGTTGGGTGTCTTTCACCTCTGTGACCGAGGTTTGATTCCTGAAATATGCAGTTGTCTGATTATAATTTCGCCTCAGTCACATGTAAGAAGAGAGCTTCCAGTTTGACTCTACCAAACACGACAGGGTACTCCAGTTTCCTCTTGTAGGATCACTGAACCAATAACGGATGACCCTTCCTGGACCACTGGAAAGAACAGTTTAGAACTGATGAATAATTTACCCATGCAATTTAAGCTGCTGCAGAACTAGCGTCAACGATTATATTTACCTAGATCACCATGTGTCCATTCAGCAGCATGGATAAAATGGGCTGGTGTCCCTGTTGACGCTAGCGAGGCTGACATACGTTGAGCGATAATACCAGATTTTCCTGCAGTAAGAATGAGCATGGTGACACAGTGGTTAGTGAAAGAGTGCTACGCTTTCCTCTGTAGTAAGACTGTATCAGTGAGGGATGGCTCTTACTGGACCTCTAGGGAGAACAGTTTAGAACTGATAGAGCTATCCAGTATAAATAAAGTTAATTTAGTTTAGGTTTCCTCCTGTAGTAACACTGGATCAATAAGAGATGGCTCTTACTGGACCTCTAGGGAGAACAGTTTAGAACTGATAGAGCTATCCAGTATAAATAAAGTTAGTTTAGGTTTCCTCCTGTATAACACTGGAACAATACGAGATGACTCTTACTGGACCTCTAGGAAGAACAGTTTAGAACTGATAGAGCTATTCAGTATACATAAAGATAGTTTAGACTTTTTCATTTTTGAAACCTACCAATACCAGAGACAAGAACTCGTCCTGAGCAGTTTTCCAAAATGTTCACAAATTTCTCAACCGCTGTTGTTTCGAGAGAGCTAGAAATCGCGGTAGCGCATTTAGCATCTAATTTTACACTTTCTTTAAACCCCTGTAAGCTGTCGGCTGATGTTTCATCGATCTTTTCCGTAGGAGAAATAGCTATACAAACCAAGAGACAAAATTAAGTTATGGAGAATAAATTAAGTTATAGGAGAAAATGTCATTCACTTTCTTTTGGGAGAGAGAAAGACAAGTGGTCTGTTAGTCATGCCGGCAAAATGGCTCCGCTAAGCGGACTGTTTAGTTAACTTACTGATTTTTGCGTCTAATAATTTCTCCAATTCTTTGTCTAGTTTTATGCTGTAAGAAGTTTTAAAATCTATCAGAAGACGAGAAATACAAACGAGACTGGCATGTCACTAATGATGAAGTAAGGCAGCACTCTCACGCTGTCACTAACCGAGATTCGTCAGTTGGTAATGCACCGAGCACTTCGCAACATGCTGCGCCCGCGACATTTCCGAGTTGACCAAGTTTCCTAAACAGATGAATTTTTGGTAAGTCGTTTAGAACGATCTCGCAAGCCATGTTACGCAATTATTTACCCTGCCGATAGAATCTTATCGTTTAACCTCGCAGTTTTGGGGTGCAAATATTGACAAGATACTGCCGAAATTGTGTAGTTCTTTTGTTCAGTAAATAAGACTGTGACGCAAATTGGCCTAATCGGTTATTGTCTTAATCTCTACTCTCGCCCGAACCGACAAGATGCCTTAATGTATCTTGTTTAAACACGAAAGACAAACAAAGAAAATATATTTTTCTATCTCATCTCTAACCCTAAGCTTGCTTCATCAGTCGGTAATCCATTATAATATAAACCTTAAACAAAACAAAATAATTTACAGTATTACAACCGACAATACCAATACCTGGGGCCTTGGGAGTTGTTGGAAGGTAAAGCCTACTCCCGCTATTTGTTACTTGGAGTAGCGTGCATAATTCAAAAATACAAGTACACAGCGCTACCAACCTGAAACCAGTCCTCCAAGAAACGCATCTCCAGCGCCTGTTGCATCTACGACACTCGACACACGCACTGTCGGAACTTCCACTAACTGTTGGGAAAAGATCGAAACACTACTTGCGAGACAAAAATCACATTGAAAATAAATTTTGTTTCCAAAAATGCTCCAGAGATTGGGCAAACGAGATAACATTGAAGGAAACGTAAAGATCTTCAAACGTAAAACGTTTCTGTAACAATGTTTCCTAAAGCTTACATGGTGTTCTGTAGCCAAGATGGAGGAATCTTCACCACACGTAATGGCAATAAGTTTTGATCCACATGCTTCTCTCATCACTTTGGTTAATTCTACCATGTTATCGACCCTTCACAAATAGAAAAGCACACAAATCCGTGTGAAATTTTGCTGCAAGAATTCATGAAGTCAGATTTAAGCAGACATTAAATATAAGTTGCCAGTTGGCGCTTACTTTGTTTCAGAGTCTAAGTGAGGAAGCATTTCTCTGGCAGCGTGTTTTGCTGGCTTCAAGATATCTGCCGTTCTTACACATCTAAACACAAAATAAACAAGATAATATATTATCCAAGATGTCTTTTACACGCTGCAGTTCGAAATTGAATCTTTAATGAATTCTCTTGCGACATCTCCACTACTCTTCCATGGTGATCATAGATGGACGTTGCCGATTTAGTTACTATGTTACTTTTTTTAATGCTTGACGATTGTTCTTGTCACTGGGAAAGTAGTTGGATAAGAAATTGATGATAGAATATTAAATGTGTGGTTCAAGTGTAGATAGCGACAAACGAAATACTGGAACCAGTGGAGGGATTATCGTATCAAACTATTTGAAAAATAGCCCTCGCTTGAAACGTCGAAGTTCTTGTCAAATTTCAGGTACTTTGATCCTGCATGTAATCCCTCAAATATTTCCGATAAGAAACTGTAAGAACAGATCGAAAACACTCTGTTAAACTTTCCCCCCATCTCCTTAGTACTAACTCTTTCAGTTCATCAATGCTTCCTAGTTGAGCTTCGTTGATTGCAACCTGGTTAAAATAAAAAAAAAACACGTTAATGTTATAATAATTAAACAATAATTAAACCGAGGTAGATAAAGTGATCCTACGTTCGAATCTTACCGATGGTGAAACATCCAAATCCAAGACTGTTGTGATTCCTGCTGCTCTTAAAAGTAAGAAATCTATTTTCTAATGAACAGCATTCTTTGCCCTTAAAACTTTTTTGTTATGCCTATGAAAATCACGAACGCTGCGTGTCTCAGTCGGTTTAACTTACTTTGCAGTTCGTAGTACGGCAAGAACGCCAGATAACGGAACTTGGGATATTTCAGTTGTCAACATTTGACAGTCGTTCATGATTGCTTTCTCTGAAATTCATAGAGTAGATAGACAGACTTTGATTGGAAATGGTGCTACGTAATTACAGAAATACTACACTGTGCCTTATGGACGCAGAGTACGTTCATATGAGAAGTTTCGGAGTTAAAATTACCTATCTTTCTGTCTGTCATCTTTCTTACTCTCGTGTTTTTGTCTAACTATCTTCCTGCTCATAATTCTTTAGTCTGTCAACTGTTCTCGTCTGTAAACTGTTCTCGTCTATCGGTCTATCTTTTGTTTGACTGTCATCCTTCAATAAAACGTACTTTCTTCGTACCTTTCATATTCTTCCTACCATTGTTCTGTCCATCTTCTGTCTGTTTTATTTATTTCTATCGTGTTAATATTGTCTTTCTAGCTTATCCCTCTATCTATCACTCTTATATTTATCTTCATCCTTCATCTATCATCTTACCTATCATTCTTTTGACTCTCGTCATTTCGTCTTTATTCCTTTGTCTCTCATTCTTGCTTCACTGCTATCATCTCTCTATCAATTCTTTCATCTTTCCAACTATCATCTTTTTGTAATTTCGTCTCTAAATCGTTTGTCTCTTGTTATTCCATGTCATTGCTGATGTCTATCATCTTCTATCTAGTACAATGCTTTCATCTTTCTAACTATCAATATCATTCTTTCGTCTTTCATTAATTTCGTCTGTAAATTGATTATCTCTCATGCTTTCATCTCTGATCCTTCCATGCATCGTCTTATAAAGAAGTCATTAGCATACCAAAATAATGTTTGGCAATTTTATCATTCAGCACGCTTGTCGCACCAGTTGCCATAACAATGGATCTTTCGCCATCTTCTTGGACAAACACGAACGACTGTTTGGAGGGAAACCAATCACAAAAGTTAAGACATTACTGTATACAATTTCCAAAGAATTAACAAATCAAGTTGGTGTATGTTAAAAGTAACCACGACGGAAAAGGACATATTAATTTTAATGCTATTTACCAACCTCGCCAGTTGTGAACTCTTTGCTGACTAGTAAAAGTAGAAAATTGATTCAGGTAATTGTTGGGGTCAGGGGGGTGGTGTGCCAATTTTCAGAGGGGTGGGCAGATTTTCCTGCAGTGGGGGTGTCCAAGTATGGAGATTTTCTGGTGGTGTGCAGATTTTCCAGGGGGGTGGGCATCCCTAGTTCTGCCATCCTTACCTTGTAAGTACTGAGTTGAGACGTTTAGGTTTCTCATTGTTTTACGTATCAAATGTCCAGACTGATCATCGCCTTGCAATGCCAGTAAACCTGTAGGAACTTCAATAATAGAGAAAAAAACAAAGTATTAAGATATCTGACCATTATACTAATCTATGTCAATGGTAATTAGATTACACTGTCACCCGGCATTAATGGCAGACAATTTCCCATTGACAAGCAAAGTCGTCTGGTGTTAGTGGGTTAACATTGCAACTGAATGAGTTTCATTCATTGATATTTTATTCAACTACGAATTCAATTTCATACCTCCCAAAACAGATGCCCAAGACAGATGGTTTAATGTGACCCCTCCAACAATACTTTTCTCGTGAGTTCTGTTTGGACTGTAAATTATTATGTACAATTTGAGAAAATCGCAAACTTGATTATATATGCAATATTTATGTACAAGTCTCAATTCTCTAAATCACACCAACCTGGCAAAATACCCTTTCCCGCCAACTTTCGGTACAGCTAAAAGTTTTTGAAAAATGTCATAAACATCACTTGATCAACCCGGGTTGGCGAGCCAGTTTGTTTTTATATAGAAAATACCTAACCCTGTGCCTGAGATCTTTTGAAAAGCATGATCTCGATTTGGGCGGACGAGCTTGGTGATCCACAAATAATACAAAATGGCCAGCTCAGATACCCAATTTGGCTCTCACCCCTAAATACTGAAATACCCACACATTACCATGCTTCAACATTCTTTAACAATATGCTATGATCCATACTCTATTGTACATATATACAGCCCTTGTAATTCGCCTATTTTTCCTCTGCAAAATGAGCGGTATTTTGCCAAGGTAAGCCAGAAAATTCTCAATATGCCTCAGCAATTCCCGAATGCCGCAGCAAATAACGAAGGCTGTATATAACATCGCTGTACCTTGTACCATAAAAAATTGATCCACCACATTGCTACCACATCCTAACACTAATTTTAGTGGTACAGTACTACTTGAAAAGCATCTGGTGCAAACTTTTAACGAATGTTTGAAAATCATATTAAATTAACTGTATATATAAACATCTAAAGCAGCTTTATCAAATATGTCTCTTTGTAACAAAATATATTGTGCAATTTTTACACTAAAACCACAAATTTCATAAATAAAGACATTTTAAATTATTTACAAAGTAACAAAATGTAACAAAACAAAACAATAGGCGAGTGTTTCCACTTTCTTCAAGCAAGATTCCTTTATGGTTGAAAATGCCTCATACATGTTCATTGTGTTTTAATAAATTAGAAAATGTTATTCACAAATTTTTCCAACATTCGCGCTGCTAATATAAGCATAATATATTTTTTGTACTATTTCTCAAATGAGCATACAAAATAAAATAGAAATTAAAAGTTTATTGCAAAATTTTCCTTTCCTTCAAATTTGAGTAACTTTACTTGGGTGCCCTATAGTCAGTGGACGCCATCTTGAAATAAAATTTGTATATCATCTGAAAACCATGTGGAAATATCCATGAAATATTGTGTGTAAATTTACTCTGATGTTGATTTTAAATCTCTAGAAAGTATTATATATATAAGGACTACAGTTTGGAATACAATAATGGGTCGGCGTTCTGTAAATACCACGAAAAGTGGGAAGTTTATGAACCCAACTGATCAAGCAAGTAAGGAGCTTAGATCTTGCATTTTGTGTTTATTATAGTGCGTTGTTGTGTTGTGCGTTTGTAGTTATATTATAGTAGATATTTGTTCTGTTTGATAGTAGATATAAAATATTTTGCTAGTACAAGCTTGAGAAATGCATGAAAAAATGCAGAGTTTCAAAATAACAAATTGAACACACAGTCACAAAGTCATATTATGAAGGTGTATTTTGTGCACAAATGTTCAAAGATTTGGTCCGGTTTATATTAGAGATGGACAAATTTGGGCAAATAAAAGATAGTTTGCATGAGAATTTGTTTGTGTATAAATGTTGCAAACAGACAGATCAGCTGTCAAATCAAACCATCTGCGTTGTTCATGCACTTAGATAAACTTGTGTGTAGGCTGGGGCGGTTTTTCGGTATACCGGAAAATACCGAAATAGTCCAAGCACCGAAAAAAACAAAGAACAGAAAAAAAACGAGTTAAATGTCTTTGTGAACCGCCCCAGCCTACCTGGGTGCATAGTTTATCTTGACAAGTGATCTGTCTATGTGTATAAGAAAATATGGCATTAGAAAAACTTTCAGGAAAATATCAAGCACAATTTGTTCCCAGAACCATTGCCAGTATAGAGCATGCTTTTCAAGCTAGTTTGTCAGGATAGTTTGTCTTGTGTTTACACAAAGATCAATGATCCGTCAGATGGATGATGGTCTTGATAGATGGTCTAGCTTCGCAGCTCTGATATGAATAATTATACCATTGATATGTATTTTTTGTGTATAGGGAAGGAAGCAAGGAAAAAAGAACTGAAAAAGGTACTATAAAGTGTATATAAATCAAGATAGTGTACGAACTTTATGCTTCAAAGGTTGCCTAAGTTTCACGTGAAGTATTTGGTCATATTTTAGAATAAAAAGCAACGTAAGATGGTGAGGGAACATGTCTTGAAGGGGAAAGATCCCAATCAGATTTTGGAAGAAATCGAAAAACTTGATGAACTCGGTTAGTTTGCTTATAATCTGCAGCATAACAACCATAGGCTAAATCTATATTACACATTGCAAATTATTGTGCCTATGTGTACAGATTGCAATTTGTTAGGCCAAGATATATGAAAATTTTATAGTAAACACCAATTGACAATAATCATCATAAATATTAAGAAAAATTGCCCTAACATATGATGTTGCACAAATGTACCTGACAAGTGTCTTTCTGTAATTCTTCCCCAATGTTGTGATTGAAGTATACAAGTATAATACTGTTATTATTTGCCAAATATAGAAATTCAAAATGGTCCAATCCCATTGCCAAATGATAAAGCAATTAAGGAAAAGAAACGAAAACTCAGAGAAACTCTAGATCGATTGCTCTTGGTTTATGTAAGTGTATTTTTTAATTGTCTAACACTCTCGAGATAAATCATCATTCATGCTCTGCTATTGTTAGGAAAAAGAAGACCCTGCTCGTGTGGTGGAAATCAAAAGGTAAAAACATGCATTTACAGTATTTTATGTTGGTAACTAATACATGTAATATCTCTAATGTATTTTATCACTTATTTCAGAGTTCTTTCAGAATCTGAAAAAAGAAGAGCTAAATTACTGGTTAATGCTTACGGTTAGTAAATCATAAAATTGTTAATACTATGTCTCTCCAGTAATTATATAGTATGTAATAAATATTGCTCATAATAATTACTCAATTCAATATCTTTCTCCATTTTTAGAAGAAAAACAAAAGGCTTCAACACAGGTAAGAAAATTAATATCAGAACCATTTGTATACCCTGTTATTGTGAACTTCTATTTTTGGCTTCGCCAACTAGGGCAGGGTCACCACAACAGCATATGCCAATTACTGTCAGTAACAGCACCTAACACCCTGTCAATCCTGTGTAGGAATTCCAACTAGTACCTGGAGAAAACCCAGAGGCGTTGACTTCTACTGACTTCTTCACTTGAGACTGGTTGATTGAGAAAGTTCTCACTGAGACTTGAACCCGCGACCTTAGAGGTGAAAGGCAAGTGCGCTAACCACTTCGCCACCGAAGCCCCTATATTCTAATATCTTGGAAATTTTTTCAACAGCCAGATAGCTATGCAGTTGCGGATATCCCAATGCCAGACGCTATTCCATTACCACATATGGGTTAGTTTAAAATTATTTTTACCATTAAATTCAGGAGTGTGTTTATTAACACTTTATGCAACAATTCTGGAGGGAGTCGGACGCTTGGCAAAGAATATTTTGCCTTTCAGATTTAGCCTGCAAACCCAGATATCTTTCCCCATACTCATTCCTCATTTGTTACTTCCTGAGCAACTGAGCAAGAAACAAGTGTGGGAAATTACGCTTCTTGTTCCCGGACTAGGTGCGGAATAACTGTACAAATATATACACACCCTAATAAAATTTTGCTGGTATATCCCAGGATATTTTAAAGCATTTTAAAGTATCCTTTTATGTTGTTTAATATGTTTCTTTCTTCATTTCTCAGGAATGATGATGCCAGGAAGCATCCCACTTCCTGGAACAATTCCACCTTATCTTGGGTTAGTTAGTATTGTAATACTGTGATTCCATACTAAACTAACTATATTTATACTGTATAGCTCTATCAGTTCTAAACTGTTCTTCCTTGAGGTCCAGTAAGGGACATCCCTTAATCAATTCAGTGTTACTACAGGAGGAAACCGGAGTACCTGGAGAAAACCTGTGGTGTTTGGTAGAGTCAAACTGGAAGCACTCTTCTCACATGTGACTGAAGTGAAATTATAATCAGACAACTGTATGTTACAGGAATGGAACCCTGGTCACAGAGGTGAAAGGCATCAGTACTAACCACTGTAAAACCAATTATTTATCATAATATTTACCATTTCTACCATTAGATTTCCACCACCAATGATCCCGCCAGGGCCCCCTACATCCCTACCTCCAGGTCTCGTACCCCCAGGTCCCCCTCCTGGTCCCCCTCCCAAGGAAGCGTTTCGTTTCAACGCTGTTGGATATAACAAGACTGAGGAATCTTTGCCACTGTCAAATATGCAAGGTAAGTTACATTACAATGGTGCAAAAACACTGCGAATGCCAATACATAATTTTTCCATCTCTGACAGATGTGATTCAGGATGATGACGAAGCAAGTACTGGGGATAGTGAAGGTATGGATACTGATGAAGAACATCTCGCACCCCCCGGTGAAGAGGACGAGGAGGAAACCCCCCTGGAAGGTAAGAGCAGTTATAATAAACTGTAAATTTTATTGTATTTGTGATGGATTTACTTTGGAAAGAATCGAGAGTAAAATTGTTTTACGTCCTCAAAGAAGCAAGTTAATTGCGTTTATCTGCCCATAAAAACGGAACGAAATCCGAAAAATCTGTTGCATTAAATTTGTTCTGAAATTGAATTATTAGTGATTGCTTTTCAAAATCATTAAAAATTCATGAGTAAAACACGAAGGAAGTCAGCAACGTATCTATATGTCTTGACACAACGGTAGTGAAAATCAATAAATAATGACAACTTTCGCATGGAATTTCTCTTTAAATACTAATTCGTTTCAGAAGTTGTATCACACACTCAAAGATGTTCATCGCGATGATACAGAGACACTTTAATTTACATCCGTTACTCAGCTAACGTCTAAGGCCCGTTTCAGACGCCGCTCCACTCATGCGCCGAACTTAATTGTATTAGGTGCGACTGATCTGGAGCGACACAAGAGCGGCAGTGATTCAAAAATTCTAAAATTAAAACAATACGTAGACATTACAAAGTGGCTAAACTAATCCTAATAAATTACAGCAAATTTTGATTTAGGTTCGGCACATGAGTGGAGCGGCGTATGAATCAATGTCGCTCCAACGTCGCATAATGCGACAGGCTCTGCCGAACTTATGTCGCTCCAAATTCTGCCGTACCTAATTGATTCATACGTCGCTCTTCTGTCGCACCTAATTCGTCATTTAAGTTCGGCGCATGAGTGGAGCGGCGTCTGAAACGGGCCTAACTTTTCAACACACTCGCCGTGTGTATTAAACCTGATAGTTGATTGTCACTGTATTTCTTCGTCTGTATCTTAAATCTTAAAAGTTACGATAATCTTATTGTCTCTAGGCAAAAGTGAACGTCACGTGAGGTTCGACAGAGGAACAAATGATGGTTCTGATTCTGAAGAAACTACAGCGCCGAAATCATTGCAAGAAAGATTGCTAATGTTGGCTGGACAAGCAAAGAAAGAAGAACAAGTATGTTTTCGTTTTGCTTTTCATCTTGAAAGTTTTGCTGCTAGTTTGACTCTACCAAACATTGCTGGTTTTCTCTGAGTACTTCAGTTTCCTCCTGTAGTAACACTGGATCAATAAGATATGACCCTTACTGGACCTCTAGGGAGAACAGTTTAGAACTGATAGAGCTATCCAGTATAAATAAAGTTAGTTTAGTTTAGGTTTCCTCCTGTAGTAACACTGGATCAATAAGATATGACCCTTACTGGACCTCTAGGAAGAACAGTTTAGAACTGATAGAGCTATCCAGTATAAATAAAGTTAGTTTAGTTTAGGTTTCCTCTTATAGTAACACTGGATCAATAAGGGATGAATCTTACTGGACCTCTAGGGAGAACAGTTTAGAACTGATAGAGCTATCCAGTATAAATAAAGTTAGTTCAGTTTAGGTTTCCTCCTGTAGTAACACTGGATCAATAAGAGATGACTCTTACTGGACCTCTAGAGAGAACAGTTTAGAACTGATAGAGCTATCCAGTATAAATAAAGTTAGTTCAGTTTAGGTTTCCTCCTGTAGTAACACTGGATCAATAAGAGATGACTCTTACTGGACCTCTAGGGAGAACAGTTTAGAACTGATAGAGCTATCCAGTATAAATAAAGTTAGTTCAGTTTAGGTTTCCTCCTGTAGTAACACTGGATGAATGAGAAATGACCCTTACTGGACCTCTAGGAAGAACAGTTTAGAACTGATAGAGCTATCCAGTATAAATGAAGTTTGTTTAGTTAGGTTGTAATGAAGACATCACTAACAACTATTTTCCTAGAGCTCAGATGACAGCCACGAGGACGGACCTCAAGTAAACACCCCCATACTTCAAACTGGCATGGTACCCCCCGGCCCACCCCCTGGCTTACCAAGACAACCACGACCTGCACACATGATGAACTTCAACCAACGTCCCATGATGAGAATGCTCCCCCCTGGTCCACCACCGGGTCGACCCCCTGGAATGCCAGGAGGTACGGACTATTTTACTTATACAATACGCTTCGGATCTTTACGATCAAACTACCTGAAAATTTCAACAAGAACTTCGACGTTTCGAGCGACGTCCCTTCGTCTGGAAGTTTGCGAGGAAGGGCCTTCGCTGGAAACGTGGATGTTCTTGTTGAATTTTTCAGGTAGTTTTATCCTAAAGACCCGAAGCTTATTGTATAGACGCTACCTACACTGACACGACACGTTCAAGATATTTTACTTCTATTCCTATACCTATTAGGGGCTTCGGTGGCGCAGTCGTCAGAGCAAGCGCCTTTCACCTCTGAGATCGTGGGTTCGATTCTCGCTGGGGACTCGGGACACTTGTGTGAAAAGAATCAGTCAACGCTCTACGGAAAGTCGTAGGTTTTCTCCGGGTACTCCGGTTTCCTCCCACAGGGAATGTTGACAGGGTGGGTTTGGATTAGCCCCAAACTAACCCTTCCATCGTAGCTGTGCTCCCTGATCAGACATGAGTCATACGGTGGCTGCCAGTGGCGCCTTTAATAAGCCTTCGACTCGATTAAGTCGAGCTGCGTCCTTCGTAATTCAGCTCAGCTCTCAGCTGCAAGTAAGGATGATTAGCATCCCCCCACTTACACTTACTTACACCTGAAAAATGTAGACAGTTTTTTGACGTTTCTAGCGAAGGCCTTTCGTCTGCAAATTAGTGTTAGCCTTAGATTATAAGCACTGATGAAGATCAAGACTTACAGATCGAAAGCTTTGCTAACTAAATAAAACAAAGTTGCATCCGCCATGCAAACTTACGAAGGACTTATTCCATTTTCACTATGTTTTTGAAAAAAAAACCTTGTAAGAAGAGAGGCACAAATGTGGAAATGTTATTAAAACCATTATTATTATTCCTATATATTAGGTATGCCACCTCGTGGAATGCCCCCTCGCCCCCCTCCAGGGTTACCACCTGGTGTACGAGGTACCATGCCTCGAGGACCACGCCCTATGGTGCCACTCCCGCCAAGACATTTGCCACCTGGACTCATGAGCTTATCTCGCTCCAGACCTCCGTTACCTCCACCTGGCGCGGTTCTGTCTGCTCCACCTTCATTCATCAGACTAGCGGTATCCCATCGGGCTTTAAGTAAGTACTTCGTCTACGCGTATCACATCCTTACACGCACACCTCTGTACCGGGTTCCATTTCTGCAGGGCTTGAAATAGAGAAAAAATACGGCAGGTCAAATAAACTTTGGGCTGCCACTTTTTTTCTTGAACTGTCAAAATGGTGCGGTCGCAAATGAAATGAAACATATCTATAGAGTTTTGCCTGCCATTTTATTTTGACTTGGCAGTTCAAATTTGTTTTGCCTGCCATCTCTCAAATATGGCCTGCTTTTGGCCATTGGCAGGCCGCTATTTCGAGCCCTGATTTTTCCTGCAATATTTAGTTGCCCGGGTTATAGTTTCACCTCAGTCACATTGAGTGCTTCCAGTTTGACTCTACCAAACGCTGCAGGTTTTCTCCGATTACTTCCTGTAGTAACACTGGATCAATGAGGGATGGATCTTACTGGACCTCTAGGGAGAACAGTTCAGAACTGATAGAGCTATCCAGTATAAATAGAGTTAGTTTGTTTGGGTTTCCTCCTGTAGTAACACTGGATCAATAAGAGATGGCTCTTACTGGATCTCTAGGGAGAACAGTTCAGAACTGATAGAGCTATTCAGTATAAATAAAGTTAGTTTAGGTTTTCTCCTGTAGTAACACTGGACAGTAAAAGATTCCTTTCGTCAATTTAGGTGATACGAAACACGACGCCGTTATTAGCGCTAAACCTCAACTCCGCAACACTCAGGCTGAATTAACCCGACTTGTTCCTGTTGCTTTACGAGTGAAACGCGAACAGCCGAAGACAAATAAACAAAAAGTGAGATCAGCTATTGCAGAAGAAAGCTTCCGGCCCACTCCAAGAACCGCTAGATCGGGCCCAGGACAAGTTGTTCACGCGCCAACGAAGGACGATGCTTATGCTCAATTTATGAAAGAAATGGAAATCCTCTTGTAAATAATTTATTATCCTTAGATAATTTCAACCTAGTGAGATATTTTTACTGCCAAAAACAAAACGCCGCATTTTTTGTTTAAAGCGATGTTATCTCAAACGTGTGATCAAGTGTAGGGTAGTACTCTACAATAAGCCAGTAAGCTGTCGTGGTTTGTGTCTGAACTATAGTATTCTACAATAATCTGCCGTGGGTTTTTTCTGAACTAGCTGAAAAAGATATCTCAAACGTGGTGGTCCAGTGTAGGTAGTATTCTACAAAAAGCTGTCGTGGTTTGTGTCGGAACTACCTGAAAAAGATATCTCAAACGTGGTGGTCCAGTGTAGGTAGTATTCTACAAAAAGCTGTCGTAGTTTGTGTCTGAACTACCTGAAAAAGATATCTCAAACGTGGTGGTCCAGTGTAGGTAGTATTCTACAAAAAGCTGTCGTGGTTTGTGTCGGAACTACCTGAAAAAGATATCTCAAACGTGGTGGCCCAGTGTAGGTAGTATTCTACAAAAAGCTGTCGTGGTTTGTGTCTGAACTACCTGAAAAAGATATCTCAAACGTGGTGGCCCAGTGTAGGTAGTATTCTACAAAAAGCTGTCGTGGTTTGTGTCGGAACTACCTGAAAAAGACATCTCAAACGTAGTGGTCTAGTGTAGGTAGTATTCTACAATAAGCTGTCATTGTTTGTGTCGGAACTACCTGAATAATTCAGTTGTATACTTGGAGTTCAGTTATCAACCTCTAGTAGTAATAAACACAATTTTGTAAAACAATAGAGCGCCTCGGTCTGCCGGCATTGAGTACCATGCTTCTCGGTTTTGCGTGGTATTATCCACGCTTCCCGCGAGGACCTTTTTGGGAAAGTGGAGAAGAAACTGGTAACGAAATTCCCATTTCTCTTTGGTTTTCATTGGAAGGTAATGGAGATTTATATATTTTGTTGTTTTAAATCCTTACCAATCTGAGACAATCAAACCTTTATATGACCCCAAACATAGCAGAAACAAAAATACAATATATAAACTATAGTGTCAAGCCAATATTTTACAATTCTAAGTTAAATTTATAATAAAAATCATCTGTGGAATTTGCCTTGTAATCATGACCAGGCTAATTTTTGGTGTTAAACTATTTTGATGTTGAACTTCTAGGACAGCACAATGGGTCGCCGTCCAGCTAGATGGTGAGTTGATTTTATGTTTGATAGCTTAATATGTCCCTTTGCATGCAATAATAGTATGTGATAGAAGTTAATCAACATTTAAATACTGCTAAGTTTGCTTTTGAGCTGATGTGCGCATTTTTTTGATAATTGAAGTCGTGTGCACAATTGATCTTTCAAGAAAGAGATTTATTAGATAATTGAAGTTTTTGCTCATCTAAATGTGCACATTTTGTCTCATATGTGAAATATATGTGCGCCCATATTTTGGCAAGAAAAATATTCTGTGTGTCACAGTTAACAAAGTTAGTTAGCAGTCTGGACAACCTCCCTAAGGCCTAAACCTCGTACCGATATGCTAGAGGGTATGCCAGTATGAGATTGCCAGTTCGCAAAACGGGCCTTAATCTATTCGTCAACAGTCCCTTTGCAATTTGGCATGATAAATAGTTTTCGCAATACATTTGACTAAAGTATACTTGTGTATTACCTTCTAGTTACCGGTACTGCAAAAACAAGCCATATCCAAAATCTCGGTTCTGCCGTGGTGTCCCTGATCCGAAGATCAGAATCTACGACTTGGGTCGTAAGAAAGCTGATGTTGATGACTTCCCTATGTGCATTCACATGGTCTCGGACGAATATGAACAACTGTCGGGAGAAGCGCTGGAGGCCGCTCGTATCTGTGCAAACAAATACATGGTGAAGAATGTCGGCAAGGATTCGTTCCATATCAGGATTCGACTTCATCCATTCCATGTGCTACGCATCAACAAAATGTTGTCGTGTGCTGGAGCTGATAGGTAATGGTGTTGTATATGACTCTTCCAGGATCAAAATCATCAGACGTTAGGGTAGAATAGGAAAGCAGAGCAATTTAGGATGCATTGGAGCTTAATGGGTTAACAAGAAACACTGGCAGACTAAGCCAAACAATGTCTCCCCTCTTATCTTAACAAAGACTCCCCTCTTATAGAGTTAAATAATCTGGTGTTAGACAGAGTAAAAAAAGCTAGATTTTTAAAAATCTCATCTTTTTTCAACCAGGCTTCAGACTGGTATGCGAGGTGCGTTCGGTAAGCCACTTGGAACTGTTGCTCGTGTCAATATTGGTCAAACCATCATATCAATTCGATCAAAGCCCCAACACAAAGCAGCCTGTATTGAAGCCTTCAGACGGGCTAAAATGAAGTTTCCTGGACGTCAAAAGGTTTGTTATGTTTATTTTACCTTTGTGACTAGGGGTAATTTCTTGAAAAATTATCTCGGTTAGCGAGAAAACATTTCGACTAGCCAAATAATTTTGTTCTGTTCATATGGAGAAACGTTATCCCGATTACCAGGTAAAGTTTCCAGCTGTGACGTAGCACTGGTGTAACGTGCAAGGCGGGAAAAGTTAAAAAACTTTAAAATACATTTTAAAAACAAATATGGCTGCTTTGAACTTATGTTACGTAGTTGGATTAATCGTAAACAACCTTGTTCAATTTTCTGTACTTATTACTAAATTTGTAAATGTAATTTGTAAAGTGTAAATTGAAAAGTTGCTGACATGACAGAAAGTTGTGTGGATATGTTGTGTTCATATGGGAAAAACATTATCCCAGTCACCGAGATCTCGCCTGTCAACAAGCAAGATCTTGGTACACGGGAAAACTTTTCGTCTCATATAAATGCAGTGTAACTTTTCATCTTATTTTCATAACAAGGTGAGATCTCGCTTGTAAACTTGTCGAAATGTTTTCTCGCTAACCGAGATAACTTTTCCCCATATGAACAGGCCCTTAGAATCTACCAAACACTGTAGATTTTCTCTGGGTACTGTGGTTTGCTCCTGTTGTAGTACTGGACCAATAAGAGATGACCTTAAGGCCTAACTGGATGTCCAGGAGAACTGGTAGAGCAATTCAGTATAAGTACATATTATGGTAGGCACATTGCAATAATCTTTTTGTATTAGAGTTAAGACTAGGAATAAAAAACAACTGCTGTGTTTTTATTTTAGATCTTTCTCTCTAAGAAATGGGGTTTCACAAAGTTTAGTAAGGCAGAGTACGAGAAAGGTCGGGCTGATGGTTCGATTATTCCCGCTGGTGTTCATGCTCAATACCATCCTAACCACGGTCCACTGGCTGCTTGGAAGAAAAGAGTGGCTGCATGAATTACTTCTATTTGATTGCAAATAAAAGATTTGAAACATGTAGTTTGATTTGTTTTCTCCTGTCATGTTTATTTGAAACCCAACTCGGGCCCCCCCCCCTATATTCAATCCTCATAGACAAGTACAAATTTTGTATTACGCTCATTTGTGATGGCCTGAAAAACTCTTTCAATTGTTCTGTTGAAATGACCATGTTCGATCTGCAAGCAAGGATCTTTATCAGTGCAAATAATATAAGTGCACTCTTTCCAAATAGATTGAACAAATGTGGTATTTTTAAAAGACTCTTTAAAGCCTTTTAAGACATCACCCTAAAGGCCCTTCAAATTTATAGATTTCCTTTAAAAACCGATTCTAAACTGCTTCACGGTTTTGGTTTTAGTATAATATATCAAATTAGAGATTTTATCCAAGATTTCCAATGAAAAATAGACAATTACCAAACGTTTTTGAACCAAAATGTTTCTATTTATACCATTGCTAATTAGTATGCCACGTCCACTGTCTGTGACGTTGCATAATTTATGCAAAATTAACGGGTTGTTTTCACTTGATCCGAATGACAAGCTAAATTTTGGAAGCGCTTATTTTTGTTTTTAAAACCAAAATATGGAAAGGTGAGCACATTTCTAGTCTATATATACCTTGTCAAATCACCGTAGAAGAGATATAGTAATCGTTTAGCGGTGTAGTGCATGTTTTTGTACTTTAATATGCTAATGTTTTATGCTATTGCTATCTGATTGCTGCACTAATAAAATTTTATGTACTTAAGTAAAGATAGACACTGTCTAGATAGAACTGACTCGTTCTTCAAAAGTACTTTCATTTTTGTGCCAGGATAGTGTAATTTAGCAGGTATATTTAATCAGAAAGTGACGAAGTCAGAGCACATGAAAATTGAAATTGTCAGTAGGTTTACATGAGACCGGTACGAAAAGCATTGCAAAATTGCATATATCAAAAGTGCATTCCACAATTAATGCTGTTAATCTTGTCTACCATTCTTTATTATCAGCGTTGTACCAAAATTCAGACTGGTCTGAAAATAATTTGTGTTTACATTCATTCCGCTCTGAATTCGTCCCGGTCTGAAGATAATCGGTTCGGTCCAGCGAGCGGGATGACTTCAGGCCGGTCTGAGCAATTTTTCATCTCAGTCTTATGTAAACATCTATTATAAATAATACTGTGACTGAAATGAAATCATCCCAGTTTAACTTCGTCCTAAGAGTGTGAAATAGTGCATGCTTGAATTGTCAGACCTTTAATTTTGTATTTCTAAACTACCAAGAACTCCAACTGGACCTCTAGGAAGAACAGGGCTAAAGTTGGCTATAAATAAAGTTAGATCAGATAAAATTAGGTTTTTAAATTTTCTTCCTCATTTAAACTTCCATAAAACTAAATCATTGCCATAGCTATGACTGTATACCTTCTAGTGTTTTCTGAACAAAACCTCACAGCAGGTGTCCAACATTTTGAATGGTCATGCCTAGTTACTTTTCAAATACAGTTTTGAGGCATAGAAATAAATTATATAGGTTGCTAAGCACCAAGTTAATAGACATACTTCAATCATACTGCCCCCAACTTTAGAAATAATTTGGAGCTCCAAATAGGTTTTACCCTACAAGGTTTAGAATGTTCTCACAATACCCTACCAATCTTTCTTCAAAATTCAGCATGAGAACAAAGCTAGCCCTATTCTACACATGCAAAAACCTCCCATCTTGTCAACAAGATGTGTTTGCATCAGGCTTGTAGCAAGCTTGTCAACAAGTTGTAACAATGTTGTCATTTTATCAAGTTGCTACAAGGTTGTCACTCACTCACAACTTGTTAAGAAGTTGTTAGATTGCAAGGCGATAACAAGTTGTTGGAACAACTTGTAGTAAGTGGTCAACAAACCGTTGTCAACTTGTCAATTCAAGCAGTGCGGACACATCGTGATAACAAGTGTTTGAAACAGCATTGGTACAGGTCTGCTGCAGACTTGAGAAGTTCAACTCTTATAACACTTACTAACAATAGTTAATCAGTATATAATGAAGTATAACTGGTAATTTTCATGAGTGGTTATGAAAAAATATTTATTGCAAAAAATTTTATTTCCAGTTTGGGTTCAAAGAGAGAAATGGAATTGAGAAATGCTGCCCAAGGTAATAGGTCGTGGGAGATACATAACTTTCTTTATGATCTCAATTTATCCAGTATGTGTTCCTTTAAATATAGTTTATTAAAATTACTTTGTGTTTTTAGCTCAGGGCAAACCATTTGATATGGCAAATGTGAAAGAAAAACTATTAGAGACAGAAAGACCTGCGATATCTGAGTTTCAAAGTAGTCTGCTTGCTGATGCTGATGTTGCCAAGAGGATTGCCAATGCTCTAGATACCAAGAATACAGCCAACTTTGTGACGTTAATTCAGCACTGTTCTGGAGTTGTCTTGACTTCTGGCATAGGTATGCATTATGGGTAGGAAAATATAGTCATGTGACAGAATAATTAGTCAGATTGAGCTATTAGCTGCAATGCACACTTAGTGGCCTAGTTTTGTAATTCTACTTAGTTTAACCCAAGGCAAGGACAAACGTCTGGGACATTAATGGTTTAATGTTACTAAAGTTCTAACTTCGGTCCTGATTATCTCTCTCATACTAGGTAAATCTGGTATTGTTGCCGAGCGTTTGTCAGCTTCGCTTGCTTCGACGGGCACTCCATCGCATTACGTTCATGCAGCAGAGTGGACACATGGTGACCTGGGTCGAGCCCGTAATGGGGATGTTGCAGTGTTTCTGTCGCACAGTGGTAACACAAAGGAGTGTGTGGCTGCCGCCCAGTTGTTGAAGGATCGTGGAATTACTGTGCTTTCTATTGTTGGAAAATATGGTAAGAGTAATTGGGGTGTTGGTGGAGTCAGTGCTTTTCAGTTCTGCTTCTTGGGTTTTTGCAGTATGCAGTTGGCTGATTATAGTTTTATATTAGTGATCATAGTAGAAGTCAGAGTACTTTCATTTGACTCTATCAAACATTGCAGTGCATTTTCTGCAGGTACTCCAGATCTATAGTTAACTGGATCAATAAGAGATGTTACTTACTGGACCTCTAGGAAGAACAGTTTAGAACTGATAGAGCTATCCAGTATAAATAAAGTTAGTTTAGTTTAGGTTTCCTCCAGTAGTTACACTGGATCAATAAGAGATGACTCTTACTAAACCTCTAGGGAGAACAGTTCAGAACTGATAGAGCTATCCAGTATAAATAAAGTTAGTTTAGTTTAGGTTTCCTCCTGTAGTAACACTGGATCAATAAGAGATGACTCTTACTAAACCTCTAGGGAGAACAGTTCAGAACTGATAGAGCTATCCAGTATAAATAAAGTTAGTTTAGTTTAGGTTTCCTCCTGTAGTAACACTGGATCAATAAGAGATGATCCTTACTGGACCTCTAGGATGAACAGTTTAAAACTGAAAGAGCTATCCAGGATAAATAGAGTTAGTTTAGTTTAGGTTTTCTTCTGTAGTAACACTGGATCAATAAGGGAAGACCATTACTGGACTTATAGGAAGAACAGTTTGGAACTGATAGAGCTATCCAGTACAAATAGAGTTAGTTTAGTTTAGGTTTCCTTCTGTAGTGACACTGGATCAATAAGAGATGATCCTTACTGGACCTCTAGGGAGAACAGTTCAGAACTGATAGAGCTGTCCAGTATAAATAGAGTTAGTTTAGTTTAGGTTTCCTTCTGTAGTAACACTGGATCAATAAGAGATGACTCTTACTAAACCTCTAGGGAGAACAGTTCAGAACTGATAGAGCTATCCAGTATAAATAGAGTTAGTTTAGTTTAGGTTTCCCCCTGTAGTAACACTGAATCAATAAGGGATGACCCTTACTAGATCTCTAGGGAGAACAGTTTAAAACTGAAAGAGCTATCCAGTATAAATAGAGTTAGTTTAGTTTAGGTTTCCCCCTGTAGTAACACTGAATCAATAAGGGATGACCCTTACTAGATCTCTAGGGAGAACAGTTCAGAACTGATAGAGCTATCCAGTATAAATAAAGTTAGTTTAGTTTAGGTTTCCTCCTGTAGTAACACTGGATCAATAAGAGATGACTCTTACTAAACCTCTAGGGAGAACAGTTCAGAACTGATAGAGCTATCCAGTATAAATAAAGTTAGTTTAGTTTAGGTTTCCCCCTGTAGTAACACTGGATCAATAAGAGAGGACTCTTACTAGATCTCTAGGGAGAACAGTTTAAAACTGAAAGAGCTATCCAGTATAAATAGAGTTAGTTTAGTTTAGGTTTCCCCCTGTAGTAACACTGAATCAATAAGAGATGTCTCTTACTGGACCTCTAGGAAGAACAGTTTAGAACTGATAGAGCTATCCAGTATAAATAAAGTTAGTTTAGTTTAGGTTTCTTCCTGTAGTAACACTGGATCAATAAGGGATGACCCTTACTAGATCTCTAGGGAGAACAGTTCAGAACTGATAGAGCTATCCAGTATAAATAAAGTTAGTTTAGTTTAGGTTTCCTCCTGTAGTAACACTGGATCAATAAGAGATGTCTCTTACTGGACCTCTAGGAAGAACAGTTTAGAACTGATAGAGCTATCCAGTATAAATAAAGTTAGTTTAGTTTAGGTTTCTTCCTGTAGTAACACTGGATCAATAAGAAATGACTCTTACTGGACCTCTAGGGAGAACAGTTTAGAACTGATAGAGCTATCCAGTATAAATAAAGTTAGTTTAGTTTAAGTTTTCTCCTGTAGTAACACTAGATCAATAAGAGATGTCTCTTACTGGACCTCTAGGAAGAACAGTTTAGAACTGATAGAGCTATCCAGTATAAATAAAGTTAGTTTAGTTTAGGTTTCCTCCTGTAGTAACACTGGATCAATAAGAGATGGCCCTTACTGGACCTCTAGGGAGAACAGTTTAGAACTGATAGAGCTATCCAGTATAAATAAAGTTAGTTTAGTTTAGGTTTCCTCCTGTAGTAACACTGGATCAATAAGAGATGACCCTTACTGGACCTCTAGGGAGAACAATTTGGAACTGATAGAGCTATCCAGTATAAATAAAGTTAGTTTAGTTTAGGTTTCTTCCTGTAGTAACACTGGATCAATAAGAGATGTCCCTTACTCGGCCTCTAGGGAGAACAGTTTAGAACTGATAGAGCTATCCAGTATAAATAAAGTAGGTTATTGGTATTGTGATTTTAAATAGAGTTTGGAATAACATGTATCTATATCAGGTGCTCTTTTTTGTAAACTAGATTGTGGTCTTCGAGCATGGTCAGATGCTTTAATCAATTATGGAGTAGCAGGGACAATTCAAGACTCCCTTGGTGGTGCTCCTACAAGAAGTATTGTTGTTCAGGTAATGTATATAGATCAAATCTTTTTACTTTCTATCATATATTAGGCATACATTATACAGTATTTGGTGTGGGTTTCAGTAAGCACTGCATGGCTGGTCAACTTTAGAAATATGGACATTTTAAGGAGCAGGAACATTATCTACATCTCTCAACTCTATTTATTTATTTATTTACAGTAAGTTTGTGTCTGAAAATATTATTAAAATAGAGAGTAGAAACACTCGGACATTTCGACTTTGGAATATTCAATTTATTTGTTAAAACCCCCGCCGTTAAGCAGGGTGACAAAAAATTAGTCTATAGACTCATTCTGTTGTTCTCCTCCACGGAAATCTTTAGTAAAAGGCGAAAGATTTAATCGTGTATGAAGGAAAACCAGAGTTAGTTGCTGAATGACAGAAAAGTTTCGGTATTTAAATGAGGAAGTTTGTCGTGGTGCTTGTGGGATGCGTGGGTGAGCGCCATGCTTTGTGTCTTTATTATGCGCACGCGCAAACAACGAAAGCGCTTATATACGAGGAATAGGTATTTTTATCTATTATATAATGATGGAATACCAAATCCAAGGTGTTCTGATAGTGATAAGAGCAGATTACCGCCGTGATTACCATGTCTGTCGGCTTTACACTGGAACATGTGTGTGAATTTCCTTCAATACCATAGATGGCCATAGCATAGCTCTCTGGCCATAGCGATAGGCAGGATTCCAAAAATATATGGGTTTAGGTCTATGAGGTGCGAATTCCGGGGGTGGTAATTACCGTAATGTTCTATTAAACCCTCGGGATTTTACCTATTTTAGGTACGTATGAGAGAGGATTATAGGGGGATTATAGGGGGCGTGAACGTCAAGTCGATTAGTAGTCTCATCAGTACACGGGACTAGGGAGGGAGCTTAATAGAGAGGGGTGTCAATCAATAAGTTTCTTTCTCTAAAAGGGGTGCTTATTAGAGAAGGGCTTTACGAGAGCTCGACAAAGGCTTCACACAGGATTAACGGTATGATAATCAACAGATGACGAGAGCGGCTGCTTTTTGTCGGGAACTTTGAGCGGTAATCTCAAAAATCCTGTTGAAAATCTTTTAAGCTTTAAGGAATTTCCCGTTCGCTGGTTCAGTCAACAAACAAGGACTGTATTTCGTTTTTCTATTTTTGCTTTTTTAAACAACTCTTTTACAATCAGTTCAACTTTCGATTCAATTCGAAATACATTAATACCATACCTGAACACTCTAAACCATTTTAACTACAACTTTCGCGAACTTACCCACAGTCACGGTCAAGGAAGCTCGCACACGCTGGTTCTAAATCAAAGGACTGTATCTATCGGAGTTTCGGGGTTTTTTGTTGATTTTTTTATTTAAAATTGCTTTTACAAAATATACATCAATCTAACAATCGGTATCAATCTCGATACCGTCAATTCGAGTCGATCTACTAGTCAATACAATCTTCAATACAATATCAATCTAAGTCTACATGTACAATTTACAACTCCTCTTATAATACAGCGTTGAATCACGCAATCAGAAGTTTCCGTGCTTTGCTGCCAAAGGCAAAGCGTTGATAAGTTTATCTATATGTCAGTTCAAAATTATGTTTTTGGCGCAAACAACTAAATTATTTTGCACTACCATGCAGCATAACAATTCCGCGATTTATACAGTAAAACTACGAACTAAATACTTTAGTTCACATCTTTTTACCACAGAAAGATCTTTCCTTATTGAATTTCTAAATTTGTCGTTGTTTTCATCAATTGTCCCATTTGTGGTTTCTGAAACGTGCTATATCTTCATCAACATATATCCTGTTTACGCGCAATTTATGCAAATATTCCTGACTGAGACCTGTTTGATTCATGCTTATGCGCGGTTGCTGCGCGGCTCATACTCGCGCCTTAATCCAGAAGTTCGTCAACTTCCTCAACATGCTAACTATTATAGCCTGATACACTGCCGAATCCTAATTTTTTCCCACCGCAGGAGATGATTGTAAACGCAATTGAATGTGAATTGATGGCGAGGAGAAAATTCACGAAGAGTGATTTCTTACAAAATCATCCTGGCGGCTCACTTGGCAAGAAATTGCAACTTGAGAAAATTGAAAAGGAATGATCAATTGATGTATTATGGAACTTGAATTATTTACTTGTAGAAACATAAAATATTATTCTGCAAATATCTTTATATGAATAATAGTATAACTAAGCCGTTTGTAAGGCTATATAGAGACAAACACATAGAGTGCGTGTATAAACTAGAGTATAATAATAATAGCTTGGCTCACCTCACGGTTAGTGAAGATTTTGAGGTAAGCCAACCTATACTATATTTGCTATATATTTTTGGTATTGAGCACTTTCCAACATTCCGTGAACCAAAACATACTTATAAACTAGAACTTGGGACTTGCATGGGGCCATTCCATTTAATATCCACACCCCCCCTATGGACGAGATGTCACATTTATATACCCTTAAGAAATCTTATATTTGCCCCGACCCCTCAGAAATCGGCAATTTTGTGCTAGTCCCTCGGAATTTTCTATAGAAATTGCAAGAACCCCTCAGAAATTACTATGGACGGTATGAGAAATTCCTGAACCCCTCAGAAATTTTGCAAAATTTCCTGAACCCCTCAGAAATTCAAGCAATATTTTCTCAACCCCACAGAAATTCAAGCAATATTTTCGCAACCCCTCAGAAATTTGAGAAATATTTTCTCAACCCTCAGAAATTCAAGCAATATTTTTGCAACCCCTCAGAAATTCAAGCAATATTTTTGCAACCCCTCAGAAATTCGAGAAATATTTTCGCAACCCCTCAGAAATTCGAGAAATATTTTCTCAACCCTCAGAAATTCGAGAAATATTTTCGCAACCCCTCAGAAATTTGAGAAATATTTTCTCAACCCCTCAGAAATTTGAGAAATATTTTCTCAACCCCTCAGAAATTTAAGAAATTGGTCTATAAATGCAAGAATTATTTATTATTTAGCACACAGTTAAATACTGAAAGGCCTCTGCTCGCAGGGTCAACGTTGATACAGCTAATTATCGATTACCGGATAATTTTTCCTTGAACCGGTAGAGCAAGTCAACGGCTGAATATTGATCTAATAATATAATATTGATTGTCAAACAATCAATACAGAACTATGGATATACCAAAAAGACATATTTTCATAGTTTCTGAATTCAGCTGCTTTATTATTTATACACACAACTATTAAACAGACATTTCAAATTTGACCCGTATGTATTAACCTATAGCCTCAGGTAAAATATTTCAGGTATGATATTTGATCATAGTTATTTCCTGGTACTTAAGATTTTAGCTAGATATAGTATACAGTCAGCACAGAAGGTTCTCATTAAATCAAATAAGATGAGTTAGAATGCAATTTCACATTATTGAAAAATAGATCATATACCTACCTTGTTTTATTAACGCTTATTTAAGTAAGCTAAGGAAAAGCGCATTTTGGATAGCTAGACGCGCAGGAACAATCTCGGGCATACCGCATACAGAAAGCACTCATCTTGAAACCAAAGAAAAACGCGTTCGATATTTTCAGGTAAAGAAATATGGCCATGTCACTAGCAACCAAGAAATATTGAAACATTTTGTTAACTAGAGATGCTATTCTAGTGCTAATTATCTATCAACACCATATTTCACGGTCACGACTCACGAGATTTAAAACTATAGTGTCCTTTATATTTAGTTTCTTTCTTTTAAGAGAGCTTCACAACAATTGTAAAATATCCCTCTCAATTCGACCAATATATATAATTTATGTGGCCCGTCTTTGAATATAATTTGAACATTCACGTGCATGAAAGAGTTTGTACAATATATTACTTTTGTACCGGTTTGTGCAGTTTTACTGCCATGGTTTTCATGGACGCTTGTCCGTGTTAACGTTTCCGCGTCATTGACATCCGCATCGTGATTTGCGCTTATCGCTCGTGGTTCGTGGCCAGGGTTAAGTTGTCTGAACCATAACAAACTAAAGTTTTAAGCTACAGCGTTCCTAATAATTTTCAAGCAAAAATCATGTTTTCAAACACACGCACTTTAACATAATGCTGTCTACATGAACGACACGGTCTATTTGTCGATCTGTGCTATGATCTGTGCGAGTGGCATATAGAGCATAACACTGTTCAAACTCTGTAGTGTCATATTTCGGATTAGGGCCAATGAACCATGGGTGGCATACGGTCATAAAATCATACATAAGGACGAATATTACTCTAAATTTTAGTATATTACTCATATTTTCTATGAAATTATTGAATGTATTACGTATAGCTACGCTACGCATTATATTCAATATCCACATTGAGGCCCCGTCCACACGTATCCCCGGATTCGTTTGTATCCGCAAACATTTGTTGCGGATTCAAAAAGTTATGCGTCCACACGTATCTGGGTTCGTTGCGTTTTCGACCGTCCACACGTATCCGCGAAAACGATACGAATACGCTAGAATCGCTTACAGAGCATGCGCTATCGAACTCCGCTTTGTGTTATTAGCGTGGGTGTATCTCAAATTTCATCAATTTACGTCAAAGTTGCGGATACACACGTATCCGGATAAGTTACGTTTTCAAACATTTCCACTCTGGAGATAGCCTGCGTGGCAGGCGTTCTATTGTGGGGGAGGGAGTTTTGTTTAGAGCGCGCGCTTTTTTTTTTTGAGAGCGCGCGCTCCAAACAAAACTCCCTCCCCCACAATAGAACGCCTGCCACGCAGGCTACTCTGGAGATAGCCTGAGCCACAGACGAATATGTGACTCAGGCTACTCTGGAGATAGACTTTGTCAATAACGATGGAATTTTCAAGGAAGTATTTTGCGGGAAAGTGAGGAATTTTCGATTAAACTACTCTCTCGACTTCGTCGCTCGACCAAACTAGTCGAGGTCGACTTGGAACAAGTCTACTCTGGAGACCGTTTTCAAAAAGGTGCGGTTACGTTCGTATCCGCAAAGTGTGGACGGAAGGCGTATCCGCGACAAAATGTTAGCCGTACAAACTTATCCGGATACGTGTGGACGGGGCCTGACAATAATCATATCCGCATTTCCCGCCATTTCATGAATGGCGCGAACAACGCAAACGCTGTTCATTGCTTTATAGAGTGTTGAATTTTAAGTATACATATAATAGAAAACCCCTAAACGATGTACCTGTAAGAAATTATATCAGTTTGAAAACGGATGAATATTTTACTTTGTCTGCGCACGAAGATGCTGCATATTGTAATATACTTATTCGAGTTATAATGTCGTTGCGATTGTACTAACCATTTTATTTGATATTGCTTATTATCAATATAAGAAGACATAATAGGGCCGTTTATACGGAAGAAAATAAGTCGCGTCTTATATAAGACGCGAACACACTCGTATAAATGGTCAAATTCTAATACGACGAAGTTCTTATTGTATTTTTCAGGTAGTTTTAGTGTTTTACAGTCTACTCATCCGCCGAATCTTCGTTATACTCGTTCTGAACGCGTTCGAAATTCTAATAAGTCGGGACTTATTGTCAGTCTGAACCCCTGTTCTTATTTAATTCGCGATTTACTAGAATTTGACCATTTATACGAGTGTGTTTGCGTCTTATGTAAGTCGCGACTTATTTTCTCCCGTATAAATGGCCCTATTTTGTCTCGTATAAATGGCCCTAATGAGATAGATGTAATGCACAGCACTGTCAGCAGTGAGTACTTATTGAGACCTTTTCTATCCAACTTCACTTATACAGTTATAGCTACTTATCATCAGAAAAGCATCATGCAGTTATATCATGAAAATGCTTTGTTATTGGCTTATTCTGTCTGTTAAGCTTTCAAGTCTTAACCTATTTAGTGATTTTGGTAAAAGACATCAAGGTTTCAATTCTGCATCTTAGACAAGTTTTCTGGTAGTGGTAATGAACAAATAGCGTGCTTTCAACTGATGTTTATTTTCTTGGTAACACCGTAAGAGAGCTTCAATATATTTTTCAAGATCCATCTCGATTCGAAACTGAATTCGACGTTGTCAGAATCGACCAATATGTGCATGGCCCCTCATGACCTATGAATATAATTTCAATATTCGCGAGCGTGAAAGCGTTTTATATTACTCTTGCCGGTTTGTAAACGTTTGTAAACATCTACCGCTGAATAACATCCATTTGTGACCTATTTGCGCATTTTTACTTCCCTTGCCAGGATCTACGAGTGTCTACGTTTTATGGTCTACGCTTGTCCGTGTTTACGTTTTCCGCGTCATTAACATCCGCACCATTGATTTGAGTGCTTATCAGATCAAAACTTCCTCGCTCGTGGCTCGTGGCCAGGGTCGACTTGGCATATCACAGTGGCAATTTGCGGCAGGTCCCAAACTGATCAAACCATAGCATTTACTTGGTCCCACGTTAATCTTGGCGGCTTAAGTGATTCTATTTTTTAGTATGAAATTGCAGTCTTTGTGTGAACCCCGCCAATTGGCGCCAAACCCTGTCCAAATCATTGCATTCGTACGAAACGTTATAGTTCATAAGGTGCTATAAATGGGAATATGTTTCTATTATATGTATTATTGTGAATATGAAAATATCGAACGCGTTTTATCGTTCCTGCGCAGTGCGTTTATATAGGTGCCCTCTATAAAAGCGCCTTGTTCTTGCGCGTCTATAGCTACCAGCACCAAAACTTGCGCTTTTCCTTAGCTTACTTTGAGAAGCGTTAATAAAACAAGTTATGTATATATGCTCTCTCCAACGGAAGGTTCAAATCTTTCTTTCAATAATTGTTTTATGATACAATTCAATGAAATTTTTCATTAAAAATTTCGACCAAGCTAGGGATTAATCTGTTATTCATCGCAATATAGCATCTTATTTCAGGGTATCTAACTAAAATCTTAAGTATCAGGAAATGAAGTCGTTTTATATATCAAATATCATACCTGAAATATTTTACCTAAGCCTAAGGCTATAGGTTAATCATAATTGGATGTAATCAGAAAACCAATGTAATGATTTCTTTAGTTTGCGGTAACCACTGCGTATTTTAATAAAATAAAATACAATTGAGACTTTATAATTCTACGTTTCGACTTATCTTCAGTCATCTTCAGGAATTATGAAACTACTTTAAAATTTTACAAGTTATATAAACACAGGTGTGATGTAGGTGATAAAACATCTGTCAACATATCTTAATTAAAGATAATAAGTTCTTTCGACGCTTTTATACTTCCCTGGTTAAAGTTGGCTTTTGCCTATGGATATGTAAGCCATCAATAATTACTGTATAAGTATTTCGTCTATTTCGGGTAGTAATCTAGGATTTTTAAACAGAATTTAGAGCATGCCATAATATTATGTGAGACATACATACATACGTACATAAAATTCTATTTCAACACGCTAGCCCCAACATTAACAATAGTTGATTTCCATGGGGGCGTGCCAGAATATATAAAGAATACAAAACCAAAGATATAACTGAAATTAAATACAAAAAATTAAAACAGAACATGCAAATATAACTATTACAAATGATCAAATTTAATGATCCAGCCATAATGAACCTTTCTAATATATGGAACGGGACCTCGGAATCGTATAAGCCTTTTAAATGAATATAAGGTATTGGCCTTTTTGGCATCATTAGGTTGAATGAAACAATATTGGTATACAAATATTATCAGCTGTTGTGTTGATAATAATTATATGTGATTGGTTAAAAACAGAAAACAGTTCTTGATATTTTAGTTTGATTGGTCTAGACATGAAAAGTTTTCAAGACTTAAATAATATAATTCTGTAAACCAATTGGTCCAGAAGTGAACATCATGCACTTTACGGTGCGTTGGTGTCTGTCCATACCGTAAAACAAACATACGATTACCACATAGTTACCAGTACCCCTCAGAAATATTTGGTCCAACATAATTCTATCCCTCAGAAATTTATGATTTTTCACTACCCCTCTGAATACTCGTCCATTACAAGTACCCCCCACAAATATTTAGGCCAATATATTTCTACCCCTCGGAAATTTATATATTTTCACTCCCCCCGCAGAAAATCTCGTCCATTACCACTACCCCTCAGAAATATTTGGTACAAAATATTTCTACCCCTCAGAAATTTATATATTTTCACCACCCCTCAGAAAATCTCGTCCATAGGGGGGGTGTGGATATTAAATGGAATGGCCCCTGTGCAGTAACAACACTCAGCTCACAGGCTTTGTATTTTAATTGCATTTTTTCCGAAATACATGCACCATGTATATACAAAAATACACTTTGTATCTTTATTGAAAATTAGAAGTTATTATAACAGTACAGTCACTTTGTTGTTTTTATATGTAAGTTATGAATCGGCTCGATGAATCGGTACCAAGTGTAAACGAGGGCGTGCACATGCTTGTCAATGCTGATTGCTGACTATACAACACGATCCCAGCGTGCGCTGGCTGTTAGGAATGTGCCGAATGCGCAATTTATACGTTTGAGAAGGATGATTCATCTGGACGAACAAGATTCGTCTGTGTATAAATTCGTCTTATTGGTCATCCGTATATGGAGCGCATCGTCTACACAGAAGAACTTGCTTGCGTAGTTCGTCCTCCATGATGGATGATCCGTGACATCCGTCTATGTATATTAGTAAACAACTTCAAGGCGAACTACCATGAGGAAAACTTCAGACATGATTTGTTCATAGATTCATTGCCACTATAGTTCGTCTTGTGCTTTATACACTGAGATGGTAACCTCGTCGTCGGTTCTAACCATTCTACGGTGGCTCAGAAGGGCCATCGCTCTCTCTTCTTCTTTCCGGCCGCGCTCTGAGTTATCATGCGACTTAGCCATTCTTCAGCTTCCAATTATGCCGCGTGTTAAGACGCCACTTATCATGCCATGTGTGCAATCCGCATGATCTAAATACGGTATATGTCAAAACAAAAATGTTAAATACAAAAGTTTACATATATTTTACATTATTGTGCATAGTGGGTGCTCCTAAATCATCATCCGCCATGCATTGGCAATTGAAACAACACTGTAAAAACGGGTTGGTTAAAATAACCAATTTCATTAGTTGTCTCAGAAGGATTTTCTTTTTGACCAATATTATTTGGTCAAAACAACCGAATTAGAATATTGGCTAAAATAGCCAATTTTTTTGTTGTTTTAACCAATAAAATGTTGGTCAAATAAGTGCATATATGAGACAACCAATTTAAATTTACAAATATGGTAAATGCTGTCTATCTGTCTACGATCAGCTGAGGGGAACGTTATGAAACAAATTAAAAGCCCTAGTAGTTTCATTCCACATCAAATTTCCTATATTATCTTCTTTTTACTGATTCTTATGCCATTGTGGATTACACACATGGCGGTTACATGGCGGGATAAGCTTAACCGGCGGCTTAAGTGGCGCCTTAACTCGCGCCATAAGTGGCGGCATAACTGGCGCATAAAGTGTGCGGCTCGAAACTGGAAGTATGGCTGATAAGTCGCGTGATAACTCAGGCGCGGCCGGAAAAAAGAAGAGAGCGATGGCACTTCTGAGCAACCGTACCATTCACATGTGTAACCACTTGTAACTTGTATTATACATGGTTGGCACCTACATGAAATTATCCATGTCCAGCAAATAACGACAGTCAACCCTAATCCAAACCTAGCCTCCTCCGAATTATCCCTCACTATCCCCTGTTACCACCCTCTTGCCTTCGGTCTTTTGACTGTTTTTTTCCTCCTGTTAATTTTACCATGTGAAAGTCCTCCAAATAATTTTCATTTATTTCGTTTTAGGGACTCTGTTTGTCTGTTTATGCACAGAATGTGAGAATACTGGTTTATGTCCCGACTCCCGAGTATAAAACAGTTTTCTCTCGGCGGCTCGGCCTGAACTCGCGCATGCGCATAACGTAGAAAACCGTCCATTGCATAATGGCGGACAACTTTGCATTCCGCTATGTTGTCACATACCCGGGTGTAAATATCCGAGCGGAATTAGTACCCTCGCACGGCGCTTCGCGCCGGCTCGGGGAAAATACAATATATACTGGACCAGGCGTTTGAAAGGGGAGGGTGGGGGAGAAGGGGAGGAGGAAGAAACGGAGGAGGGGGGGGGAGAAACGGAGGGGGAGAAACGGAGGAGGGGGAAGAAACGGAGAAGGGGGGAGAAAGGGGAGGAAATGCCTGCCGTGAAGGCCTATGTATTTGCATTTCCGCCCACTATCAGCGCTAATTACCCAGCTGTCAAAAAGATCAATCAGTGATCAGCGCGGGTTTTCCCTGTGAATGTCACGCACGAGTGGCGAGATTTGTTTATGTCTCGAATAACAATTATTTGTCGCAGTTCTCATGTATATTCATGTCTCAAACTGAAACTCCGAAAAAAGTAGTAAAAAAACGAGGACGACAGCAGAATGAAGCAAGCGTTAACGATAATTGTAGGTTCTGTGAAAGCAGGCTAACGTCTGTTGGTGCAAATAATACCACATTTGAAAATTTGTTCAAGCCATCGTGCAGACAAGAAAGCCTTAATTTGATTCTCGCAGACGCATGCGAATCCATTGGATTTAAGCTAGCTGCAAGTGAAAGTTTGTCCGGGAGAGTGTGCAGGCCTTGTGGAAGAAAAATCAGAAACGCTGCTGAGCTGTATAGCTTTGTAAAGGAGGCAGTTTCTTCGACAAAAGCGCAAGAAGAAAACACCGTCGCTGCATAATATGTTGATGACGCTGAAAGAAGCAAGAGACAGCTTCCGAGCACAGTAAGCCCAGAGAGAGATTTAGCCAAGAAATTTCATCAAGGAGATCTTCCCAAGATCTTCAAGAGCTCTCGAAAGAAGATTGTCAGTATGTTCGCCTTCGAAGCGCGCCATCTTGCATTGATTGATAGTAATGACCGGTGTCAGCCAATACATAGGCCTTCACGGCGGGCGTTTCCTTCCCTTCCTCCCCCCGATTCCTTCTCGTTTCGCTTCTCCGTTTCTCTTCCTCCCCTCCGTTTTCTCCCCCCCTTTCAAGCGCCTGTTACGCAGGCTAGCGCACGTGTATCATCCATCTATCGAAAGAAGAGAAGAAAGCAAAGCGACAACGAAAGGTAGGCTCCTCAAAGTATAATAGCGTCTTTTGATATAAATCAGCTGGTATATGTTTACCTATTTATAATATTCTTGTAATTACCGAAAGTAGTTGTAAACAAAATTGAAGCCTCGCATGGGTCAGAGACCCGTTCGCACTCTTGCCGTTTGAACATCGTTCAATAAAGCTGTTAAAACTAAACTAAACTTTACTATTATTATAAATTGATTAATGACGGTCTAAAACTAGCTAAGACTAGTTTAGTAGCTTTGAATTTGTATAGGAAATAGCACGGTTCGAGAAGTATTAATGAAAAATTGCACGCGTGTTTGGCGAAATTGCGAATATGTCGCCAAACACAAGGGCAATTTTTCATTAATACTTCGAGAACAAGTGCTATTTCGTATTAATATAAGGAAAATACTATAAAAATAAAATTATACTAATAAAATTTTTACTAGGGGTATTTGGGAGAAAATATCACATGTGCCCAATATCACATTTCTCCCAATACCCATAGTAACTAGTAGTTACTATCGCAAGGAAAGTGCTGCCTAAGCATGTTTTGTAGTATTAAACGTACGAAATAATTATGTTATGTTTGCGTGGCGCAATAACAAATTTTGGCATTTGCAACGTATATATTATCACTGTATAAATGTAGACAAAACTTCGGCATAAAAAAATGGAATTTTTTCCTAACGGGGAAAAAGATTTAGGTGGAAGTCACGGGGAAAAGACAGTCATATAACAACACAGGGGCCCAACAAAGCCACAAAGGTTTATGTCTGTGAACAGTAAATCATAGCATAGTGATCATAGTTAACTATTAGTGCATGAGTAAATATACTGTACGAGAAAGAATATAAATAATCTTTAATTTATATGAAGTACTTCACACAACCGGAGGGCTAGAATTGTGGCTGCACTCGCAATAATTTTATAGGCATGAGGGATGTTGAGGGATATTAGTAATTTGAGCTACTTGCACCTATCGATCAGCGGCATGTAATTGTCAAAGTATGCGCGACGATCAGGCATGCCACTAGAGTGTCGGGCATGCGAGTCGAAGAGAAAGAAATCATTCATTTGCTTTATTAAGGCCATCATATAGCCCTCTAATATTAAAATAGCATGACTGTCATTCAAGAAAATATTCAAAAGTGCTGTATGAATATCATAGTAAGGAAATTCAATTTCCCGATCAGTTATAACAAGCCCTTGAAGCTCCTTTCCATAAGTCATAAACCAAATTTGGTTTTCATTTTTGCCAATTTGTTCTTCTAACACAATGGGTAGATCAATGTTATTTTGTGCCTCAATGGGCTCCATATTTTGAGCTACCTCCACGGGTAGATTGTTTATATTTTGAGCTACCTCCACGGGTAGATTGTTTATATTTTGACCTACCTCCACGGGTAGATTGTTTATATTTTGACCTACCTCCACGGGTAGATTGCTTATATTTTGAGCAACCTCCATGGGTAGATTGTTCATATTTTGAGCTACGTCCACAGGTAGATTGTTTACATTTTGTGCTACCTCCACGGGTAGATTGTTTATATTTTAAGCTACCTCCACGTGTAGATTGTTTATAAGTTACACATATTTTATAATTGTATAAGTTACACATATTTTGTACAAAAACATACACTTCATTCAACCAGTAACTTGTAAAGAATAAGAGATTGATATTTAACCCATTAACTGGTACCCTACCACTGACAAGTAAAATCGTCTGCCATTAGACAGAGTAAAATACTAATGAAAGTAGGGTGCATCTGGGCTTCCCAGCTAATGGGTTAAAAGAATATAATTTTATAAATATCAAAAAAATATATATCATACACAGTAGAACAAGGTTTTCATATTATTGTTAAATGGGGTTCACAATTTACAGTATCACTATGCCAGAATATGACAAATAAAATGGCTGATATAAATTTCACTAGCAGAGACTATTTCCATAACACAACAAAGATTTTATTTAATTTTATGATGTCATTGCTGAAACATGTTAGGTTCACAATCTTCTCGATAGTCCATAATATACTACAATCAGGTATGTGAAAAAATTGTAGATGCGTGGATGTTGTCAGAATACCAGGTGTCGCTACACGACGATTGATACACGACGTCAACATGTGGTATTCAGGGATGGAGGAACACAAATGAACTATTTATCCCACATTGATGTGTTAGCAAATAGGTCATATTATTGAAGTCCATTCATCAGTAGCAAATGTTAACAGTGTTGAAAATCAGGAATATAATTTAACACCTGTATATAGTGATTATAGTCTGTGAATAGAATGTATAAAGCATAATATAAACACAGATTATCAGATCCATACATTGGCTAGAATTGACTAGTCAAAGCTGCAGTGTTCCGTGTTTGTTTGTTCACGCTACAATACAAATATGAGAGTGATGTGCAAAGTATAGGCAAATGATTGCTTGAAAATACATTAAATATAAGTGATTTAGAGGAGAATTTGCCTATGGATATGAATTTCTATTATGAAATTATAAGTATGTGATTGTGACACCGTCTGCAATAAATGTCATGCCAAAAGGAGTATTGTACAGTCTTATCTTTTACCGTCTTACCTATTATATACTATAAAGTATAAACAAGACTATATTTGTACACAATATTTTATTTAAAAGAAATGTGACCACTATAAAATGTGGCCCGGAATTGCTAAATCTGAAATTAAAATGTGGGATTAGCTAGTATTCATGGTAGTCAAATATACTTTAGTATTGAAAACGTATGTGCATAAACAAGATGCTATATTTTACAATTTACGCATCAATGTTATATTAATATGTTGTAGTACTATTTCTTACCTTGATCTTCGTCCTTCGATAGTTCGACTGTTCACTGTTTAGTTTTGCTTCAGAAATAGATCTACTAATTAAATTTTGAAGCATTCTTTCTATCTTCGTATTTCCACGTTTTTATATTAATTAATAAAAACGACATTTTGTCAATCGCCATGTTGAATTTAAGATCTAGCCTGCGAACAGGCAAAATTGAATGATGTAATGGCCTTGGAGAACATTACGTCATTGCATTGTAAGCCACTTGCTGATTGGTTATCAATTTAAATAAGCTCGTCGCTGAATGGCTACAAGCTAATAGCTAACAGCACGATGGCAATATATCTGCATTCGCAGATACAAAAAGAATTAAGAGAAAATTTTGATGTTCTTAGCCAATCAGAAACGAGGAAAATTGTTAATGATATTAACCACTATATTGGTGAACTCGAGGTTAGAAATTGACCACGTGCAGTATAATTAAGGTTTGTGCAGTATTAAAGTAAAGGTGAAAGAAACAAAGTGTGATATATTTTCATTGGCATACTGTATAAGGAAGAACAGTCACAAAAAGAACATATTCTATTCTCACGTACATTTGTCAAGAGGGCCAGAAGAAGCTTTGATAGATTTTAATCTAACCATGTCTAGTCTCTAGATGATTGGCTGAACTATTTGAACAATGCTCTTTTAATACAAGCATATCTCTTACTGCCCGACGAACACTATACTGTAGCCTTGTCTTACCTTACATTCAATACTGCAACATTGTGTGGGCTCAATGTTACACCACCAATTTAGGAAAGATATTCAAACTGCAAAAACGCATCATGTGAATAATAATGAATGCTGGATATGGGGACCACACAAAACCCCTGTTTTCAAAATTAAAATTATTAAAGGTATTTGATATAAACAAGTTTGTAGTCGGATCCTTTATTTTTAAGTGTCTGAACAACTCTGCATCCTTACCTCCTACCTTGAGGAACTATTTTTTACTAAATTGTGAGGTGCACAGGTACCATACCAGAAGTGTCAACAAGATTCATGTCAGAAAAGCCAGAACAACTACCAGAAAAATGACTCTTAAATTTAGTAGGACTAAGTTATGGAACTCACTCGCTGACGAGATTACTAACTCGAAATCTCTGAAATTGTTCCAAAAAAACTAAAATCACTATTATTTACCGAACTAAATGAAAGCTAAGTACGTTTTAGAGTTATCTCATTGCTTATCAATCTGCATATCTAGTTTGTATTACAAATATTCTTCAACATCATATTGCTATACTTGCATTGACTTATGATGCTGGTGATTGGTGTTTTCACAAACTCATTAGAGTTTCTTAACCAATCTACCATGTATACCATAAATCCATAAATTATTTATTTTGTGATGTATTATTAATACAAAACATTAATATTACATTATACATTATGATTGTACGTAACTTGTAACATAATATATATTCCTATGTGTGTTTTCTTTTCTTTCAAACATTTTTATGTATTATACTTGCCTAATTATGCATGACTTCCCACATTCCGTTAGAGTAGTCAATAAAGTATGTTTAGAGGTAGGGAGTTTTAGAACGCCTGCCACGCAGGCTAGTTTAGAGGGGGAAATATGAACTAAGAGTTAATTAAAGAATACTGTCAATGCATGTCTACTGGCATACAATTGCAGAATGGGGTGCCTGCTTTAATTTCCTGTGTCTGTTGTCTTTAATATATTAGGTATAAAATTTTAATAAATTGTATACTTTGGGGGCTATACAATTGACATGTGCATTTGCCAATGCAAATTACAAAGGCTGTATTTTGTTGAGTAAAATTGTCTTGTATTAGACCTGGTATGGGGAAGTTTTTGCTGCATAAATGATTAATGGTTAAATCAGTATTATAAAGAAGTGATGCTGTGCAGCCGCTTAACTCATTAAGCCGCAAGGTGCCCTTCCCTAGGAGTTTTCGTCTGTCCATTTTAATTAATAAAACCCTGTTGAAAAGTGTTAAACATAGCTGCATGAATCAATCAAAGTTATTTATATAGTGCTAATATTTGCAAAATTGCAATTTCTATACTTCTTTGGCAAAGCTGGGCTTTTTCAGGAAGAGGATATTATAAAGTGTGTGTAGTATAGTGGATTGAAAGGAGACAGCTGTGATGGGAATGTTGTTTGTCCCTCAGAAGGAATTCTTTACACAGAACAAATAGTTTATCTTTTCAAAAAAAGAATGCAGATAGCAGACAAATTAATTCATTTGCATTTTTAACACACATTTTGGTATTTCAATTTCCAAATCATTGTAATATAACTCCTTCATATTAGATTAAAAGCCCATAGTTTTCGTTATGAAGCATAAATCTTTCTCAGACAGTCGTAAATTAGTTATGCTGATACGATGATTTGTTGCTCTTAACATTCTATTCTACTACTATCCTACTTGATTAGTTTCCTACATTACCTCGCTTGTAAAATATGATTTGTGTGCGAATAACAATCTTGTAGTAGTTTACATCCTCTGTATCCAACTTCGTTAAATACCATGCACTTAAGCAAAAAATCGGCCTGGACTAAAATCATGTCTGTGCCTATGTTAAAATTCCTTGCATTCTACTATGTCAGCAGGAACGGTAACCTGCACAGCCAGCCTAGCGTTGAATTCCACTCCAACCAGGCCCCTGCATGCATGTATGTATGGGGAGTGATAATCAGTGATTACCATCATAACTCAACACATACCGTATATTAATGCAATGTAAGCGTTTTTATTATCGTACCTTATATATTTTGATGTTCTCTTTCGTTACTTTCGTATTTTATTATGCTTGCCAAATTCACAGGTAACACTACAGTGTATTAGGCGTTTAACCACTGACGAGTAAAATCGTTTGGCGTTAGACAGTAAAATAGTAAAGTAGGGCGCATAATGCAAGTTAATGGATTAATGTAAGCATTCTATTACGACACCTTGTATATTGATGTTCTGCTCGGATTTGATTATGCTTGCCCACTCTGTATTGGCCTGTATATTATAATATTTTATTTCGTATTTCGTTATGTTGATGATTGTGCATAACTCTGGACAGACTGCAGTCGCGAGACCAAGCTCGCCACGGCTATATCCTCGAGATTCAATTATTCTGATTATAGTTAGGGTTAATACTTAATAAGGTATAGTTTGCAAATGAGTTGGTGGATTTGTTATTCTTTCATTAAGTATAATATTTTGGTAGAGGGAGTATTTCCTGCATATTTCAACAGCTGTATAGTAGTAAAAACATTTAAAATTTGTAGACCAAATATAGATGGTTTGGTAAAAAACGCGAGTGCGGGGTGAAATTTTCTAGACTATTTTTAAATTAAAATATATGCCTAGAATGCATCTGTTAAAGCAGATAATAAGCAAAACTTATATACCTTTCACAATATCATGCTACGCGGTCGTACAGTGCATGAAAGTGTATATATAGGGTATATTCTACGCTACATATGAAATATTTACATGTGTTCGAACACAGAGAAATTTTTAAAGCGGGATTCAATCTTGACTTTAAGCACCGCTTACATCTGCTATTTTAGTCGCTTGTGATTTTCTCAGAATATCTTTTCTGTAGATTCTTTCGTAGAATATACCCTATATGCACTAGTTTCATGCACGACACGGTCGCGTAGCGTGTTTTGTGATATTAATTTACAACAATTTCTTTCGGCTGCTTTTTCAAAAGACCGGTTATTTCAATTGGAACCACAATATTTGTTCCAAATATGGAATGCAAGCCGAGGTTGAATAGGTGAATCCGAAGCCAGCGGTAATCCGAAGCCAGCGGTATATTTAAATTATATTCGCCCACATTGGGATGCTCCCCGCTCGCTCGCTGGTCGCAATAAACTATAAAAAATATTTGTAATACTAGAACGTAAACGTGATAGGACATAAATTTTGCTTTGTAATGGGAACGCATTATCCCACAGATGAACGTCACGCACATAACTTAGGATGGCGTGGCAGATTGTGGTAGATTACGAACCACAAAATAGGTACAAAATAGTGGTAATAATTGTAAACATGTTCCATTTACGTAAAGGAGATTCGTGGTAGCAAAAGTATGTATTCCTGTTCTGTTAGTGTAAATATTGGTTAAAAGGTTAGTTATTCCGGCGAAAAATTTAACACCCACGCATATCCCACATTCCCACGTTGGTTTCGACGCCAAACACATGGATTTCGCACCCCGACCCCGCGTTTTCTCAGTTAACCCCATTGGCCATCTAAAAGCTTTAAAATTAAATTATAAATAGAAAACTTAAATGACTAATGTTTGAAAGTTTTCGAATTTTTTTGAACGTTGTGAAGGAATGAAGTGCTAAAGTTTAAACGCTTTCTCCTTTCTCAGTAAAATTTAACTCAAGTCATTGTGATTTTGGTTCAGTCCAATCTATCCAAGCTTGTTGGTTGTCAAGAAAGTTTGAACACTGATTTATTTACAAAAGGTAAGCCATAGATTACGTCATAACTATAAGAATTACGTGATTTATACTTCACTGTCTGTAGAGACGGATGATTCATCTGGATGAACTAGAGCGATAAACGATATACTTGAGGGTTTGTAAGATCAAACTACCTGAAAAATATAACAAGAACTTCGACGTTTTGAGTGAAGGCCTTTTGTCTGGAAGTTATAGTGGTTACTAGTGTTGAGTGTTCTTGAGTGTTGACTGTTCTTGAGTGTTGAGTGTTCTTGAGTGTTGAGTGTTCTTGAGTGTTGAGTGTTCTTGAGTGTTGACTGTTCTTGAGTGTTGAGTGTTCTTGAGTGTTGAGTGTTCTTGAGTGTTGACTGTTCTAGTGTTCTTAAGTGTTGAGTGTTGTTGAGTGTTGAGTGTTGAGTGTTCTTGAGACTTGAGTGTTCTTGAGTGTTGAGTGTTCTTGAGTGTTGACTGTTCTAGTGTTCTTGAGTGTTCTTGAGTGTTGACTGTTCTTGAGTGTTGACTGTTCTTGAGTGTTGACTGTTCTTGAGTGTTGAGTGTTCTTGAGTGTTGACTGTTCTAGTGTTCTTGAGTGTTCTTGAGTGTTCTTGAGTGTTGAGTGTTCTTGAGTGTTGAGTGTTCTTGAGTGTTGACTGTTCTTGAGTGTTGACTGTTCTTGAGTGTTGAGTGTTCTTGAGTGTTGAGTGTTCTTGAGTGTTGACTGTTCTTGAGTGTTGACTGTTCTTGAGTGTTGAGTGTTCTTGAGTGTTGAGTGTTCTTGAGTGTTCTTGAGTGTTCTTGAGTGTTCTTGAGTGTTCTTGAGTGTTCTTGAGTGTTCTTGAGTGTTCTTGAGTGTTGAGTGTTCTTGAGTGTTGAGTGTTCTTGAGTGTTGACTGTTCTTGAGTGTTGACTGTTCTTGAGTGTTGAGTGTTCTTGAGTGTTGAGTGTTCTTGAGTGTTGACTGTTCTTGAGTGTTGACTGTTCTTGAGTGTTCTTGAGTGTTCTTGAGTGTTCTTGAGTGGTGTTGAGTGTTCTTGAGTGTTCTTGAGTGTTCTTGAGTGGTGTTGAGTGTTCTTGAGTGTTCTTGAGTGTTCTTGAGTGGTGTTGAATGTTCTTGAGTGTTGAGTGTTCTTGAGTGTTGAGTGTTCTTGAGTGTGGATTATACACTACTTCGTGTATGCTAGCTAAGAGCCCGCACTCGAAACGTCGAAGTTCTTGTTATATTTTTCAGGTATATTTTGATCCTACAAACGCTCTCAAGCATGTGTGATGATTCGTTTGTGTATTAGCGTGGCAACGACACGGATTATCCGTCGAAAGGAACTATTATGAGTGTCAGATTGTGGTAAATCTATTATCTGCGTAGCTCGTCGAATGCATATAAATGAGCTACAGGTATCATGAAAATATTAGTCATGATTCGTTCCCTGAACCATTGCTAGTTAGATTGCGTTATTCTGGATATAGTAGCTTCCTTGTTCATTACAAGATAGATTATCCGGCAGATGGATGATGGGTCTTGATAAAATGATCCTTTTCAAAATAAATCTAAATCAAACCAGGTAGTTAATAAATAATTATATTTGACATTTGTATGAGAATGCACCTCTTATAACTGTGTCTGTCTACTTGTATACGTTAGTTAGTATCCATAATTCTCAGGGTTGTAGAAGATATATCCTTTTCTGCCTTTCCTGTGAGCACAAAAGCCAACATGCGACAACATAAATATAAAATGGAGAAGATATAAATATGTTAATCGCATATCAAAATTCCCACCTGTTGTTATGGGGAAATCCCTTTTTTATACCTATTCAATTCATATTGCACAACTAAGGGGCGGACCATTAGAAAAGTGATGGGGGGGGTGGGACTTTTTTAACTTGTACGAATATTTTTTTTTAATTTTTTGCTTGTGTCGATAATTTTTTTTTAATATGATCGCTTGCACGAATTTTTTTTTTATTTCAAAGCAAATTCCACCTTATAGCTTTCCCTTTTGTAAAGTCTGCACGAATTTTTTTTTTCAAACTTTCTTGGCGTACGAATTTTTTTTTCTTTCTGTTTCCCCTGCGCGATTTTTTTTTTGCTTTTTCCCCACCCCCCCCATCACTTTTCTAATGGTCCGCCCCTAAAGTATATATTCCTGTCATGGTCTTCCGCTCTATGTCAACGAAATAGTTGCATCAGCGAGGTATGTTACAAACTATTGCGTAAGTCTATATATTGTAACCAATTTAATGATCATTTTATTCATTTTTTGCAAAATAAGTTGCATTGCGACTGCGTTTTTAGTAAGTGTCCCAGACCGCCTGTCTGCAATTTCACTTATATTTTTCTGCTGCAATTTTTCTGTTATACCGCCTTTTTTGTTCACATGACTTTCACATGTCATCCACATTTGTTATTTGCATTTGCATTTCCTGTATTACAGTTGGCCTGACGACTTGGCGGCATGAAGACGAAGGCATAGAATAGGAAATGACTAGAAGGGCCACTTGAGGCCGAACCTTTGAAGTTTTTGAGGCTGCGCATGTCGCATTACGCATGTTCATTACCATTATTCTAGCCAGTCAATTGCATTTTCTGACCAATAAACAGGCTGAACTGGCTTGTCCGCCATTATTCTGGCCAGATAACTGCATAAAAATAGGGTGTCACGTTGCACTGCTGAGTGGCCTTTCTGGTCATTTCCTATTCTGTGACGAAGGTGCACCCACGTTGGCAGTCGTCCGCGTCGGCGAAGCGATAAATATATATTTGTTATGACCAATCAATCAGATTATTGTTACCTAAATTTTTAGTGTTTTAGAGAATAGGTATACAGCGTGGTGTAAGACAGGTCTCGCTACCTGAAAATGTAAATTTGGACATTGTTTGCTTGTGTGTCCGTTTGTAAAAGTAGCTCACGGATCATATTTTTAGATCCAAAACGATTACAACAGAAGAGTATGAGCGCAGAGCGCCGTTAAATGTATCTCAGGGTATTAATATTTCGAAATCAATTTGAAACTAGAGGTCGTTAAGACAGACGGGAAATGGAGTGGAGGGGGAGAGGAGGACAGTCCAGTCGGAGCTATAACAGGGGTTGAAAATGGTCTTTTGCTTCATATATAGTCAAATGCTCCACCAATTTAGCTTACCAATAGACCAACAGTTTATTCAATTAAATGTTAAAAATTGCAACAATAGTTATAGTACCTTCGGAAGTAAGATAATACCTTCAGACGAAATTAGGAATTGTGGAAACACTGTATACTTTAAGTTTAACTATATTATTTTAAAGAATTCGACCCGTTGGTCCGGATATTCATTAGTGCAAATACAGGAATTAACTATAGTCAAAATAGTAAAACGAGATTTATGTTTTAAATACGTTATGTGAAATTTCTGTACGCGCTGTCGCCGACATATGGAAATCGCCAAAACAAAAAGAGCTATAGTCATAGGCTACTTCATTGGCTGCATTAAACAGCTAAAAATATTAAAATAGAATATACCCATCTTGCTGTTCGCGCTTGGATTGTACATTTGACTAGCTGTATATACAGCTAACTAGGGTACCTGCAAGGTAGGGAATGCTGCGGGGACTGTTATTATTCTTTAGCTTCTTGAAACAAACATGCAAACAAATATGCAACACAAATTATATTCAGTAGACGGTAATTATTGGCATTGACCCAGTGGCTTGCGCGCTGTCAGTAGATGCGTACCCTAGCATAGTTTGCAGGATGAAACAAGCTAAATATATCACGAAACATGAAAGACATCACATTTTGTAACATCTATTTCAAAATATCAATATTTTCCATGTATTGTTCTTCCACATGGAATTCCCACATGAAACCCATGTTTACTGCGATGAGTAATTTGACACTGCCACGCAAGGAAATTTGCATATTTTTGTAGTGTATAAAAGCGTTAAAAATATATACATGTGCGCAAAATAGTTTTGCATTTGGAAAGCTATAAAACGAAAGCGTTGTTCCATCATTCTGTTCTTACTTTGCTGGATATGTGAGTCACCTACATGTAAAGCAGAACTCATTTCAACTCATTGCCATTCGAATATTCAATATTTGTCTTAGCGCGCGCAGAACTGAGACCCTGTCTGTTCTGACAATAATATGTGAACGCGACTAGACAAAAATATTAAGCCCTTTGCAAAATAGGAATAAAAACATATTTCTATGCCTACAGTAGCCTATTTAATAGGTCAAACCTTGCACAAATCAGAATTATTCAGTCAGGCAATTTAGACGATCAATTGCATATCTGTGACTTTGTGTCAAGTTCACGCGGAGTCACAACGTTAGTTGTTGTTTTTCGAAAAGCAGTTCATGGAGTTTGCCAGTGATTGCATTTGAAGTATTCTAAGTAATACCTCCAAGAACATCAGGCAGTTTTTGTTTACAAATAACTTGCAGATAGTTGTGAAATACAGGGTGTCCCAAAAAAAAGGCTACCTTTTCAAATTCAAATTAGCATGTTAATTCAAGCAACCTATTGAGTATTGTATTCAATATCCCATGTGTATAAAACTGTGTGTTTTTACGCATTCGTAGTTCAAAAGCGATAATGAATTTCAAAGAACTACAATAGGTTGCTTGAATTAACATGCTATGAATTTTTTGAAAAAAAGTTTTTTTTGACACCTATAAAGAAACTGAGCAAAAAGCAACGAATTTTCTCCCCGGGGACCTCAAATATGCTGGAGCCCGCCAGTTGTTGAAATATCGAATAATTAAGTAATCTCTGCGTAGCTGTGCTATCACGATAGTGTTAAACTCTAAAGCAGTGTTTTGTACAAAAATGGATGAGGAGGATACTGTAAATATTATGTTTAAAGTTATTCGCCAAGGCAATAAGAATCAAAACGATACTTATACTAAGCAAGATGTCCCGTACCGTATAATGTTGCTCTCGTATAATATATACTTGCTCTCGTATAGATCTCCTCAATATCGATTCCCACTTTTTCAATTAGGGAAATAGCTCTCCATCGCAAATCTTGACTGTACGCACGAGGCATTTTTAACACAAAACGTAACAGTCTGCAAATCGTAAGAGGTATTTTACTTGTTTTCAAGGGACAATTATGCTATAGCGGCCACGCTGGGACGAAACTTTAAATCATAGTCTTGTTCTGCCGTTTGGCATGCAGATTGAATAATTATGAGGGAATTTCATAATAACAATATATTGATTATATTCATTAGCGTTCTCAAGGGACTTGACTTGCTGCATGGTCAAGCTTTTTTCCGTATGAATATGCGAGATGAATATTTAATACATAAACCCATCGAACTTTTCGCGCTTGGCTTTTACCTTTTAGCTTTGTCGGAGGACAACCTTAATGCAATTAGCTGTATATATTGAGACATGCACTGCACATGCGTAGTTATACGTGACAGGAAGTTAAGTGTACGTGAGCATGTGGATTTTCAGACGTGCTTTTAGAATACGTACTTTTCGCTGATCCGCTATATAATAACTGTGATAAGATATTCAGTGGTGTTTCACTTTATATATACGTGTTATTTTCTGTAATTGTCGGCATACAGGCCGTGGTTTTTGTTTCAAATGCGGTTAAAAACTACGTTTTTTCTAAACCTAACGAGAAAAACTCAGTTTAGCTTTAGTATCATAGTAAACAGAATATAAACATGTCTAATAAAACACATCTTTTCTTAAGCATTTGTTTTTTGGCAGCCATGTTGGATGGCATCCACCTGCCACCCAACATGGCGGCCAAAACACAATGCTCAAGAAATGATGTGTTTTATAACAAAAAAATGGCGGACAACTTTGCATTCCACAATGTTTTTACATACCCGGGTGTAAATATCCGAGCGGAATTAGTACCCTCGCACGGCTCGGGGTTATATATTCTATTTACTATCATACTATACCATTAGAAAAGTGATGGGGGGGGGGAGGGGGGTGGAAAAAGCAAAAAAAAATCGCACAAGGGAAAATGAAACCGAAAAAAATTCATACAAGATCAAATTTGCAAAAAATAAATTCCTGCAGTGCGAAGTAAAAAATTCTGTCTAGATGAGATATATTAAAAAGCTGTCACTATAAAAAAATGCAAGAAATCAAGCCACAGAGGCTCAAGAATTCAAAAAAATTCTGAGGGAGGACCCCACCTACAGCCTAATACACCTCACCACCTCTTCGTTTCTCGTGCAAGTCCAAAAATTCCACCCACCCCCATCACTTTTCTAATTGTCCGCCCCTTATCAAAGTAACGTGGGTTTTGTTATGACAAGGTATTTCCGGAATTCAATGTGTCCTTGAACCTTAGAACCTTATCAAAGTAACGTGGGTTTTGTTATGACAAGGTATTTCCGGAATTCAATGTGTCCTTGAACCTTATCAAGGTAACGTGGGTTTTGTTATGACAAGGTATTTCCGGAATTCAAAACAAACTTTGAGGTGTTAACGTCGGTGTCTATCGTATTACGTCTAGAAAAAGATATTGATTTTAACATATTTCAAATATGTCAAAACAAGAATGGGTGTCAAATCACAAAGTCAGGAAAAAGGTAAAATCTCAGGTCTTCTCGACATTCCACTCTATTTATATACTCATCTAATTAATAAAAAAAAACATATACCGGGTGGGGCAAAAAAAAGTACGACTGTTTGATTTAGTATAACTTAAAAACTAAAAGAGTTATTACACTTAAATAAGTTGCTTTGCATTCAGCGATGTCTAACTTAAATTTTGATATACGCCATGTGCATTTTCATGCAATATTGACTGAGACAGCTGCGTTTAAACTTGAGTAAACATTTTTGGAAGTGTCGAGAATTAGCTAAAAATGGCCTATTAAATAATTTGATAACCATTAGCATTTTACGCAAGTATTCGTTTCAATGAAGTGAAGTTGAAGTTAGAAGCCCAAATGTTAGAATAAAAGAGGATATCTATTCAAGAAACATTTCTAACTTCAACTTCACTTCATTTAAATAATACTTTAAATGGTAACGGTTATCAAATTAGTTTAATAGGCCGTTTTTAGCTAATTCTCGACAGTTCCAAAAGTGGTTTAGTCCATAGTTTTCCAAGTTCCAACTATGTCGTCTACGAAAGTCTAGCTGTGCGTTCAATGTCTTCAATAACAGGAAATCGGTGCTCCGAATACTCAACCGCCCGCAAATTACTCCTGCCCGCATCGAAAGGCCTGCGGAGGAGGTAGGCGCTGTAGAGCTCGACACGCAACTCTACGCCAATAGACTCTTTCGATAATTACGTCATTTGGCCTGGGAGCCTCACTCCCACGAACAGTGGGCCAATCACGTTTCGTCTTGATGCACGAAAGCGAGGCTCCCAGGCCAAATAGGCGGATGTGACGTAATTATCGAAAGAGTGTATTGTCTCATCCTAAAACTTGTGAGGATATATTGACAAATTAGAGGTCATATAAACTTACCCCTGTCTCACTGTTCCACATTTTGTTTTCTTGAATGATAACGCGATCAGAGAGGTAAAATGTGGAACAGTGAGACAAGGGCAATAGATAATGATGAATTTACTATTGGTATCTTCTTAGACCTTTCTAAAGCATTCGACAGTGAATCATAAAATCTTGCTTGCAAAACTACACCATTATGGAATTAGAGGTATATGCCACGATTGGTTTACAAACTATTTGACAAACAGAAAACAAATAGTGAAATATAACAAATAGTGAAATCAAATGAAAAAGTTATTAAATGTGGAGTTCCTCAGGGAACTGTTTTAGGTCCCCTGCTTTTTCTTTTATATATCAATGACATACCTAATTGCTCGAGAAACATTTCATTTATATTGTTTGCGGACGACACCAACTTATTTCGCTCTGGAAAAGATCTCAAACAACTGGAATCGGAAATAAATAATGAACTTATACTTGTGCATAATTTGCTCAGTGATAATCAGCTTACCTTAAACATTAAAAAGACTAACTACATTATATTCAAATCAGCGAGGAAGAAAATCAAATTTAATATGTCTCTTATGATTCATAACGAACCCATACAAAATATTAAAGAAACCAAATTCCTAGGTATCATCACTGATGATCACTTAACATGGAAAAATCACATTAATTATGTAACTAAAAAATTACTACGAGAATCAAATATTATTTGTAAAGTCCGTCATTACCTTGATAAAAGGCATCTTAACACACTGTATTATACGCTTGTTTATCCTTATCTATATTACGGTAATATACTTTGGGCTAACAATTATAAAACGAGACTAAAATTAGTATTTACAGTACACCATCATTGCCACTATTTTCAAAACTAAAAATGTTAAATATTAAGGAAATAAATGTTTTTCAGATTGGTTTGTTCACATTTGATCTATTAAACAATACATTACCGCCTCAATTTCGTTCATTGTGTGTAAAAAATAATGTTATTCATAACTATAATACTAGAGGCTCTTCAAAACTGCACAAACAATACAACAAAACAAACTATGGAATATATTCTACGAGAAACAGATGCACTGAAGTATGGAATATGCTTCCCGCAAACGTAAAAAATAGCTGCAGCAAATTCATATTTAAACGTAACCTAAAAATGCATCTTCTTTCCTCTGATATAAATTGTTAATTGTACCTTCATAATTGTATATATACTTTACAATTTTTGTAAACGTGTAACTAATTAATTTATCCAGACTCTGACCCCACTATTACACTTTTATTATTATTTGTTAAACTTTCTAGGGTGGACTACTCGAAAAGCCCGGATGGGCTTGTTAGTCTTCCTTCCATATAATTGTATTATATATACTTGTAAAATTATATATGTAAAAAATGGAAAAATAAATTCTATTCTATTCTAAGGGTAAGTTTATATCATAGATATAGGAGACATCGGCTGAACCGATCAAAACATCAAGTGACGTAGTCAACTTACGTCGCTTTCAGCAACGTTCACGAAAAGATACTTCTTTTAATATGTGTATTGCCCTTGTGGACGTATAAACACATCAATTTGACAGGGAAAATATTACAAATTACCTTCGATTCATGCTGATTTAAGTTCGGCGAAATCACATATTTAGGCCGCCAGCTCGTAATACACAAGTTTGTCGCCCTGAATCCACTTTATTTTGTTTAGAAATAATCCAGGAATAACTCTTTCAACTTTCTATTAGACATCATTGCTCCAAAGGGCAAAAATATTGCAAAACGTCAATCCGCGAGCTTACTGAAACCAGCCAAATGTTTGTTATTCCAAAGAAAAACCGTCCAAACACTTCTATATTGAATACACTCCACGGTAATGTGAAATTAATGCTGTTATTATCTAGCAAATGCTCCCATTAAGCTTCGTTCATCGAGTCACTTGAGGCGCCATCATACAAAATGGCTGCTCAACCGGTCAAATTTTGTATGAATTTTGGCGCATTTGTCAATATAGTGACGTATTACGAGTCAGCAATCTATGTTTCCTATATCTATGGTTTATATATGACGTCTAATTTGTCAATATATCCTCACAAGTGTTTACAAATAATATGGAAATTATAGCTTTGAGCTCGTTCCACGTGCTTTATACATCGATGGTACCTTCTTGAAAGATATGGATCTCGCTGAAGCTATCAATGACGCTTTTGGAAAAGTTACAGACGATATCCCGCAGCTAGACTACACTCCCATTCCAGTAACACACATTCCTGACGAGTTTATCATCAGCCCAGAAGCCGTACAATGCGCTCTTTCAAGGATCAAAGAACATAAATCCAATGGTCCTGATGAAATTCCTAATTGGCTCCTCAAGAACTTATCTCCAGTTATATGTCGTCCAGTATGCTCGATTTTCAACCTGTCGATTAGTGAAGGATATGTTCCCTCTCTGTGGAAACAAGCAGATGTGTTGCCTTTACCAAAGATTCCTAAACCACTATCAATTGACAGTGACCTTAGACCAATCTCTTTGACTGCTGTACTAAGTAAGGTTCTTGAGGGTTTTGTTTTCCAGTGGTTGTCTGCCATCATTATGCCGCATATTGACCCTCTTCAATTTGGTGGCGTCAAAAAGTCCTCAACAACACATGCACTTGTCCATCTTGTTCATCAATGGTTACTGGCAACTGAGACCCCTAAAACTGTGGTTCGGTCGTGTATGATCGATTTTTCCAAGGCGTTTGACCGGATTGATCACAATGTCCTCATTCGTAAGCTTCAGCGTTTCAACGTTCCGCCAGTCCTTTGAACTGGTGCGCAAGCTTCCTTCACAATCGACAGCAACGCGTGAAATTGGGCAAATTTAAGTCTACCTGGAAAACTACTAACGCCGGCGTACCGCAAGGGACAAAATTGGGGCCCCTTTTCTTTTGGTGATGGTAAACGATTTGACGACAGCATTTCCATTGTACAAATTTGTTGACGACTGCACGGTCTCTGAAGTTGTATCTCTGACACCTGGAAGTACCTGAATTTACAACGGGAAATTGATGATATTGCTCGCTGGACTTCTAACAATAACATGAAGCTCAACGCCAAGAAAACTAAGGAGTTTATTGTGACTTTCGCGAAGAGTCAACCTTCGTTACAACCCCTTGCAATTAACGACCAACCGCTCGAACTGGTCCACACTATTAAACTCTTGGGAGTCCACCTGTCTAACAATCTAAAGTGGGACATTCATATTGAACATGTGTGTACTAAAGCGAGCAAACGTCTCTATGCTTTATGAATTTTGCGACGCAGTGGCGTCCCTTCAAAGGATTTACGTTCTGTCTACTGCTCCTTCATTCGCCCGGTCTTGGAGTATGCGTGTCCTGTATGGCACTCATCTTTAACTTCGAAGCTTGATGATGAAGTCGAGAAAATCCAACGTCGTGCAATTAGGATCATCTGTCCACGTTTGTCGTATGCTGCTGGACTTGTGGAACTCAAGTTGCCGACCCTCTTTGATAGACGAGAATCACTTTGTAAATCATTTTATTCAAAGGTTTTACGTGCTCCAAACAACTTAAACACCTTGATGCCTGATCCAGTCCAGTCTCAATACAATCTTAGAAAAACTCGTAAATTTCCGATATTTAAATGTCGCACTAAACGGTTCCAAGACAGTTTCTTACCATACTGCGTAAGAAAGTGGGACGCATTAGTTTAGCGCAGCTTCCCACTGAACATAAATATTTAACTACAAATTTTAACATTTTAACATTTTACTCTAATTAGTATAATCGACTTATATAATTATATACTGTATTGTCTCATATTGAGATAGAAAATTTTTAAATTTTTAACTATAATAATTGATGTAAACTTGAGTTTTTCAATTTACAACCTGTGTATATTGCAAATCAAGATTTTAATAAATAATAATAATAATAATAATTATACAACCGGCCTACGTTATTGTTTTTCACGCAGTATTTTCTTTTAATTACATTTTCCATGGCAGTGTATGTTCGGCTAGTTTATCGTGTGGTACAGAATTAAACAATGAATATTATAGCCAATATATGTCCCTCACCAGAAGTTTGCCGTCTGCAGTCCGTTGCCTGCAGTCCGCCGCCCCCATCCGTTATCCGCAATCCGCTACCCGCAATCATCCGCCAGCCTTCGAATTTAGATGCATGTGAAAGAATGGTTTATAATTATGAAAGTTATGTATTTGTTACTAAAATACGCTTATTTGGTTCTTATATATATTCTATATATAGATATTACATCATGTTATTCTTTATTATTGCGTGAAACTTGAAAATAACACTCGTGGTCATTCGTAGTCACTCGTGGTCACTCGTGTGTACTTTTAGACAAAAGCTTTAGTGTGTACGCGTGAGAGGCCAGGTCGCTAAGGTTAATATTTTTAGTATAAAAACACGGGCGCGCGAGATTCAAATAAAAACACAAGATGTCGTTCTTGGACGATGAGGCTGCTGTAAGTCGTGGTGACTGGTGAATCAGATGACGAAGTTGATAAAGCGTTTGTTGTTTCTGATCGCGACAGCGAGGTACTTACACAAGTGGCAAAACAAAGTTCCTTAGTCTAAATTGACATTCGTTGCTTCACAACTCGTAAATAGAAATCGTACGCACTCATATCTGGTGCCATGGCTGCACATTTTTGGCGGTTATTTTACGCGCGAAATAATTTCATCCAAATTGAACCATCATCATCCGGCGGAAATTTACTCGATATGTCCTTGTGGCCTATGGCCGTTAGCTACACGCATTTATAAGCATAGGAAGTTTTCTACACGTCATCGTTTGATTCAGATAAAAGAGTCTTCCAAGTTACAATAGTTAAAACCTAAACGCGCGAATTTTATTGAAATTGACAGGTTGGTATGGATAAAACAATATTCAGGGAGGTGTGTCTGTATCACTCAATAATCAGTGGAATGGGTACATCGTGTAATTGTCGACTAACTGTTTATATCGTGATATAGAATACTTCAAATCGCACGGATGATCAAATGATTTATATAACTATGAGCCAAAAATATATAAGTATATAATGTATAACAATCGTTGAATATGGTATTGAATGCTGACTATTGAAACTACTATATGATAATTAGGGACAACTTTTAACGTTTACGATGTGCTGTTGCTTATTTTGGGGCATTTAAGCCAAGCCATTTAAACGAGTTATAGCTAAGAATTGTCGACATTGTCGTCGAGGTTGCATTTATTTAGTTGGCTTGTTAATACAGTATAGTTTGATAAAGAAAAATGATTCTGTACACCGAGATTAAGAATATATGTTAAAACTGTATCATTGTTCTTTAATATTTAAATACTTTGAACTAAATATAATTTAACAATGTTTTGGTTGAGCGAACAAAGAACTTCTGTTATGCGACTAAATATCACTATAGTATAGCATGTAAAATATTGATAATATTGTATTTCAGTATATAAAGTGCTATTGAGTATTGTACAATACCATGGCTTTATTTTGCTTACTTCGTATGGGAAAATACCGTTTTCCACCATTTGTATTGAAATTCTCGAAGAATATAAACTGCGGTCGAAGGGCAAGTTTGACTAAATTTTTTTCCTTATGACTATGTGGTTATATTTGTGGTCATTTTGACTTTTTGTGGTTTACATATATCAGTGAGTTTCAATGACCATGTCAATGTAATATTTATTTTTCATTTTAGCATTGGAAGCAAATCGAATACTGAAGGTTTATACGAGAGATTTATCCCTGCCTTAATTTGGTTGCGACATATGACAAGTACAGGTAAGATTCTTATTTTACAACAAAACATATCGATAAATATACATAGACATAGTTTTTTTCTTCTAATACAGTCACTAGTATCAGGAGAACAACTTTGTACATAGGTGAATAAATATAATAATGTAGATTTAAGTGATTTAACCGTTCTCTGCCTGCCTGCTCTAGCTCTGAGATTGAGAACAATTTGCATATCAACCTTTCTACGGAACAGGGGAAATCCCTTTGCATATTTTAGGTGTAGGGTTGCATCAGCCATGCATCGACATTACTTTAGTATAAGATTCAAACTCTGAAAACGAGTCTCAATGACAATGTTGCAAAATACTGTCAATCTTTACCGTAATAATCTCTGTTGGCAGAAAGGCGAACTGTTGCCAATATGAGTATAGTTTCTATACGACTATAGTGACCCAAGGTCCTCGCTCAATAAAGAGTGATACATCGAAGCTTCGTAGCAGTGACTATGGTGACTAGAAGTTAGCCGAGTATTGGATAAGCACAGGATAACTAAAGAATGGTACAGAATCAGCATTACACTTTAGGAGAGACCAATTTATTTACAACATAAGAAGAAACCACGCTCCAGCGGATAATATCTTATTACTTATGGATATTAAACTATTTGAAACAGAGTCATGGTGTGAAAGGCTGTGGAAATATACATGCATGTATCGACGTTCATATTGTACCTGAAACTGTAGCCAAGAATACACGGTATGTAACGGATGTACACGCTATACTGACAAGAAGAAGAAAGCAAATTGGATTGTAAAGATCGCTCCTTTGGCTATTTGTGTTGAGATGGAGATATAGCGGATGAAGGAATTTCTAACCGACGGAGGTACATCAGTCTAACGCTCTCTCTACTGAAAGCAATGGATGCAAACGGAGCTGAACATCGATTAAATATTGGTCTCTTGCATCTAAATGGTTAAGTGGAACCCCACTTCTTGTTTGAGGTCATGGCAACGCCAGCTTTACCTCAGACTCTTGTGGAAGGTCAGATGTGTAGAGCTTACAGTCTGTTACCACCATATATCGTTACATTATCGCAGTGGAAACTAGCAATCTTAATTAAGACTACCTTACCTGTAATATGTGTGAACACAAGATATATGGAAATATTCCACGGTACTATATATAGAGGTTGTTTTGCTGGAAGATAGCATCAGTTTAAACCGTGAGAACCGCTTATTGGACAGAATTTGATGAAAAACAAAATATAGCACCTCCTTTATAAGGGAGAACCCCTCTGTTTCGTATTGAGAGATTTATTCAAATGATCCAAATTGGTCCAAAACATGTCGGGACAAGTCTGTCATTAATTGTTTTTTTCTGCAATGTTGCTGCGTTGAGATTTTATTGACACTTACCTTCAAGCTGTAAACAACACAACAACAAATATATGTGGAAATGTTTCACAAGGATGTCACTGCATGATTGGTATACTGTGGTATAACTGTAAGCAGAACGGAAAATTGCCTTGTCTTTCGTTTGGGTAATGTATATGATATAAGAAAATAAACGACAAACAGATGGTGGAGTTATACAAGCATGACAAGAAAGAGATATGTGGAAATACTCGAGTATATATTAAGAACTCATGCTCGAGATTATTGGAATATGAGCACAATATAGAAATTGTTGTTGTACCTCCCATCGCGTAGTGCCATCGTGGGAATCGCTTATTGGACGAAATTTGATTATAAACAATGTGTCGTAATAGAGGGGAAAGCCCTCTGGTTCATTGTGTTTCTTAAAAGATATTTATTCAACTGGTACAAACATGTCGGACCAGATCGCTGTCAATAATTGTCTTTAATGATTGAAAAGAGAATAAGAAGCCTAGATGCGACAATAATGACGATCTTTTATCACTTGTCGGCTACATTACGGAAGGATTGTGGCTCAATATGCGATTTCGATTAGGCATGAATAAATGAATGCCCTATTCAGTATTTACATACAATCTTATTGGTTGATGTTGATGTGATTTGATTGTGTGAGAAATGGCTATGAACTCGTTTCACTGCGTTTTGAGGCGTGAAAAAAACCTTTTACATGTCATTGTGTGTTGTATGGCACCACTTTATACAATTATAGACATGCTAGCTCCTTGGTATTCTGCATTGTATATCTTTGAGATAGTTAAAACTGGCATATTATCCCTGCAGGAGACAGGAACTTCTTTCATTTATTATTTGGGATAAAATTATTATTTAAATCATTATGACACGTGTTAAAAAATATTTAATCATTAAAATATGCTCACCTTGCACGTTTAAAATTACGTTGATTTAAACTTGACACACAGCGTGGGTCAGGAACTAATAACGTAGTTGACCTTGTAAACTATGTATGTCCGCTTTCAAGGGAACCTCCTAAATACACAGAAAAATAACGTCACTTCTAAGACAACACTGAAAGTTTTCCAGTGGTCTGTATACGCTAAAGACAGACCCACACTTCAGTGTCTATTCTCTCTTTTCTTATGTTTAGTACCTCAGGTCTGTTGTCACAATATCTCTCCATCTCATCTTCTGTCTTCCAACTGATTGTCGTCCTTCTATTGGATGTCTCCATGTTAACCGCTTGACTGGATCTTCCTCTACACTCTATCTTACATGGACATCCTCTTCTCTTAGGTTTAGTACCTAATTCACGTCTCTCTTCACAATATCTTTCCATCTCATTCTCTTTTATAGAACGATGTTAGCTAAATTGTGCGGAAGAGAAATGGTTAAAATTGTTAAGACAGGGCACACAATAAATATTTTTGCTCTGACGTAAACGGACTACCTCTTAGCGAGATAATTACCGTTTCAGACTATTTTTTTCTTTGATTACGGCTTTGATATGGATAACCATGCCTTAAGTATCTTAACGTGAATACACAATGACTTTTCTCACAGATCAAGTAAAGCTGTGTGTCATGAAGCAGACTAAAATATTTACATTTATACTATCAGCCCTTCAAGGCAGCTGAACGATTAAGTAGATTTTGAGGCAGACGTTCTGCCGTCTCATGTGTGTACTATATAGATGCACCGTTCGCTTGCGTGATATGTACATATAGATTTGACTTCAATTGTTCACTTTTGTATTAATTTCCTTGTTCGAGTTATTTGCAAAGATTACATAGCCTCTTACAAACTATTTTCTAAGAAATCGTATTCTATCTATTTGTATTTAAACTTCGTGCCACAAAGGTACAATTTTTTTTGATGCGGATTCGTCGAGTTTGAAATCGAAGTGATATAAAATAACGGTAAATGGAATATAACTATTTCTATAATGACGTAATTCGAACTTAGAGGACGACAACGCGACAACGAGAACTCAACCCAATGTTTGCTAGAGTTGAGCGTAGAGCGTTGGACTAGCCAATCGATTCCCACTGTGGTCAAGAAAATTTCTGCTTGCGTTTATGGAACCACTCCGAGTAGTCTCATCTAATGTTTAAAGTTCCGTGAAATCTGAATGTGCCAATTTTAACAGCGAAAACAAACATCTAAAACCCTTTCATGCAGGGTTCTCTACCATTGGCAATGTCACAATGTCGATGTATCGTCGTTCTTGCGCGCATATTAGATGCATGTTCACAGTTTCTCCGTGTTTACTGTGTGGTTTTAACTATTTTAGATTTACTGTATTTTACTTTTCATATTTCATTTCAGCAATTCATGTGGAAAACGCCACTAGTTTGGAGAAACACTGTAAGTATCATTTGTTTTTAACCTTGATGCATTATTGGTTGATTACAATTTTCGTGAAAGTATCGTTCAAACAAACTGATATTGACGTTCAACCGTAAACACTTCCGCGTAACACGATACAGCTAGTGCCAAGTTCGCAGAGGTTTGCTTATTATTAGACTTTTTCAAAGTCCCTCGGAATCGTCTTTATAACGAAGGAAATTTCAAGGAAGTATTTAAGTAAGGAAGGAATTTTCAAGGAAGTTTTTGGAGATTTTTTTATTCCCGGGGTTTTTGTAAACTATGTAAGATTGATAAAATCTTTCCGTTCAAGACAGTTTAGGAATACTATATTCAAAGTAATATAAACATGGAAGTTCTATCCCTCCTCCGAGGAGGAATGTTATTATTTTGATTCACAATAAATATTACTAACACAAAATGTAGTCCATGTATTAGCCCCCGAATATAAGCCCGTGAAAAAATGCTTACGAACCAATATAAGCCCAGGACCCCGGGGGAAACCCCTTATATAATACATATATACCATTAAATAGCGTCATGCTATTATAGATGACCTATGGATGCATATATGTAAGAGCTGCAGTGCTATGAGTAGCAACGTTAACGAGTTTCTGCATGCAACCATTCTGGTGAGTGGGCATCATTTTTAGTAGATATTTGCATATTTGATAGTTTATAGGCAAGTTATAGGCCCCGTTTACATGAGACCTGGACGAAGTCAGAACGGAATGAAAATTGAAATTGTCAGTAGGTTTACATGAGACCTGTACAAAAAGCATTACACACTTTATTGCGTATATCAAATGTGCAGTCCACAATTGATGCTGTTAATTGTCCACCGTTGTTTATTATCAGCGTTGTATCAAAATTCGGACCGGTCTGAAAATAATTTGTGTTTACATTCATCCCGTTCTGAATTCGTCCCGGTCTGAAGATAGTTCCGGTTCGGTCCAGCGAGCAGGTGACTTCAGACCGGTCTGAGCAATATTTCGTCCCGGTCTTATGTAAACATCTATTATAAATAATACTATGACCGAAACGACATCGTCCCGGTTTGACTGCGTCCCGGTCTCATGTAAACGTGGTCTAAATGTGGTTGTAAACAAAGCCGTAGTTGCAGGCGTGCAGCTAATTTAGCGAGCTGAAGCCCCGCACAGACGAGCAAGTTTTCCTTGACAAGTTTTATTTGCTCGACCTGCCTTGATGTAAACTTGACAAGGAAATACACAGTACGCCACTGCACGGCTTATCTTCGATCTAGCCAAGGGTCTTGATGGAAAAATACTTGTTTGTCGTACACACGAACAAGTAAACAAGGAAAAGTTGTTCGTTAACTCTTGGGCTAAGGTAATGCATGGCTGGTTCAGTCAGGCTGCGCATTTTTGACGGTTATTTTAGGCGCGATGTTTGAAACTGAACTCTGCAGGACCAAATACGTAGAATACAAACAATTAATTTTAATTTAAAATTTCTTAAGCATATGTTTCGCTTTCTGTTGCTTGGTAATGCTAGACAACGAGCTCGTATGCATTACAAAAGGTTCAACGTTGTGTAGCGGTCTAATGACTTAAAATGTGGGATATCTTTTCTATTACGTTATTTTTTTGCCATACATGAGAATAGAACATTCCAGCGAAAACCAAAACACCAAATGGTTGCTATGTTTGCAGTTCGCGAAACGTCTTGTTCAACATCGCATCTTTGCACGAATGCCTTACAGCACGAATATGCTGAATTTATCACTGAAAGTTGGCAGGAAAAGATGTCATTTATAGGGCTCACTATATATATTTAAGTGCTCTTCTTTATTCCTTGGGCATTTTTTGTCAAAATACTGAGGGCCAACTCTCGCTTTTTCGGGTGAGTATACAATTAATTATAAAAACTACGTAGAAAAATAAATATGGGCTGTCTAATAATAATAGTGCTCTGTAATATAAGCATAACTTATAGAAATGCACTTCATACGTGCAACAAAACTCCTACAACTGTCCTACAACTGTGCTTTCACCCCGGTATAAGATGTTACCAGTTTCATAAAGCCGCTATACTATAGATGGGTTCAATTAAGCATTATCTGGCGGCCATAGTGTATCAGATGGTTGGTCAACCTGCAGTTATCAAAATGGGGAAATAATGTTTATTCGTTTCATTATGTAGTAGTCTTGTAAAATGTATTTGATCAGTGGCAGTTAAATAGAATTAAGAGATGTTTCTAAAGGTGGCCATCATCTGTTGCTTCGTATACTGAAGCCCACCGATTGGGTATGATTTGAATTTATTAAATATGCATACCTTACAAATTTATACATTATTCAATAGACAAGCGAACGAGTCGAAAAGCAAATGAGCTGGAAAGGATAAATAAATATATCGGGATTCAGGAACACCATAACAGCAGTAGCCAATTATCGTTCGCCCAAGTTGACCTCGTTAACCTCAAAATCTTTGTCAAATTCATCCGTGACGTAACGTGCACACCAAGAATATCTTAGGAATAGCGTCCTCCAAAGACAACGCATATTATATATAAATGAATAAAAATTTTAAATATACCATTTGGGAATGGCATTTGGGAAGATACAGAGTTGCCTGCGGAAGAGGCTAGGAAACACTTACCGTCTATATCATGAATATACGATACCATAATCCATATATAGTCGCAGTAAGAACCCGAGAGGCTCATGTATTGTATTGTAAACATTAAATTCACTCCAGCCATATTTGAACTTGAATATTCGCCGTATTTTATATCAGACGAGTGAGACGACAATCTTAGTCTTTAGACGAATTAATATAGATGCGAGGTGAACACAATTTAACTTGACACCAAGAATGAACCACAAAAATATTTTGATTTGATCACACTGCACACAGCATATTTTTTCTAAGTACGTCCAAGGTTAGTCGTCTTCGCTTTTAATAAACTAGACGAATTAATCGTCTAAGACGTCTGTTCAGTGCGTCGTTTGGTCGCACTTTAATAACAGGCGAAGTTAATTTCTATTCGTCCGTCTAATTTCCAGTTTATACGGCCATTTAACGAGTGCACGCTCCACCAACTGAGTTAACTGTCTCAACTTTATATGTTGGGTTTTCCCCTTAGAGCGCTTTCCATTGGCCAGACCGGTCAGACCAGAATTTCTGTCTTTATATTGATGGAAAGATTTAGTCCAGATTTTTCGTAAATCTGGCAAAAATGGACCTCCTTTTGATTTGACCGGTCCTAAGCCCAAACTTGACTATTTGATCGATCTGACCAGTCTGGTCGCGTTAATGCATGAAAGCGCCCACATATAGCACTGTTGTGCAACATATAGGCAAATTACAATATTGCATAATTAATAGTATGATCATTTTGATCAAAGTTCACCTCAGCTCATACAGATCTCATAGGCAGGTGAATTGGTAAGCCGGTAAGTTACGATGAATATATTGCTACCGTTCTAAGGCTAAGCTTTAGTTGCAAATGTTGGCAAAAATTATGTTAATAATGCATGTTTCGTGTGCTTAATTCTGCAATTTAGTCTGTCAAATTTAGATATTTATACCTTGAATGCGCTGTTGCATAATTCATTATCATATATGGAATTTTAAATAATCTTTAGCAATTTTGCAAAGGCACAGCAAGTACTAATGATGAAACGAATAATTTTCGTTAGTTAGAGCTTATTTTGGACTGAAAATTCTCGAGCCTGTTCTTTAATATATATCTCGAGAGTCACTATAGAAATATTGCAACATAGTAATCCTGAATTTCGACAGATATTTCAACATGTTTCGACGTGCAATGTCAGGTCAGTGCAGCTTGATCACTGATCTAATATTAGATCAGTGAGCTTGATGCGTCTAGATACGAGATGGTACCATATTCATACACCTTGCTCTCACCAAGCGCATGTGGTACAGCCAAGTACAGCTGTACAGCACAGTGAAAGCTGCGCATCGTGACATGCATGAATTTTCCTTTGAATGGCGCCGGAAGTTCGTTCATTTCCTGCCTATCCCTGGAAGCAATATATATAATATTATAATCTCACTTTCGATTTATATAATTCGGTTTCAATTTCATATCTTTGTAAATGTACAACCATCAGTTTCTAGAAAATTGTATTTTATGCAAAGTTTCCATGAATTTGTGTATAGAGTTTTAATTTTAACTTTGTGCGAGGCTGCTTGCTTTGTACTTCGAGTACATCTGCTATGTTGAGATATTAAAAATATTGAAATACAGAATCAGAATATTGTTTACCTTGTATGTTTGAACAGGTAAGTTTTCAAGGTCTGGTTCATTTTTACGGTTTTATCATCGGTTTCTTGTGAAGGTTCGATCACTTAGCTAAGTCTCTTAATGCTTACGTGTACTGTACGCGATCACCAACAACCAAGAGACAGGAAGTGCTTAATTAAATTGGCACGATTTAGACTAGAGATGGATGAACTGTCTGTGTGAACTTGGGCGAAGAATAGATCATTTGTCTGATAATTTGTCTGTGTTTAAAATTGAACTCGGCAAATAGAACGAATCAACCGTCAAGGCGAACTTTCTTGCATCTGGGTAGCTCTACTAAGACGAACTTCCGTGCGTAGTTTGGCTTGACGGCCATCTATCAGACAAACTATCAGGAAAATATCAGACATGATTTCAGAGCCATTGCTAGTATAGATCACGCTATTCTAACTAGTTCGTCTGCATAGTTTGTCTTTCTACTCTTGTAGAAATCGGGCCTTCAGTTCTACACTCGCTGACATAAAGAACCAGGAAGTAATTAATTACAGTAGCTGATTATAGCTAAGTTTCACTAATCACTATCGTACAGCATATGATGGTTAACCTGCAGTTATCAGAATGAGAAAATGTTCATTTTTCAGTCTTGTATTTCAAGAGACAAATAAATGAGAGAGATTTAGTATAATTTGGTTTCTGAAGTTGACCACCATCTGCTGCCCCCTAACGTCAACTGAAACTCATCAATAATCTATTTTCGTTTTCTAGTTGAAGAATTTTCGCAATCATGCCTGGGACAAGGATCACAGATGAAGATCGGAAGAAAATTGATCCGAAATTCATCTGCACCAGTTGTAACTGGTTGTTGTGTGCACCCATGCAGACTCACTGTGGACACTTGATGTGTTCTACCTGCGTCCAAGCACTGCTAGAGTATGTTGATTTTCTTTCTTGCTTATGGCTTTGCCGTAATACACCTCGCTGCTCCGCTAGGGTGTGCCTATTTGCCTATAGCTTTATGCCTTTTAATGTACTTCGCTGTGCTGCTATGCTGATTTTCTTTACTGCTTGTGCCTGAAATATACATGTCGCTGAAGAAGCTTCTCATTTCGGTGCTAGGGTTTCCTGTTTATATTCCTCTTTAATGGCATATATTAAGTTGGAGGTGTCCTAGTATGTACTACTTTCTCATTGACATTTTTTAGAAATAGAGAAATAGGTTTTGCCATTCATCATCAAGCGCTTTCGCTGTATACTTGTCCCAATCTTAAGGCCTAATCTTAATCCTAAATCTAACCCTAATATTAACCTTAATCCTACGTCCTATAACCCTAATCCTGATGATGTCATCCGTGGATTGTCTTTGTCGCGTCAAAGAAAATTTTAAGCATTCATAGTCGTACAAACAGGCGAATAGAGTCAAGACAAACTCGCTTGTGCCAGCATTTGCCTGATATTTAGTTGTTTCAAACACCGTGTCTATTTGGCAAGGAAGAGTTTTACAGTATTTGAACAAGGCTGGTGGATTAATCCTGAGAGATAATGCGTGGAACATACCGGACGAGATTTAGTAACTCTTCATCTCTTGATCCGTACGTCTGAATCGTCGCCAGTGCAAATATTATGAAAAATACTTTAATACTTGTTATTATTCAGATCTTCAAACCCAAGATGTCCTGAAGATGGCACAGAACTGAAAAAGGAACAAGTGAGTTTTATATCTTTCCATATTTATTCTGAGGCTGTAGATGCTTACATTATCAGAACAGTGGTAACTGGACATGTGAGTTATCTGAAAATGTGAATTGGTTGCCTTTGTTCCATTCTATGCTTACATTATCAGAACAGTGGTAACTGGTGATGTGAGTTATCTGAAAATGTGAATTGGTTACCTTTGTTTCATTCTATGCTTACATTATCAGAACAGTGGTAACTAGGCATGTGAGTTATCTGAAGATGTGAATTGGTTACCTTTGTTCCATTCTACGCTAACATTATCAGAACAGTGGTAACTAGGCATGTGAGTTATCTGAAAATGTGAATTGGTTACCTTTGTTCCATTCTATGCTTACATTATCAGAACAGTGGTAACTGGACATGTGAGTTATCTGAAAATGTGAATTAGTTACCTTTGTTCCATTCTATGCTTACATTATCAGAACAGTGGTAACTAGGCATGTGAGTTATCTGAAGATGTGAATTGGTTACCTTTGTTCCATTCTATGCTTACATTATCAGAACAGTGGTAACTAGGCATGTGAGTTATCTGAAGATGTGAATTGGTTACCTTTGTTTCATTCTTTGCTTACATTATCAGAACAGTGGTAACTAGGCATGTGAGTTATCTGAAAATGTGAATTGGTTATTGTTTCATTCTATGCTTACATTATCAGAACAATGGTAACTGGACATGCGAGTTATCCGAAAATGTGAATTGGTTACCTTTGTTCCATTCTATGCTTACATTATCAGAACAATGGTAACTAGGCATGTGAGTTATCTGAAAATGTGAATTGGTTACCTTTGTTTCATTCTATGCTTACATTATCAGAACAGTGGTAACTAGGCATGTGAGTTATCTGAATATGTAAACTGGGTGGCAACAGGCATAAACATGTTGTAGCCAATTAAGAACATTGAGGGGTTCGAACTCAAATTAAACAATCACTCGAAACGTGGGTATTTACCATTAACGGTTTGATATTAATTTCTTTCAGGTTTTTCCCGATGCTTTTACTAAACGTGAGCTGAAAGGTTTGTCCTTGCATTGCCCTAACACAGGCTGTCGTTGGCATGGCACTTATGACGAGCTGGAGGTGAGTTTCTGGATGGTGGGAAGGAGAGGGAGGGCGGAAGAGGGGAAGCACGGGTGGCAGATGCAGTTATCGCGCTGCCCCTTAATGCTGAGCTAAGCTTGCTACTGTTGGTTGATGGTAGTGGGGGGGGGTAACTTTCCTGTGATTGAAAACTCCTGTAAGTAGGGTTTATTACTTCGGGTACTCGAATTTTCCACTAGGCGGATCGTCCTTTACCATTGAGGTAAAATTGAAAACCCTTCATGGGAATTCTCATGTATAAAGTATAGAGTTAATTCTCTTCTATCCCAGTTTACTCTTATGTTCAAATAAGTACCAGCTTCTCTTGGAAGCTTTCCTACGATGAACTAATATCACTTCCTGGGGATGTCGTTGATTCTTATCCACATCGCACAACATATACTGGGGCAAGCGTAGTTGAATAATGAAAATGAATATTCTAACTTATAATGTGACGATTTCATTTTAATGCAGGGTCATTCTGCTGTCTGTGAACATGCTCAGATAAACTGTGTTCATTCCCAATGCAAGATGAAGCTCCAACGCTCTCGCCTGGGTGAACATTTGAAGAACGAATGTGCATATCGGAATGTGAAATGTCAATATTGTGCGAAAGATGTCGCATTTGCCTCAATAAAGGTAAGTTAAAAAGTAAATATTTTATAGAAAACTGTGATTCAATTTTCAATCACATGGCATGCAGACCATGACGGATCCTGGTACTTCCCAAGACAATTCGCCTTAACCGAGGCAACCTTTGTATTCCGTGGATAACTTGAAGCGGCCACAATCATGTCATGATGAAAACGGTGCGTCAGATATACAAGATCCTTCACGAGCACGATTTCCGTTGTGTTTTCGTCTTGAAATATCAACGAGTATTGTAAATACAGATACCTTGTCCTTGGAGTTTTATTAACAAGCTTAGTCTACGGTTACAGTCTCCTTTTGAAATCAGCAAATGATTTGAACAACCCGGCAGGTTGGGTCGTCTTATGTAGTTAACCTCAAACTAGTACGGTGTACTCATTTTTATTCGCCCTTCGTTTAGGACCATGTTGGTACGAGCTGTGAAGGTGCACCTGTGACTTGCAAATATTGTAAGCAAAAAGTCTTACGAAAAGACATTGAAAGACACGAACGACTGAAGTGTGAAGAAGTTCCAGGCGAATGTGAATTCCAGGCTGTGGGTTGTAATCATGATAAGGTAATAGTTTGTTGTTTTTGTAGGACGTTGGTAGTACAGTCGTTAGTGCATGTGTCTTTCATCTCTGTGACCGTGGTTCCATTACTGCAATATGCAGTTGTCTGATTATAATTTCACCTCAGTCACATGTGAGAAGGGCACTCTGGGATGACCCTTACCGGACCTCTAGGGGGAACAGTTTAGAACTTATAGAGCTATCCAGTATAAATAAAGTTAGTTTAGTTTAGGTTTCTTCCTGTAGTAACACTGGATCAATAAGGGATGACCTTTACTGGACCTCTAGGGAGAACAGTTTAAAACTGATAGAGCTATCCAGTATAAGTAGAGTTAGTTTAATTTAGGTTTCCTCCTGTAGTAACACTGGACCAATACGGGATGACCCTTACTTGACCTCTAGGAAGAGCAGTTTAGAACTGATAGAGCTGTCCAGTATAAATAAAGTTAGTTTAGTTTAGGTTTCCTCCTGTAGTAACACTGGATCAATAACACAGTATAAAGACGACCAGTAGGGCCACTCGGCGATGCAACATGTAGCTGTCTTTTTATGCAAAAATATGCAGTTTACTGGCCAGGAAAGTTAGTCCAGCTTGCTTATTGGCCAGAAAAAGCAATTGACTGGCTGCCAATGCGTAATGAGCGGCCACACAAAATTTCAAATGAGTGGCCCTACTGGTCGTCTCTATACTGTGATCAATAAGAGATGACTCTTACTGGACCTCTAAGGAGAACAGTTTAGAACTGATAGAGCTATCCAGTATAAATAAAGTTAGTTTAGTTTAGGTTTCTTCCTGTAGTAACACTGGATAAATAAGAGATGTCTCTTACTGGACCTCTAGGGAGAACAGTTTAGAACTGATAGAGCTATCCAGTATAAATAAAGTTAGTTTAGTTTAGGTTTCCTCCTGTAGTAACACTGGATAAATAAGAGATGTCTCTTACTGGACCTCTAGGGAGAACAGTTTAGAACTGATAGAGCTATCCAGTATAAATAAGTTAGTTTAGTTTAGGTTTCTTCCTGTAGTAACCCTGGATCAATAAGAGATGGTCTTTACTGGACCTCTAGGGAGAACAGTTTAGAACTGATAGAGCTATCCAGTATAAATAAAGTTAGTTTAGTTTAGGTTTCCTCCTTTAGTAACACTGGATCAATAAGAGATGATCCTTACTGGACCTCTAGGGAGAACAGTTTAGAACTGATAGAGCTATCCAGTATAAATAAAGTTAGTTTAGTTTAGGTTTCCTTCTGTAGTAACACTGGATCAATAAGGGATGGCTCTTACTAGACCTCTAGGAAGAACAGTTTAGAACTGATAGAGCTATCCAGTATAAGTAAAGTTAGTACATATTAGTGATGGTTAATGGTTTGCTGTGTTGTTCTATCGGACGGTATTCTATTGAAACTAAATTAGGGAATAGTCTTCTATAAATGCTTATTTTGTATAATGTGTAGACTTTGAAGCGAAAGGAACTACGCCAGCATATGAATGATGGTTTGATTGACCATGTCCGTCTTATACTGCAGTATGTTCTTAATTTTGTTTCCCAACTGAGCGGCTACATCCCACGACCAGAATTTACAGGTATCATTCAGAAAGTTCGCGACGATATCACCGAGGTTCGCTCTGGATTAGCCGAAAAATTTGTCATGGTAGTCGGAAAGTTAACTGGGTTAGAACGAAGGATTGAAGGTTTGGAGTCCAGTGGTGGCGGTGATACAAGGATGAAAAACGAGTTACGTGAGCTGGTGGGTAAAGTTCGGGAACTTACCACTGAATGCAGCAGCTTACGTGAACGGAATATGAGTTTGGAACGAGAATTGAGAGATAAAGTCGCGCAAATTGAACGTTTGCGAAGCAGGATGGACCAAATCGATGAGTCTCTTGCTCTCAACACAGTGAAAATTACAGATTTGGAGTCGCAAAGAGGTCCACGTGCACAACAACTTATCCATAGTTATAATGGTACCCTGCTGTGGAAGATTGAAGGCTACCAGAGAAAACGACAGGATGCTATCAATGGAGTGAAGACGGCCTTGTATAGTCCACATTTCTACAGCGCTCAGTTTGGCTATAAAATGTGTGCTAAAATTTACATGAATGGGGATGGATTTGGAAAAGGATCGCATTTGTCGTTGTTTTTTGTTGTCATGAGAGGTGAGTTCAAAGTTCAATTTTCCTGTTTGCCGATTGGACAAAACCATATCACGTGCCGGTCCACAAAACGTCATGTTCGGCAACCGGTCAACAATGAAACAATTGTTGACCGGTCAACAATAAAACCGGAAGTGAGGCGCGAGTCCTTCACAAGAAGATATTAATCTATTATTAAGAGGTAAAGACGGAATACCAGGTGAATTATTGAGACTTTGACACTTGCTATATAATAAAACATTTATTTACTGAGACCTCGGGAAACAGCGTGTTTTGTGGCGCCTCGACCGCCGTTCATTGGCGTAGGGGCGCAACTTCATTTGGGGGGGCAAACAAAATTTTGCCCGAATTTTAAAGCTTACCCAAAATGCCCGAATTTGGATAATAACATATTGATAACAATAAATTGTATTTTACAAATCAATATGCTGAATTTTCACTTGTGCATTGCTTCTGTGAACTCAAAATTATTAAAACGTTTACAAATCTATGAGTAGGAGGTTACATAACTTAGAAAAAATACCTGTATCGTCCATGTCGTTGACCAAGTGTCGATTATTTTCATGTTAATCATGTCGTTCTTAATAGTTTTGTTGGCATGTGCTCGTCAGGGCTGTAGCTACGATGTTAACATTAGCGCAGACAAAATTCCGAGAATTCTAAAAAGGTATTTCGTTGGCTACGGCCTCGCTTCTCAATGTTAATGAGAGCGATAGAATTCAAGCGTTCTTGGTCTATTGTTGTGCAAAGATAAGTTTTAATGCGCCGTTCTCGTTACAGCCATTCACATTAGAGCTAGAGCCAATTCTTCTTCGGTCAGACAAAGGCATGCAACTAGATTATAGAAATGTTCAAGTTATACTATAATTGTTTTCCAACAACACGCAAACCATATAAATATACAATACTTTAAATTATAGAACTCTGTTTTTGTTTAAGCTCAGACTACATAATTCTATTTTGCCGAATATTCGTGAACCACTTGCTCGAATGACTTCAATCTCCACATTTTTTTGGGAGGGCAGGTGCCCCCTGCCCCCACGGTCCGTACGCCTATGCCGCCGTTGTTACAACGGGGCCACAAAACACCCTGTTTCCCTGGGTCTCAGTAAATAAGTGATAAATGATTTGTTTAGTAAATTTAGCGTTTAGTAAGTTTAGCGGCAAACACGACCTTAATAAATTTGACAAAGCTTTCAATTCGTAAGCCTGTGCATCAGTGAAAACAATTGTGTAGTGTATACTGCCTGTAATGCATAATTTCCACTTCGACCGTTACCATTTACTATTCAACCGTCCATTACCAAAATGTTGTATATTTATTTGTTGCCTGAGCTCTAGGTCCTTAAGATATATGCCAAAATATTAAAATATGTAAAATGATGAGAAACTGGATGGCATGGAGAACAGTAGGATTTCAAAACAATGAAAAAACATTCTCAAACTCATTAATAATTCATGAGCAAAACACAAAGGAAATCACCACCGTATCGTTGTCTTGACATCACGGTAACAAACACCCATAAATTAACTCAACTTTTGCGTTGAATTTCTCTTTAAATACTGGTTTGTTTGAGAAGCTATATCATACACTCGAAGTCGTTTATTAAAGTGATTTAAAAACACTTCAAAGTATGTTAAAAAACTCGGCTAGCGCCTTGTTTTTCAACACACTTTTCGGTGTTTCAAATCACTATAATAAATTCCTTCTCGCATGTGATATATTACATGAAACACCTCAACTACTGGATGGTACTATTGCTATGGTATTTGGTATAGCTATATGCTATGTCACAATAATGTCCTGATTGTTTATGATTTTTTTGCGGCTAATAAAAGGTGATTACGATGCCCTTCAAACTTGGCCATTTCAGAAGAAGATTACAATGATGCTCTTGGATCAAGGTAATGGAGATCACATGATCGATGCATTTCATTCAGATCCTCAAAGTTCGTCTTTCCAACGCCCGAAGTCTGATATGAATATCGCTTCGGGTTCTCCGTTGTTTATGCCTCTTGATAGCTTGAATAATCGTCAGTATATCAAAGACGATGTTATGTTCATTAAGATTATCGTGGATTAAGTGCGAACAGGTCGGAATTTTGTCACCCAACAGAGGAGGAATTAAACGGGAAATGCATGAGATGCTAAAGGGAACAAAAACAGGTTGAGGTTATGTAGCCGTGGCAAAATTCCGACCTGCTTTACAACCTATATATATATGATACCACAACATACAAGGTGATCTGAAATAATGTTAAGCCGTGGGCACACCAAGAAACATTTTTCCAGAAACATTGTTTCCTAGCCATGTTTCCCAAAGGTGGACAAACTAGGAAACATTGTTTCTTAGCCATGGTTTCAAAAGATAGGCAAACTAAGAAACAGTATGTTTCTGAATTTGCCGGTAAATCATTTGCTTTCTGGAAGCAAACTTTGTTTCCGTTTGCTCATTCTTGCAAGAATGAGCAAACGGAGAAACGTTTCTTGAAGGAAATATCGAACTTACCAAATGTTCGCGCAGCCATGTTTCCTTGTTTGCCCATAGACCTTAGTGCATGTAGCTGACAGTCTTGTTTTGAAATGCAGGAGTTAAGTTGTGAAAGCAGGAATCTACGACAACGGGAAGGGCATATCATACAGTTGAAAATTTTAAGTTATATATTCTTTTCTTTGTCGACGTTTCTTCGAAGTTCCGTCTTCAAGTAATTTTCTTTACTGCGTGAATTTTTTTACTGTCAACCGTCTTTCTCTATCAATTGGTTTTCACTGGAACAAGTTTATTTGAATGCCCATTGTATATAGTCTTTTCTTTCGTGTTGTTGGTTCGATTATATCATTTGTGTTTTACACTTTTTCTTATCCTTATTTCTGCATTCTTATTTTGGGGATACGCATATGGAATACATTGTATAAAATGTGTTATATCTATAGTAGAGATTGTTCTGCGTCTTATGTAGGCTGATGATGTTTCTTTTCAGAAATTAATGTGGTACCTGTGGACCTGAAGACTCAATACTAAGATTAACTAATAATTGAATTGTGTTTCTTAATCCTTATCCCATATATGAAGAAGTTATCTTTTTAAGTTCCTTTTGTTGTTTGTGGTAATTTATTGTTTCTATATATAATTATTGCCTTGGAAGGGATCCTTTAGTGACAGAAACCTAGTTCTGGTAACTAACCTTGCCTATCACCTATACAATTCAGCATTGTCCATATTGATTTGATGTTAAACATTGATAGACTAGTGTGGTAACCTGGCTATCAACTTGGGGACCAAGTTGTGGGGTTATGTTATTGATGAGTTAATGTGGCTAAACAATTGATGCGTTAATGTGGTTGGAGAAATACAAACATTCAACCACTTGTGGCACCTGCAAAACACCTAACTGATGGCTATGTAGGTCCTTGACTTTGAAAGTCCTGGAATTTCCTCCTAGATGTGGTGATATTTCATGTTTAAATAGCAGATTTTCATTGTTGGTGATCTCAAGAAGATTTCTCTGGTCTTAGATCTTTGAACTTACTGGAAAAAATCCTTGAAAGTTCTGAAAAGACCTTGAATTTCATGTTTACTGCAATTTCATGTCTTATGTAAATTCAATGTGAAAATGTTCTGTTAATGGTGATTGGTGCTTTAAGGAGTTTTTGTCCATTCCAAGTCCACCAGATTCTTTGCTGAAGAGTGAAGGCTTTCTTAAGCATGTCTAAGGGCTAATTATCTTAAGCACTTTAAGATTTGCTTCGTTACACTGCAAGGTTTTCTTTTCGATATGATGATGTGGTTTATAGTTTAATTGGTATATATACGTAATATAAAGATTATTAAGTAGCTGGGGTTTTCCGCGTTTTTTAGTTTCTCGAGGATAAGAGGCATTCTCACACGTACATTCAGGCATTTCTCGGAGGATAGTCGGGATATGATATTAGTTTATCTTGCATTGTATCTCGATAAACCTTTGAAGAATGTCCAAACAATTCAGAAGAACGGAAAACCTCTATATATTGAGAATAGCACTGCCTCCCAAGTACTGATGTTCCCAATAAGTCACAAATCATAATCTCTTTTATAGAATAAATGGTCCCGAATATAAAATTGTAAACTCGCTCGTCTCGTCTCTCACAAATTCGCTTAGCTAATCAAAATATAACCGCACCTTGCCTCTTGTTACAATAACAAAAATATATGTAAACATACTAATTACAGGTAAACTAAGTCAAGCGTTCCTCTTTTCAGTTCCTAATACATTTGCAATTTTCCTAATTACCTTTTCAATTTGCAAAAAATTCATTGCAAACCCTTGAGGGAATTTGCAATGTTCCTAAACCGATTCAAAGTACCTCACTTCCTGTTTAAATCCCCTCACTTCCTGTTGACAATTTGAGCGAAAAAAACGGTTTTATTGAATTCGAAGTTGAGAGACGTTGTATTCTTATATTTAATTCCTTTCAAACAAAATTTACACTCATTAACTGAAATAAAGAGCTAGAAGTCATAATAATAAAGACTTTCGGGGGGTCAAAGTTTCCAATTGAAAAATTTTGACTTCCTGTTATTTTTTCACTTCCTGTTACTGTAAAAGTCATTATTTTTGTTACTTCTAGCTCTTTATTTCAATGTATGAGTATAAATATTATTTCAAAGGAATTATATATAAGAATACAAAGTCTCTCAACTTCGAATTCAACAAAACCAGCGGGTTTTTGCGCTCGAATATATTATTAACAGGAAGTTAGGAACTTCTAACAAGAACTGAGGAACTTCTAACAGGAACTGAGGAACTTCTAATTGGCTTAGGAACATTGCAAATTTCCTCAAGGGATTTGCAACAAACTTTTGAAAATTGCAAAGGTAATTAGGAAAATTGGAAAAAGAATTAGGAACTGAAAAGAGGAACGCTTGACGTAGTTTACCTGTAATATGATTGGCAGAATTGTCCCGCTGTTTAAATTTATCGCAAAGTTAATACTTAACCCGCTCATGCAGCCCCACATATAGCCTTATTTCATTTGCAGTAATCGTTAAACTCTTCTTAACCCAAAACCTAACCCTTAAGAAATTACGAAAGAGCCCAATAGTCAATATGGGCTCGTACCTATTTGTCATGTGATAAACACAGCGCGAATTCTTGCTTCAAAACATGGCTGTTTAGTGTAGTATGAAATAGTAAGTGCATGCATGTAGTATGAAAATACCTTGTATGCTGTGATCATATATAGATAGGTTCACTCACTGCCACATCAAAATATCAATAATGTTTAGTAAATATATTAACATGAAAATTCACATAACTCGTCACCTTTTTGCGATTGTATTTATAAAAAGCATGCTTTACATTTACATTTACATTTAAACTTGTGAAGTTATACCACATCTTCGGCGTGACTGAATAAGATAAAAAACAGCCATTGTGGCTTAGACTAATTTGAAACGAATTTGCTCGGAATAAAGTATAATGATTAATGGTTTTCTCAACTTTCGTACAATGCACAACCAAATAGTGTACTTTTACAGTTTTAGTTTTGGTTGTGATATGAAATCTTAAAATCTGTTATTAAATGATTTTTTTATAAAGTACAATAAAAAAGAGAATTTAGTGATTTTTCATGTTATATTGACATTTACAGTTCAGATTTTGAGAAGTTAAAGCCTATTAAGAAGTTAATACCTATATAAAGTTTCAAACGTTTATGACTTGCCTATAAATATGGGAAAATAGACTTTAGGTTGACAGATATTTACATGTCCCACGGCTTGCTAGGCAAAAATAGGGAAAGGGATGATTGTTCGTATTGAAATAAGATAATTAATTTTAAGGAAATATGAAAAGAAACCCAATCAATGAAAGCATCTTGAAAACCTGATCAGACCAATTGGCGATGATCGATCAATTAATTGATTAGTTGTTTTATTGATAAAATATATTTACGTAATTACAGAAAAATCTGTACTCTTTAGAATTAGTATCGAAATATATTGCCATTCAAATATTTAATGTTTGATTAGTCCATATATTTGATTTTTCAGGGTGTTTTCATTTTTCTTTCTTTTCTATTTTATCTGACTTATTTCAATACATAAAAACCCTGCCTATATTGCTCTCAATCTGTTGCGGGATGATGGAAATATGTTAAAATTGGTTGTTAATGTTACTATATACATGGTTGAATATTTTTGTTATTTAGATGTAGGCTTGAATAGTACTTTTCATGAGCCGTTTGTACAAAATCTGTTAATGTATGGTTAAACCAAAAGTCCAAAACTGTAAGCTTAAAGATAACACTCCATACCATCTTTGGATATAGGTATTTTCGTGTACGTTCTAACAGATTATTTCATCCTGGGCAGAAATTCAATTCACCTTTACAAACGGCTCTTGAAGACACTATCTTCATATATGACAGCGCTAAGACGTTAGAAATGTTTCGTTTACTGCACTGATAACTCGTTCTCGTTCTGGTTAAGAAACAATCTACAACTTTACTATTGACTCTCTTCGTTTTCGAAATTTCAGTATATGATTTCCATTTGTGTGTTATGGCTGAAGTGTCGTATATATTATACAAGAATCCATGTGGATATTACTTTTATGAAGTATAAAGATATTGAGTTTTGAATAGTGTTGAGTTTAACTAGTTTAGTTCTAAGTTGTATGGTAGTTAAGAGAATGAATATTCTCGAGTATTTTTACCTTGTTTTAGTATGACATTAGGTTCAGCTCATCTACACATGAAACGAATGGAGATATCCCGGCGAAAACTTATCAAAACTAAAGGAATAGGAAAAGTTTAAAAAGAATTTCTTCGAACTAAATCTATTTGAATGTTGCCGTAACACTGTCATATATGAATTGAGCAAAGACGCCACGAAAATTTTAATTTACATAAATCCTGTACTATTTCAATATTGTATTATCTCGGATTTATTAGTGAATAATTTTTACGATTTTGTGTTTGTTTTATTGCTTGTTTGAGCCAATTTTTAACCGAAATGGGGTTAAATTCTAACCATGATGAGGTGCAGAATGTCCTGGTGAAAACAACTCAAACCCCTGGTTATACCTGTTAACGTGCTTACATATCAACAAGCGTTAACCCAAGTTTTCCTTCCTATATATATTACGGTATGTAAAGTGGGGCCGACGGACAGACATACCCTCTTATAGAGACGCGTCTAAAAAGCATGAAATATTTTAACCAGAAAATTATTTAACCAATATATTCTTGCAAGAAATTTTTACCACAGGGCGCAGTGACGTTTTAGAGTGCAAGTCCGTTGTTTCAATTACTGCAATGCTGAATTAGCAGTTTTCCCGATATTAGAGGTTAAGCCGTTAAGGTTCCGATTTACGGATAGCGTCGTTTTGTTAAGTAATTTTCACTAATGTCTGCATTTTTTATCGTAGTGTACTTTTTCTCGCGATAGACTACTGCGCAAGAATATGTATCGATGAAAGTTTCTAAACAAAATGACGCTACCCGGGACATTATATTGACATTATATATATATGTTTATATTATTTACGGCCAGCGTCCTACACCAGTGGTCATACAGCGTTTCCACTTTCAGTTTCCTTTTTCAAGGAAATTTTGACCCTATAGGAACCATAGATAAACGATAGATATAGATAGGTAAATTTATATACATTTTTAGACCTAACCACCCTCTGGTAGGAATCGAATCTGCACCGGAATCGCAGGGCCGCTGTTCAATTCCTGCCAGAGGGCCTAAGTTACATTTTTCGCAACTGCGCCTGGTCAGGTCAGGTCTAAAAATGTATATAAATTTTCGTTCGAGTATTCCATCTACAAAACACCTACTATTTAGTCCTATCGAACGAGATGCCCAAAAAAACTTCCCTGTAGGAGGAGGAATTTTCAAAGTCAAGGAAGTCAAAGAAAAATCAAGGAAATCTAAGGAAATTCTGCCAAGAGTAAAATTGATATATAAATGGCAAGACAATTTTCAAGGAAATTAGATTTAAGTTCAGGGAAATCTAAGGAAATTCTACGAGCGAAAAAGGAGTCGTACCGGTAAAACCGGTACCACGGCGTTTCGCATCTATTATTAGATCATGATCAGTGTTCGCCGTATATATATACTGTAAGCGAAGTTAGCGAACGTTTCGCAACAATATTGGACACGAGGTTGTCAAAACGTAAACAAGGTTGAACGAACAGTTGTTTATATAAATTTATCTTTCTCTATATAAGGATCCAAATATATTTTCAGCATTTCATTGTGAAGGATAAATTTACGACTATTGATTGTGAGGATAACAGTATATTTGCTGAGCTGCTTTATATACAAAGAGTAAAATATCGGATTCTTTTGGCAGGACGAAAATGGTAAAGTTCACAATTCACTTTGTTTTTGTTTTTTAAAAGCTAGAAGTGTCGAGTTGATAATCGGCTTATACTATAAGAAAAGTGTTTTTTAGTTCGAAACTCATATCAATGTCACAATAATTGAGAGACAGATATAGATATTTAACGGGTGTTTCAATGTAAACAGTGACACGATCGTTCACGGCATTTCACGCCCGTACATCGCAGTATTTTATGTTGGGGACTAAAATTCATGTGAAAATAGCTAATCTTGTGTGTTTTTAATACTGTTAACATCATATTCTTGAAGTTGTACACAGGGCCGTACTCAGAAAATTTTCCAGGGGGGGTGTAAGGTTGTTTCAACCGACTGCCAAACAAAAATGTACCGACTACTTTTAATTTTTCTTGTCATAAAAATGTTTTTTAATCTGTCGACGGGGAGGGTGCGTGGCCAACAGGTAAAAAAAAAATTTTCCCGGACTACTAATGTTCTTAGATTACTATTTAACCAATATATACATTTGTTCCTAAATAAATATTTACTACTTAAAAACAAAAATTCCCTTTTCCTATTTTTTGTGCCGACTTGCTTTGTGCCAACTTGTTTTGTGCCAACTTGTTTTGTGCCGACTTGTACTGTTTTGTGCCGATTCAAATCTCGCTTCTACCGACTAAATCTCCAAATACAATTTCTGGGGGGGTGTGACACCCCCCCAAACCCCCCCATAGATACGGCCCTGGTTGTACAGAAGAATATTTATTTATCGGATTTACTGTAAGTTCATAAGCTGCTTATATATTCTTGTTTCATTTCAATTAAACTTAACATTTTATTACAGGACATGCTTAGTGTTGGGCGATATATCGATGCTATCGCGATATTTTCACTCATGATTATCGTATCGAAGGAAACTTGAGCCACGATATATCGTTATTTATATCGTTACGGTCGATGACTAATATCCTGATATTGCTTCGCATTTGTACATAGCTTTTATAAAATGCAAAAACAGCTCTTTGAAAATGTAGATTTTAGAATAAGTAAAACTGTTTTCTGAAAGCTTAGCGCTAATGGCTAATAATTCATTAATGTATCAGTCAATTCCACCTGTGCCCATGCCCCCCCCCCGGGCCACTCCCGGGCATTCGCCCTTTTTTTAATCCCGGGGGTGGGGCTATCGCAAATATTGTACGGCGGGCCACGGCCCGGGGGTGGAGACTTAGCAACTTCGTACCCGGGATCTTTTCCCCGGGAATGCAAGCTAAAAATGGCGGACCACATTGCCGACCATGTTTTATCGTTGAGTGATTAGCCGAATTCATATTAGGGACGGGAAACTCGTCTAATATGAATCCGGGGGCAGAAACTCGTCTTAAATCCGTCCCTAAATTCATATTCAGACGGGTTTTCACAGACGAGTTTCCCGTCTAAGACGAGTTTCCCGTCCCTAATATGAATTCGGCTATTTTAAAGGGAAAGACGTCGATTTTGTGTGTAAATGGCTGCAAGACAATTCTTGTACAACTAGCATTCTTGTATATTCTTGTACAACTAGCATTCTCTTCTTAATTTTACTATTAGCAGGACCTCAAACTACAGCCCGGGGGTGGGGATATAGCCCAACATTTTTTGCCCGGGCGCGGGGCTTTAGCACACTATGCCTTCCCCCGGGGTGGGAATTTAGCCACAGTCTTTCTAAATATGGTCAATGCCCGGGGGTCGGCCCGGGGGGGGGGATGGGCACAGGTGGAATTGACTGATACATAATTCGTTGAGGTTTATGAAATGATGACATGCAGCAAGGTCTATTAAATTAAAAATTGAAACTGTTTGGTCATTATTTTCATTGGATTTATCACGATATTATGGAATATCGTGATAATTTCGCAGGCGATAATCATGACATGATTTTTTAAATATCGCCCAACTCTAGACATGGTAGGATAGCAGTATTTATATACTGAAGCATTGTAAATATCCTGTGTAAAGATTCATGACAATAACAATAGTAATAATATACATATGACATTAAACTCACTTAGTTACACTTATCACTTGAGTGACCTCACGCTGGAGATCTCCAACGTGGAGTACATGGAATGCAGTCTGTATTAAAGTAAAAGTGATCTTTATTTGATCAGAACAATGACCCTTGATTGTCACCAGGGTTAATAGCAAATTCCAAAGTGAAACCCCTCATGAGTGAAATCCTGCCATATTTTTCTGTCACAAATGCAGACCTTATCTAAGACCAATCCAGTATAATAAAATTAGAAATACTGCAGGTCTTTTGGGTCAACACCTGGAAGTTACTAGGGCTTCATTGCATGAAACAGGCTGTAGTAAGCGAAAACTATATATTCGCTCTATCTATATGATAATGAGCACTCTTTGGCATTTCATGAACCAAAACACGCTTACTACAGGCCAAAACACGCCTGGGGAGCGAGTTTTGTTTAGGCAGCGAGTTTTGTTTAGAGCAGGCGTGCAAGAAAAATTATGGGAGGTGAGAGGAGAATAGGGGGCGGGAGAAAATTTATGGGGAGAAGCGAAAAAAACACCTGCCAAAATCCTATTCATAAACGAGACTTTGGTGTCCAAGACCATCAGTTAAATTCCCATTCGCTAATACCGTATTTATTCTAGAGAGAGGCGTCTATTTCACAAGTTCATATAAAAAAACTAGATTAGTGGCAACATTTCTTAATGCTTCGCAAAGAAACATCGTTGAAGTAGAAGTTTATGGGAAAAGGAAGCGAGAGGTGGGCCTAATAGTACCAGGTATCTTCCGAGCTAGGACCAAGTCAAAAACTTTTGCAAGGATTCTCCAAGAAGAACTGACCCGCATTAAAGATAAATATACTCATTTTGAATTCGAGTACGAACAGTCCTTGCTCTACAAAAAACCTCATGTTGTCAAGTTAATGTGAATGAAATAAAATGTTGAAATATGAAACGTTGACTTTTGGCGTTTTATCTTCTCGAATGGGGGGACGTTTATTAGAGAGGCGTAATACAAATTTCTGTAGGTTGAGGGGGGCGTTAATTGGAGTGGGGCGTTTATTAGATAGTAGGCGTTTATTAGAATAAATACCATATGCGCTATCACATCAACACTCAGTGAGATCTGTCAACAAATCCGGTAATAAGCTTCAAAAGTGTTAAAAGCAACTGCAAGTAACCGCATGGTGGGATTGTATTTCATGATTTTCCAGTCAAAATGGAGGCAGTGTTGCAGCAGACTGCGCGAATTATCAGAGCGTTTAGGTTATGAAGCTATTGTTAAAAAAAATCAGTTACCGAACTGCACTTTGGTTGAGACATGCTCAAATCATCATTAATTTCTGCAGGGGTTTTTTCATTGGTTATTTGATGAGGTGTTAATTATAATTTCCAGTCGTATTTGCTTAAGAATTGTCTCGTTTATGAATAGGGAATAGCCTGCCACGCAGGCTACCTGACAATAATTTTTGCCTGATCGTCTTGTTGTATATATCTTATTTCTCATAATTTATGCAAGTTTTGATTCTTCTATAATAAATATTTACCATTATGTTTTATACAATATGTATAGACTTTCAACCCAAAGGAACTACTCCAACATTTCAGTGATGGATTGATTGATCAAATCCGACTACTGCTGCAGTATGTTCTCACTTTTGCTACCCAACTTGGTCGCCACATCCCCCGACCAGAATTTACAGGGATCATGCAGAGACTTAGTGATGATATCACTGAGCTTCGCTCCACCATATATCTGAAAAATTTGTTATGGTGGTCGGAAAGTTAACTGGATTGGAAAGAAGGATCGAAGTTTTGGAGTCTGCTGGTGGCGGTGATACACAGATTAAAAACAAATTACGTGAGGTTAGGGGTAAAGTTAGGGATCTTACCGCTGAATGCAGCAGTTTACGTGAACGGAATATGAGCTTGGAACGAGAATCGAAAGAGAAAGACTCGCTTATTGAACTTTTGCAAAGTCGGGTGGATCAAGTGGACGAGCCTCTTGCATTGAATACAGCTAAAATCTATAACGATTTGGAGTCCCAAGAAGGTCCTAACCCACAACAAATCCATAATGGTACTCTGCTGTGGAAGATTGAAGGCTATCAGAGGAAGCAACAGGATGCAATCAATGGAGTGAAAACAGCCTTGTATCAGTATAGTCCACTTTTCTACACAGCTCTGGATGGATATAAAATGCGTGCTAAAATCTACATGAATGGGGATGGACATGGAAAAGGGACTCATCTATCCTTGTATTTTGTTGTAATGAGAGGTGAGTTGAACTTTAATACCATGTTTATTATTTTGCAAAGCTTTCAATAACTCAATCCGTTAGCTCGGATTGTCATCAGTGCGAATATTTGAGAGTGAATATTGCCTCTAATGCCCAATTTTCACTTCAATTGATGTTAGACTTCTAGATAGAATTACTTGGTGTCCTCAGCAGTGTAGGAATAATAACATGTGTTGTCCAAATGGAGTCAAATCACTTGCTGAAAAATTAATTTCTGAATGTCCCAACCGGGAATTGAACCCAAGGTTCATATATAATATTTCTGAGTGTCTCGATTGGGCATCCCAATAGCTCAGTGGTTAGAGCGCTGGTACGTTAAACCAGAGACCTTGGGTTCAATTCCCGGTTGGGACATTCAGAAATTAATTTTTCAGCAAGTGATTTGACTCCATTTGGACAACACATGTTAGACTTCTAGGTTTTTTGCATAAATGCCAAAATACGAGGGCACTCAGAGATTGCATATCTTTGCCAGCATATCAAGAGACATGCACTGTTGAATCACAATTGTATAATCACAATTTACCTGCCAGCAAAATATGAGCAGGGCAGGGCTCGCAAAATTTTGGAAAAAGTGATTGCCCTTGGGTAGGTCACAGCAAAAATTTGGTTGCCCAAAGCTATTTCTGGCTTGCCCACCTCAATTAAGTGAAAAATGAGCTGTGGCCATGTTTTATCTCGCGAGTTATGTGATTAATTGAATTTACCCCTCATGATTAACACACGCTCCCGGAAATGGCGTAAGGGGAAATCTATTTTATCGCCCATCAATTAAACCCTTTTATATCAACAAATTTTTTGTTCAATTTCAATACATTTGACAAATCAACTTTTTCACACAGCTTTATTAAATGCATAGACGAAATGACTTGTAAAAGTATTTTTTAATCTTGGTCTTCGCCTAATTTCTGGTTGCCCGTCGGGAGATAAGTCAAGAGATTTTGGTTGCCCGACAGAAATTTTACCTGACCCAGGACGTCGGGCAGGCGATTTTGCGAGCCCTGGAGCAAGCAGTTTATGATGCATAAATTATACATTCAGTTCTGTTCAGGCCCATTGTGGTATGTCACAATAATGTAATAATATGTTATGATTATTTTTTGTGGCTATTAAAAGGCAAATATGACGCCCTTCAAACCTGGCCATTTCAGAAGAAGATTACAATGATGCTCTTGGATCAAGGTAATGGAGATCACATGATCGATGCATTTCATTCTGATCCTCAAAGTTCATCTTTCCAACGCCCGAAGTCCGATATGAATATCGCTTCCGGATCTCCGTTGTTTATGCCGCTTGATAGCTTGAATAATCGTCAGTATATCAAAGACGATGTTATGTTCATTAAGATTATCGTGGATTAAGTGCGAACAGGTCGGAATTTTGTCACCCAACAGAAGGGAAATAAAAAAATGAAAGGAAGTTAAAGGAAGGGAAATGGAAAAAAAAGGGGAAAACCCCCCCCAAAATAAAGAATCCCAAAGCAATACAAAGAGATGCTACAGGTACGCTTACACGCTGCGATTTGACAGGCCGATTTTAGGTTTTGCTGAATGTTAATGACGAATGTTTTGAGTTGATGATGTCATCATGCTGACATTTGCCACGTATTTTTCAAACATCATTAACGTGCATCTGAAATTGGCCCGTCAAATCGCAGCGTGTAAACGTACCTTAAAGCATAGATTTAATACTAACCTATCCAGAAGGTCATCCTATATTGTTTTTGCTTAAGCGCTATTCGTCATCGATTCACCACTCAGCAAGTGCCCTAAACAGAAGCAGTCACCCCCCTGGAAATATTCAAAATGGCTATATTTCCAGGGGGGGTGGCTGCTTCTGTTTAGGGCACTTGCCGAGTGGCGAATCGATGACGAATAGCGCTTACGCAAAAACAAATATAGAGATGACCTTCTGTATAGTATTCTGTGCTTAAAGGGAACAAAAACACAGGGACGCCGGGGGACACAGTGGGGGGGGGAGGCAATGCTAACGTCAGGGCTGTCCAACAAAAGTTTTACTGCCACACCTTTTTGATGGGGATTTTTAATAGTGAATTTAAAATTTTAGCTCATTTAATTGTCATTTTTATGTACAATAGATCTAAAGTGTACAGAACAAAAACATATTGGCTTTCCCAATATGAACTGATCATGTAATTTACAGTTATATTCTCTTACATTCTTATTACTGTTTAAAAAGGGCACTTTTGTCCCCATTGCCCTCCCTTGGGAAAGGGCAAGAAGGGCACTTGCTCCCTGTGCCTCCCCCCCCTCTCTCTCTCCGGCATCCCTGCAAAAACAAATCATGGTTTTGTAGCGGGACAAAATTCCAACCTACTTTACTGCCTCTATATATGGTACCACAGCATACAAGGCGACCTGAAATGAATTTTAACCCATTAACTGGCAGTACCCTACCACTGACAAGTAAAATTGTCTGGCGTTAGACAGAGTAAAATACTAAAGTAGGGCGCATCTCGGCGCATTGCCAACTAATGGTATAACAAGAGACACTGGCAGATAGTGTTGTTAACCCATTAACTGCATTGAGTACCCTACCACTGACAAGTAAAATAGTCTGGCGTTAGACTGAGTAAAATAGGGCGCATTGTCAGCATTATTTCTGCAACAAAAAAAACACGTCCATTTCGACGCCTGTGTGTTTACACATTTTCTATTTATTATTTCTGCATTGTTGTTGGATGCACTTATGGAATACGTTCTTCAAAATGTGTTTTGTCTAGTATAGAGATTGTTCTGTGTTATATATAGGCTGATGATGTTTCTTTTCAGAAACTGATGTTGTACCTATATTGACCATAACACTCGATACTAGTCTGTAAAAACACTGTGAATATTTTGCTTCAAAACAAGGCTGTATAATGTTGTATGAAATCTTAAGTCTTTAAGATACCTTGTATACTGTGGTCATATATAAATAGGTTCATTACTGCATCAAGATATCTTTAATATGTTTAGTAAATATAACATGAAAATTTACATAACTCGTAACCTTTTTGCGATTGTGTTTAAAAGAATGCTTTACGCTTACATGGTGTTATTTAGATGCAGGCTTCAATAGTACTTTTCATGAGCCGTTTGTATTTGTTAATGTATGCTTAAGCCAAAAGTCCAAAACCATAAGCTAAAAGATAACACTCCATACCATCTTTGGAACGAGTTACGAAAATGTACTTAATTACATAAGTACTTACTTATATGCTATTTTTCAATTCAAAAGTCCTGTGCCTATGGAGAAATTTAAGTTTCACTTTAACTAATTAACTATAAGTGTATAAACTCTGTTTTGAAGTACCTACCTATAAAATGTCCTTGTTTTGTGATTGGTTTTAAGAACTAGTTTTGAGACGTTCTTTAAAAAGACATAGAGCCGGTTCATGTATGATAGGTACAAGGAATAACCTCTAATTTCTGCTTTTTGTACAAACGGCTCTTGAAGACGGATGCTATCATATATGGCAGCGCTAAGACGTCGGAGGCTGAAGTAATGATATTAATTGGGTTATTGAATAGTGTTGAGTTTCACTAGTTTAGTTATAATAGTTGTGTTGTAGTTAAGAGAATTTACTATATTCTCGAATATTTTTAGCTAGTTTTAATATAACCTTCGATTCGGTTCAGCTCATGCACTACACATGTGAAACAAATTAAAATAGAAATTCGAAATTTTCGAACTAAAATAGAGGTACTTTAGTTGCCGTTAGTCATATATGAACTATGAGCAAATAATTCACGTTAATTGTAATGCACAAATATCTTGTATTGTTATATTTCAAGATATTGAATTAGTTGTCTTAATAAAACGTTTGACCACTTGGCACTAAGTTTAGCCTTCTTTAGCCGTGGCCTTCAGTTTAGGCCAGTGAAGTTTGTGTTTGTTATTGTTTATTTGGGGGTAGTTATGTCACTACCATACCATACCATTCCATGCCATAGGTTTACCATAGATGCCTTTGTATACCATAGTAGATGCCACTACATGGCCTAGTCCAGACCCCGTCCTGGGCGCACGGCTCGGCGCTTGGTATGTCCCTCGGTCACGCGAAAACGCAAATTTACTACCTTTTTAGCGCTTACCACATCGTGAACAAAACCTGCGAAAAAGGTACCTTTTTTCAGATTGATTTATTTATGTCACTAATTGCTTAGTGTGCCCCACCCATAGTGTCTAAATAAGTCAATCTGAAAAAAAGAGCGTCTTGCGTTTTCATGAAAAGCTGGACAACGTCAAAAAGGTAGGAATATCGAGGCAGTGAGCATTTGATGGAAAGTTAAAAATATCTGGGTATTTTTTTCTAAAAAGGCATCTTTTTCACGTTATGAAAAATATGGTGAAAAAAGATAGGAAATTCGGGTTAATGAGCAAGAGTAAAAAAGCAAAAACTTGACAATTCTAAAAAATCCTGTTTCAATTTTTGGAATTTAGTGAAAATCAGCATTGCCGAAACCCACCACTGATTCTCTTATGCTTACGTTTATGCTTGCGTTGTAGTGAAAACCAGGCTTAACTTATACTGTATATATTGTGATGGCGGTGGTATTAAATATTTTTCTTTTAAAAAGTCTTGATTCAACCATAGAATCCAAGACGAACGACCATCAGGAGAATATCAGGCATGATTTGTCAATAGATTTAGTGCCACTACAGAGACTATAGTTCGTCTTGTGTTTACACTATAAAGACGGACGTTCCTTCTAACTATTCACATGTGCAGTACAATGTAACCACTTGAAACCTGGTTTTCACTTGTTTCCATCTATCAAACTGACGTTACGCAATTTTCCCGATTTTCAAAGATTTTCATATTCGTTTTTCCTGATTTTTCTTCATCAATTTGGTTAGGGTTAGGTTTAGGGTAGGTTTTAGGGTTAGGGTCAGTTACAAAGTTTTTAACTTTACTTCAAAGTTGAAAAAACACGTAACGTCAGTTTGGTAGATGGAAACAAGTGGCGACCTTGAAACTATGCGCACAGTGGCGCCACGTGTTGCTGGCTCAATTACCATCGAGATTATAAAGTTATAAAACAATATATAGAGGGACAGTTCTAATGTGTTCTTCCGCCTCCAGAAAAGCAGAAAGAGAAGCAAACAACGAAAGGTAGGCTCCTCAAACTATATACTTTAGTAAATTTATACATAGATTAATGACGGTCTAAAAATTTGCTAAGACTAGTTTAGTACTTTAGTAGCTTTATACTAATTTCATAATTAATTGGCATGTATAAACGGTGTGCGCGAGGTGTACGTTAATAACGTTATAGATGTTTGTTCCAAAATTTTGGCGCCGTCGCCGTTCACATGGCATACAGTTGTTTATGAAAATACCAGAAATACACAAGTTTCGCTTTGCTGGTTACTACCAAGCTGCAGTGGCGTGCTGGCAGGGGGGGCCGGGGGGCCATGGCCCCCCCAGCGAAGATTTTTTAGGGGGCGCCAAAACATAAATGGGGCGCCGAAATTGCACAAATCACACAAAAGCACACACAAAAGCGCTAGTCCGAATTGGAATTTTGTCAGATCCGAGAGAAAAAGAGTTTGAGATTGTTAATGATTGATACATTGTCGTTTATCTGATAAAACTTATCCGATAAATATTAGTGATTTCCGATATGCCAGGTTTTCTTATGTTGGCTATCGCAATATCGCATTACTTACTACCGCACTGCCGCAAGCACTGTTGAAAGTGCTAGTACACGCACTTAATTTGAGTTCTGTTAGTCAGAATACGACTTATACAGGATTAAAAATTCACCAGCCTACCTACAACTACAAGCATTACTGTCCAGTCTGTAATATCTCAAAGGATGTAAATTGTTAATTGTGAAATGTGATTATGTGAAGTGATTTGGTTTACGACTAATCACTGGTAAGTTCACCGTCTACTTCATGAATGTTCGCCGTCTACTTTTCTTTGTTTAAGAAAAAACTAAGTCCTCTATGAATTATATATTTACTCAAACTCCTGAATGTGTTGTTTCTTGCGCATTTTATTTTATACGATGTATTATAATTCTCAGAATTCTGTCAAATCGCCACCCAAAACGCAAGAAATAGCATTTCAGGGACTCTAAATTTCAAAATTTTCCCGGGGGGGCATGCCCCCGGAACCCCCTAGAGGACTCCCGTCTACGACGCTCAACCATACACATATTACAAGGGGACGCCAAATTTCCAGCTGGCCTCCCCTGGCGAACACAAGCCAGCACGCCACTGCCAAGCTGTATTTGCCCATCTTTAATTGAAAGTTGGGCTAATTATTGGTGACCACGTGGAAGCTAGTATAGCGATTGATTTTTAAGGTTAAGTATTTTTTTGTTAAACTGAAAGAAACATAAAGTGTAATATATTTTCAGGACATACATTTGTCATAAGGCTTTGATAGGTTTTAATCTAATCACTTTTCACTAGTTTTTAGATGATTGACTAACTATCTGAACTATTTGAACAATGCTCTTTACAAGCATTGATGTTTCACCAAATGCGCCTGTCAATGTTAAGCCCCAGGGAAGGGGGGACAGGCAAACCCAGGGGGATTTGACATTTTTGATTGAGCGAGTATCAAATTCCCCACCCACAGGATGGAAATATCTGTCAAATTAGGCACTAGCATTGCATCGACTACAAAGTGATACTGTAATTACTATGTAACTTTAATTTTAACTACACAACATCCCAGTCTCAGGTAATGTCAAATACCCCCTCCCTGGGGTAGGTAGCTGTTATCAAATTCCCTACCCTTGGGGGCATGCATGCTGTCAAATTCCTATGGTTGCCCATCCCCCCTCCCCTGGGGCTTAACATTGACAGGTACATAACGTAGAAAATATTTCTATATGTGACTGTTCATCGTTAAATGCAAATGAAGGTACATCATAGGTCTAGTGACTTTGATTGATTGATAGCAGATATAAATTTAATTCTGATCAAATTAACTTGTAGAAATATTAGTTATTAATATAATTATTAGCCCATAAAATCATGTGCTTAATTCAAAAGCACACAGGGGTTAAACAATTAAAAATGCTGAAGCAAGCAATTCTCGGCAATCACTGTATCAATTGTATCAATGACCACAGAAACAAATATAATAGCAACAAGCTTCCATTTAGCTTAATATGATGTTGTAAAGGTAATCAACATCGCTTCACATAAAACACATCACATGGTCCTTGAAAATGAGCAGCACATGTTTATGCCAATAAAGACCTCACATTTGGCCAGTCACATGCATCCACAATAGACCAGGGTCCAATTCAACAATATATGTGAGACCTACGCCAAAACAAGTTGTCTTGCCAAGAAAAACAACAGTATAACATCTCCAAACAGGATGAAGTTCTTTGATGAGTCCACATTAACAAAATGAACAGATCATATAGATTAAGGGATCTTGCCAAAAGCACATACTGTTATACCAGAGAATAGAATCTCATGCCGCTACGCCAATTCATGTCTTTAATAACTCCATGTCAGAGATCTTTTGCCTTGGACAGTAGTGTGTGGCAGACAGTCTTTTGCCTCCTCCGCCATGTGGGTGTTCTGCCACGGGTAGACCGTCTGCCACGCAGGTGGGAGTGTAGGTGGAAAGACATACTTATATCACAATGTAATATGTATTTTGTATCAAATATCACATAGTAAGCAAAATAATGAAACATCAATTTATAAATGCACTTTTACCTAATCAGTCAAGATAATTTAAAGTTATAACTCTTTTAATGTTGAAAATGGAATAATACATTTATGAGCAGCAATGCATTGCCATTGGTACAACAAAAAATGCTTATGCCCACTCAAATATTGTTATACAATATACATTTACATAAAAATGTGTTAAAGCCTGTGGGCATATTGGATTATTGCCAAAATGTTTTATTTGTTTATACATTGAGCATAGCAGAGTTGAGTTTTGTACGTGAATAGTTTAGAAATGTAACCGATCGTTCCAACAAACAAATGTCTAAATTACAGCTAATAGTAATACAGGTTAGAGTTTCGTTGGGAAGGTCATGGTGACATTATATTGTATGTTTAAAATACCCCCAGCAGCTCTAGGGACAGCCCCTAATCAAAAATGAAAGTAAATAAAAATGGAGTTGTTATTGTTGCTGCAGAGCTGTTGCTGTTGCATATCTTCTGTTTGGTCTTTTGTTCAAAGTCCATGATGTTGCTCCTTTCATGAAGTATTATCCATATTGTTACGTAAGTGTACATTATGTGACTTGGTAACATGCACACTGCACACTGTCCCCGGTTTTGCAGAATATTTACATTTCCGTTGCGTTTCAGTAATATTTTGACCACACACTGTGAACTATTTTCAATTCCTTGGATTTTGCTGGGAAAACGTCTGTTTTTTGCTGACATCCTTTCACATGATTGTCGTATGTTTTTTCGAGATCTTTTATTCGCATATCCGATAGATCGCCGACGCATTTGAACCATAAATAATGTCTACATTTGCATGCATTGTTTTTAATATCTGTTTAAATCAACCAAGCGAAACTTGACACCTGTCAAACCCGTCAAATAATGCTATTAAGTGTTAGGCATCTGTAAGTTGTCTGTTCACGAACTTTCAATAAAAACCGAGTTGAGCGCATATTAGTTTAAATATATATCAGAGCGTACTGATTACGGTATACAATATGCGTAATTATTTTTAACAATCTTCGATCTATAAATCTAGATAGGGATAAAGTAAACATGGAAATTTCGTGTGAAAATAGAACACTGTTGTCACCTGCGACTGTTCATACACAGGGCCGTCGATAGACACTACTGAGTGTGTGGGGGGGGGGGGGGGTGTCAGTCCACGTTTGTCGACGGCCCTGTTCATGCATCTTTGGCTGGCTTTCCTAGAAATTTAGATTCTCAAAAATAGTATGGGAAATCTTTGAAACGAGGAATCGAAATTCCCAGATAACTATGGGCAATCTTTAAAACGGGGAATCCGATTACCCCGAACCCAGCTGATTCCCGGAATCCGTCACCACTCCCGATTCTCTGTGTTCTCCGAGCAAGGCAGCAATTCTAATCTTTGTAATAGGTCGGGTCCCAACATGCATTGCGGCTATTTGGCAGCTCTCCACATGCCGTGCGACATAAAATATTATGCCTTTGCGAATTCCTATTTTGAATAGTGACATTGCGATTCTTTCGTTGGAATATATATATACTCTTTTGTTCAAGAATATAAGAGCAGCTAAATCGTCTCTGTGCACGTATATTAAATTTCAAGTGTCACATCTTGATCTTGAAGCAGCCTCAGACATACAATTTGAGTGCATTTTCGTTGTTGTACGCATTTGTCTTCTACTGTTCTATCGCTGTATACAAATGCCCAAAATAAGGATTGCTGAGAAGATACTAATTATGAGCATGAAATCGCACTTTCATGAGCAAGTCTCATGGTTATAACCCACAGGCCACAGAGACCTTTTATGATCGAAATCTGTTGGAAAAATATGTTTTACAACGTTGTATGGCACTTGTATCTTTCACGTTAATAGAGCATTAATATACACACAGCCTGTCAGGCCAAGTGTGTTGTTCGTTAAACAAAAAACTTTTAATTTCGGTTTTATTTTGAAATCGAAAAATATTATACGACAAATTCTACATAGTTTAATAATATTCGGAGTCCGATCGATTACAATATTTTGTGATCTTTGCCATCACTGCAGACTTTACTAATTTCATTCAGTATTTTACTCTACTAATACATAGAGTTCACTGCATGTAACTGATGCACGTGACCAACCCACCTACCCAAGAACGTGACAGACTCTATTCACGTACAAATGTTCAACAGAGTACGTGATATTTTGAAGTAAAATCCGACGACACGTACCCAGCTTGGGCGACTAAAAATTTAGTGTGTTTCTTGAAATTGTCACATCAGTCTAAGATAAAATGCTTGTGGGGGTGTTGATGTAAATATTTATGGAATCACTTTACTCCATACACGTCATCTTTTTGTAAGAGCGATGTCCATGAACGCAAGTTGGATTGGATTTTGTGTTGTCTAAATTCAACGCGCAAAATGTGTTAAATTTGAAAGGTTTGTAGATTGTTTGATATTTTGGAAGGGAGAGGCGTCATCCAATGTTACAATGTTACGTTTTTCGACTAAATCATGATTGAAATAATTGTAATGTTTAATGCTCTTACGTTCTGTAAATACCACGGATGAAAAGACGAACCTTTTTTGGGCCGATATCAAACCGTTATTTCTCTGTTGCTATCTAAAGTAATATTGTGCTAAGTGTTATATATCGTCAAGAAATATGTGAAGAATATATTTATAGTCACTGACGATGCTATAAATTGATCAAGATTAATAGATTATCAAGGCATGCTTAGCTTGGGCAACAGCGTATGAGCAGAAAAATATGCTTAGTAATACTGTAACAATCGCCAAGTAAAGGCTGACAAGTAGTTCTTATCGACAAGTAAAGGCTGAAATATATAGAAAACTTTTACGGTTATAATTTCATGACACGCAATCACGAATATTTCTCTTTGATCTTGACCCCAATCCCGACCCAATCCCTAACCCTATTTCGTGCGTGTCATGGAATTGTAACCACTTTTACTGTCTGAAAACGACGCAAGGATATAAGAAGATAACAAACTCAAACTAGCGCTCTAGAAATGTAAATTATTATTGTTATCTGAGAGAATTGTCCTGTTTAATTATTCTGTCGCGTTTTATGCTAACGCCATGTCAGTCTGTTCTTATGCTTGTACATTAGTCTTGATGATATCGAAGCTTTTATATTGCCTATTGCGGGGTACATCGCTTACACCTTTTCCCTTTTCATTGGTTACGCTTACAGTTACATGCATGCTTATGCCTGTACAAAATAGATACAATGGAGACAACGAAAATTTCATATTTTAAGTTCTACGTTTCGTCTTTAAAAATAGGCTTTATATTATGTTTTCATCATGTATTATTTTTAACTTTTCTGTATCAGGTTGAGTATTCCGTTATGCAAATGTACCTTGAGCATGAATAAGGGATTTTCCCGGCTTATGAATAATTGACGAGTTCTAAAATATCAAATTTTAATCATAATAGTAAGATATCAGAAGCATATTTAACCAAAACGATTTGTATGTTTAAAAGTTCGCAAACCTGATTCGTGTTACCATATATTTGCGGCTGTTCTGGCCAAGTAATGTTCGCCGATGTGAAATAGTCTGGAACTATCTCAGTTTTTTTGCTATGCAAATATTATGACTTATGTGCATATGCAAATCAGCTCGATTACAGAGATAGGTGCTGTATTACATCAGCTGCCACGTTGTCAACTAACATGCTCGATTTGACTAGATTTGACCAATCGCTCGAGTTTCAGGTACTTCAAAAACATACCACGACAGCTAATAGTAGAATACGAGGTAGAATACTACCCTAACTGTACCCTCACGTTTAAGATTTAGTCGTATCAGGTCGCGAGTGTTTTTCTTCAGCAAACCACCAGTGACGTTTGGCATCTTGATCGCAATAATTAGTATTTCACAATTCCACGTTTACCAACCGAGAGGAGGCTAATAACGATCCGTAATCACAAATTACACTGACCAACTGCCCGACAAACAGACTGACTGACTCTCGACCAACTGCTGGCTGCCTGACTGATTTGAATACTCGTAAGCTACCCATAGGGACCGTGATGCACTGTGGGAGAGTTAGGGTAATGGTCGAGTGTCGAATAGTCTAAGAAGACAAAAACGTAACGGAAATGCCTCAGATGTGCTTATCTAACGAAAACGTCTAATGAACTAGGCTAGCGGTTCTTTGTAAACTTCAATCCAGTGAGACAAACACGCAAAGTACTGATACATATAGACTTGCTCCAAGTCTTTAAAGGGGTTTTTATTGGGGAGTTATATTTAACTCTCCAATAAAACCCCTTTAAGAGACAGTCTTGGAGCAAGTCTATAATACATATTGCCAAGTTTCAAATGAAAAACTTGCCATAAATACCAGGGTTTCATTTCCTTCTTCCGCGTTAACTCATTATAAGTTGAAAGAACATCCGTTTATTCAGCGAAAGAAAGATCTTAAGTATTCGTATTTCTTCTGCAGGCCAAAAAGGCAAAACGTTCGAGGAAGTGTATTATGTAAACTGTATACACTCCCGAGAAATATATAAAGAGGTGAATATTACTCAGTATGGCTTCTGAAACATTTAATTGTTTATATGTCAAAAGATGTAAGATGTATGCGCGGCCAGGATTAGACATTGAGACGTTCTCTGACCAAATTATTTTTTATTGACGAGCTTTCGGCCAACCGTTGAAGACTATACGTCTATAGATCTGATGGTCGAAAGCAATATCATTAAAATTAATTTGGCCTGAGAACTTCTCCAATAATATCTCTATGTTGTATCCATCATAATGTAAGGCCTTGTTAATTTTGAACATGGATAGTATTTATAAGTTGGGTTCGTATTTTAAATGTCTTAAATAGTTGTATTGTATTGTATTGTATTGTATTTTTACTTTTCCTAGAAGAAGAACTAGCTAGGACTGGTCAAAAGGATCAAAACCTTCAGAAACGTTCAAAGAAACACAGTAAGTGTAGATGTTGACTTGACCTCTTCAAAGATAGTTTCTGGTTTCCATTTGGTCGTAACTGTCGTGACCAAGTCATGTTCGACGATGTGAAATAGTCCGGATCTATCTTGTCTTTTGTGTGCTGTATGTAAAACAGTCTTTAATAATTGTAGAGGTATATTGACACTCCTTTACATCCGCCACCTTGATATGTTCACGACCGTTACGACTATAAAATGGAAACCAGGCTTAAACATCAAGTGAATCAAGATCTTGATTTCCTTGACTACGTCTACAGATAATATTTCATACAGTAACTAAATAAAGTATCGTTTCATCTGGGAAACTCCCTTATTGAAATTCAATCTAATATTCTGGTCATGAAGCGATGTCATTTATACTTAAGAGTTCATTTCTAATCCCTATTCCTAACCTGATTTTGTTTACTTGTGTCGCTGCTTGTGTAGGTCAGTTCGGAGTTTCGACTGCGTATCCAACTATAAATTATAATTTTATTCCAAAAAATAAATTATAATAACTTATAATTTTATAAATGACGCGTTTTGCGTAATTTTATCCCGACGCAGAACGCGTGATTTGGAATACCACATCGAAGTATTATCGGTGTATTATGTAAACGTTAGATATTTCAAGACATTGAGTGTCGATTTATCTTTCCTATATGTTTTCCCACGGTGAATGGTAAAGCCCACTGACAAATGGACTGAGTGCTCGAGGTCAAAAAGTGTCCTCACCGTTGCTGACGTCATATAGGTCCTCGCATCGATGAAAATTACCGCATACCGATATTTTACTAATGTTATTTGTGCTCGCGGGCGAATTTGTGTTTTTGAAATTTAACGAAGTTTGTTTTTAATTTTTTTTCAATTCTGTGTTGTTGTTTTTTGCAAACATTGCTGTTTTTAGTAAATATTTACCACCTTCGAGTTGAGAACAACCTTTTCCAAAATAGGAGTATATTTTCCTGTTGCAAGTTTGAAAACAAACATTTTAATTTTAAATAAAATGATGGGCTTCGGTATGTTTTTATACACGACCACAACAAGAGCTTCGGGCCATCGATGATTGCTGGTATTTATGCTATAGTTTTTCCATAAATTTTGTCGTGTTATGTAAGTATTAACCTTCTGTTGACATGAACATTTTTTGCCGACAATCTTTCCTGGTGTTATACTGAGTAAAAGACTGTTTTTGTGTTGTTTTCTACGGCAATTTGAGATGTTTTTCTAAACATGTATACGGCTTTAATTGAGAGTTGAAAGCATACTTGACAGCCCGCCAATTTCACAAAGATCACATTTAGTATAAACTGACTTACTTTCTACAATGATTTCGCAGCAATTTCTCGCCTCAAAAACACAAAATTAACAATTTGTTTGAGTTTGAAACATATAAAAATATAGAAGTAATAGAACCGAGCCGTTTATCAACGCATTTGTAAGTCAGCGAATTTACGCATGAGAGCAAAGACCTATATGACGTGAGCAGTGGTGAGGACATCGAGCTCCTGATAAAATAGATTGCGCGCTCAGTCCATTTAGTATAGGTCAGTGGTAAAGCCCCGTACAGAAGAGCCTGCGTGACAGGCTGTAGCGCGCGCCGTAAACACAACTCCCTCCCCCACAATAGAACGCCTGCCACGCAGGCTACATACAGAGGAGCAAGTTTTCCTTGACAAGGAGCCTTGTTTAAAAGCTATAGTCATAACAGCTTTTGAACAAAAGGATTGTTCACGACAAGAAAATGCGCAGTATACGCTCTGCACATGAAGTATTCATTAATATGCGGGCTTGTCAAGGAAAAATTGATGGAAAAACTTGTTTGTCGTACCTAAATTAGGCCACAAAAGATTTGCGTGATAGCGTTGGCGCCTTCTCGAGCCACCTGTCTGACACCTTGTGAAGAATATAATATATCACTCCTCCGCGGAACCAGAAGTTTCGATTCCGCGAAGGAAACGCTGCGATTCTACGGAGGAGAGAATTGAGCTATGCCTATATATAGGACTTATCTTTAAGTTTCTTTACTGTCGTTCCAATTGAAGTGTTCCTAAAATATTGCATCAATACATTACATAAGTTGATCAATACATTTGCTCAAAAATTGCTCAACTTCCTGTTTACTAGCATACTTGTTCCCAATTGGTCAATCAGTCACTGAAATGAGACGCCATTGGTCGATTCACACACACAGGAAGTTGATCAATTTTTCAACGAATGAATTGATAAACTTAGGCAATGAATTGATGCAATATTTTAGGAACACTTCAATTGGAACGACAGTAAACAGTTAGTTGATGCAGGGAACTCCGAAACTACTGGCACTATATAAGTAGGGAAAGTCCCTTATGTATACTTGCACTATTTGGTGCAATGTAGGACAAAGTACTAAGTTTCTATTTAGTTTGGTGAGTGAATTTAGTTTTTGCTTGTAAACTAAACAGGAAATTTGCTAGAACTAAGTGTAGGGTGAAACTGTGTTTACACTTTCACTTTACACTTGCAGTGGCCCACTGAAGCATATAGTAGAATTAGAAATTCAAACTGAAAATACAGTTGGTGGATTATTTCAGTAAACGCTTATTTATATGGAGGCGACGGCAAGATCTATTATACAGACCAGGTCAATATTTTTCTCGGTTGATTGTTTAGATGGCAAAACCGGGTAACTCGCCATTGCTATAGATCTCGGCAAAGAGACGCCAAGTCATGCCTAGACGCGATAAGTGTAAGCACTTTGCCCGGGTAACTTGGCAAGCCGATGCATTTGAAATATAATAGGAGAAAAATACATAGTCATATAGTGAGTCCCAAAATAAGTTCTCGGCTCTTATTCTTGTACTTTCAGTTTCACGATATTTCATTATGATTTTCAACAATGTTTCAAACGTATTAAACACTTCATTGGCCAGATTAACTCGGCTTCGTGTAAACAGCGGATTGATCGCTTGGCAAATAGACTTATCATCCAGCCAAGACTGAGACAGAATTGTAGGCGTACATTTTAAGCAACTTTGTAAAGCCCCGTACAGACGAGCAAGTTTTCCTTGACGAATTATTTGTTCGTGTGTACGGCAAACATATGTTTTTCCGATCAATGTATCCTTGTCTGTGATGACTAGCTTTTAAACAAGGCTCCTTGTCAAGGAAAACTTGTCATTTTTTTGTCATACACACGAGCAAATAAATCTTGTCAAGGAAAATATGTTCTTCTGTGCGAGGCTTAAATGCAGGACGAAAATACGAAATACACTGTCACTGCCTTTCACTGGTCTCTCACGCAGCTTTTGAGATGAGGGGGAGTGTTTCCTTAACACTAAAATATTTCTTAAATGTTTTCGGCGAGTGCTACCGTTACATGGCAACAATATTGATTATATTGGTAGACTGTAGAGTGTAGTTATGACAACGTATATTTTGCAGTCATATGTTTGCAGTGCCATCTATAGCACAGTCTTCAAACACATGCAGTTAGTATTATAAAGTATCGACGTGTGTGACTGTGTCAACCTTTTTCAAAGAAAGTCTTTGCTATGGATGTAAATGTTATGCCCCAGTAATTCTCAAACTGTCCATTGGGTAAATATATTTGATATTGAAATTCTTTGACTTTGTTGAACTATAATTATATAAATATAGTTTTTACTTGCAACGCAAGCATAAGCGAGAAAACAAAGCATGATTTCGCCGTGAGGCTTATAGGCTATAGCCTAGCTGCACAAGACACAAATAATTTGCTTTGAATTTGCTAATATTCATTAATGTTCGGTAATGTTCCAACTTACCTCAGCTTGTACCATTGATGCTTACACTTTTACAGTCTCTGTCTGTCGGGTGAATACCCGAACATATTTTGTGATTGTCAAGATTTTTCTCGGCATCTCGTTCGATAGGACTAACACAGTGACAGTAGAAGGGCTTTGTAGATGGAATATTCGAACGAAAATTTATATACATTTTTGGACTCTGTAGCTCAGTTGGTTAGAGCGCTTCACCGGAATCGCAGGGCCGCAGGTTCGATTCCTACCAGAGGGCCTAAAATTGCATTTTTCGCAACTGCTCCTGGCTAGGTCTAAAAATGTATATAAATTTCCGTTCGAGTATTCCATCTACTAACACCTTCTACTGTTTTGTGATTGACTTATTTAAACCTAAGTGCTCGCTTGTACTCTGCAGTATTCGCTTGTACCAGGGCGCTGCTTGTACCTGGCTTGTACTCCGGTCGGTACTTGTTTCTACCTCCCATACTGACGTTCTATCTTCCATGCCAACCCTGAAACCTACGGGGGTAGCGGAGGTGAGAAGCCTGAGTATCAGGTTGAGACCTACCCTAACCCCAACCTTAAACCTAATCCTAACAAAATTAATCAAGAAAAACAAAATTGAAAATCAGGAATGTTACGTAACGTCGGTTTGGTAGATGCATGGAACAAGTAAAAACCTTTTACTCCACTTATTCTAATACGTCACATTAGGGGATTCCCAAAAATATATATGTATGCAGATCAATTTACCAAATTAAATGCCGTGAAATATTTATTGTGAAATACCACCACAAGTCACAAGGCAATCTTGTGCCAACATGATTTAACCATTCAGGCGGGCGACAGCACAGAGGTAAGAGTTTAATATATATGTGTTAATTATTCCATTTTGCTAATTGCACAAATTGGAAAAAAGCCAAAATATATAGAATTTTATATGCTGGGTGAACTGTAATATAACGACTTTGCAATACTTTTGTAAGCCGTATGCCTAGTTTGCATGCGTATGTCATGCGTTACGCAATAAATTACGCAACTGCACAGAACTTTTTAGGTAGTCTCGTTCAATTGGGGCTTTGCCATGTATGGACCACCTATCAGAGGGCCCTGTACTGGTTTTGCGGGATGGCGTGATCGGCCAAAATATTAGGCGGTATTCGGGATTTTATGAAAATATTCGTCGGGAAGCGGGATTTGAAATCATCGGCGAGAGCGGGATTGTTAAGAATAACATGGCGAGATGCGGGAATTTAGCCGATAATTTGTCGGTATACGGGATATATAATACCAATTCCAGCCGTTTATTAATTACTTTTTATGTTCTGCTGTCATCTGTGACCATTTTTTTCATGCAGTAGTCAGTAGATGACCATAGATCTTGCCACAATATCAACTCTTTATTAAAGACATATTTTAAACTATTATCCTTGATCATCCTTCTTTGTTTCAAATACAAATCCCTCACGCATTCATAGTCATTGCATTCAAATCGCGTTCTACTTTCTCAATACCGCGTTCTTTCGCCATTTGCTGCCTACCTCTAAGTGTTCCAGATCGTAAATACTTTGAAAACTATCAGAAAACGGCGGGAACGGGAAATTGAAATGAGACATGGCGGGATTCGGGAATTGAAGAGGAAATCGGTCGGGATGGCGGGATTTCGGAAGCCAGTACAGGGCCCTCCTATCACCCTGAATGTAAATTTTTGTAACGTATTATTGCTCTTTGTAATTTGTAAATGGTGAATGGTGATGAAGATATTAAACTTAACTAAACTAAATACTCCTAACATTATCGAATGTAGCATCAATGTGGATGCACTTTGCCAAAGGGAACTGTACACGGGTGATTTGGGGGATTCTGAATCGAATTACTGATCGAATGGCCGTTGTAGAAGTTTAAACGTTTTAAAAATTGACCTATCGCATGCATGCATGGCACGTGAGCATTTTCAGGGTACGAAGTTCAATTGTAACCAGTAATCACAAAGCCTGTTCATATAGGTTCGTACCGACCCATTTTAACCAGTGATTTTAATACGTACCTAATCTAATCCTAATCGTAATCCTTGTGACGTAATTTCCCGATAGTAATATGGATAGTCACCCATCACATGGCCCATGGTGACGGTCCACACAAGTAGCACAATATGCTATATCTATTGTAGATTATATACATCTAATCTAGCTAACGTATGTCCATGCTCGTTGCCACTCAATTCACATTTTCGAGCAACTCGCATGCCTATAGAGTATAGTTAACTGCTCTGATAATGCATGTAAGCATATAATTATACAAGAAACAAATGTAGCCAAGCATTAAAATTATATATGTAAGATTGTGGGGAAACTGATTTTAAAACGGCTGCTTTTCTTGACCGCGGAAGAGGCCATCAATTCTACAGACCGGCGTTATTTCCAGCGTAGGCGCCTTCTCCTTAACAGTAATGCATAGTATTTCATCAATAACATCAGGAATTTCGAAAGTAGAATTCTATGAAATGCTTATTATGAAGTGTAAACGAATTTCACTTCGTATCCTAAATTTTCACTTTCCATGAAACCGAAAGGATGTAATCATTGAATCGCCAAACATCGTTCAGTGATTTGTTACTTCGTTGAACAGTACATTCAACGGTACTGTTTCTTCATCCTGTGAGTTCGGTGTTAAAATTCCTGATGTATGTATATATCTGATTATAATTTTATCTCAGTCGCATTCGCAGTCGAGGAGAACTGATAGAGCTATCCAGAGTATATATATAAACTATAAAAGTTTAGTTAAGGCTTCCTCGTGTAGTATCACTGAACGAATAGTAGAACATGGTCCTTGCTGCAGAACAGTTTGGAACTGATATAGTTTTACAGTTCTAGACAATTGCAGTAAATAATAAATATGTATAAGGTTTTGGTTGGTCCATATTAAATATTTATTGCTATGTAGTATTTAGGACGCACTTCGTGAAAGCATTCTAGTAAATCATTCCTTTTTCGTTTTGTAGTTGAAGCTTTTTTTCCATCATGCCTGGAACAAGGATTACGGATGAAGATCGCAAGAAAATTGATGGGAAATTCATCTGCACCATTTGTACTTTGGTGCTGGCCAATCCCATGCAGACTTCCTGTGGACACTTGATGTGTTTTGACTGTCTACAAACACTTCTAGAGTATGTTGATTTTCTTTCTTGCTTATGGCTTTCTTTTAGTATACTTCTGATTCTCTGCACTGCTAGGGTGATTATTTTCTTTATTGCTTATTGCTTTATGCCTTTTAATGTTCTTCGCTGTGCTGCTAGTATGTGCTGATTTTCTTTACTGCTTGTGCCTCAAATATACATGTCGCTGTGGAAGCTTTTCATTTCGCTGCTAGGGTTTCCTGTTTATATTCCACCCTAATGGCATATATTAAGTTGGAGATTTCCTAGTGTGTACTAGTTTCTCATTCTTTTACCATTTTGCATCAAGGGCCTTCAATGTATATACGCCCTAATTTTTCGTTTCAGTGAGGGAATTATTGGGTCAATTTGCATATTAAAATTTTAATACGATACTTTCCCCAACCTCTTTCACAGCCTGGGTACGAGGTTGCACTTTCCCAATCCTAAGCTTAATCTTAATCCTAAACCTAACCCCAATATTAACCCCAATCCTTAGTACCCCAATGTTTGTGATGTCAATTTGGGATATAATATGGCGCATTTAATCTTAACATCTTGGCAAAGAAAACATTACGTGTTGGTAGTCATAAAAACAAGGAAATAATACTTGTCAAAGCATTCTTGTCTGGGCATGACTTAACTTGCTGGCGCTAGCACTCGCGTAATACATAGTTGTTTCAAACACTGTGTATATTTGGCAAGGAAGATTTCTAAATTATTTGAACAAGGCTGGTGAATTAATCCTGAGAATGAGTGAAACTAACCCTGACGAGATTTATAACTTGATTTGCAAACCCAGACCTTCTTCAGTGCAAATATTATGAAAAATACTTGTTATTATTCAGGAGTTCAAACCCAAGATGTCCTGAAGATGGCACAGAACTGAAAAGGGATCAAGTAAGTGGTTTATCTTTTCATACTACCTATCTGATATAACATACTACATAACGTGCTTAACGATCCTTACCGCCGGCCACTCTAGATGGAGAGTTTGTAACTGGATGGGTGAAATCTCGTGTAAATTGAGTTGTGGAGAAGTTGAGTTTCCGGGTATCCTAGTTTTCTCCCTCACAAAAAAAACTAACCCTTTGGCTTAGCTGTGCCCTATTACCAACCATGGGTTGTATGGTGCCAACCAGAAGCGCCCTAGTAGGCCTTCGAAACGATTATGTTTGAGCTGCGTTCTTCTCAATTTCGCTCTCAGCTGCAAGGAAAGATAATTAAGTAATTCGATAGAAAGTTTAGATAAAGTTTTCCCTTAATGGTTTAATGTTTCCGTTGCAGGTATTTCCCGACGCTTTTACTAAACGTGAGCTCAATCAACTTGTGTTGAACTGTTACAACCGGGGGTGTACTTGGCATGATACCAACGAAAAACGGGAGGTGAGCTTGTGGGTGGAAGGGAAGGAAGGAATGGACTACGGAGGGAGGAAGGGAGGGAGGGAAAAATATAGGACTAATAGAATAAATGGGGAAAGGAAGGGTTGGAAGGGGAGGGGGGATATTTATAATGAAGAATGGAAAGAATAACAAAGCAGGATAGAAAGTAGAGAATGCGTGTAGTAGACGAAGTAGAATGTGACCATCATGTCTTATATTTAGAAACATGTTGGTGAGTGTGCGTACTCCCAAATAGATTGTGTTCATTCCCAATGCAAGCAGAAGTTCCTACGTTCTCATCTGGTTGAACATTTAAAAGACGAATGTGAATATCGGAATGTGAAATGTCAGTATTGCAGAAAAGATGTTCCATTTGCGTCGAAAAAGGTAACTACTTAACATAAAAGCCCACTTTTCGGCGTTTCAAATCAATATAATACGTTGCTTCTCGTGTACGATCTTTCACATAAAACAAGTTTTTCACTTCGCGCTGTCTGTATTTGAGACTTGGCAGATTAGCATTAGTTTATGCTTCAACATTTCACTTCTTCGCCTATGCTGCTCCTCCTTTGTTTCCTTTACATGATATTTCCTTTTTGTGGCTATTACAGGCGACTTGATGCCCTTCAAACCTGGCCATTTCAGAAAATTCACGATGCTCTGGATCAAGGTAATGGAGATCACATGATCGATTTCTTCCGATCTCAAAGTTCATCTTTCCAACGCCCGAAGTCGCTGATGAAATATCGCTTTTTCTTCCCCTTTTCTTCCCTTGCCCTTTTCTTTATCAAACTTGATGTTCTTCTTTCCTGTTATCTGTTTTGTCGATCCTATTGTTTGACTGGAAGTCAGCTGCTCCCGTGATCTTAGGATGCCTCCAAAGAACAGCTATTTCAGCTTATATGTTCTATGTCGGTATATATGAAGCTTGTTAGTTTCATGATGGATGCAGTATCTCATTTGTCGTTGTTTTTGTTATCATGTGTTGAACTTTATTATTTTTATGCATTTTTGTCTTGTCTTTCTTTTTTCTCCTTTCCTTTGCTCAGAATATTGATCCATGCTTCTTTATGAAAATAATTCTTTTTCTGCCTTTTGATGCCTCAGCCAAAATACGTAAAAAAAGAGAAATATTTTCTTCATTTCTTGTATTGGGATTTTCGGTGATGCAAAGACAATGGAATTATTTCAACCATTTCTTATTGTTTCTTTTAGTTTTCAAAGGGCTGCTGCTGCTCAGCTTCTTCTTTCTTTTGATTTATGCATGCTCAGTGACTATATGCCCTTCCTTCCATTTCAGAAGAAGTTGAGTTTCTTCCTTTTTCATGCTTCTGATCCCTCTTTCATCAACGCGTCTGATGTACCCTGCCTGTTGTTGTACTTGAATAATCGTCAATATTATGTTATGTTCCCTTTGTAGATTTCGCGTTGTCTTCTCCTATTTCCCTTTGCTGTGACTGTATGTGCTATCTCGCCTGAACAATTCATGTTGTCAAATGATCATAGATATCGATACCTTTTTTTTCATTGATGTCTTCTTTGTCTTCATCCCTTCATTTATTGCTCTACCAGTTTGTTTATTTTTTGTCCTCTTTGGATGTGCTGCATGGAAGAATGCATTTTTATTTCTTCTTCTAATACTGTTTCCTGACTCTTCTTTTGTCCACTGTCAATCTCTTCTTCTTCTTCTGTTTTAATGTTCTCTGCCTTTCTTGATTTCATCCCTTAGTTGTTCTGCAATATCGATTCCCTTTTCTTTCTCACTATCTCGCACTTTTTCCAGTTCATGCAAAGTTTCCTTTCTTTTTCCTTTCTCTGTTTTGACGTTTCTTTCTTTCTTCCTTCTGTCAGCTTTCCGACTCGTTTCTTCATGCCCAGAATAATGTTCAGTTTCTCTACCTGTTTGACGTTTCGCAACTTTATGCTTTTCTGTTCGATTGTTTTGTTCACTTTGGTGTTGCTTCTTTCCAGAAAGCCTTCGAAAGTCCAGAAAAATATGGGTATTTACTCTTCTATCAACGCTCTCTTTCGGCTTTCCATCTGAAGACTGAATCTTTTTCAACTTCTTTTCATTCAGCTAATTCACAACACTTCTGGAAATTCGTTGCGAAGTTCAAAAGTTCATAATGACATAGTTTGTTTTAAAGCAAACCTCTGATTGTTGCCTGAGAAAAAAGCAGCCAATCATGCAAATGCTCAGTTTACAAAACCGGTTTCTTGTAAATTTTCATTATGAACAATGAATTTCCACGGAAGTTCCTATAACTATTGTAATGTATGATCCTTCATCGTCTTGATAACGAATTTAATGTTGCCCACGTTTAGATGATGAGTGTAGGGATGAAGGTGCTAGGTAATCGGAAGGTTCTCTCCCACCGTCCTTCTTTAACTTTGCGTTACCGCCTTTTTCTTCCACCTTTTCTGCTCTCTCTTTCCACATGCTTCCCAGGCTTTATTCAGCCCTTTTCGCTCATTTGCTTCCAAATTTTTGTTGTCGCTGACTGCCTTTTCCTTCATTGGTCTCTTTTTTTTTTTGTCAAACTTTTCTTTTGTTTCATGCGTTTCTTCCTTTCTTGCCACGTTTGTTTGTGCTTTTTCACTTTGTCTTTAGAACTTTTTCTTTACTTTCTTCCTGTTTCCTGGGCTTTTAGAGTACCTTTCTTTGCCATTTTCCTTCATAACTATTGCCATTATGTTCTATGAGTTTTGACTTATGGTAATCAGGTTTCAATGATTTTTTCAACCATTGACACTTATTGTTATTTATTTCTTTGGCTGCCCCTTATCTGCTCCTTTCTACAGTGCTCTTTTCCTCTCTTCTTTTTTTTTATTTTTCTTGTTTTGTTGTCATGAGAAGAAGTTACTTCTCTTCAAAATTTCTTCGATGATTTCTTTTTGTTTTCCTCTTTCTTTTCCTCTGATCTGCTCCCTATTTTACCCGCTTCTTCTTCTTACTCCTTCTTCAATAGTGCCTTCCTTCCTTCTTTATTCCTTCTTGTAGAACAGTGTTTCAAAGATTTTTAACCATTGCATTGTTTATTATTAGTTTATGCACCTGCCATCCTCCTCAATTTATATCATGATTATATATTTACTTAAGCCCCCTTTCCCTGAAGCTTCCCCTCTTACAAGTTTGGAGATCCCCTCATAGTTGATGTTCATCTTTCTTCTTCCCCTTTTTCCCAGCTACCTCCTCTTTCACTCTCTTTATGCCTTTTAATTTCTGTTTTATATCAAGAGATTGTCGCTGTTCATGTATGTTCTTCTTCCTTTGTCCTTTTCAGCAAAATGATAACCTCTCCATTATAAAGAGATCTTCCTCAAGATTTAATCGCCCCACCTCACCGCATCTTTCCTCCTTTCTCTTTCTTTCTCATTTCCTGTCGCCTTTTTTGTCTCTCTCCTTCCAATGTCTTAAAATTATCCTTCATGTTTATGCTTCTTTGACTCTCCTTCTCTATCATGGCCACTTAAGTGTGTGCTAATATGAACAGTCCCTATTCCTTTATGACATCCTCACATTGCCCTTTTCTAATTCAATGCCTTTTTTTCACTATATCTTCGATAATTGATGATCCTGTTTAAAATGAATAATTGATGCCCTTTCCTTTCTCTTTTTTTCTTAACTTAATTATGTCCTGCTTTATAAATCCTGATCCTTCTTCTTCCGTTTCACATCCTATACTTCTATCCACTTTTTGACGGATTTTCAGAATCTTCTATCTATCCATTTTTGATACAGCCCCAAAGTCTTTTTCTCCGGATTCTTCCTTTCTTTCTTTTTCTACTTTGATTTCTTTTTGCTTTGTAGATTAGAGTATTTTCTGTTCCTTCCTCTTCCTTCTTTGTTTCTTTTTGTTAAACATCTGTTTTTTGTTATTCCTGTGCAAGTGAAGATAAAGAAGGCAAATATTTCGTTGACGATTGTGGTGTGGATGCAAATGGTCGCAGACTCGCAGTTTTAATGGATTCTTCATCACGCTGCAAAATCCAGTTCACAAGAAATTGTGGAATATTTAGTTGAACATGCTGCTGATCATCATAAACTTATGATGCTGATATGCATGCTGCTGATACCCCCTGCGCTTCCCGGTTGAGTTTGGAATGCAAAAGTTTCGCCGATAAGTTTTGTCGTTTGAAAACAATGTTTGTGACGTCATCTTATGATGTTGTCAAGCCGCCGTCAGAGCGTTGTCAAGGTCAATACCCGAATATATTTCGAGTTTTCGACCTGTTCGACAGTGTATTCGACTTGTTGTAGTTTTCATGATATTGTTTTGATCGGAATTGGTGTTGGTTGTAATAGTGGAGTCAAGCATTCAAATTAAAGTTGTAGAAACGACCCAGAAAAATGGGTAAACTTTTTCGTTCTTCGGAGCAAAATATCAAGCGGCGGATATAAATTTGCAGATTTAGTAGACGATATTGTCAATCGATGCCCTGCGCTAAGTCATCTAAACGTGGCAACGAAAACGACGATTAGAATTCGTTATCAAGACGACAAGGATCATACATTACAGTCGATTTCAACTAACTTTTTCATTCAAATGTCTGAACTTCGTTTCGAACTTCGGAAATTCGTTGCGAAGTTCAAAAGTTCTATAATGTTCATAATGATTCATTCACAAGCCAGTTTGTAAACAAACCCTCTGATTGGTTACTAGAGAAAAAAGCAGCCAATCATGCAAATGCTCAGTTTACAAACCGGTTCTGAATTCATTATGAACTTCGCAACGAATTTCCAAAGTTCGAAATCGACTGTAATGTATGATCTGTGGTATGATCCTTCATCGTCTTGATAACGAATTCTAATGTTGCCCGTTTAGATTCTAACACGTAATCGGCATGCGCAGGGCGCGGGGCATCGATTGACAATATCGTCTACTAAATCTGCAAATTTATATCCGCCAAATTTCTAGAACGAACGAAAAGTTTACACATTTTTATGGAGTCGTTTCTCGAAGAACGAAAAAGTCTAATTGGATAGCAGCTGAATGTTTGACCATTATCTGGGTACAACCACAACCTGGGTGGTTTGATCAAACAACTGGTTGAATATCATGATAACCCGGCTCCATTATTACAACAACACCAATTCCGATCAAACAATATCATGAAAACTGTGATGTTTGTACAACCAACACCAATTCCGATCAAAACAATATCATGAAAACTACAACAAGTTGAATACACTGTCGAACAGGTCGAAAACTCGAAATATATACATTGTTTTCAAACGACAAAACTTATCGGCGAAACTTTTGCATTCCAAACTCAACCGGGAAGCGCAGTATCAATGGTCACAACACTGTGATGTGAATGAGGAAGACAATGGAAATGTTCAGTTGAACATGGAAATGATTTTTACTCAATGGTAGCCCTACATTATACTGCAGAAGTTTCGCTGAAATGATGCTCTCATGTGAAAGAGAAAACGTTGTACACTGAGCTGTAAAATTGCCTTCACTGGATTGAACAATGATTAGTTGTCCACGGACAACCTATAACTATTGAGAAGCCATTGATTGAACAATCTATAACTATTGAGGAGCCATTGAGGAATACGTTATGATGAGTTGTAAGATGAAGGTGCTATGGTAATCGGAAGGTTAACTGACCTTACCACTGATATCCTGATAATAACATTTGCGTGAACCAAGTATGAACATGGAAATATAATTGAGACAGAACTTTCACTTAATGAGCATTTGACAGAGACAGGTTTGACCAGACTTTTGAATTGCAAAGCGTTGCAGAGCAGTTGGAGAGCAGGATCAGAGCAGGATGTGCCAATTTGGAGTTCCCAAAGAGGTCCTCGTGCACAACTAATCTATAGTTATAATGGTAATCTGCTGTGGAAGATTGAAGGTTATTATGATTGAAGGATTAATAATGGAGTGAAAACGTGGAAGGTGAAAGTTATTATGATTGAAGAGATTAATGGAGTAACCTTCTATATAGTTATAATGGTAATCATGTGATGAAGATTGAAGGTTATTATGATTGAAGGATTACCAATGATGAAAACGCCCTGTATTGTGGAAGATTGAAAGTTATTATGTTGAAGGATTAATGGAGTGAAAAGCATAGCATAGTCACATGTGATGAACAATGTTGGGAGCACCAAGTTGATGAACTGTGGGAGCACAGTTCTGTAGAACTGCTGCTGCACACCTTGGACTTGGACTTTTTTTAAATTTTGTTGATGATTGTGGTGTAAACGGTAATGGATATAAATCGTCGTAGTGGATATCTTTGAATGATTTAAGTTACCAGAGTGATTACTGCCTATTACTGCATACGATTGCTTACTGAATTAAACATAAGTTCAAAATATGCAAGTCATGATGCCCAGCTCTGCAGAATGATAACTGCAAACTTACTTTTTTTACAACAGTTCTGAGCAGGGACCTGTATTGCTGAATTCATAAGTTCCAAAAATATAAGTTCAAAATATCTCATGATGCCCAGCTCTCTGCAGAATGATAATTAACTACAAGCTTTTACTTTTAACCAGTTTGAGCAGGGACCTGCAAACTTACTTACTTTTAACAGTTCTACCATTCTGCTGAGGATCAGGGGACAGTGACAAAGACGGTTTCATTCTTAAGCCTGTGTACAACAGGCGGAGGATCTGTATATTGACATCGCACAGAATTTGAGAATCTGCATTGACCCCACAAAGCTGCTATAGTCAAAGGCCGGTTTGTTTTTTTAGAAGACCGTAGTCTTAGGAGTGTCAAAGGGGCCAGATTGCAATGCACATGAGGGTCTGGTACACAGGCCAAACAACAGATTGTAATGTACACTACATTGGGAGTGCCAATACACAGGCTTTAAATTTTAAGACATAGTTTAGAGGCCTTGTAATATGCATTCACGTGAGTCTGTACACAGGCCTAGAGATTTAGAAAGGAACATGAGTCAAAAATTATAGTTGAGTGCCTTAATTGCATGGGTATTCATGTATGACTTGTATGTGTGTGTGTGTGTGTGTGTGTGTGTGTGTGTGTGTGTGTGTGTGTGTGTGTGTGTGTGTGTGTGTGTGTGTGTGTGTGTGTGTGTCTCTTTCACTTTAATTAATGTATGTACACATTTTTGTTCTTTAATAAATACGAAGATCTTTGAAGCTTGATAACAATCACTTGAAAATCAGAAGGTAATAAACTCATCAGCGACAATTTTGTGCCAAATTCAGTAAGAAAAAACGTTATTCTTCTTTTCGAAGTTCCACCAACTGGCAACATGATCGCTTCCTTGATCGTCTCTCGTTTATGAACTGCGTCGTGTATTGTGTATTATTAAAGGATTACCGAATGGTTTCCGTGCAGGATTGCGTGATCCTAACACTTGGGATGTTGCGAGACTTTCTGAAAGCGTAAAAAGACACTTGGTGTTATTTTAGATGAACAACTTAAGTGGGACAAACATAATGAGGAACAAAGTAAAACAATTTCAAAGAACATTGCTTTGTTAAGAAGAGCTAAGTCCTTCGTTCCCAGACATGTTCTTGAGAAAATGTATAATGCTTTCATAATTCCTCATTTTTACTATTGTTCGACTGTATGGTATGATGGCAGTAAAAACAAATTAACTAAGATGTCTAAACTTCATAAGAAAGCGGCACGCGTAATTACCGGTGACTCTTATGATATTCAATCTAACGAAGTATTTCAAAAACTTAATTGGTTACCAATGAACACGTGTTTACAAATTCGAGAGAATATATAGCTACTTTCAAGACATTAACTGGAAATTCGCCTGCGTATCTTACCAAATCATTTAATCGTTGCTCGAATGAAACATACAATTTGAGAAGTAATTTTGACCAATTGTCACTAGCAAAACCTAACACAAAAAATGCTTTTCTTATAGAGTGGCAAAATCGTGGAACAACCTTCCCTTAATTTTAACGCAAAACATCGGTAATCAAACAGCGAACGTATTTAAGACATTGCTCATCAATCACTATAGAAACAACTGTAGTAATTGATGAGTACCCTATGTATGCGGTTGTAATAATAATAAATTAAGTATTTTGTTATATATATTAGTAATAATAATTAATTAGTACTTTGTTGTATTAGTGACTGAGTAGTGTGAAGCCGAGGAGTAGTTAGGCTTCATAATTATTTGTAAATTTTTATATTGTATACACGACCCATTAAAAACCAGCGAATGCTGAATGGCTACCGTGTTTAAATAATGTTATAATACCAGAAAGGAAGCTAGGAAACGCCAGGTATCTTATTTTTAGCTGAGAAAGATTTTCACACAGAATTTTTCTCTCAATCATAGTAAAAGGATGCTGATATTGTGTTTTTCCTTATTACGTTAAAAAATAGAGTGGACAAGATAAGAAAATCTATTTTCTTTTACTCAAGTAGGCGTGCTAAGATTAAATACTTAGTTGAAGAATCAGATAGGCAAAAATTTAGTAAAACCCCTACCCCTGGGAAAACAAGAAAATGAAGCCAATTAAGAAACATATATGCAGTAAAAGACAGAGTTTTTGTAGCCACATCATTTCAATCATTTTAATATAAATCATTGTTAAGGTATTTTTCAGCCCTAAGGCCCTGAATATATATCTCGCCCCGAGGGCCCAAGGCAAACCTCAATAATTATCATATAGTAATAATGTATTTATTTATTAATCTACTGTAGATATACTTTCACTGTTTTCAAAATAAAAATGTAGAAAATAAAGTGGATCTCTAGTTGTGGGCAACAATACAGCACTGTACCTGTGTACCATATGCTGCCAAGTCAGGTACCAGGGGCGTGCTTCTTGGTAACTGGGCCTTCAAGATGATGGAAACCTCTAAGTGACTGTAAATACAGTGCATGCGATAATTTATAGAATACATGTCAATGGTGTCAAAAAGCATTCTATTATAGTCTAAGCCCCCCTTAGAAACCTTATGAATGTCATGTCTGTAATAAAATATATAATTATGATTCTAGCAAACATGCCAAACTAGAAACAACACTCTTCATGTGAATATGATGTTTGTAGCAAAAGATTTTCTACATCAAGCAATTTAGTATCACATAAAAGAGCACATACTGGAGACAAACCTTATGAATGTGATGTTTGTAGAAAGATATTTAGATATTCATCAACAAATATTTTGGCAAGACATAAAAGAACACAAACTGGGGACAAACCATATGAATGCAATGTTTGTAATAACATAATAATATGTAATCATATGGTATACATGTAACATGGGTATATATATAGACCTGACTACAATCAAGTGCAAAAGTAATGAGACTTTCCACATTTCCTGCCAGTATTCAAGTTTTTGCCTCCCTCCCCCCATATACAATGTTGAGAATATATTTTTTGCCGACCATTTGCCTTTGTAGCATGTTTACAATATTGTATAAGGGGGGAGGGGGAAAACGACCAGAATGTCTCAATAATTTTTGCACCTGATTGTAGGTCACTAGGCCCCCCTTGTTCAAATTTTGTTTCAGTTGGGGGGAGGGCTGAGGCCCTCTCATATTTTCGCAGATTACATCATATCGTACACTTTTTAAATTTCGATTGATTTCAATGCATGTAAAGACTACAAATGATCCCCTTTCAATGCAAAGTATGCTATTTCTGGCTTAAGATATGGAAATGTATACAAACAAAACTTGCCTGGTTGGTAGTTTGAGTTCAACTTAAGTGATTTAACATCAATTAATGTTGTAAATAGGTTGAAGTTTACTGCCCTAACTGGTACCAAAAAGTAAAAATTACATTTTCCACCTACTTCACCCCTTACAAGACACCCCTTCTCAAACAGTTAGCCTGTAAAAGAGAGCCCCCTCCCATCCCCCCACCACTTATTACAGTTGAAGTATTCAATTCTTGCATCCTATTGGGCTCAGCTGCAGTATCTGCCCATGAGATGATTTTTAGGCCAGAATGGTGGCAAGATTTGTAGATTTGGCAAGATAGTACTTACTACTTATTACTTGGACAATGGTTATCATAAAGGATCATCCCAGTTGGCCAAGTTGGTTCATCTTATATAGGGGTACAAATACTCCAAAAGCTAGGATGCCCTTTCGCCACCAGTGTAAATTATAACAAAAATACCACAAATGTTAATCATAAAAATTTCAGTATGCAGAAGTTGAATTACTGACTTTTTGGGGGAGTTCTTACTTTTCCTGGGGTAATCATTCCCTAGAGATCTGTTTATGGATAGGATGAAGGAGTGATCTTTTTGCCATATCCAACCGTTCCCCTTGATAAAAAAATGATTTAGCTTGCTGCACTACTCTCTTTTTACTTGAGCATAAATATCATAATTATAGTAATATGAGTAGTATGATGTCATAAATTTTAAAACAGAAGGAGCAGTGCTATCTTTGTGAGGAACCCATACTAGAAAACAGGCCTTAAGGAGCCCTAATTTGACAAAGGCTCCAACATTTAAAGGGATCCAGCTCAAGTTTTGTTCCCTCCCCCCCCCTGACATAATAAATGTTTTGGAAAAGTCCAGTGTCAGGGTTTGACCAAAGGATGTTGCACAATTTCTCAATAAGTAAGAAATACTAAGAATTAACAAGTTACCATTTGGAATTTTATGTGTGCTATGTATTTTTAAAATGCATATGGGGCTAGTGCATACTACTTGCAACCTACACCATTGACCAGCTGTGGAACCAGATTTTTCATGATTCAGTTGCAGTAGTAAAGAAATAATGCCAATTTTATCTCCATAAGGCCGTGGGTACAATGTTAGCACCCTCTTGAATAATTTTGCCCCAGTTAAAATGTAAAGCAAAAACCACCAAGCCTTTTTGCTCATGTAACAATAAAAACATAGATTGTCAATCATGTCTGATTTTAATACTGTATATTATAAAATGTACAAAACTCAAGTAAAATTTCTAGAGTTTATAGACAGAAAATAGTAAACGAGGGCACAATAGGACGCATTTGTTTGTAATTATTTTTACGCTTTGTGGTAATTGAAATAATATATATAACTAGACTATAAATACCGTTTACAAATCGCAACTATGATTGAGAGAAAAATTCTGTGTGAAAATCTTTTCTCAGCTAAGAATAAGATACCTGGCGTTTCCTGTCCGTTCTGGTATTATAACATGTAGTATATAAAGTACTTTGAAGCAAAAAGAACAAAAAACAACAGTAGAAAACAGAATATAGAATTAAATCAGTTAATCCACTCCTTAGCTGGGCGCCATATTGAATTTTGCGGGAAAGGCCTGGGCACTAGGAGTTCAATGTGCAAACACGTGCATTTGTTTACAACATCGTATTATCACGTGGTGTTATTGACAAGCCTGTGTCGAAACATTTTTAAACGTTGTTTACACAAACGCCAAGGTTGACCATTTCGCTTTGAATTTCGGCTGCATATATGCTTGGCTTCGTTATTTTTGAGTACTCCACGAATTCAACCACTGCTGGTGTACTGACGCTTCTTTGTTTTACCCCTTGGCCCTTGCCCGGGTATCAATGTTCCTCTTTCAACAAATTTATTTATTATGTTTGAGACCGTTTGTTTGGACAATAATAACTGTCTCGCAATTTCTGTTTGATTACAGCCTGTGGACCACAGAGCAATAATCTTTTCTCTTTTGGCTGGAGAGAGTGGCGTTGAACTGTGACGGTGAATATTCGCCATTTTGATTGAATATTCCAAAGCAGGCAAAGAATAAGGAATGTATAGACTATAGTATTACTCTGTGCAGGTTCGTCTGCAAATTTGCAATTAGCAAATAGCAATTTACCTCGACAGTTGGAAATTGCGCGACACAAATGTCAATCAAAATTGCAAAATTGTATATCATTATAGCAATGTTAAGGTCAAAGGCGAACCGGATTTGACTGTAAATACATTTTTCGTTTGTTTATTTATAGTCGTAAGTGGATTGACATACTTGGATTTATATTTATCGTTTTTACTATATTTTTACCGCTAAAGTAAAGAAGTAACAACTTGAAAATACCTGGAATATGGTAAGGGTGATTTTAAAATGCTTCTTGTTAAAAAGTGAGCGCCATCGCCGCCATGTTGATGTATAAATCACTTTATATGACAGGCGCCAAAAATCATGTTTTTTGAAGACATTTATTCCATCTATGTGTTTTTATAAATTGTATATACTAGAATTTACATTTTACATTAGCTTTTTAAAAACAGTATAGTCAGAACTAACATACTTTTTACATTTTGTATACTTTAGAAATTATTGTAAATACGCAATTCACCCTTTTCGGCTGCTATGTGATGATTTATTAAAATATCTATCTAATTTTAGTTTTGGTTTCCTCCTGTAGTAACACTGGACCAATAAGCTAGAACAGTTTAGAACTGTTAAAGTCAATCCTGGCGGGAGGGGCAGCGGGGGGGGGGGGGACACACAGGGCCTGGGGATTTTCAAAGGGGCCTGGAAAAGTTGAGTAAGCATGTGTTCATACCAAAGTGCCTGTGTACGAGGTTGAGGGGGACCCACATTCCCCAACCTGCCCTATGACTGGGTCTGGCGGGCCTTGCTGTTGTTGTATTGGACAAGTTTTGATTTTTTTATTACCACTATGTTTTCAAATCTATAGTTGGAATTACTCAAGAATTTCATTGAGCTACTGTGGAATATGTTCTGTCATATTGCTATGGTGGTCGGAAGGCTTTACCTGGTGGGTAAAGTAAGGGAGCTTACCACTGAAAGCAGCAGTTTACGTAAACTAAATATGGGCTTGGAATGGGAACTGAGAGAGAAATACTCGGAAATTGAACAGATGCTCAGCAGGATGGACCCAATGGAGGCATCTCTTGCTCTCAATACAGTGAAAATTGCTGATTTGGAGTCCCAAATGGGTCCATGTGCACAACAACTTATCCATAGTTATAATGGTACCCTGCTTTGGAAGATTGACAGCTACCAGAGGAAGCGACAGGATGCTATTAATGGAGTGAAGACGGCCTTGTATTCTCCACATTTCTACAGCGCTCAGTTTGGGTATAAAATGTGTGCTAAGATTTACATGAATGGGGATGGATTTGGAAAAGGATCTCATTTGTCTTTGTTTTTTGTTGTCATGAGAGGTGAGTTTGAACTCTAATGATTTGTTTAGTAAATTTATGATGGAATTTGTTTGTGGAAAACATTGTGTTTATTTATTTTGCAACGTTTTGCTTGTAAGCCAGAATATTGATCAGTGCAAACTAATGCTTATAATTTCCACTTAAACCATATCTTACCCAAATATCTCCTTGTTTCCTTAGCATTAATTAGAGTGTCCTTGCATAAATGCCAAAATACGTAAAAAAGGAAAATTATGGGTGACTGGATAGTGGGTAGCATGGAGAACAGTGGGATTTTCAAAACAATGAAAAGACAATGGAATTATTTCAACCATTGGATGGCACTTATTGTTATGCTATTAGTTTATGCAAAGGGCTGCTATGCTGCTCACAATAATGCTCTAATTTATCATGATTATTTTTTGTGGCTATTAAAAGGTGACTATGATGCCCTTCAAACCTGGCCATTTCAGAAGAAGATTACAATGATGCTCTTGGATCAAGGTAATGGAGATCACATGATCGATGCATTTCATTCCGACCCACAAAGTTCATCTTTCCAACGCCCGAAGTCTGATATGAATATCGCTTCAGGTTCTCCACTCTTTATGCCTCTTGATAGCTTGAATAATCGTCAGTATATCAAAGACGATGTCATGTTCATTAAAATTATTGTGGATTAAGTGCAGTCAGAGATATATTGACATTCTATTACATCCCCATCTTGATATGATGGTCACAACAGTTACAACTATGGTATAAACTGTCAGCTGCAACTTATGGTTTAGTTCAGTTTTGTATATATTATGGGGAAATAGTTCTAAGATTGACTTTAGTTTAGTTAAAGTTGACAATTATCTACATAATCTTGTGGCTTTGCTGAGCAAAAATAGGACAAGGGATGATTGGTTGTATTGAAATAAGACAAAACAAAAATCCAGGACCAGCCAAGTTGATTGGTTTATTGATTGATTGATCGATTCATTCATTCATTTACAGGTTGATTGAATGGTTGATAAAATTTATTGAATGGGCTACGTCATTTCAATAGTCACTTCAATATTCAATGTCTGATTAATAGTCCACGTTTTTAAGATGTTTTCATTTTTTATTTCTTATAACTTATTTCAATACATAAAAATCCTACCTATTGGCATTGCTCTCTATTTGTTGTGGGATATATACGTATGTGATGCCAAAATTGCATCGGCATGATTGGTTTTTACTGCACGGGTTACACGTAGTGGTGTTATTTAGATGCTGGGTTTAATAAATTAATAGTATTTTTTACATGAGCAGTTTGCATGAAATTTGTTAATGCATGCATGGTTAAACTAAAAGTACAAAATCGTAAGCTAAAAGATAAGACTCTGTACCATCTTTGGAACGAGTGACTAAAATGCACTTAATTATAAGTACTTATATGCTATTTTTCGATTAAAAACTCATGTGGAAAAATGTCAATGTATAATAAACTCTGTTTTAAAATGTGTACCTACGAATAAACCGGGGAATAAATGACCGATCGAGGGGGTGTTCATATCGGAGAAAGTGTCAAATCTAAACGAACTGGAAAAGTTTAAAAACTTTTATTTTTGTTATTGTTTGTTTAGGGGAAATGCACTTTAACCCAAATTTAACCAAAATAGGGTGAAATTCTAACCAATTTCAAGCACACTATAGTGATGGTTAATTAATACTATACTTATCCGTTGTCTGAGTGTTGCAATAGTTCAATAGTTCAAGTTCATTATGAGATATCAATCTGTTGTCCGTACCGTATAAAGTAAATTCCTTCGAAGTTCCATGTCGTTGTCTTCTTTATATATCAGCGCGTTATAGCGTCGTCTTATCAGCTATGGATCCTTCTATGGATGTTTCTCTGACCAACCACTAAACCACATTCATATCCTTTGACGTATATAGCTCGCGGTTAGGCATTGTTTGTAATTAAGTATTTCCTTTCGTGCATCTAAGGTTAACTATATTAAACTATAAGGTACAATTATATATTTATATCTAAAGTAAATTATCAAAGTGAAATAATTCTATAATCTATATTATATATATGATATGGTGTCATTATGTAATAATCCCAACAGTCTTGCTAAAAAGCTTAACCAGGAAATTTTAACCAGCGTTTTATAGAGTGCTATTAGCATGGACATAGCCTTCCGTGGTAGGTTTTTGCAATGTTGGACTAGCAGTTTTCTCAACAGAACAGCAGAACGCGAACGCGGTCGTCTTGACGGCCAAACGTCTGGACAAACGAGGCATCAAAATTGACATAAATTCACACAAGACGTCCAAGTACTCTTATGGTAGCTATGCCTATGGCAGTTATATGGTTATATCATAGAATAGGGAATGACTAGAAGGGCCACTTGAGGCCGAACCTTTGAAGTTTTTGACGCTGCGCATGTCGCATTACGCATGTTCATTACCATTATTCTAGCCAGTCAATTGCATTTTCTGACCAATAAACACGCTGAACTGGCTGGTCCGCCATTATTCTGGCCAGATAACTGCATAAAAATAGGGTGTCACGTTGCACTGTTGAGTGGCCTTTCTGGTCATTTCCTATTCTGTGGTTATCTCGAGAAAACACGCCCACGTTGGATTTGTCATGAATCATGATATGATGAAGTCAGCACTTTAGTTTTATCTTTGCAGAGCGAATCAGTGCTGTTCAAATCAAGAATTCTTGCAACTAAAGCCAAGGACACTTTTTTACCTAATTTGGAATAATTGGATCAAATTTCAAAGTCTACAAAAAAGTAAGTTTCCTATTACTGAGTAATGGTAATACGATTCCTGCCAGGGACCTATAGTTGCATTTTTCGCAGCTGTTCCTGGTTAGGTCTAATAAATGTATATAATTTACACTCAATAATTTTCCATCTACAAAACCCTTCAATTATTATTCAATTGAGTGAGATGCCAACAAAATCTTGATATTTACCCACGTATTTTAATATATAGATTTGAATGATTTTTGAAAATGTCAAAAGTATGTTGGAAAAAGTTATAATTTACCATTCTGTAAAACTGTTTTTGTCGAGGTACTTACACAAGTGGCAAAACAAAGTTCCTTAGTCTAAATTGATATTCGGTGCTTCGCCCTTTCCCACACCTCGCCTAAACTGCCTTCGCCTCAACCCCCAAGCCCTTAAAACCGCCAGCTGCACAGGCTAATGGTCAACTGGCAGATGTAGTTTAATTATCTTGCTTCAATAAGTGTCAACAGTTCGTAGGTTCTATCTGCTTTCTCCTAACACTTATTCAAATGCACCAATCGAGGAGTTTTGTAAGATTGTTATATGATATGTTCGACCTTTGCTTGGGTTTTGAAAATACATTTCCTGAAACTATATATTTAGAATCAGTTGATTGTTTTGTTTTGTGAAAACTGAACAACACCATATATGTGAGCCTTGATTTCGGCGGATATTTATTGCTACGAATAACATATTAGTTAATGAGGTAGTAATGCCACGACACAACGACGGCCAAGTGCAATTGCCAACTCTAAAACGAGGTAATTGTTTCTCGTTAAGACAGACGGGAAATGGACTGGAGGGGGAGTGGACGACAATACTGGTGGGAATGAACAATGTCAATGCGGGAAATTCAATTATTACTTTGTCTTTGGCATTAACTGATTAAGTGTTCCGATGAACTATTCCATAAAAGGTTTTTGGCCCTGAAAAAATGTTTGATTACTTTACCCCTTATACTTTGATTATGCTTAATAGTTTTAGAATGTTATTCTATATGTTTTGGTTCAAATTACTGTCATTTTCATATTATTAGTGCAAATACTAGGAAACGAGTCAAAATAGAAAAAACGAGATCCCAACATAACAGTGCAGTCAGAGACTGCATACCTCCACCAGCAAATTTAGTCAAGTATTCGTGCATAAATTTATTTATTTACTTTGTAACCATATAATACTAAGAAGTTTATACATGCATGGTTGAAGGTGTGGTCAACAGGACATTACGGAATAGACATAAATTAATGACAAGGACAATACACTATTTACATATTAAAGAAAAACTTTAGAAACAACAGCTTAAATTGTAAGAACGGCATTTACAGCAAAATGTTTTCCATCTGCGCATTCTGTTTACATCGAAAGTAGAGCCTAATTTAGAAGAAGAGTAAGTATGAAATTATACATACACTGAATTATACATTCAGTACTTTTCAACCCGGAAAAACAAGACAAACTTTTGTAAATTTCTTGTCCAATTTTCATCCAAATTGAACCATCATCATCCGAAATTTACTCGATATGTCCTTGTGGCCTATGGCCGTTAGCTACACACATTTTGATTTTTTGAGTTGTCATGCTACCAGACAAACACACACACACAAACAAACCCACGTAGAAACATAACCTCCTGGCGGAGGTAATAAATGAGTATAGAACGATAAACTTACTGTATATATTACTCCAGTTACATATATATAGAGATATTATAGAGAGCCACTGCACATGTATAGTTAAACTACTCCTGAGTTAAACGTGATAGGAAGTTAAGTGTACGTGATCTGCGTGTAGATTTTTTCTTCACCTACTTTTAGAGTTTGGATACGTAACATATACGCCAGTAAAATCTGACTATTTTTTTACTAAACTAAACACGAAAATATCATTTATAGACTTAGTTTTTTGTACGGTGATTGCAGTTTTCTTGAAAAATTGTTCATACTGTCGGCTTTAAGGTTGTATATAAACGTATTACTGTGTCTGTGGGTGTTTCTTATATACGGCGGTTGACTGTTGTGTAAAACTACCTGAAAAATACAATATAACTTCCAGACGAAGGGCCTTCGCTCGAAACGTCGAAGTTCTTATTGTATTCCTCAGGTAGTTTTACACAACAGTCAACCGCCGTATATTTGCTACACTCTACCCACACTGGCACCGCACGTTCGTGTTTATATATAATTATGCATTTATAAGCATATAAGTTTTCTACACGTCATCGTTTGATCGTTTGATTCAGATAAAAGAGTCTTCCAAGTTGCAATAGTTAAAACCTAAACGCGCGAATTTTATTGAAATTGACAGGTTAGTATGGATAAAACAATATTCAGGATGATCAAATGATTTATATAACTATGAGCCAAAAATATATAAGTATATAATGTATAACAATCGTTGAATATGGTATTGAATGCTGACTATTGAAACTACTATGTGATAATTAGGGACAACTTTTAACGTTTACGATGTGCTACTGCCTATTTTGGGGCATTTAAGCCAAGCCATTTAAACGAGTTATATAGCTAAGAATTGTCGACATTTTTTTTATTTTTTTTATTGGTTTTTTCCCATGTACAATAAATTTACTAAAATATTACAATAATTTCTAAAAATCTTGGGCTAGAGACCTACTAGAAATCTTAGCAGACTTTTTATTTAGGCCCCTAGTTATGTTCAATTGTGTTAGAGATTACATAATCAATTATTTACAGTCAATTGATAAATATGGAAAAACCAGAATAATATTTACAAGAATACATATATATACAAGAAAGAAAAAGAAGGTGGAAGTGTTCTCATTATACAAGTGAATACTATAGTATTGTAGATGTATTTAAATTTTTATATATCATAAACATATAATGTGTTTTATGGTTTGTCTTATATATTAACTGGAGTTGTGTGTAGCAAAAAATGTTGCTTAATTTGCTTTTTGAAGATGTTGTAGGAGTTTATCCCATTAAGTTTTGTTTCTAACGAATTCCATACATCAACTCCTTTATTTGAGAGAGTGTGTTCTACATAATTTGTCCTATTGTAACAGAAGTTTTGATGCATTTCTAGTGTTATATTCATGAATTTGGTTGTTTTTTAGAAAGTTTTTTTTTTTTAAATCTGGTGAATTACCAAGGTGGTGGTATCGAAACATAAATAAGGCAGTTAAATAGTCATTTATTTTGAAGATGTCTAGGATATTTAATTCTTTGAAAATTGGCTCACTATGTTCTAAATAAGATTTGAATGTCATTAGGCGTACAATTTTTTTTTGTGTATTCATTATTTTTTGAATTCGACTTTTGTAAGTATTACCCCATGATAGGTTGCCATATATCAAGTATGGATAGACTAACGCATAATATATTAGTTTTAAGGCATTTCGGTTTATGAAATGTCGTACTTTAGCTATTGTACCAGCAGCTCTAATTATTTTCTTAGTTACCTTAGTTATATGTTCTTTCCAGGTCAAACATTCGTCTATGATAATGCCAAGGAAGGTTGTACTTTTAACTTGTTCAATATCTTTGCCATTTATACTAATTTTTATGGTTTGTTTCGGTTTTTTATTTGAAGATCTGAATAAAATTACTTTTGTTTTAGTAGTGTTTAGAGTTAATTTATTTACATTTAACCATTCAGCGACTTTATCAATTTCTGTTTGTATAGTGTTATTGAGTGTCTCTAGACACTTGTTACTGTAAAATATATTAGTGTCATCTGCAAATAATATAAAAGAAGCTAATTTACTGCAATTTTCAATATCATTTATATAGAGCAGAAATAGAATTGGTCCAAGAATTGACCCCTGTGGGACGCCACTTCTAATTACCATTTCTTTTGACTTAACTTGGTTGTATTTAACCATTTGTTTTCTGTTCTTTAAATAATCTTGAAACCATAATTGAGCTATTCCCCGTATACCATAGTGTTCAAGTTTTTGGATCAGAATCTTGTGATTAATTGTGTCAAACGTTTTTGACAAGTCGAGGAAAATACCTATTGTGTATTCTCCCTTATCGATTGCTTTAGAAATACTGTCAACAAGCTAAGTTTAATGATTGTAAGCTCGGTGGATCTATTTTTCCTAAAGCCATACTGATTCTGTGTTAATATGTTATTTTTTTCTATGTGGTTAATTAATCTCTGATACATAAGCTTTTCTAACAATTTAGAAAAACAAGTGAGAACAGATATGGGTCGATAATTCTTAAATTCATTTTTTTCGTTTGCTTTAAAAATGGGGGTAACTAGAGCTATTTTTAGATCATCAGGAATAATCCCAGTGAGGAAGGTCAAGTTGAATATGTGTGAAAGTGGTTCAGAAATTTCTGTAGCAATTGTCTTAATAACTTGTGAACTTATACCATCATACCCAGGGCATTTTTTGGAAATCAAATTGTTTATCTCATTTTCTAATTCATATTTTGTAATTGGTCTAATAAAGAAGCTATTTTTACAGCTGTTAGAAAGGTATTTATCAAAGGTTGTTTTGCTATTCGGTAGTTTTTTTGCTAGTCCTGGGCCAATATTTACAAAATAGTCATTAAATCTATTTGCTATTGTGTTTGGATCAATTATTTTTTCTCCAGGGATGTTTCCATTAAATTCTTTTGGTAACATCCTACTTGTCTTATTTTGATTCATAATTTCATTTAATGTATTCCATAATACCTTTGTATCATGTTTATATTTTATTAACTTTTCTTCATAATATTTCTTTTTTGCTAATTTTATTACATGATTTAATTTATTTTTATACTGTTTGTATGTTTTTTCGTTTTTTAAGATAGGGTAATGTAGGTATTTTTTATATAACTTGTTCTTTTTTGTAACTGATTTTGCGATACTTCTTGTCATCCATGGACTTCGATTTTTGTCAATATTTCTTTTTACTACTTTCTTTGTTAATGGAAAGTTTTTTTCATAGGCTGTTGAAAATAAGTTAAAAAATTCATTGTAGGATTCTGTCGTGTTGTTTTTTGAAAGTACATTTTCCCATGATATATTTTTAATTGTGTTAGTAAATGATTGGACATTTGCGTCATTGATAATCCTTTTACAGGTAAATTCAGTTTTTAAAGTTTTTTCATGGTGTGTATTTGAATTTTGTATATGAAATATTGGTAAATGATCAGAGACATCGCAAAAAATTAACCCATTTGTGCTTGATTCTATTGTTTCTATGTCATTAGTAAAAATATTGTCAATTAGAGTAGCCGTATGCTGTGTGATCCTTGTTGGTCTTAGCACAAGTGGAATATATGATGACGTGGAACAGTTGTTCAAGAAATCTGATAGCATAATCACAAGATTCTGATTTTAATAGATCAATATTGAAATCTCCCATGAGATAGCATAATTTATTTTCTTTGTCTATTTGTCCCAGTATTTGGTTCATTTCAGTTTCAAATGAATCAATTTTATTATTTGGTGGCCTATAAATTACACCTACTATAATATTTTTACCAACAGCTGTTATAATTTCAATAAAGACTGTTTCAATTATATTTTCAACGCTTGTGTTTAAATCAGTGCGTATTTTATATTTTAATTCATTTGCGATGTAAATACCTACTCCTCCTCCAGTTTTTGTTGATCTGTTCACATTTACAAAATCATAATTTTCTAATTTGAAAAGGTCTTCATTAGTTTCATTTAGCCAAGTTCCTGTTAAACCTATTAACTGGAATGGTTTATTTAATGAATGTATTAATTGTTTGAAGGAGTCAAATTTATTAATTATACTTCTAATATTTAAGTGCATTATCGAAAAATTATTTAGATTTTCTTTATTTATTTGTTCCTTAAAATCATTTGGTAGGTAATATTCACAGTTTATTTTTGATGATTTATCGAGATTTGCGTTGTTTTCAGATAGCGCTATATTATTACTCGTGTCGAAAGGGTTGAATTTCAAATGCCTTAGTCTATCCATTTCGTCTTCACTGATATTGTTTCCGTTTGCGACAGTAAATTCATAGTCTAAATCATCCAGTGTTTGAAAAGGTAAAGAATTAGCTAAGCAATGTTGGCACAAATCAATTGTAGTGTTATCTTTGTTGGGGTTGAAAGATTTTGTGCATGCCGGCACAGCGTGAAACCATTTGCTACATGTGAGACATTCAATAGATTTTTGTGTTTTTTGAATAGTTTTGAAGCAAGTAGAACATTTCTTCTTGTGCTCATTGTTAAGAGTGGTCATTGCCATTGGAAAGGTTTATAGTGCAATATTTGAGATGTGAAATAAACTATGTTTAGTTGGTGAATATAGACTACGTTATATAGACTATCAGGTTTCAAATTTTCATTGAGGTTGCATTTATTTAGTTGGCTTGTTAATACAGTATAGTTTGATAAAGAAAAATGATTCTGTACACCGAGATTAAGAATATATGTTAAAACTGTATCATTGTTCTTTAATATTTAAATACTTTGAACTAAATATAATTTAACAATGTTTTGGTTGAGCGAACAAATAACTTCTGTTATGCGACTAAATATCACTATAGTATAGCATGTAAAATATTGATAATATTGTATTTCAGTATATAAAGTGCTGTTGAGTATTGTACAATACCATGGCTTTATTTTGCTTACTTCGTATGGGAAAATACCGTTTTCCACCATTTGTATTGAAATTCTCGAAGAATAACTGCAGTCAAATAGAGCCGAAGCCAAAGGGCAAGTTTGACAAAAAAATTTCCATATATGACTATGTGGTTATATTTGTGGTCATTTTGACTTTTTGTGGTTTTAATACATATATCAGTGAGTTTCAATGACCATGTCAATGTAATATGGGGTTGGCTTGGGTACGTTTATCGTAGACCTTGATACTTGAGCTTTTTGTCACGATAGATCGCAGTATTTTCTCCAAAATAGAATAACAATGTTAAAATCTTTTATTAATTTAAATCCATATGATTATGATTTATTAAGCGAGAAGACCGTATTCTGTCATTTCAGGCAGTAATTTTCGAGTGTTATACCTTTATAAGTAATATATACAAACCGCGCGAGAGGTCTTTATCCGATTTAAAACATCGAGGCGCAGCCGAGTGTTTTAGATCTGATAAAGGCCGAACTGCAAGGTTTGTATATGACTTCTAAAATGACTCTCGTTTTGTACGCTCACTGGCGTTGGAATTTTGAAGATTGATGTTATCTACGCTGTAAAAATTGAAGAAGAAAATTTGAGCAAGTCTATATCAAATATATAGATCCGCCACGGGTCATGAGTTTCCTTTGTATTTTGCTTATGAATAATTAATGAATTTTATAAATATATATACAACATGACTCATGGAGTTGGTAGAAATATCATTGAAAATTCTTATTCGATGTGCTACCTTGGCACACAGCGTGCGTCAGAAATGGTGCAATTGACCAATCATAAAGAAGCAGGAAGTGAAAAAAATATGATCAATTACACGAAGTTGCACAAACCGACAAACGTCTCAAATGAATTGGTTCGTGTGAGCAAATGAATTGGTTTTAGTCCGATTTTAGTGCAGGGATCTCAGTTACAAACATATATATGGTAAATAGAGTGTTGTTATGTTTTATTGCTTACTGAACTTATGCCCATGCAAGACCAGTAGCATGCAGTAACAACTTTAATACAAATTTCTACAATAATTCTGGTGAGTTGGACGTTTTTATTAGATATTTGCATTGTAGGCTTCGCTACGATAAATTTGGTTGTAAAGTATAACAAAACAGTAGTTAGCGTGCAGTGAAAGTTAATTCCTGCAGCCTTGCAAATTTTTGACAGTTACAGGTTACAGTCAAGGTCAGATTGACGTTTCAATTTTCAAATCTGGAAGAAAATCACCTGGCTTGCGAGATTGATTTGGAATTGGAGCAAACTTAATTCAAAGTCTAAAAAAGTAAGTTCTATTTATGACATATTTGATATATAATGATTTGTATCATTTTACATGCGCCAATGATGCGCATGGGGGCATAGATTGCGCAAGCTACGGTAACACCTGCGTTGTTATTTTGTCTAAAATGGCTATAAATTTTAGTGATTCTACAACGGTAAACGCTCACGGTACGATTAAGGCTGAAAAATCGCCCAATTAATATACTATAAAGCATTTAAAACCGCTAGCCACGAAGTACTATTTCCTATCCGAGGAGCTGTGTTTGCAGTAGGGTTCTCAACACGAGGCATTAGTTTGCAACACAGCTTCCGAGGATAGGAAATGGCTTCTCAAACTCATTAAATATTCATTGACGTCGAGGGAATATGACCTTTTGTTGCTTTAGTATAGAAAACGTTAAGTATATGTAGCTATGAAAATATATGCGTGAATCCACCCATAACTTGATTCATTTGTGCATGTGTTTGATGGCGAAACGATTTGGCGAAGCATTGAACGAAGAGGAGGCTTCGAAAAGAATAAAAAATGCAGTGCCAAAGACTACGCAGTATAAAACTCAGTGGGGTATTCGTATATTTGAATCCTGGAAGAGCGAAAGAACCAATGACTACGGGCCGGCAGAAAGCTGCAACTTTGGCCTTGATGTGTCAGTTGTCGAAAGCCTGAAGACAGACATATTAAATATGACTGCCGAAACGTTGAATTTTTGGTTATTCAAGTATGTTCAAGAAGTGAGAGATCGAGATGGAAAACCATACCCAGAGAAAACCATATATCAGCTGATATGTTGTATGAAGCGTTACTACGAAGAAAATGGGAAGGCAGAGATGAACCCGCTAAACAAAGAAAATTACAAGTAAGTAATATTCGACGCAGGCTGTTCATTTACCATTAGTTTCAAAATATAGTTTTCTAATTAGTGTATCCAAATATTGTTGGCAGGTTTCAGGTGTTTCGAAAGGTGTTAGACGCGGAGATGAAAGTTCTCCATGCATGTATAAGCGAACATCATGCGAAAAAAGTAGCCAAGGCAGAGAGAGCAGCCATTACCGTGGAAGAGGAAAAGCAGATGTGGAGTGTCGGTGTTTTGGGTGAGAGCAGTCCGGAGACGTTATTGAACACGTTGTATTTCTATATTGGCAAATTATTTGGCTTAAGGGCTAAAGAACACCGTATTTTGCGTCTGCATAACTTTGTAGTGACCGAAAATGAAGTGTCATTTGTTGAAAATGTAAGCAAAACTTTTCACGGTGGTTTAAAAGATCTGAAGCGAAACCCGAGAAATGTTAAGCATCGTTGCCACGCAGATAATGAGAAAGACCACAAGCATTGTATTGTTAAGCTGTTTAAGAAGTATATAAGCATGGTTAGTCAGCTAAGTAGACGCAACGATGCATTTTACTTTCGGCCATCTAAAATAAGTTACAAATTTGAAGATGCTCCAGTTGGAATTCATAAACTGAACTCCATTTTACCTTCCTTGACGACAGCAGCTGGTCTACAACGAAAAACTGCACATAGCCTTCGTGTTACATGTGCCTCTACGCTTTTTCAGAATAACGTTGAAGAAAAACTTATCCGCGAGCGTACTGGACATATATCGAATGCATTATTTAGGTATGAAAAGCCTAGTGAAGAACAGATTAAGTGTGTTTCAGATTGTCTAGGACCTCCTTTACTAGTCGAAAGTACTGATGATGGTAAAACGACCAAGGCTGAGCCTGTGGCAGCTGAGGAAGACACATTTTTGGACGACGATTTTGATGAATATTTAGCCAGTCTAAATTCTGATGAATTGGCATTATTGGATGCTAAGTGTGACTCTAAGGAGAATAATAATAGTGAACTGCAAAGCAGGAGTATTTTTTTGGACGGCTTATTTTGCAATAGCGACCTAAGTAACGCGACTGTGAATATTAATGTTAATTTGAGTAAGTAGAGTTTGTGATGTTGTGCAAATACAATTAGATACTTTTGGGTGTTTGTCGTTCATAATTTTGTTTTTAATTATTTTTAGTACTATTTATTAGTACTGTGTTCAGTGTGCTTAGAAAAAGCGTTCTAAATACAGATTTGCCAATTTTGTTCTAAATACTGTATTGAGAACAAAGTTTCTAGATACAGTCATTATGCAAATGTTATATTATTTTCCTACTGTTCTCATAAGGAATTTTAATCAGACCGATCTTCCTCTTCTATCCAGATACGGCACGTGACTGATTTCAGCGTGTCTGATTGGACCGAGAGGTCATGAATATTTAATGAGTTTGAGAAGGTTAAATACTACACAACAAATCGCCTATCGGTACTGCCAAGCCGTGAATTTATACAATATAGTCTATCAATATGATATGACACAATGTATTCAACGTTATTTAAACAAACGTTATCATTTTCGTTTATTTAAGATCCTAGCGTGTTGAAATAAAAATTTCACGTATGCCGGTATGTATGATTGTATGTATGTAAGGCTCGATCACTTAGCTAAGTCGCTTAATGCTTACTTGTACTGTACGCGATCACCAAATAAATAGTTCGTCTGACAATAAGACAATTTGTCTGTGTTTAAAATTGAACGCTGCAAACAGGACTTTGAAGCAGTTTCGTAATGACGCACACAAAGACCTTGGGGCCTTGCTGCAAGCTTGGCGCCATACTGTAAATTAACTGTCAAAACCCTCGGTCAAAACACTAAACACTCACATATTTACCAGTTGTGTTTTCTCTTGGCAAAAACCCATTGGATAGTTAGGCCATACTGAGAAACGACCAGAACACATTTCCAATTTTGCAAAAATTTGCTTCAGCAATGCGGTTTCACGCTAAAATATCCATGAAATTTCCGGGGTGTATAATACAAATTATATTTATAGTCTACATGATATAGCCTGCAGTGCAGAGCGGGAATGTACCTACCGCAGTTAAAAGAGATACTGCGATGAGCGATATGAGAGTGTCAAGTGACAAATACTGTATATTTATCAACAGCTATAGTGGCGTGATAGCTAGGACTAATATGATTTGTCATTTGGAAGAAAATAGTGTCCAATTTAATCGTTTCGGTCCATTTGAATCCTGTTTTGTCGAGTGGAACAAATATTGTCCATTAACTATATTATTATGGTATTAAGACCATTTCCTATACTTGTTTTCAACAGATGAAAAAGGAAAAACATTCCAAATGAGTAAATGACCAAACGTGTAGGCGATAATATTGTTTTTAAAACTTACTGAATATAGACAAAGCAATGGCAAACTACATATCAGTGGACAGTGATCAAAAGCCAATATCGACTTTATAGTTGCCATTGTATACAATCACATTTACATACACATTATAAGTCACGAGCAAAGCCAAAGCCCATGCAAAAGCTGTGTTTCAGTCATGCATTTGAGGATATATTCAAGAGCAATCAAATCGGTAAGTGTGCAGTATTGATATTTCAAAAACTACGACCAGCTGACAATTTCAAGATATATTAGAAAACACAGATTCTGAAGAATATTGATCATCTTGAATTAAATCAAGACGAGTTTTTGAGAACGTCGATCCGTATCGACGAACTTTGGCAAAGAAATGACAGTTCGACTGATAATTCGTCAATGACATTGGCGAAAATATGGGTCAGTAGAATGAGCTATTAAAGTAGAATATTGCGGTATTGTACTTAGTTCATTACACTAAGACAGATGATATGTCTTGACGGTTGATCTGTTCCTTGTATAAGCTGGTCATTGTTCGTCTGTTGCTAAGTTAAGCAGTATTGTAAATGTTATCTAAAAAATGTGTAAAGAATATATTTCAACATCTAGAAAACACGGTCAGGATTAGATGCATGAGTCACTGTGACTAAGATGCTATCCGATCAAGTCCAAGATTATCGGTGTATTTAGCTTGGATATAAAAATATTAGTAATATAAATCGTCAGTGGCCAGAGACCGTTCATAGTTGTCGCGATCAGCATAGACTGAAATAATATCGAAAATTTTTACTGAAAACGACGCAAGGATATAAGAAGGTAAAAAACTTTCTCTTAAGAGTCAAGGTTTACGTAGACATGTCTACAAGAATTGTCATATCCTGCTAGTAGAGAAAAGTAGAAAAATGGCTGGCAGATTTGGACAATTAAATGAAGAGGAAATTCAAGTTTTACTTGAAAAAAGTACGCAAAAATGTTCTGTTCATATTCAGAGCTTGTGTGTATATAATATTTTGATATTATATATCCGCCTATTTTGATGAAACAAACACCAAAATGTTGCAAATGATGAGCTCTAGCGGCACACTAGCCTATTGATTGAGCCCCTTGTGAATTTAATGGTATTAAATTATATATGTTCGACCAAAGGCAAAGTCAATAAAATCCACATCAGCTCATAGATTTGTAGGTAAGTGAATACGTTACTTTGAATGTATTCCTATACTAATCTAAACTTTAATCAATAATGTTTGCAAAAATATGTTACAATAATGCCAAAACGCTTCTTTGCCTTTGGTCTGTAAAGTCTGCAATATTTACTGCAGGTTTAGATATTAGCAGGGTGTTGACTGTCGCATAATCATTGTAGCATAACGATTTTAGATTTGGTCGATTGCAAAAGTACTGTATGATAAACCGAATGATTGTTGTCAGTTTGAGGTTATTTCGTAAAGTTTCAAGCTTGTTCTAAGACTAAAGCTTGCATGTTCTTCACTAGTTAGCTAGTCAGGCATGCATGAGAGTATTACAACATTGGCATTAACCGAATTGATATTAGAACAAGACGGGTATCACCGTAATACCGTCATAGAGTTCACTGCATGCAACTGATGCACGTGACCTACCCAAGAACGTGACAGACTCAATTCACGTACAAACGTTCAACAGATTACGTGATATTTTGAAGTAAAATCCGACGACACGTACAAAATAGCAATTACTGTAGTAAGTTAGCCGAGTATTGGATAAGCACAGGATAACTAAAGAATGGTACAGAATCAGCATTACACTTTAGCAGAGGCTATAATTTATTTACAATATAAGAAGAAACCACACTCCAGCGGATAATATCTTATTACTTATGGATATTAAACTATTTGAAACAGAGTCATGGTGTGAAAGGCTGTGGAAATATACATGCACGTATCGACGTTCATATTGTACCTGAAAATGTAGCCAAGAATACACGGTATGTAAACAGATATACACGCTATACTGACAAGAAGAAGAAAGCAAATTGGATTGTAAAGATCGCTTCTTTGGCTATTTGTGTTGAGATGTAGCGGATGAAGGAATTCCTAACCGACGGAGGTACATCAGTCTAACGCTCTCTCTACTGAAAGCAATGGATGCAATGGAACCCCGCTTCTTGTTTGAGGTCATGGCAACGCCAGCTTTACCAGCTACACGAAGGTCAGACGTGTAGAGCTTACAGTCTGTTACCACCATATATAGTTACATTATCGCAGTGGAAACTAAGATACGAACAAATGATAGATAAGTCCATTAGCAATCCTAATTAAGACTACCTTACCTGTAATATGTGTGAACACAAGATATATGGAAATATTGCACGGTACTATATATAGAGGTTGTTTTGCTGAAAGATAGCATCTGTTTAAAGAGACATCGTGGGCGAATCGCTCTTATTGGACGAAGTTTGATGAAAATCAGCATGTACCACCTGCGGCTTAAGGGGAAATCCCTCTGTTTCTTGATAAATCTCTGTCAATAAAAAAATTTTATGATTAAGAAGATAAAAGAAAGCAATGGCGATCTTTCATTACCTGTCCACCACTTGGCATTGTGTTTGCGAAACGTAGTCTTGAAAATGCTCTAGTCTTATGAAGAAACAAATGCTCAGAAACCAGTGAAAGAAGAAGGTGCAGGGTTAATACGCCACTGTTGCACTGAAAAATATTGAAATCAAGAACTCATGATCGAGTTTTTTATCACTGCCTTCGTGGGACTCGCTTATTGGATGAAATTTTATGATTGATATGTGGTATCTGTGGGGGGAAACCCCTCTGTTTCTTCTAATTTTTAAAAATGTGTATTTAACTGGAACAATCATGTCAGGGCAAGTCCCTTTGTAGTTGTTGGCTCAATATGCGATTTCAATTAGGCATGAGTAATTAAATGCCATATATTCAGCGTTAACATACAATGTTATTGGTTGATATTTATGTGACTTCATTGTATGAAAGATGGCTATGAGCTCGTTCCACTACGTTCTGAGGCTTTTACACATATCATCATGAGTTAGATGGCACCACTTACAGTGGAAATTAGGAGAGAAGGGGTTACGTTCGCCATTTTCTGGTTTGATGTGAAGTTCTCACGGGAAAATGCATGTAGAAAGGCAGTTAGTACAAAAACTGTATAGTTAAAGCAGTCAAATTATCCCAGCAGGCGACAGGAACTTAAGTATCCACGCAAGTCAAACATTATCACTTGCAATTATGTGTGTTAAGAAATCTTGTGATTAAACTTGTGATTAATCTTGTTAAGAAAACTTGAAATTATGTGTGTGTGTGGTTGGCTTGGGTACGTTTATCGTAGACCTTGATATTTGAGCTTTTTGTCACGATAGATCGCAGTATTTTCCCCAAAATAGAATAACATGTTAAAATCCTTTATTAAATCTATATGATTATGATTTATTAAGTGAGAAGACTGTATTCTGTCATTTCAGGCAGTAATTTTCGAGTGTTATATCTTTATAAATATATATACAACATGACTCATGCCGAAAAATGTCATATTTTTCGTTTCGATTTTGAAAATAGGCTATCTGTGATACAAGAGGTGAACCGTGAACATAATATATTATGGTTACCGTTCTAATCAACCTGTGCGACTTCGGTCAACCACGCACCTTCTAGCGCAATTAAGCATTAAGTTCACTATTCTTTAAAAAACCATTGCGTTTGGCTCGGCGGAGGAAGAGAGTTGTTAATATGTGGACAGATGGAAGATGATCACTTGAGACGTTCGCTGACCAAATAATTTCTATTGTCTATTGACGAGTAATTTGGTGTGAGAACTTCTCAAGTTCAATATCGTTATTTGTTGTATCCATCATAAATCATAATACTTATAGTACTTTTGAATGTCTTATAAATAACTGTATATATCGTATTGTATTTTTACTTTAGAGAAACCCGAACCATTGATTTTGGCAAGACAACTATTTCCGTGATAAAGGGACTTGTCAAAAGGATTAAAATCTTCAGAAAAAGTTCGAAGAACGCAGTAAGTATAAAATTTGACTTGATTTCTTCAAAGATAGTTATTGATTAAAAATGTTTTTGTCTAAGAATCAAGTGAACCAAGATCTTTGTCCAATTTTGACGCCAGATAATATAAACAATGATTAAAACAGGAATTAGAAACCAACTCCTACGGCTACGTGTGTTAACTATGACATCCGGCAGGGGTTAAAATGACATCCAATGACATCCAATGACATCCGGCATGACATCCTAAAAAATGTTAAAAAATCCGGCATGACATCGTTAAAAAATGCTTGCGAAATGCCGTACGGGGTCGTACGCTCTATAACTAAGTTGGCGTACAGTTGATCGATGTCGACGTACGATTTTCTGAACTATAGTTTTACCCATGTTCTCTGTTGTATATATTTCGTTTTTGTTCGAAACGAGTTTTCAAAACGTTGTTACTCGCGAGTTAAAATGAAATATTTGGTAAGACTAAAAAGCGCTGCAGATAGCGAGATGGAAAAATGATGACGCTAACTCGGACGAGAGAATGCTCGTTATTTGAAGTATTTGTAGGTTAACACAAAGGAGCTGTAGAAAGTGTACGTGATCGTACGTTTCCTTAGATACTTGACGTACGCCAAGCATTTTTCAGCGTACAATCGTACGTCCGTACGCCTATTTTTTAACCCCTGCATCGCTCCATTTGGCCGAAAATTTACCATTAATAACCATTGTTAGGGACTAATCTGTTTTTTTAACCAACTCCAAGAATTATTAATGAATTCGAAAAGTAATAACACTCTTTGCGGACACATCTTGCGGGACCAGTTTCCAATGTCCCGATACAATATGTATTTATTTCCTACTAACTTCCAGACGAAGGGCCTTCGCTCGAAACGTCGAAGTTCTCATTGTGGTCTGTATGGTTGTGCATATTTCGATAAAAACACTTTCAATGATATCTTCAATATTTGTGGTTAGGTCCTCGCGTTTTTTCTGGTTTAATTGCTCTTTAATATATATTCCAACTCCCCCTCCTCTTAGTAAAGATAAAAGATATAAATGTGTGATACTGATATTCGATCTATAGACTATATTACTATGAATAGACTTGTCACCCCCTTGGTATTGAGCACTCTGCGGCATTTGGTGAAGCAAAACACACTTCTACCACACATCACAACACCAGTGGTATCTATTATAGTAAAAACGGAGAAAAAATATAGAAATGTTAGTGCTTATATCCTGATGTCAGGTTAAAGCGCAGGCGTATAGATAATGATAGATCTTGAATTGGGGAATGTCTTGGCAATTGTTGCCATGAAACTATGTTTTGCAGTGAGGCTTACAGCGACAAAACACAAGGAATGTTTTTAATTTGCTTTTGTTAATATGTTTCGCTCTCGTTCCATCTTAGTTCAATGCTTCCATAAAGCTTACATACACTTATACTCAGCTACGTAAGGAAGGGAAGTGTACCTTGCGAAACAAGGTGACCATCTGCAAATATGATTTAAACCAATCACGCGTAGCCAGCGAGTAGGTATCATGACATCGCCAAACATCGTTTGGTATTAATGTCATGGGACTGCTCACAGGCTACTCATTTACTCAAGCGAGGATAAGCGCCAAGCCCAAAGGTAAGAGGGGTATATATGTGTTATATAGCACAGCAAGTACTATAAATGATGAAAAGAATAATTTTCGTTAGTTAGAGCTTATTTTAGACTGAAAATTATCGAGCCTGTTCTTTAATATATATCTCGAGAGTCACTAGAAATATTGTAACATAGCAATCCTGAATTTCGACAGATATTTCAACATGTTTCGACGTGCAATGCCTCGTCAGTCCATATTCATACACCTTGCTCTCACCAAGCGCATGTGGTACAGCAAAGTACAGCTGTACAGCACAGTGACAGCTGCACATCATGACATGCATGAAGTGACATACTGACAAAGGCCAAAGTGCTCAAAATATATATTTTTTCCTTTGAATGGTGCCGGAAGTTCGTTCATTTCCTGCCTATCCCTGGAAAGCAATATATATAATCTCACTTTCGATTTATATAATTCGTTTTCAATTTCATATCTCTGTAAATGTGCAACCATCAGTTTTTAGAAAATTGTATTTTATGCAAAGTTTCCATAAATTTGTGTATAGTGTTTTAATTTTAACCTTGTGCGAGGCTGCTTGCTTTGTACTTCGAGTGCATCTGCTATGTTGAGATATTAAAAATATTGAGTTACAGAATCAGAATATTGTTTATCTTGTATGTTTGAACAGGTAAGTTTTCATGGTCTGGGTTATTTTTACGGTTTTATCATTTCATTCTTGTGAAGGTTCGATCACTCAGCTAAGTCTCTTAATGCTTACTTGTACTGTACGCAATCACCAACGACCAAGAGATCGACAGAAAGTGCTGCACACTGGCACGATTTAGACATTGGCACGATTTAGACTAGAGACGGATGAACTGTCTGTGAACTTGGGCGAAGAATAGATAGTTTGTCTGATAATTTGTTTGTGTTTAAAATTGAACTCGGCAAACAGAACGGATCAACTTCACTCAGCCGAACTTCCGTGCCTAGTTTGGCTTGACGGATGATCCGTCTATATGTGTATAAATACGGCATCAGACAAACTATCAGGAAAATATCAGACATGAGTTGTTTCCAGAACCATTGCTAGTATAGATCACGCTATTCTAACTAGTTTGTCTACATAGTTTTGTCTTTCTACTCTTGTAGAAATCGGGCCTTCAGTTCTACACTCGCTAACATAAAGAACCAGGAAGTAATTAATAACAGTAAGTGATTATAGCTATAAGTTTAGTTAAATAAATGAGAGAGATTTAGTATAATTTGGTTTCTGAAGTTGACCACCATCTGCTGCCCCTTATATAAGTCCTGTCTTATATAAGACGCGAACACACTCGTATAAATGGTCAAATTCTAGTAGGTCGAGACTTAAATAAGAACAGGAGTTCAGGCTGTTCCACAATAAGTCGCGACCTATTAGAATTTGACCATTTATACGAGTGTGTTCGCGTCTTATATAAGACGCGTCTTATGTAAGTCGCGACTTATTTTCACTCGTATAAATGGCACTATTTTTTTCTTTGATTACGGCTTTGATATGGATAACCATGCCTTATAGTATCTTAACGTTAATACACAAATGACTTTTCTCACAGATCAAGTAAAGCTGTGTGTCATGAAACAGACTAAAATATTTACACAGCCCTTCAAGGCTGCTGAACGATGCACCGTTCACTTGCGTGATTTATACATATAATAGAGATGAGTTTAATTATTCACTTTCGTAATAAGGAAGTTCTAGTGCTTTGCAAAGATGACATGGAGCGTAGCTAGGAAAAACAGTTCTGTGTGTATTAAACTTCTTTGTCAGTAAATTATATAATGAAAAGCAAAATTGATTTGTGGTAGGTAATACAGGGCCTTTTTTAACTAATGTACTGGAGGAGCCAAAGCCCCCCCCCAGCCCCCATGTTGCCCCCCCCCCCCCCCCATGGTGGCCCCCCCCCCCAGTAAGCCATTTTGGCCCCCCAGTGAAGGTCCCTTTTGTCCAAAATATAAGCAAAAAAAGGGAAAAAACTTTAGAGGAAAGTTATGGTATTCTCACAACAAAACCTGGCTCTGTTTAGATGGGATATATCAAAAATTGTCCCTGAAAATGCAGGAAATCAAGCCACAGAGACTCAAGAATACAAATATTTCCTGGGGGAGGACCCCCCTTCACCTTCCCACACCTGTAATACACCACCTACTTGTTATGTCCCCTTTCGATGATGCCCCCCCACTAACGATTTCGTAAAAAAGGCCCTGAGCTAATATATATATGTTATTTACCGGCTGGGAGGTCCGTACTGGAAAAATATTTTCCCGAAGTCTCAGAAGCGGCCCGAGACCGAAGGTCGAGGGCCGCTTCTGAGACTGAGGGAAAATATTTTTCCAGTACGGACCGACCAGAACGGTAAATAACGTGTTTATTTTTTCGTGTTTATTTCTTCACTCCTTTGTTTGTTTTGGCGCGAAAAGTTGCGAGAGGTCCGTACTGGTGTGATACGGACCTCGTACTCAGCCAATCAAAAGGCTCTATTTTAGTTACGGACCTGAGTTACGGACCTCAAAAAAAATAAAAGAGCATATTTCTGTTACAAACTATTTTCTGAGAAATCGTATTCTATCTATTTGTATTTAAACTTCGTGCCACAAAGATACATGAATCTTTTTTGATGCGGGTTCGTCGCGTTTGAAATCGAAGTGATATAACGGCAAATGGAATATAACTATTTCTATAATGACGTAATTCGAACTTAGAGGACGACAACGCGACAACGAGAACTCAACCCAATGTTTTATAGAGTTAAGCGTAGAGCGTTGGACTAGCCAATCGATTCCCACTGTGGTCAAGAAAATTTCTGCTTGCGTTTATGGAACCACTCCGAGTAGTGTCATCTAATGTTTAGAGTTTCGTGAAATCTGAATGTGCCGATTTTAACAGCGAAAACAAACATCTAAAACCCTTTCATGGGTTCTCTACCACACTGGGTTCAATGTCACAATGTCGATGTATCGTCGTTCTTGCGCGCATATTAGATGCATGTTCACAGTTTCTCCGTGTTTACTGTGTGGTTTTAACTATTTTAGATTTACTGTATTTTACTTTTCATATTTCATTTCTGCAATTCATCTGAAAAGGAGACTCGTCGCGCAAATCGAAACGCTACTAGTTTGGAGAAACACTGTAAGTATCATTTGTTTTTAACCTTGATGCTCGATAGGTTGATTACAATTTTCGTGAAAGTATCGTTCAAACAAACTGATATCGAATTTGACTGTTTGTGCGACGTTCAACGATACAGCTAGTGTCGAGTGTCGCAGAGGTCAGTGTCAAGACAGTGTTTGCTTATGTGTTATTTAGGATTTGAAAAATAAATAAAAATACTGTATTAGTTTAAAAGTCTAGTTTAGTCTGTGTCAGTAAGGGTTGATTTTTTTGGGTGTTATAACATGTAGTTCGTTTTAATTTTTATCGTATGCTTTAATATTTTATTAGTTTTTGAATATTTGCAAAAAAATGCTTGACTTTGGGTATATAAGTTATTAAGTTTAGAGATTATATATATTCTCGGGCTTTTTGTAAACTGTGTAAGATTGATAAAATCTTTCCATTCAAGACAAGTTTAGGAATACTATATTCAAAGTACTATTAAAATACTTTAGTAAAATTACATCGGTGATTATTGAAAATTCTCAATGCTGATTGGTTGCGCTACCTCGGATTAATACGCGATAATCACCTAAAGCGTTTTTAAGCCGCTTTTATCGTAAATATTCAATTTAAATATCTTTGAAATGTGCATTTTTTATTTTTTTCCAAATATTAATCACATGTAATTTTACTAAAACAATTATTCACCTCAGGCTCGATGAATATCGGAGAATAAAAACCTCGACTTCGTCTCGGTTTTTATTCACCGATATTCACCTCGCCTTCGGCGAATAATTGTTAAATATTTTTAGGAATACGGTATTAATATATTCAAACACATTGGGAAAGCCCCCGGGGAAAACCCCTTATTCGGCTTGTGCCAGTGAACTCTAATGAACACGATCCTTTATATAGAAAAAGCATTAGCGCTTTTTATAATGTACATTTAAGCATGCAGAAACGTAATTTAATAAGTAAAAAAATGCCGAATTGCCGAAAATAACAACACTTGAAAAACGTCAATTTACTCACGTTTTAGAAGGAATGAAACAAGGACTAAAAGCTGAGGATAAATAACAATACCTGGGGTTTAATAAAAAATTAGTTTTGGGACTGTCAAACTGTTTTATAGTATATTTTTATTTAGTTGAAGAGCGAAGTTTCCTTCGGCACGTCCAAACTTTCATCATTTTTGCGTCTACACAGCAATGCGAATACTTACTTTGATATATTAGCAATAGAAATCAGTTGAATGATTAATGTATGTTCAAAGTTTTATAATAAATTTCATATTTGCAGAAGAAAGTATTTTTGGTTCAAATATAATTGTCTTGGGGCAAAGTATGCAAAATTAGCAATCTTCAATACCTGAGTCCATTAGCCTTCTAATACAGACAAGCAAGTTTTCCTACAACAAGTTAACTTTGAAAAAAAGCATCTACAATGTACAAACATGTGCAACAAAATATATTGCTGACAACCAGCATGCTGTTTCTCAAAAATTGAATGTACAAACAAACAAGTTTTTACTTGGTCAATAAGGAGCTTTTATCATATCAATATAACAAAGTGAAGTCTTCATTTGCTCTTCCACAAATCATTCTGACCATACCAGTAGACGCATGTACGCAGCAGCGTACCTATTTTTTCAAAATACAAAAGTAAAACTCACTTTTTGCTGCAGATAGATGTAAAACAGTCAGAACTAATTGGATAACCAGGTTTGAATCCTGTTTTAAATATTGCCATGTCAATTATGAAAATACAAATTTTGTGAAAATCTGCACTGGAAGTATATTATATTTTCTGATATAAAAATATGTGTGCAGTATGACAATGAAGCTATAAGTAAACAAATATCATTGCTATTTATAGAAAGTGAAAAATCATAGTTCGGCAATAACGCAATGCAGTCTTGAAACTTTGCACTATCCTTGGGATCTCTGAGTTCATGTCGTACTTGCTCTGATTGCAAGTGTTAAAAAAGTTAAGTTACACTACTGATATCTTCCAGGATTTCGAAGTGACTAATAGTGTCCTTTTTCATTTTATCTTCAGAAGCAGGTCCATGTAATCGTAATTGAAAAGTTGTCTCGCTTAGCCGGGCTGGCCCACTTAACCGGGCTAGCCCGGTCCATGTAATCGGCCCCTGAATAAGTTTGAGAGAAATTATCCTTTGGTTTCATAAATTATCCTTTGCAGGAGGTATAGGGGTATATCAGCCATGCATTGGCATATTAAGATTATTGTGCGAGTTCAATTTTAATAATACAATGGTTTATTCCCAGAACATTGCAAGTACAGATTGCATTATTCTAGCTAGTTTGTTGGGTTTTTAGTTCTATACTGGCCATCAGGAAGTAATTGAGCAGCAGATGATGGTCAATCGGCAGTTATCAGAGTAAAATGAATCAATATAGACAATAATATGAATCAATATTTTTGTTTTCTAGTTGAAGCTTTTTTTCCATCATGTCTGGAACAAGGATTACGGATGAAGATCGTAAGAAAATTGATCGGAAATTCATCTGCATCATTTGTAATTTGCTGCTGGCCAATCCCATGCAGACTCACTGTGGACACTTGATGTGTTTTGTCTGCCTACAAACACTGCTCGAGTATGTTGATTTTCTTTCTTCCTTATGCCTTTACCTAAGTACACTTCTCTGCACCGCTAGAGTGTGATTATTTTCTTTATTGCTTATTGCTTTATGCCTTTTAATGTACTTCGCTGTGCTGCTAGTATGTGCTGATTTTCTTTACTGCTTGTGCCTCAAATATACAGGTCGCTGTGGAAGCTTTTCATTTCTACGGTTTCCTGTTTATATTCCACCCTAATGGCATATATTAAGTTGGAGATTTCCTAGTATGTACTACTTTCTCATTCTTTACCATTCTGCATCAAGGGCCTTCACAGTGTACGCCCTAATTTCTTGTTTTAATTAGGGAATTTTTAGGTCAATTTGCTTAACATCCAGAACCTCAATTTTAATTGGCAGTACTTTTCCCAATCCTAATTCCCCTAATGTTTGTGATGTCATTTTGAGATATAATATGGCAAGTCATTCAAAGTATCCGTGGAATGGCGCATTTAACCTAAAATCTTGGCAAGGAAAATATCATGTATTCGTAGTCAACAAGGAAATAATACTTGTCAAAGCATTCTTGTCTGTACATGACTTAACTTGCTGGCGCTAGCACTCGCGTAATACATAGTTGTTTCAAACACTGTGTATATTTGGCAAGAAAGATTTCTAAATTATTTGAACAAGCCTGGTGGATTAATCCTGAGAGATATTGAGTGAAACTAACCAGACGATATTTTATAATTTGATCCGTAAGCCCAGACCTTCTTCAGTGCAAATATTCTGAAAAATACTTGTTATTATTCAGGAGTTCAAACCCAAGATGTCCTGAAGATGGAACAGAACTGAAAAGGGATCAAGTAAGTAGTTTATCTTTTCATACTACCTATAGTGATATAACATACTACCTAACGTGCTGATCCTTACGCCGGCCACTCTAGATGGAGAGTTTGTAACTGGATGGGTGACTGCTGTTCTGACCTGATGTGAAAACTTGTGTAAGTTGAGTTGTGGACAGTCTGCTCGATTCTTTTCTGTGCTACGAAAGTTTTTTTCCGTGTATCCTAGTTTTCTCCCTCACAAAAAAACTAACCCTTTGGCTTAGCTGTGCCCTATTACCAACCATGGGTTGTATGGTGCCAACCAGAAGCGCCCTAGTAGGCCTTCGAAACGATTATGTTTTAGCTGCGTTTTTCTCAATTTCGCTCTCAGCTGCAAGGAAAGATAATTAAGTAGCAACAACTTAATAACAGTTGGCAATTTTTTATCTAAATTATCTCCCAGAATATATGCTAATATTTACACAACCTGCATAACTATTGATAGAAAGTTTTAGATAAAGTTTTCCCTTAATGGTTTAATGTTTCCATTGCAGGTATTTCCCGACGCTTTTACTAAACGTGAGCTCAATCAACTTGTGTTGAACTGTCACAACCGCGGGTGTACTTGGCGTGATACCAACGAAAAACGGGAGGTGAGCTTGTTTGGAAGGGAAGGAAGGAATGGACTACGGAGGGAGGAGGGGAGGGAGGGAAAAATATAGGACTAATAGAATAAATGGGGAAAGGAAGGGTTGGAAGGGGAGGGGATATTTATAATGAAGAATGGAAAGAATAACAAAGCAGGATAGAAAGTAGAGAATGCGTGTAGTAGACGAAGTAGAATGTGACCATCATGTCTTATATTTAGAAACATGTTGGTGAGTGTGCGTACTCCCAAATAGATTGTGTTCATTCCCAATGCAAGCAGAAGTTCCTACGTTCTCATCTGGGTGAACATTTAAAAGACGAATGTGAATATCGGAATGTGAAATGTCAGTATTGCGGAAAAGATGTTCCATTTGCGTCGAAAAAGGTAAATACTTAACATAAAAGCCCACTTTTCGGCGTTTCAAATCAATATAATACGTTGCTTCTCGTGTACGACATAAAACAAGTTTTACAATTCGCGCTGTCTGTATTATATGAACTTGCCGCAATAAGGACTCAGAATAATTGAACGACGACTAATAAGTTAGCTTTCTGTTCGTTTAGGACCATGTTGGTACGAGCTGTGAAGGTGCTCCTGTGACTTGCAAATACTGTAAGCAAAAAGTCTTACGAAAAGACATTGAAAGACACGAACGACTGGTGTGTGAAGAAGTTCCAGGGGAATGTGAATTTCAGGCTGTGGGTTGTAATCATGATCAGGTAATGGTTTGTTGTTTTTGTAGGGTGTTGGAGACACAGTGGTGAGTGGTTAGTGCATCCAGTATGTCTTTCATCTCTGTGACCGGGGTTGGTCTAATTATAGTTTCATCTCAGTCACATGTGAGAAGAGTGCTTCCAGTTTGACTCTACCAAACACTGCAGGTTTTCACTGGGTACTCTGGTTTTCTCCTGTAGTAACACTGAATCAATAAAGGATGTCTTAAACACTGATAAAGCTATCCAGTATCCATAAAGTTAGTATTGATTAGTGATGATTAATGGTTTGCTGTGTTGTTCAATCGGACAAGTTTTTATTAAGTCTATAGATTGGGCTATAGATATTTATATTTTGTATAATTTGTAGACTTTGAAGCGAAAGGAACTACGCCAGCATATGAATGATGGTTTGATTGATCATGTCCGTCTATTACTGCAGTATATCCTGACCTTTGTTTCCCAACTCAAAGACTATATTACCGAGGTTCGTTCTGGTTTAGCCGAAAAATTTGTCATGGTAGTGGGAAAGTTAACTGGGTTAGAACGAAGGATTGAAGGTTTGGAGTCCAGTGGTGGCGGTGATACAAGGATGAAAAACGAGTTACGTGAGCTGGTGGGTAAAGTTACCACTGAATGCACCAGCTTACGTGAACGAAATATGAGTTTGGAACGAGAATTGAGAGATAAAGACGCGCAAATTGAACGTTTGCGAAGCAGGATGGACCAAATCGATGAGTCTCTTGCTCTCAACACAGTGAAAATTACCGATTTGGAGTCCCAAAGAGGTCCTCGTGAACAACAACTTATCCATAGTTATAATGGTACCCTGCTGTGGAAGATTGAAGGCTACCAGAGGAAGCGACAGGATGCTATCAATGGAGTGAAGACGGCCTTACACAGTCCACATTTCTACAGCGCTCAGTTTGGATATAAAATGTGTGCTAGGATTTACTTGGATGGGAATGACCTCGGAAAACGATCTCATTTGTCGTTGTTTTTTGTTGTCATGAGAGGTGAGTTGAACTCTAATGATTTGTTTAGCAAATTTATGGTGGAGCAATTGTGTTTGTGGAAAACACCACATCTACTTATTTGACAAAGCTTTCGATTCATATAAGCCGTAGCCTGCGTAGCTGGCGGTTTTAGCTATATAAGCCGGGAACGTCTTTGGTGCGAATATTTTTCACTCCGCCTCTAATGCTTTAATTTCCACTTTGACCGTTTATTACTGAAATGTAGTATATTTATTTGTTTTCTGAGCATTAGAGTTAACCTAAAGACTTCTAGTCCCTTTGCATAAATGCCAAAATAAGTTAAATTGATTACAAGCGGCCAGCCTTGTGACGCGTCATGTATACATGATATCACAGATGATATATGTTGCATGGATGAAATACACACAATTTTATTGAGCAGAAATTTATTAATACGGATTTTTGGGCTCCTATAGGGCCAGAGGCGCCTTTAATAAGCGTTCAAGTCGAGCTGCGTCCTTCGTAATTCATCTCCCCTCTCAGCTGCAAGTAAGGATGATTATCGTGACTAGATGACACTATTGTTATGCTAAGTTTATGCATAAGGGCCGATCGTGGTATGTCACAATAATGTTCTAATTTATCATGATTATTTTTGCGGCTATTAAAAGGTGATTACGATGCCCTTCAAACCTGGCCATTTCAGAAGAAGAAGATTACTATGATGCTCTTGGATCAAGGAAATGAAGATCACATCATCGATGTATTTCATTCTGATCCTCGAAGTTCGTGTTTCCAACGCCCGACGTCTGATATGAATCCCGCTGCGGGTTCACCGTTGTTTATGCCGCTTGATAGCTTGAATAATCGTCAGTATATCGAAGACGATGTTATGTTCATTAAGATTATCGTGGATTAAGTGCGAACAGGTCGGAATTTTGTCACCCAACTGTACAAAAGGTAAATGAAAACGAAAGGAGACAACATTCCGACCTGCTTTACAACCTATTTATATTATACTACAGCATACAAGGTGATCTGAAATGAGTCTTAAGCCGTGGGCAAACCAGGAAATATTTCTGCAACAAGAAACACACTTCCATTTGAATGCCACTTTGGCGATAGCCATAAAGTGTTTCTTGTTTCTGCTTTGTTATTTAGGAGTGCACGTATGGAATACGTTCTTCAAAATGTGTTTTTGCATGTCTAGTATAGAGATTGTTCTGTGTTATATATATCGGCTGATGATGTTTCTTTTCAGAAACTGATGTGCCTATATATTGACCATAACATTCAATACTAATACTAGTCTGTAAACACACTGCAAATATTCTTGCTTCAAAACAAGGCTGTTTCGCGTGTAGTCATTAAATCTTAAGATATCTTGTATGTTGTCGTCATTCATATATAGATAGGTTCATTTCTGCATTAAAATATCACTTATGTTAAGTAAATATAACATGGAATGTTAATGTTACTACAATAACTACATGGTTACACATATTGGTGTTATTTAGATGCAGGTTTAATAGTACTTTTCATGAGCCGTTTGTACAAAATCTGTTACTTCATTGTTAAACCAAAGGTCAACGGAACGAGTTACATCTTCGGTACGAGTGTCATCTCAAAGACATCTTCAGTTATTTTAAACCTTCCAACCCATCAATCAGTTTTTCGTACAAGCGGCTCATGAAGACACAATATTAATAATTCTTATATGACAGCGCTATGTCAGCGACATGTTCTCTAAGCAACGCGACCGTTAAGCAAAAGTTATACGCGTGAAAATATTTCGTTTACTGCACTGGTATAACTTGTTCTGGGGCAGCAAACTGGTTAGAAAACCATTTCTTCACAACGTTTCCCTAACTATGCTCGTTTCCGAAATTTTGAATATCCGAAAATGTATTAAAACTTAACGATGTTGCTGGTCGTAACACTGTCATATAAGATGAACGGAGCAGACAGACTCCACGAAAATTTGATATACTTAAATGAACTATTTTGATGTTAACTGTAACTGTTAGGTTGTGTTAATTGTAATCGTTAGGTTGTACACTGTGGGTTACATACCGTAAGCATTTTGGTTGTAGCCAATCAGCGGAAAACTAGCTTACAATGACGTAATTATAATGTTACTCTTTGCTTTTTATGCATAACTGGATTGAGATTGATTATTTCAAGATGGCTGACTACTGAAGGGCGACTAGCGGCTAAGGGCCTGTTCATATGATCATTGTAATTAAAAACTCCATATGAACACTCGGAAATATTCGTCCCGCTAGGCGAGACGTCTCGGTAAGCGGAATCAGTATATGAACAAGCCCTATATCACTTGAATTTAAGTGCGCCGGAGTCTGGAATTGATTCGATGAGATTTTTTGCTTTAAATATTTTACGAATATCGTATATATACCGTTTGCGTTCTCAACACTATTTCGCCATGACCTGCGACTATCGCCAAAATGAAAAAGAACATGAGTCAACATACTAACGGTGTTAACAAGCTTCAATATTTTATAGAGACTATATAGTGCTGAAATGTACAGTCGAAATTTGTGTTTTACGATGTTTAGGACTTTCTCAATGCTATAAAACAGTTTACCCAGAATGCAGGAAATACCATTCTCAGGGACCCGAAATGGAGTAGGTTCATTTGTGTTAGAAGTATGTATGCGTATATATCGCCTCATCGTGAAACTGACATTTTATATCGCCTCATCGTGAAACTGACATTTTATATCGCCTCATCGTGAAACTGACATTTTTTACGTAAGTTATGTTAGCTGAGGGGTCAGTAATCACCTGTAAACTATTGATTTTGATTTAGAAATGTTATTTGGAAATTCGGAAGTCCATTCGGAACGGTCCTGTATTTGATTGTTATAAAGATGAAGCACAGCTTGGCATTTCTTTTCCCCGAGGTTGCACAGACTAGGGAAGTAGGTGGGTGTAACACTCGCACAATAAACATGTATACAAAAAATATAAAACGTAGTCGAAACTCGACAATACCTAAGGGATCAAATAAAGATCTAGAGTCTTTGTAATGAATTCTAGGTCTAAATATTTTCAAGAGATTCCGCGTCTATCAAGATTATGCATTAATCAGCAAGTCCCACATTAATTTCGTGAGAAATGACAGTCATTTCCACACCCATTTGGTCCCTTAATTGGTACGTTCATTCTTTTATTATACTATTTCAATTTTTTAATTGTCTTACATGTCTTTTATATTTGCCAAAGAACTGATAGAAGTATTAGATCATGCTAAAACTTAAACGCGCTCACTACCCTATACTGTAATTTCAAATTTAATGAATTAAAATACCATTTTCGTACCCTGAGGCGTTTTACCCTCGTCGCGTTCCGTTGACCGCGCGTAAGACGGGCTCTGGGTACGAGAATGACGAATACGTCAAAATTTTACTCGTATCTAGTCCCTGAATATGGTTTGAAAAAACAGCTTAGTTCCTGGGTTTTCACTTGTTTCCATCTACCAATTTTCCCGATTTTCAATTTCGTTTTTCTTGATTTTTCTTTATCAATTTGGTTGGGGTCAGTTACAAGGCTATTTTACATTTCGTCATACTTGAAAAAATGACGTCACGTCAGTATGGAAAATGTAAACAAGTCTATTATACGCGTTCCCATCACAGAGGCGACCAGGCCTCTTATACGCGTTTCCATCACAGAAGACTAGGGACTGTCTGAAAAAATGTACTTGTAATATCACTATGACGACTGGGCACGAGTCAACGTCAGAATGACGTTTCGAATCCAAGTATAAAACGAATGATCACTAACCGACAAATTTAGTTTGCACTTTTAGAGTTGAATGAGTACCAGGGTTTCCACTTTAATGGAAATTTCCATATCTTATGGCATTTTTGAAGTAAAATCAAGTGATATGGAATTTTTTATGGCATTGGGAAAAACAGTAATATGCTAAATATCACAAGAATATGCTAAATATCACGTTAATCCTATTTTTAAAGTCAAGTCACCCATAAACGAGTCGTATAGATTAAGCATATCTAGTTTCAGATCTTAGCAATCTAAGTTTTTTTTCGATGTCTGTGTCATGAGGGATTGATGTTTTATGTTTAGGTTTTAGTTGTGTGTTAGGGAAGGCATTCCTAAATTTTAAATTTCACAACCTGACAGTAGGTAAGCGACCCATGGACCTGACAGTAGGTAACCCCTTTTTAAAGACAAGTCACCCATAATATGGACCTAAATCTCGAATACCAAAGTTTCAAATTCGCCCCTGGCTCCAGTTTTTCAGATCTTGAAACATGTACGTGTGAGTTAATATCCGGGGATAATTTCATGTTATGTTGGCATTTACCATTCCTTCAAATGGGGTTGAGATTTTTGGAAGATTAAAATTTATCCCAGGAAGGCAGAATGTCTTACAATAAATAAATGTTACAATAAGCCTGGTTTCCGATTAGCCATGGCTGTCAAGCAATTATCGTCACCGATGTGAAAATAGTCTGGAATTATTTTGTGTTTTGTTTGCTGTATGTAAATCTGTCTTAACCGATTGTAAAGATCAACACTCTTAGGCCTAGTTTATACGTCGAATTTAAGTCGAATTTAGTTCGTCGAATTTAAGTCAAGTCATTATATCCGACGAAAATTCGACGTATAAATTGATTAAATCCGATGGGATGCATTAAATGCGACGTTGTCGAATTTTGCGACATGATCAGTCGTGGAAACGCGACACTGATTTATACGTCGAATTTCCGTCGGATATAATGACTTGACTGAAATTCGACGAACTAAATTCGACTGAAATTCGACGTATAAACTAGGCCTTACATTGGTTACATTGAACGACTATTACTACTAAATGGAAACCAGGCTTGAGTTTGGTTTTGTATATTTTGAAATTGAATGCCTAAGTTTCAAATACCGTATAACATTTCAAAATATGCAAAGTATTGTTAGTTTTAAATAATTGTTATGAGAGGATAGATTTTAGCCTGTAGTTAAAGTTGACAGTTATTTACATATTCCCACGGCTTTGCTGAGCAAAAATGGGAAGAAAAGGGATGATTGTTCGTATTGAAATGAGACAAAACTAAAAGGCAGAACCAGCCAACACGTTTAAGAAATATATGAAACGAAACATTGAAAACATCTTTTAAAACCTACATCAGACATTCAGATTAATTGATAATAATAAATTGATCGATTATTTATGGATTGATCGATTGATATAGTTTATTAAATAGCCTACGTGCATGATTACAGAAAAAAACTGTACTCTTCTTACGGTCCTAATGGTTCAGTATGTGGAGAAATTTAAGTTTCACTTTAACTGATTAACTATACTGATGTATAAACTCTGTTTTAAAGTATATACAGGCCTATAAAATGACCAAGTTTTGTGATTGGTTTTTGGAACTAGTCATAGTGTGCGGCGTTCTTTAAAAAGACAATTTTATATTGTCATAATCAACCAATCATATAGAGCGGTTTATATATAGGTACACATGCAGAATAACCTTTAATTTCGGCTTTTCGTACAAACGGCTCTTGCATGAAGATACTATCTTAATTTTTGTTCATATATGTCAGCGCTAAGACGTCGGAGACTAAAGTATAAAGATATTAATTGGGTTGTTGAATAGTGTTTAGTTTAACTAGTTTAGTTATAATAGTTGTGTTGTAGTTAAGAGAATTTATACTATATTCTCGAATATTTTTAGCTAGTTTTAATATAACCTTAGGTTCAGCTCATCCACTACACATGTGAAAGTGTGAAACATGTTTCAAGATTCATGTATCGAAACTAAGTGAATTGAAAAAGTTGTAAAACATGTTTCAAGATTTTTTAGAGCAAAAATAGATGTACTTTAGTCTTATATGAACTGAGCAACCAAGCACGTTAATTGTAATGCACAAATATCTGGTATTGTAAGTTTAATTAAATTTTGTCTTAATAAAACGTTTGACCACTGGCACTGAGCTATCCTTCTGTTTAGTTTAGGCCAGTGAAAGTCGTTGTTTTACGATTTTGTGTCTGTGTATTGTTTATTTGGGGGAAATTATCACATCCACACCATATCCTACCATACCATAGGTGCACACCCTGACCCCGTTCTGGGCGCATGGCTTGCAGAAATTAAATTGGTTTTTCAGCAAGTGATTTGTTTTCATTTGCATTTTTATACTCCATAGTCTCCATGTAAAACACATCTTATCAAAATTGAATAACGTTGTATTGTGACGTTAATCACGATATATAATAACAAAATCTCGGAACAAATATTAAAATAACATGAGAGAATGCAGCCAATGCGAATTTTAATGAAATTCCGTTCTCGTACCCAGAGTCCGTTTCACCCTCGTTCCAGTCCTCAGTCCACTGATATGCATAGATACTTGTAATTTGATATGGCTATGACGCAAGCTATGACGGAATGGGTGGGTAGCAGAGGGTGGGTAGCATCAACGTCAGAATGACGTTTCAAATATAAGTATGCACTAAAGTTAACTCGAACGTACGGTCACAGAATAGACATGTGGTACGGTGCCAGTGTGGGTAGAGTACAGCAAATACGGCGGTTGACTGTTGTGTAAAACTACCTGAAAAATACAATAGTTCACTGCATGTATTACGTCATTTGGAATTGAAGCAAACTTAATTCAAAGTCTAAACAGGTAAGTCATATTTATGACATATTTTGATATATAATGGTTTGTATCATTTTTACTGCGTGAAAAACTGTTTTTGTAGTTTTATCCATCTATATGTATCTTTTAATATACATAGACGTTAAAAATTGACCTTAAACAGTATAAACTGGGCGCTTTTGTGCAGCAGATGGGGAGGTCAACAGGCAGTTCGGTTATCAGAGTAAGAAAATATAATGTTAATTCTTTTCATTACATTTGGAAGAAAATAAAGGTCAAGGAATTGAGAGATTTTAATTTTCTTGTAAGTGTCAGCACTTCTAAAGTTAATCAACATCGGTTGCATAAAATAAACGGTTCTTGACTATATACATAGTGATGGATGTGATGGTTTTATTTGCAAGGACTGTTTGGTTTTAGAGACTATAACTGCAAAAATCTACTTGTATGATCTAGAAACTGCTAAACTATGAAAACAAATGAGGGTTGTTTCGCGTGTGCCTATTGAGATATAAACAAAATCTCGACGTTTCGAGCTAAAGCCCTTCGTCAGGAGAAATTAGTAGACAGATAAACACATTACATCAGCTTTTATAGCAACGCTATAAAAGCTGTCACGTGAACAAAATATTAACCAATGAAAATAAAGTAGTCATAACAATCATAACAAAATAGAATTCATTTTACAACATTTCGCAACCAAACTTTGCAATTTTACTAAACTTAGGATGCTCTTTCCAGCTGTACTGATACAATTTCCTAGTTCAAAAGTTAGTTTAATAGGGGAATGGTCCATTCCGTTCGAGTATTCCATAGTACCTGCACCATTTGCTTCAGATTCCAGCCGTTGGGATTCTCGTTCTCGGCAACGAGAACCCCAACGGCTGGAATCTGAACCTATTATTAGATCAATGATACTGACTAGTGACTAAGCGATTTTCTGATATCGATGACTATGCAAATTCTAAGCATTTATAGTCAAATCCGGTGTTCCGTTGCGAGCAACATTGCAATATTGTCACGCAATATTGCAATTTTGATTTGAAGATTCTCTGAGCAATTTGCAACTGGTGTGAAAAATTGCAAATTGAAATTCACAACCAATTGAATTTCAATTTGCAATTTTTCACACCAGTTGCAAATTGCTCAGAGCAATCTCCAAATCAAAATTGCAATATTGCGTGACAATATTGCAATGTTGCTCGCAACGGAACACTGGATTTGACTGTAATCCCCTTCGTGACGTCTATATAGTGCCGTAGCTTGAATTATATAATATGGCTTCGTAGCATTGAAATATATAATTTATATAACGAACTGATTTGGTTAATACTTTTGCTACCAGCCAAGCAAAAGTTTGTACGTCGCAGAGAATATTGTTGATTGGCAAATATCTGTTGAGTGGGTGGATAATAAATTACGCACTGTCATACGTTACGGGAAATTCCCTTTCCTGATCAGTGTGACGTCAAAAAGCCTAGCAATCACTATCTGGCCTTCCTCTTTTACGGCCCATGGCCAAGTGATCAGAGATACCTACAGAGGAGCTAGCAAATGTTATTAATCAAGAAAAATATTATTTGCCCACGTTTCGTTGCTTAGGCCGTTAGGGATAGTTCATTATTCGTGGATTGGTGGCTAAAAGAATAGTGTTCGGTAATCGTTTTTTCAACAAAGTCAAAGGTTGAGAAAAATATTGCCAATCAGCTTTTTATTGTGAATTGCAACATTTACCGAAATAAAGCACACACGATGTATTCCAGTTTACGTTACGAATAGAACGCTGGATTCATTTTTATGTTACCATTATTGTATCAGTTGGTGAATTGCATAGACATAGTTTAAACATAGACTATATATTTTGTCTTTATTCAAATGTGTGATGGTTGGGTAAAAATGATTGTTAGTCGTCTTGAGGTTGGATAAAGCGAAATGTCCACTGTTTACAGATAGACTTCTGTACCAACACCAGGTATTAATAATGAACTACCCCTTACAATACAACATCTTCAGAGCTTTTAAATCATTTTTACATAGTATGCTACATATATACGTGTTTCAGTCACCGGGAAACGAACACGGGAACGAAGTGCCAACCAGGCGAGTATACCCAAAGCGAACAAAGTGAGCGATGTATCGGCAATAAATTTATTTTACAATTTTGCCGTTGCAATATGCATATATATATTTATATAATTACAGATGACTGGAATTACCACACAGAGATAACTCTCCAATTATAACGGAGTTCCAAACTTATCAGTATAACTTATCAGTATAACTTATCAGTATAACTTATCAGTATATGTATGTTGTTAGCAACTGGTTGATTGATGAAGGGTAGACTGCGTAGCAGCCGGGATTTTTGGAAGAGGTGAATAACCCCCCAAAACCGGCTGCTACACGCAGACCAGACGAAGGGTTAGTGCTACCGTAAGTAAATAAGTAACTAAGTGGGGATGTGCTAATCATCCTGCGTTTAGGAATTGGTAATTTTTTATTGGTAAATTTAGACTAAGATTTTCGCAAGAATGCTTTTGGCGTATCAATAGCTACAATATATTGCTGTATCAATAGCTACATATAGCACAATATTGATACATCCATAGCTACAGAATGACGTCATTAACTTTTACGCCGAGACTTTCAATTTAACTGTAAGACTTTGAAAGAGGTTTGCACTGTTACACACTTTGATCAAACAAACGCGATAGTGTAACTCAGCCTTTTGAAACAGGATTGAATTGTCAATCAAACATTCACGCAGTTTGATGAAAGAAACGTCCGCGGAAGTGCAAGAGAAAATTTTGGACTTTCCCAAATATTCAAATAGTTTCTGTGCGTGGGCGGCGGGTCTTACCCTGGTCGATCAATGGTCTTACCACTTCAATTCTTTGAACTGATCTTATAGCTGAATGTTTATGTGATTATGTCTACATATTAAATAGCGTGCATTCATATATCATATTATGAATGTTCAAGCACAGTTTCATCGGCCATTGGCATTGTTCTACCTTAAGGCTTAATGTTCCTCGCATCTGATTGCGAGTACAGTGTTTGTGAATCACTGGAGCAGTGGATTATCTCTCGAAGCCGGATGTCGGGATGAGCATACATGAGTTTTGGGATGCTAAAGTATTACAATAAACTGTTTGCTTAACAACATTTACTATCACTTTCGGTTCTATATATAGATTATACTATAAAGGGGAAAATAAACTTAAATTAAAATTTCATTAATTCCTCCATGCCAATGGGGAAAACCCAACCAGAGGCCATTCTAATAATACTGTACAATTAATGTACACTTTGTACAGTATATAAATGAGGTAATTTGGAGTCGCTCATTCCATCATTAATTCGTTTGAGACTCGATCACCACACGGCAGACTTGTTACTGAATACTGATATATATATATATACCGGTAGATATATTAAAGATGCCTGGACAAACGAGCAATATTTGTCCTTCCCGCGTAAGTTCGAAATAGAGTATAGTCAGAGCTTGTTACCTTTGGACCATGCAGATCAAAATCAAACTTTGTTTATATAACAAGGAGAAAATGCAAGAATTTCTGTCAGACCACGTTCATGGTTCATCAATAATTCGTCCGGTTCTATTTGTTGATACGGGAATTCATACATGGGTCCCATTTGATGAACGAAAGGAGAAATCGAACCATTTTCTATGCCAATGTGCAATGGCTAGCGATCACTAGCCTATAATCTCAAGTTATTTTCTCTCATTTCATATTCTTTTGTCTCTTTCATCGCTTTTCACTTTCAATTTCTTTGTTTCTTTGTGCTTGACTTTTATGCTTGCATGCATGCGGTGCTTATTTAACCTATGGGAATATTCCTTTTTTAAACGAGAACAAAAAGAACTGGTTTTGTTAATTAAGTAATGAATTTACACGTGCTCTATTCTTTCACTTGTCTTTTAGATTTTCGATATGCCGGGGCAGCCGGTTTCAGAAGTTGATCGAAGAAAAATCGACATAAAGTTCTTGTGTTCGAAATGTGAGCTGTTATTGATTGAACCAATGCAGACGCAATGTGGACATCTGATGTGTATGAGCTGTATTCAACATATTTTGAGGTAAGATTGGCAACGACCAATGCTGTATTGTTAAAATGAAATCGGTTTATACATGATCGTCGACGAAGCACGTTTACGCAGGTATCCATTGCCACCCTAAATTTATAACAACATGCTATCGTGGTTTCTTTCTGCCTCAAGAAGATATTAAGAAAACTTCGCATGCAGTTACGAGCAAAGATCCTTCTTCGGGAAGTCAGGCTCACTTGTTGACTTGTTGTCCGTGATCAGACCGAAAGGGCCCTCGCCTGAAACGTTTAGGTTTTTCAGGTGGTTCAGATACAAACCACGGCAACGTATTGTAGAATACTTCCTATACACTGGACCTCTGCGTTTAAACGAGTTAACAACTTGTGACCCAGGCTATATGCGTTGAGATTGCACGGGTAGTTATACACATTTATATTGTTCTATGCATGGTTTATCTGGTCTAATACAAATTCGGCGCAATTCAAATGACGCAGTTTGCAGTGGGCAAAATCTCCAAAAAACACAGGTAAACAGTAGCTGGATGATTTGAAATATGTGTAGCTGAGCATTCAAATGTTCAGTCACTATCTGCACTTTATTGTTGGTGGATGTGTAATCACGAATGGATGACTGAACATTTGAATACTTTAATACTTAATATTTTAATCCATCCAGTCAGTTGAGCTGAATGTTAAGGCTACTGTTTTTTTTAATTTCCGAATTTCAAGATCGTATAGACAATGGGAAATAACAAAGTAGGGTGCATCAGGGCGCATTGCTTCGTCAAATGTTTCGTCAACTATAAACGGACTAACTTCTATTTTTCAGAGATGCAAATCCAGTCTGTCCCAAAGATGGCTCCACACTAAATGAGAACGAAGTAAGTTAATTATTTTTTGTTTGACAAATCACATTTGTCTATATCAGATCTAGGAAGTAAATATTCCGCTTTAAAAATTTAGTTTGACTAGACACTAGTAAAATCAGTGAAACTAAAATTTATTATGTAACTATTTACATTTACATTTACCTCACTGTTTTCACTGTATAAAATGTTTTTTTCCTAGATTTTTCTGGACCGTTACACGCAGCGAGAACTCGTATCATTGCAGCTGCATTGTTTAAATAATGAATGTGATTGGTTTGGGGCTGGAAAAGATTTACAGGTTACTATTACTCTATAGAAGTTTGAATAAAAACCGTAATGAATTGTTCTTCTAAGTTCTAATCTTACCATTGGCATTACTCTAACTTTATATCAAACTTCAAAACATCGGGAAACCAGGAAACATATTGTGTCCTAGCCATGTTTTCTGAAGGTGGACAAACCAGGAAGCATTGTTTCCTAGCCATGTTTTCTGAAGGTGGACAAACCAGGAAGCATTGTTTCCTAGTCATGTTTCCCATGTTAATCGAATATATACTGTAAATAACGTTCCCTATTCATATTTTACTTTACAGGCTCATATAAACACATGTGATTACACGGTGATTAAATGTGTTCACAGTCAATGTACGACAGAAGTCAAACGTTGCTTTTTGGCAAAACATTTGCAAGAAGAATGCCTATTTCGATCGGCCCAGTGTAAGAATTGTCAAGAAACGCTGCCTTTTGCTTCAATGGAGGTATGTTCACCCAATTCCACCCTGAGAACTATTGCATTAGAGACATAAAATACTAGTATATACCCACGCAAGCAAACATGTGAATGTGCTTGAACTGAAGATTCTTTATACAACAAGTCACTATAGTATACTATCGATTCAAATTTGAATATAGGCTTATGCGACTTTGCTTTCTGTACTTAGGAACATTTAGAAGAAACTTGTGAGGCTGCTCCACTCACATGTGAATTTTGTAAGTTAACGAATATACCTCGAAGGGAAATGAGAAAACATCAAAATGAGGAATGTGAAGAAATTGAAGTGGAATGCGATTTTAAACCGATTGGCTGTGACCATACAAATGTAAGTACATTTGCACTGTATTGATGTGGTTCAGTAAACGTTAACTGGGGCAGCAGATGTTGGTCAACTTCAGAATTGTTGACACACGTTTGCATGATTTAATACTAAGTACATGTTGTATAAGAACTACTTCAGCATGTCGTTCAAAAACAGTGATGTTTTTATTGTATTTTAAATATATGACTTGGTATATTTAGGTTGGCAAAAGAAAGGAACTTCGCAAGCACTACAAAGACGCGTCTCGTTTTCACATACAGTTGTTGTTGAGGTTTATTTTCACATTACAAAGCGAAATGCAGAGTCTCGCTCCGAAATTCGACAGTTTTGCAACGAAACAGCTGGTTTTGGATGAAGTAAACAGAATGAAAGAAGCAATTTCGACCGAAATTAAGAGCATGGAAAATAAATTCTCTGCAATGATGGCAACTGTAACTGGACTAATGAGAAGATTGGAGAACGTGAATTCAAACCAAGCTAGCAGTACTTCTAATGGGGCGGGGAGTAACGCTGAAATTAGACGACTTGAGGTTAAAATGGGGAAAGAAATTGAAAAATTACAAACAAAAAATAACAGACTGGAGACCCAATTGAGAGAGAAAACGGAATTAGTTGAGAGATACCAAATCAAAGTGGACCAACTTGATGAATCCGTTGCTGTCATGACGGCCAGATTTGTAGACTTAGATCCAAGAGAACCACCACAAACCAAAATTAGCTACAATGGTGTCTTACTTTGGAAGATTGAAGGCTACCAGAGGAAGCGACAGGATGCTATCAATGGAGTGAAGACGGCTTTATATAGTCCACATTTCTACAGCGCTCAGTTTGGATATAAAATGTGTGCTAAAATCTACATGAATGGGGATGGATTTGGAAAAGGGACTCACCTTTCCTTGTTTTTTGTTGTTATGAAAGGTGATTACGATGCCCTTCAAACCTGGCCATTTCAGAAGAAGATTACTATGATGTTAATGGATCAAGGAAATGGAGATCACATGATCGATGCGTTTAATTCCGACTCTCAAAGTTCGTCTTTCCAACGCCCGAAGTCTGATATGAATATAGCATCAGGCTCCCCGCTGTTTATGCCGCTTGATAGCTTGAATAATCGTCAATATATCAAAGACGATGCTCTATTTATTAAAATCATCGTAGACTGACAAACGTGATATAGCCAATTTGTAATGTCGACTGCCCCCATCCAAATGACATGTTCATGCAATGTATTTGAATATGCGAAAAAGTTGCTTGAAGAACGATTAGGTTTGAAGAACAACTATTTCATTCATTTTCTTTGCAGTAGACAAAATATGCTGGTATTAAAATTCAACACAAATGGATGGTAAACGTTGAATACTTTGATAGACATATTTTAAATCATCCAGTCTCAGCTGCATGTCATATAATTCAACTCAGTGCACTTTCATCCGGACGCAGAACACGTCATTTGGATACGCAGTCGACACCACGAACTCAACTAACTGACGTAGAGTCGTATATAATTCCTATATATCTATTTATTAACTTAAATCGTTCATACTATAATGAATGTATGACTAGTAACTATATATGTATCTTCCCTATAATTGTTCCACATGGGTTGTTGTTTAATTAAAGTTACTATTTATTGATTAAAAATAATCCTTTTTGAATATTCTTATTGATATTAATTTATTGGTATCAAATTCAATGAATGATTTTTGTTACAGCAATGCGACCGCTGCAGTGTGTACAATGCAATTGACACTATTTACTTACTTTCTTTTAAATTAAATACTACTGACAGTATTATAGTTTTCGTACATGTATTATTTTCTACAGCTGTTTCACCGACAGAACATTAAACTACCTTTAAAATACGATCGACATTAATACAATATTTCTCCCATGTACTATTTTACAATAGCTGTCTGTAGGCAAAACTTTAGCGTGCGTTCACACAATATCGAAATTAACTACATGATATTAAGTTCATTTCCATTGAAATGTTTATTGATATTTCTTGTCGCTTTCTTCGTAAGGGGGTGGTGGAGCGGATGGTGCAAAGTTTCCCTAAAATACAAAAGTTTAACAGTCACTATTAATGTAGTCAGGATACATTTAGGCCTTGTACAAATATCGAACTGTCCATGCTTCAAACCTCACGTGAAGGAGCTCAAATAATGAGTTTATGTCATTTAGGTTTGCCATATAATAAGCACAACTGTGCCTTAAAGAGAAACTATTGCTACTATGGTTTAAGTACATGTAATCCACATATAAATTATGTTAAAGATCCAATATCTGTGAGTATACATTACCTGAGGTGCAGGAACAAATACATTCTGTCCAGATGCATACGCTTCGGCTGCTTTACCACCTAAAATATGGACACCAAGTGTAAGATTTTACTTTAGCCTTGTGAGTTTCATGTGATAGTAGATTAGTTGAACTGATGAACCCTGTTAAGAACAGGTTCACTGTAATTGAGATAAAATACTAACCAGATTGTGGTGGTGGAGCGCTAGCCGGGTACTGGTTATACTGCATTGGTGGTGCACCATTGTATGGTGGAGGGTACGGCTGGAGAGTGAAGAAAGTTGAGAACAGAATAAGAACAAGATTCCCTCTAAATTAAACTAACTTTATTTATACTGGATAGCTCTATCAGTTGAGTTCTAAACTGTTCTCTCTAGAGGTCCAGCAAGAGCCATCTCTTATTGATCCAGTGTTACTACAGGAGGAAACCTAAACTAACTTTATTTATACTGGATAGCTCTATCAGTTCTAAACTGTTCTCTCTAGAGATCCAGTAAGAGTCATTCCTTATTGATCCAGTGTTACTACAGGAGGAAACCTAAACTAAACTAACTTTATTTGTACTGGATAGCTCTATCAGTTCTAAACTATTCTACCTACTACAGCCACTGATCTCTATAGATGACTGTACCTGTGGCTGATAAGCTGGTGGTGGGACATAACCAGCAGCTGGGTAACCATAGTAATCATTAGCTGGACCAGGCTGTGGCTGTTGCTGTGGTGGAATAAAGTAATGACCATTCATTGCCGCTGGTTGATGCATTGGCGGATGACCACCTGCTCTGGCTGAGAAAATAAATGAAAATTAAGTAGATTAAAGTAGGTAAAATTGTCTAGCATTGAGTGGCAGGTTAATGATTAAAATCATCTCATCTTAGACAGAGTAAAATAATAAAGTAGGATGTTTTTGTGTGTATTTCAGCCTTAAAATGAATGAATAGAAGAGAGTGTTCCTTTATATTTATAAGTATATAGTAAATACAAAACATGTATATTTTGTATTTTACCATTTCGGACCGCTCTTTGAAAGGCTTCTGCAAATTCGATGGCACCACCTTTACTGAAAATCACTTTGAAAACAGCATCGCCTTGCCAACCAGCTGGGAGAATTAATGAAAAATAGTTTTGAATACAAACTTTAAAAATAGTATAATAACATCCCATGTTGAAAATAGATTAGTGTCAAAGTACCTCCGGGCTCGGCAGTGATGTCTGCCTGAAGGTAGTTAGCTCCAAATATCGGTTGTTTTATCTGTAATTACAAGAAATGTTTGGCACATATTTTATTTCGGTTGACGTTATAATATATTTAATATCAGCCATTCATAATGAATAGACATTCAGAGTAGGTGGGTCGCGACTTATATAAATCGCAACTTACTTGTGTAAAACTGGTCAAATTCATAAAACTAACCTAAAACCATGTTTACGATGTTGCAGCGCTCATTTTGAAAGTACCTGAACCAAGGGTGCCTGATCGACCTTACTCCGGTGGGTGGGTACATGTGATAACGTACATAGATTCGCTTTATGCGTGGCAACTTGAATATAGACAAATGACAATGTGTAAATTATGCAGAACTTTGTAGATGCTAAGTCAGTCTGTGTGCAGGCTATGCGCCAGGGTAAAACATGTTATAAATCAGCTGTCATATCTAGCAATACATTTTCATTCTGTATTCATCTTAACTCATTTTGATAAACTATGTTAATTTGAACTTTAATATTTAAAATTGAGAAAGGTGTTGACTTGTATAGATGCTTTCACTTATGATAAATACAGCCTAGATTAAAATCAATAATTATTGACCTCTAAATTTCGTATGTAATGAAACGCCATAGTGATTGTCTGACATTGGTCATTCACTTTGGCATTCACAAAAATAATCTGCAAAATATAAAAGATAAACGTTTTATGTTCCTTCATGATCAACACAACTCTGTATACAATCGAAAACATCCAGCTACCTTTTGCCCTGTCAAAATCAGCCTTCCTGTCCTAGAAGCCAACAAATAGCCAGGCAAGTTCCCCGATTTTTCAAAGCTGAATTCGACTCCATTCTTGTCCGAGATGACGCTGTAAAGAAGGAAACGTAGTGAGAAGACAATAAATTACTTTTTAAATAATAAATTTTCTTCACTTACTAGTCGTTCGTCAAGAAAAGTTGACCGTTTTGTGATTTTGTTTGATTCACTGCCATTATTTCGCTTCGTTCTTGTTGTTGTTTTCAAATACGTAATGATGTGACTGCGCATATTTTATATATTGTAGGTACACTTAGGTACATGTAAAGGTACATTTAGGTACACTTGGTACATTTTACTACACTAAGGTACATTTAGATACACTAAGGTATACTTATGTACACCTTGGTACACTTTAGTGTACTGCGGTGTGCACTTAGGTACACTTAAGTACACTGTAGGACAACTTAGTACAATGTGGTACACTTAGGTACATCGAGGTACACTATAGTACACTGTACTACATTATAGTACAATAGAGTACAATGAGGTACAGTACAGTACTCTGAGATACACTTTAGTACACTTATGCACATTTAGGTACACTGTAGAACATAATAGAACATTGTAGTACACTAGCATACACTTATATACACTTAGATACACTTATGTACACTGTGGTACGCATAGGTACATATAGGTACACCAGGGTACATATTGATACATCAAAGTACACTGTAGGACACTTAGGTAAATATATGTATAGCTGGGTATACTGTAGTACAAATACTAATCCGAGTGAAGCACGCTTTGTTCGCGGCAATCATGGCGGAGTACGATATTGAACAAGATGTGACGAAAAAATTGGATTCTTTCCGCAAAGACTCGTATAAATCTGAAAATGGTAAGCTTTGGAGTTTTATTATGTTGTTTACTAGTAAGGTATGGGTATTAGCCGGCTTGTTATATGCGAAAGGTGGCTGTTTTATGAGCTTGAATTTTGTATGTTCAAGTTACAAAATATATGAATGTGAAATTTACTAATCCAGATCACAAGATTTGAGAGTGAGTTGAGATCCAGGTAGTACTTGATAGCTTAACTAAGCTGCTGTACTAAATGAAAGTATAGTTTGCCCTTTTTACTGTGTATTCGTTGAGATTTTTCAGATAATATTTTGCAACAAAATTCATAGATACTGTGTAGCGTATTTGGTGGTTTTCTATAACTTGAGCAATGATCCTCCATCATCTGAATTCACACTAACCTTAACACTTGTATCATATGAATTGGGAACTGAACCCAAATTTTCACTATTTTGCCTTTGAAATTTACACCGGATGGATGAAAATGGACAAATTAGCAGTATGAATCCCATATGAACAAACAGAACCAGATAAATTTGCATACAGTTACAAATTCGTCCAATCTTGTGTGAACATAGTCTAAATCTCCCTATTAAAATTGAAAGATCGTCAAGATCGTCCAGATAATGACAGGCGCAGAAGGAGGTCAAGGTCGCGTTCACCAAAGAGAGATCGTGACAGAGAGAGACGACCGAGATCCAGAAGCCCTGACAGGGACAGAGGACGAAGGAATAGGTCACCTGACAGAGCACGACGGAAAAGGTTTGTAGTTATTGCAAAAATTCTCAGTTGTATATAATATACTGTCTTTGTTCCTATACTTAGTTGGGTTTTTACTCTTATTATTTAGGTCAAAAAGTCCGTCACCACCAAAGCGCAAAAAGTAAGCTTGAATGTTTTTTGTATAGTCCTACTATTTCTATGATAGTGTTATTATTTAAGGTTTCATTTTAACATTTATGCCAATGTTTGGCAAATTTTAACATGCAAGAATTTGTAACTTTAGGATCCAGTCGTTTTGGGATGTCCCTCCAGTCGGCTTTGAACACATGGATCCCATGGAGTACAAGAAAATGAGAGGTAATCAATGATGACTTGTGTATTTTTTACTTGACAGACTTTGTGGGAGGAGGGAAACCTTTTGTTAAGCAGTGAAAATTATAGTTCTACACATACACATATTTGCCCCACTTTTTTACCCAAACCCTGCTCCTAAAGCATATGATATCTCTTTTATTTAGCTGCTGGAGAAATACCAACAGCTGGTCCAGCCTTGCCTGGTGCTGTCACTGGGATCACCCAAGCAAGTAACATCAGTCGGCAATCTCGTCGTCTTTATGTTGGAAATATACCATTTGGTATCACTGAGGTATGTAACGTGTAAAGTATTGGTTTCACTGTGCTTTGTGGCTATACCTTTGGCCTCTATGGCCTGGATTCCTGCACTATATAATGGTCATATTATGATTTCACTTTGACAGTCACATGTGAGACGAGCCCTTCCAGTTTGACTCTACCAAACACCGGATGTCTCTTACTAAACCTCTAGAGAGAACAGTTTAATTAAAACTGATAGAGTTATCCAGTATAAATAAGTATGTATGAACTATCATCTCATAGAAATCGAGAGCGAATAATCTAATTGGTTCAGTAGAACAGTTTAGAACTGATAGAGCTATCCAGTATAAATAAAAGTTAGTTTAGTTTAGGTTTCCTCTTGTAGTAACACTGGATCAATAAAGATGATCCTTACTGGACTCTAGAAAGAACAGTTTAGAACTGATAGAGGAAAGCTATCAGTAACATAAATAAAGTTAGTTTAGTTTAGGTTTCCTCCTGTAGTAACACTGGATCAATAAGAGATGATCCTTACTGGACCTCTAGAAAGAACAGTTTAGAACTGATAGAGCTATCCAGTATAAATAAAGTTAGTTTAGTTTAGGTTTCCTCTTGTAGTAACACTGGATCAATAAGAGATGATCCTTACTGGACCTCTAGCAAGAAAACAGTATTAAAACGTTTTCATAATTTATTGAAATAAAGTTAGTTAAAAATCGCGCCGAGGAGATGGCTGTTTAAGCTAGTCCTTGCTATCTATCGAAGAACAATTCGATTTAGTTTGGTCTCTTACAGTAGCGTAGCCAATCAAATTACAGCATTTGCAATAGTATACTAGTATGATTCTACTAATGCCAGATGGTTGTGCTTTTCAAGGGGAGACTCTTGCACATTGATGGTTAAACTGTTTCATTTTGATCCAATGTAGGAATTAATGGTAGAGTTTTTCAATGCAAAGATGCAAGAATGTGGTTTGTGTACAGCCAGTGGAAGGCCAGTTATCACAGCTCAAATTGATATGGAAAAGAATTATGCTTTTCTTGAGGTTTGTTTATTGACAGGCAGTCAACACCAAGTTTATGATTACACTCTCTCTTTGATGGCAGACTAAAAGTTGTAAATTTTGTGTAGTTCCGTTCGGTTGAAGAAACGACACAGGCGATGGCGTTTGATGGAATCATTTTACAGGTTTGATTCTACAATACCTTCTTCAATACCTGAATAATTTTTAGATACTCTGGTGTAGTTTTATCTTCCTGCGATACCGTGATCTTGTGCGCATGTTTCATATTTGTTATTTGTGTTTAGGGTCAGTCACTCAAAATACGACGTCCCAAAGATTATCAAATCATTCCTGGCCTTATTGGAGGTAGGAATATTGTTAATGTTGGTTAAGTTTGTTTTTTATATTTTCTGATACACTTTTTATGAGATCTGATTAGTGCTCAGAAATTGAATATTGATGGTGCAATGGTTAGTACAAAATTTAAATTCCTGAAATTCACATTTAAATTCCTGCAATTCACATTATAGCTACATCGTTACATTAGGCTAGCTCTGTTTATTCTGGTGTTTTATTCCTATTCCTAATTCTTGTCCTTCTATCTAGTAACATCTCAGCTTATTCTACTTTCTTGTATTAGTATTTTCTTAGGGGGCGTGCCCCGCAGGGGGCATGAGGGAGGGGCCATATCTTTTTCGCCCCCACCCCCAAAAAATTTTTTGTCATGAAAATGATGGAAACAGCTTAGTTCCCTGAACAAGCTAACTAAAAGAGGTAGATAAGACTCTGAAATGGCCGTTTCAGGCGATCTTGGGCTTCAAATTTTAACCATGGTGGTATCTCATGAGCCTGGCCCCCCCAATATTGAATACGTTCCTACGCGCCTGGTTTTCTTTATGAGGAATTAACTTCATGCAAATTTTGTTATTATTTTTGTAGATTCTTCAATGGTCCATGTTCCAGGTATGATAATGATATTGCAAAGGGGTGTCCTAAGGGTCTTCATCTAGCATTAGATACTAGGTTTTCTGAGCAGGTTAACCCATTAGCTTGCAATGCGCCCAGATGCACCCTACTTTAGTATTTTACTCTGTCTAACGCCAGACAATGTTACTTGTCAGTGTAAGGTACTGCCAGTTAATGGGTTAAATAGTAACTGACCATGACCAAACATTTCTCATACCGAACATCCCTGGGGCACACCCTTCAATGGTGGTATTTGATAGCCGTAGATTTGAGATTGGTCAAGGGGGCATGCCTTTCTATGAGGGTGTGCTAGGGCTCATCATCTAGTTACTATTGAAGTTTTTCCAGTGACCATAACAGTAGACATTAATCCTGTCATAGTTTTTAACTCAAACAAAGTTTTTGTTCAATCTAGGTGTTGTGTCAACCGTTGTCCCAGACTCACCGCACAAAGTTTTCATCGGAGGTCTTCCAAATTATCTGAATGAGGATCAGGTCTGTTTAAATCTCAGTAAAATTATCTTTTGCCTTGCGCTGATTGTCACTTCAAAAAGAGATAAAACTATGAAAAATAGAAAAATAATTTGCTTCAAAGAGGGATAAATTTCGCTACAGTTGTTACTTAATTGAGCTGTAGAAATGATGGAAATTGTAAATTCAAAATTATGGACAAGATTGAACGGTGTTTACGTTTGTACAATTGAGGTTTTTCTAGCTTTTGTTACAGAAATTTATAGATTCTTATAAAAGGATGAAATTTTTAGGTCCGAAAACTCAAGAATGTTTAGGTCATCGCAAAAGAAGACTTTTTAGGTTTTTCCTTTCACAGGTTTTAGGTGTTTGGCCACTTTTAGGTTTTTTCTCAGGAATTGCGATAAAAAGAAGGAATTTCTTGAACACAGGAGCTTTTAGGTCATCACAAAAGAAGGCATTTTTAGGTTTTTTACACAGGTTTATAGGTTTTTAGGTTTGTTTATGGTTAAACTATTATTATAATTTAATGTTAATTTGATCCATGATATATATTTGTGCTATATATTTTTTTTCTATATCGCTTGCATAGTATTTCCAGCATTATATTTTATATATATATATGTATATTTTTGCACCTGATCTTGTCCATAATTTTGAGATGAAAATTTTCTTATTTGGTCAAAAGATAGGTTTTTGAAATGCTAAAACAGTGTTTTCAATGATTATTGTAATAGCAGGCTGCATTTTCTAAAATAGGCATCTGTGCTCAAGATTTCCAGATGAAAGACAAATATAGATTTTGTCAATAAACAAAGAAATAAGAGACTGTGAAAGGCCCAATAGACGGCGGTATTGAAAACACTGCTAAAACGTGTCTCTTTTTGAAGTGCTTGTTCTTAACGGGGGTGGGACAGGGTCAACATATCCCAAGAGGGGTAATTTAGTGTAGTTTAATACTTTATAAAAACACATAACTGACGTCTTTCTCTTCGATTTTTTTTCAATATTTTACTCCCTAGCTTAGGGGAGCCTAAAACTATCAATCCAATGGTTGAAAGGCAAGTATTAAAGAAATACAGTTGTGTACTTGGCAAGACCCAATGGCTTGGTCGTATTCTGCCACAGCAAAGAGACGTCTTAGATTGTTTCATGATTTTATTGCTTCTGACTACGTATTCCTCATGGCAATGTGGGTTAGCTAGGCTGGTTGAGATAATTATTCAAGGGCCTTTAATTGCACCAGTTAGGAGGTGCCGAAAATTTAGGTGAGGTGCCGAAGGCAAAGCCCCCAGAAAATTTTTGAGATTTTTGGTCTTATTTAGTTCTCAAAATCCTTGTTTTTAGTCTTACTTAGTTCAAAATCTTTATTTCAATCACACTACTGTCATTTATCCCAATGAGCATTTAAATTATTTTTTGCTAAACATTTCTATCCAGGGATAAAACCTCAACCTGGTGTTCATTCATTTCTGTAGAGCAAGATACCCAAATTGAAGAACCAGTTACCCTTACCATACACTGAAATCACCTTGATACATGAACTTGTGGTTACTTGATAGCTTTGACCTCTAACAGGTTTACTTGCTGCATAAGAATATATATATATCGTACTCCCAGTTTGCTTTGTAAGTGTGTCTGTAGTTTTCTCTCAAAATTTTCAACTCCACAAACCTTTTTATATTCCATATCTGAGAAGATGTGAGGATCTAACCTCAGGCTGTCTAACCAAATGCAGTTTTTCGAGCACCTTCTAGCTTAGCTATTCACTGCCGATACTCAACCATCTTAGCTAATCAGTTGCCATTAGAAAAGTACAAAGTCTATGGAACTCTTTTGGAAGCACAAAAATACCCATAAATAATAGGTTTTTAGGTTGGTCTGTTGAGTAACAGCTAACTGGAGTAATGTATGTAATGTGTGTTTATATTTGTTGGTAACTATAAACATAGGATTATTGTTAAGAATCTGTCCAGATGGAACACATTCAAAAGTTTACTTGCGTTTCCCTACTTTTCTTAACAATTTTCCTATGTTATTGCAATATTGGCAATGGTTTTGTTCAGTTGCGTGATGACGTAGAGAAAATAATGAAAGCACCTCAATGATTAGGTTTAAAATGAACTTTGTAATTGTTGGGGGGGGAGGGAAGTGAAAGAAAAGAAATTTGGAAATTGTACACCCTTTTTTGTTCAGGCCTAAATCTACTAGCGATAATGCAAAGCTCACTGCCCTTGTGGTCGTTTAAGCACTCTGGCTCCATGACACTTTGCGCATGTCTAGATTTTATTTCAAAATAATCGTTTGGGTGTTTTCATCGTTTTTCTTTCGTATTTAACATAAAGGAGCACAAATTAAAAACTTTTCGACACAAAAATCCTGTCTGTTACTTATAAGCTTTAGCCTTTACTGCTTGGACTTTTTAATATATCTATTTAAAAATTCGATAAGTTAATCAACAATTTTCGCGCCAAAAACTCTGCCAATATGAACGATAACTTTTTCACTCGTAAAGTATATGGGCTACAAAAATTATGCAGCTCTTTTTATGAAATTGTGCTCAATGATGTTAAAATAGTGTGTTTCTACTCAGGTAGTTAATTAACTACCTATTTCATTGTGTTCGTAGGTTAAGGAATTATTGGCTTCGTTTGGCGAACTAAAGGCGTTCAATTTAGTCAAAGACAGTGCAACTGGACTCTCGAAAGGATATGCATTTTGCGAATATGTCGACATGTCTATAACAGACGTGGTATGTATGAAAAAATCCCCACTTTGGCGTTTCATTAAGTGTTGCGGGCAGGAAATTAAACTACATCGCTTTACCTTCAAATACAAGACTACTACAGTATATATCATTATTTTCTCACTCTGGTAACTGCTGGTTGACCACTGCAAGTCGTCAGCCACCTACGTTGAATGCAGGAATTGTACGTGTTTTTAGGCAATTCAAGGTCTCAACGGAATGCAACTTGGTGAAAAGAAACTGATTGTCCAGCGTGCAAGTGTTGGAGCCAAACAGAACATGAATAATGTAAGTCCCACTTTCGTTCAATAAGAGATGATCCTTACTGGACCTCTAGGGAGAACAGTTTAGAACTGACAGAGCTATCCAGTATAAATAAAGTTAGTTAAATAGTTAAATATTTCCGTTTATCTGTTCAGCCGGATGCAATCAACATGGTTCCAGTACAGCTACAGATCCCAGGCCTTGAATTAAACAAAGTCACCAATGAAATCCCTACGGAGATCCTGTGTCTCATGAACATGGTTCAGAAAGATGAGCTCTTTGATGACGAAGAATATGAAGGTTTGTTAAGTGAGATAAATAACACAGGTCCAACGTGCTTAAGCTCCGTATTAGCATTATAACATTATTTTGGAAATTAGCGATTAATGTTCGTTGTGTGCATTATATGCAATGGGTAATCGTTGATTTGTTCTTGCAGTTTGTCACGTTTCAAAGTTACTGAGTTGCGCTACGATTACATTGAGAGTAAAGTAAATATTTCTGTTTTTCCCCCTAGAAATCTATGAAGATGTTCGCGACGAATGTTCCAAGTATGGCAATGTTGTCAGTGTTGAGATCCCGAGGCCAACAGCTGAATTTGAACCACCGGGATGTGGCAAGGTGTGTAGATATAATTGCGACTATAGTTTGTAGACTATACATTTTCGACCAGACTTGCAACGAATATGGACTTGGAATATTATAAAAAGTTGTAAAAAGTTGACCTTACAAACTTACTAGACCAGTTCTATTTACAAAATTTATGTATCCAATGGCTGATGTAGACACGGATAATTTGTCTGACAGATCCTCAGTCTTAGTGTGAACACAGGACGAATGTTCAACGAATGGCAATGGTTCTGGGGCCAAATCATGTCTGATATTTTCCTGACACTTCGTCTAGTGCCACATTTATACACATAGACAGATTATCCATCAAGATGAATAACAAGGCACTCAAACAAAAATATTTTTTCTCTTCAGATATTTGTGGAGTTTTCATCAGCAAGTGAGAGCAAGGTTGCACATCAAGCCCTCACTGGACGCAAGTTCTCAAATCGCGTGGTGGTCGTTTCCTATTTTGAACCAGAGAAGTACCATCGCAAGGAGTTTTCATAGGTATATATTGCAACGTCCGTATCAGAACTCGCTTGTAGCAAGGTTTTTAACGTTAGCTTTTGACCCAGGCAAGTAGAATAATATCTAGAATGCGTACTCTTATCTGCACACAGAGATGACTTGCTCCAGATTATTTTGTTAAGCAATTCTGTACTGTGAAATTCAATATGACGGTTTTTCAACTACGTATTCTATATCTATTATTTTTTACTGTATATTTTGACCTCTCTTCAGCTGTCAAGGTTGTAAAGTTTTTTGGTCTGGTTAAAACATAACTGGTGATTTGTATCCTTTATGATACAAGTTACTTTACAAAAGTATTCAAGCACCTATGTTTCTATATCGCCCATAAGGCTTTTTCATTTTCATTTTCAACTAAGCATCGCGACTCTTATACTGTATTATAAATGTGTTATCATTCGAATATGAAAGCTGTTTGTTTGTTTTACTATAAATGTTTGATGGTCCCCATTGATAGTTCTATACTAAATGATCTTGATAAAATACTGGATTTAGTATCTATTGTGTTGAAGATGAAGTCGGGAGTCAGTCATTACTAAGAGACCAATTCATAACCATTTTTAGAGTATTATAGTAGGTATTTATTGCTTGAAATGCTTTATATGTCAATGGTATGTATTAATCTGGTATTTTTTAAAGTTTGAAGACGTTTTAAGAAGAAATCGAGACATTTTTCCCTGTATATTTGGGCCCTTGGTTATGACGGATTTCTATTATCTAGCAATGTTTAGCTGGCTTCATTTTCTACACCAGGGGGATGGCAGATTGCGACTGTTGTAAAGTGCTCCAAAAGCTATAAAACTACGAATGTAGACACAATTAATAAAAGAAACTTAAAACTGCAAATACTTCAATGTTTAATTAAGATTAGACAAATCAACAATGGACAATTTTGGAAGGTTGGAAGATTTAAGCTATCTGGTGGATAAATAGCACTATCCGGCGTTGATACAACCATTGATGTGTTACGGTATCCAGTCTACTTGCTTGAGATCAGTATTTTATATCTGTTCAACGCAGTGAGCTCCATATATATCTGGAGTAAGAACACGCGTCCAAAAAGTGAAGCCAAAGATGGCGGAAATTGCCGTTCATTGCCAGTCCCTTCCTATTGTTTTTGTCTAAAATTTCGTGTTTTTTACTTCGATTTAAAGAATAATATTATGGTTTGATGAACTGATAACTTGATTAGCGATACAATCCGTTGTGGGAAAACTGAAATTAGCTGGGGAAAAATGGTATGAAAACTTTTTACGACCTTCACAGATTTTGGACGTTAATTTCCGCCATCTTGGCTTCACTTTTCACATAGGCCGAACATCAGAAGTTCTTACTCCAGATATGAATATAGAGCTCACTGGTTCAACCATTCTACAATGTGCCTGAATGCGCGTATCCTGCGTGGCAGGCGTTCTGTTGTGGGGGAGGGTTTCACCTAGCGCGCGCTCAAAAAAATAGAGCGCGTTCTAAACAAAACTCCCTCCCCAACAATAGAACGCCTGCCACGCAGGCTAGAATGCGCATCGCCTACGAGATCGTCTGCGACGCAGGCTAAGAGTGCGCATTGCTGTTTTACAAAATTCAAGCATTTTTTCATCGAACGCGTCCGGCCTTTTTACGACCTGTAATTGACCCAGGCAGAGCTTCAGCGGCGTTGGACGGCATCCGTTTCAGTTGATCCAATGCATTTGTAGACAACAATTTAAGGTTGGGGGTTCCCTGCATAAAGGGAAGATGCAGGAGGTTGTCATGATACTGACGATCAGGATTTTGTTCTAAGATTGTGTCCAGTTTTGGGCGGCATTCTGGGCACAGCATCTCGAGTTCTGTTTTGAGGATTATATATTTCTCTGCCGTCTCCGGCGTGCTGCTGGCCTCAGCTGTTAGGAAAATAAAAATATATACTGTTAAAGTTTATTATACTGTTAAAGTGAGAAATATTTTTGGATCTAAACTTTTGCAGAAAATTTATAAAGTTAATAATTAACTGATGAGTAATAAAACAACTAGAGTATGCTCGGAGGGCTTTTCTCTTACTAAAAACTTGCAGGATCTTACAAACTTGTCTCATCGAGCCCCTGGCTCGGGTGTATTGGGCAACCATGCCCTGTGTAATCGACGTTGAATAATTATTACAAGTGCTTGGCTGTTGACACTTGTAGGAGCGAGAAGTTAGTAATGAACATTATTTTCACACTTGAATAACTGCATGTTGACCACCATCTGCTGTACGATAGAGCTTGGTGAAAACTATATGTACATATTACTCAACTTACCATTACCTATTGATTGTCGCTGTCTTGGTATAAACACAAAGTAATGCCACAGTGCACCCACTCCAAGTAGAACGAAGAAGAAGGCAATTAGAATATAAAAGAATGATTCATCCTCGAACAATGATGTTGATTCGGACGTTTCAAAGTCATGCCATGCATTCGATAAGTCGATTAGAACTTTCTAAAATGAAAGAAGTTTATGTTATATGTAAACAACGAGTTTGAGTGTTTCATCAGGGGATCCAAACACGAGAAAACGGTATGAAACACGAGCGCGAAGCGCGAGTGTTTTATTGTTTTCGAGTGTTTGGTCCCCTGATAACTACAACTGATTGTTTACCTATTTATCTCAAACAAACCAGTATTTAAAAGAAATTCAGCATGAAGTCAGAGTTGATTTATGGGTGTTTATTTTATTAGTATCAGGAACAACGATACGGTGGTGATTTCCTTTGTGTTTTGCTTATGAATTATTAATGAGTTTGAGATTATAAGATGAAAGACACATGTGCTAACCACTGTAACACAAACACCTGACCAAATAATAATGTTCAATATATATATACCATCACTTCAACCTACCGTAGTAATTTGCCCATCCTCCAATATATCCTGTACACATTTTTTAAACGTATCACATGTCTCCCCGCTACGTCCAGTAATAAAACTGGGTGCCTGCATCCCCATATTGTAAGGGAATCTGATCAATGTTCCTAATTCCATTCCTAAACTTTTGTACTTGTTATAATGTGCACCAGCCACGTATCGTTCCACCAATATGCCGTCCACTCGTCCTCGCTGTAAACTTGCCAGTAACCCAGTCACTGAATTGTGATCTAAAGACGAGAGAGAGAAAGGTTTATAAGGTTTTCTTATAAACACTTCGAAATGTAATGCTGCAGATCGCACCAAGCATTGTCTTGCTTTATATTGCAAGTGTGACAGGTGCAGCACATGGTGATCATCTCTAAAAAGAAAGACAGTTCTCGGAGTGACCAAATGGTCTTCGGTGGCGCAGTCGTCAGAGCAAGCGCCTTTCACCTCTGAGTCTTGAGTTCGATTCTCGCTGGACGCTGGGGACTTTTCTCATCACACTCTTGTGAAAAGAGTAAGTCAACGCTCTGCCGAAAGTCGTGGGTTTTCTCCGGGCACTCCGGTTCCTCCCACAGATTAGGAAAGTAATATTACATTGTTGTAAAATAGATAGTCCAAAACTTAATATTAACTTTATCACTTACTTATAACATGCGCGTTTTCCATGAGGGCTGCTTTAGCATCCATCGTTCCTTCAAGAACGCCAACCTATATGTAGAAATCGGTCCAGTGTTACTACAGAAGGAAACTTAAACTAAACTAACTTTATTTATACTGGATAGCTCTATCAGTTCTAAACTAACTTTATTTATACTGGATAGCTTTATCAGTTCTAAACTGTTCTCCCTAGAGGTCCAGTAAAGACCATCTCCTATTGATCCAGTGTTACTGCAGGAAGTGTTAAACTGGAAGCACTCTTCTCGCATCAGACTGAGGTGTGAAACTAAACTGCATATTGCAGGAATGGAACTCCACTCACGTGAAAGGCACATGCGCCAATACGTCACAAATGAATGTAAAGCTATGCAGTCTCCTTACCCTTTTTCCAAACATTTTCTCCTCGGAATCGAAGGATTTCTGCGTGAAAGAGCTGGTGATGTTTGCCGTCAGAACGGAGAAAGAAATCATACCAATAATCATCCATAATATACTGTACAATCTCGCTGGTACTGACCGAGGCACAGTGTCACCATACCTGAAGATTTTAAGAAGAATTGTTTTGTAAAAATGTGTGCGGAGGAGGCTAGCGCATGATGTCGAGCTTTCTAACACTGAGTTTGTATAATAAGCACTCCCTCCAGTAAAATAATATAGCTCAGTGGACAAACTTAGCACATTACTGATAAGCGAGATCAGTTTTAGGCTCGAAATTTTGAATTTCACCTGAAAGTAAAATTATGAGCGAAGATCGTACAAGTTTTACAGATTTTTTAAGTAAATGATGTTTAAATTTATCAATATAAATGATCAAAATGAATAAGAAGATGCTCCTGAAATAAGTTTGCGAAATTTGAATGTGTGTTTGGTGGAAAAAAGCGAAATTTATGCTCAGAAATGTCAACTAGCCATGCTTTCATCACCTGTTTCATGGCCTTTCATGTTGAAAGTTTATATCCAGGTGCTCGTTGCAGTCTTGCAGACGCACTTTCGATTGGTAAGTTGTAATTTAAATCAAGTTTTTAAGAACTTTCCTTTATATTTTAATGTCTTGTTATCAGTTATGGTGTACTATATTTCGCTGTTCTATTTATTTGCCTCCAAATGCAAGATTACTACATATAATGAAAAGAAATAACATTATTTTCTCACTCTGATAACTGCAGGTTGACCACCATCTGCTGTACGATAGTGCTTAATGAAACCTACCTATAGCTAGGTGAAACAGATTGCCTTGCTCACTGTCTTTGAACAAGTCTGTATGTCATCGTGGAACAATATTATTTAATATTGGTTCCTCAATATTTGTTTAAGTGCACACAAGACAATGGTATATGAGGTTAAAAACTGGAAATGACATTATACAATTACTTTATGGTTTCCGTGTTTGGATGGCCTGATCCAAACACGTGGGAATGTTGCGAGAGTTAAGAAAAGCGCACGAAATCTCGAGCCGAAGGCGAGTGATTTTGCTAGCTTTTCTTAACTCGAGCAACATTCCCAAGTGTTTGGATCAGGCCATCCAAACACGGAAACCATAAAGTAATTGTATATTATAAAATAACAACAACACGATAGTCTTCCGTGTTTGGATGGCCTGATCCAAACACGGGTTTCGACCAATCAGAGCACGCGTTATATACATGTTATTTTATAAAAATATATCTTACATAGAACCACATTGTGAATCACATGACCTATTGTTTCATATGCACCCAAGCAAATTTGGGAAGTGTCTGTTATAAAAATGATAATTTTATTCAAAAAGTAGCGAGCTTACCCAACTGTTGTCATGGTAACAAAGGCCCACCAAAAACCTTGCCAGACTCCCGTGAAGAAATGAGGTGGAAAATCCTCTGGATTGGAGCCTCTGTCCTGGAAAAATACAAAATAGGAATTTGTAAACTTAATCTGTACTTGTCAAATTTTGGTCCATAAGCAGTCAGAGTGTTAGTGTATGTGTCTTTCACCTCTGTGACAGAGGTCTGATTCCTGCAATATGCAGTTGTTTGATTATAATTTCACCTCAGTCGCATGTGAGAAGAGTGCTTCCAGTTTGACTCTACCAAACATCACAGGTTTTCTCCAGGTACTCCGGTTTCCTCCTGTAGTAACACTGGACCAGTAAGGGATGTCCCTTACTGGACCTCTAGGAAGAACAGTTTAGAACTGATAGAGCTATCCAGTATAAATAAAGTTAGTTTAGTTTAGGTTTCCTCCTGTAGTAACACTGAATCAATAAGAGATGACTCTTACTGGACCTCTAGGAAGAACAGTTTAGAACTGATAGAGCTATCCAGTATAAATAAAGTTAGTTTAGTTTAGGTTTCCTCCTGTAGTAACACTGGATCAATAAGAGATGACCCTTACTGGACCTCTAGGAAGAACAGTTTAGAACTGATAGAGCTATCCAGTATAAATAAAGTTAGTTTAGTTTAAGTTTCCTCCTGTAGTAACACTGAATCAATAAGAGATGGCTCTTACTGAACCTCTAGGGAGAACAGTTTAGAACTGATAGCTATCCAGTATAAATAAAGTTAGTTTAGTTTAAGTTTCCTCCTGTAGTAACACTGAATCAATAAGAGATGGCTCTTACTGGACCTCTAGGGAGAACAGTTTAGAACTGATAGAGCTATCCAGTATAAACAAAGTTAATTTAGTTCAGTCATAGATAAACCAACATAAAATATAGCAAAAACTCTTACCATAAGCCAAATAAATATCCCAGAAATTGCAGCCAGTAATAAAGTCAGTGCAATAACTTGCCATCCTTGAAGCAGACCTTTTCCAAGTAATGTTAGCGGGACAATTTCGTCAATATGAATAATATAAGCTGGGCCATTCGTTGTCAAAACGGGAATAAAACATTTATCCCCTGTTGCCTCTTCCTTCATCACTGGGAAGTAAACTGTATTGTTTTTCTTGAGTCTTGCTACCGAGGTGAAATTCAAAAAGTTTGACATGGGTTCATTGTATTTTACTCTTATCCCTGTTCGGTTTTCAAGACTTTTTAGAAGTTTTGGGAAAATACCTAAAAATGACAAGGACTTGTTTACCACGCATAAAAACGCACGAGTTTTAGAAGCCTGTATATAGCAGATTTCGTACAAAGTTGTTCCAAAACAAGCTGATAACAAGTTCTGTTCGCACGGCTTGTTCGCACGGCTTGTTCCCGACTTGTTACAGCCAGGGGTCGGTTGTACGAAGGCCGTTTAGCTTAACGGTTGATAAGCCAAACTTATAGAAAACACTTAAATCTTATGCGCCTAATATGTAGTTGCAAACATAATTGTTTTATTCAAGTTGAAATATTTTAGCTTGGTTGTTCGATGAATGTATAGACTTGATCGATATTTTCGATTTACATGTATCCACCGGATAAGCTAAACGGGCTTCGTACAACCGGCCCCAGGCCCACAGCAGATGTTGGCTCAACACACTTGTCACAAGTTGTTCCAGTAATTTGTGACCAGCAGTGCAAGCATGTGAACACAACCTTACATCAACTTGTTGAAATAACATTGTAGCAAGTTTGCCGTAGGTCTGTAACAACTTGGCAACAACTTGTAACAAACAATGCGAACACTACTCTATATCAGTTTTTTTGGAACAACGCTCGTTGTAAGTGGCAGCCCTATACGTAAAGACCTGTTGGTCAAACGAAGATGAGAGTCAATGAGAGTTGGCAAGCGAGAGTTTGCATGAGAGTTTCATCAACTCTCACGCCCCGGGCAAACGAGAACAAGAGTGGCATGAGAGTTGACGGGATATTACCACGCGTACCTGTCAAACGTGCAAAAACTCTCATCCAATCTCATCAAAATTTGAACGAGCTCAAAGTTGATGAGAGTTGATGAGAGATGTTGGTCAAACGGGAGCGAATGTTTCAACTCTCATTGACTGTCATCAACTCTCATCCGCGTTGACCAGGTCTTAAGACTTTAGTTAACCAAGTGGCTCCTGATTCCTTTTTTTAGGGTAGTTGGGAGACAAACTGATGATTATAATTTTATAAACCAACTGATTCCACCGTATCCTATTATAACAAGATGACAAAATTTGTGGAATGTTATCATGGGGAAATGTGTAAGTAAGAATATATACCGTTTATATTGAAGTGTTTAAGAATATTTTCTTGGGTTTTCATCCGTCAAAATAACTATCTGGCAGTGCGTCGTCTGTCTACAAACGTACGTGCGAAATTTGTAAAAAGTGAATGGACACCCTTCTTCTATCAAAAAACACTAAATTTACTATTTGTATATTATTAAGGAGACAAGTTACAGCTTCGTTCAAAAAACACAATTTGCAAGACATATTTTCTGGCAATTTCTTGACCTCATTTATCTCCGACCAGTTACTAAGTTATGGTGCATGTAGTGTGAAAGAGCACACCTTAATCTATCAAAAAACACTAAATTTACTATTTGCGTATTAAGGTCTTATAAGGAGACAAGTTACAGCTTCGTTCAAAAAGCGCAATTTTTCTGACATTCTGGCAATTTTTTGGCTGTAAGAACTTCGACGTTTCGAGCGAAGGCCCATCCTCTGGAAGTTAATAGAAGAAGGGCCTTCGCTCGAAGCGTCGAAGTTCTTATTGTATTCAGGTAGATTGATCCAAAAGACCCCGCAGTATTTCCTATAGGCACTACCTACAGTGGCATCAGACTTTCGAGATGTTAGGAAAAAGCGATGCTTTATTACTCGCAGTTCGTAGATATTTGGGAACCAAAACTAAGTCTAAGATGACATGATTTGTTCCCAGAACCATTGCCAATACAGATCGCGCTATTCTAGCGAGTTCATCTGGATGGTTCGTCTTCACTAAGGCTGATTAACCGTCAGACGGATGTACGAGACGACAGTTGACGCTGCGAGAGTTGTTCAATTTTAGTCATGAATAGGGCAAATATTTCACGTGCAGTCTCACATGTCACACTCACAGAACTACTTGTTTGTGAATTGTAGCAACTAGCAACTATAGTACATGCTATGTTATTCTGAAATATTTATAAACTTGCGACCAACACCTAAAACCATCTGGCGTCTCGGCAACCAAGCAACCTGAACGTGTTAATAAACATACATCATATTTACATGAGGTGTAACTGGGTAATAGCTATAGATGTAAATAGAGTGCATATTCATAGATGTGTAATATAAACAAATGTAGACTAATTAAAGACATAAAGTTTGGGTGTTTTTGTGGATGGAAAAGGGCCTGTGGCACATATATTTTAAGACCTAATCGGGAGTAGTTGCGACAAATGAAACTACAGGCCCTCCCAGAAGAGTCTAGCACATGCGCTCTGAGATTCTGGTACAGCGTTCAGACCACTGTACAATCTGTTTTCCACGGCTTCAGCCGTATCGTAACACAGCTTTCAGTAGGATGTTTTGTAAGCTATCTGTTCCAAATTGCTGTTTCATCGTTTGTCAGTTATCAATTACGATATGTCAGGTGTCAGTGAAAAATATGGACAGATATTAGTAGTAAGTTCACCCCATTCAAAACCCTCATTAAGCCACTATGCACAAGGCACTGGCGAGAGTCGTAGACTAATTGTTTTGACGAAACCTGCTAGTATACACGCATATACACAAACCATAATTAGCATTCTTATGTGCACAGTTATTAAACAATACTTACAAAGATTTTGACCAAAATTTTTGTGTTATTACCTGCAGTTATGCGTATTTTAGTTGGTAAAGAAAGCAAATTGGGTTTGGTGGGGCAAAAGACATCGCGCTGATGTTCTACGTTCTACAATAATGACTTAATTCTTAAACACACTATGCCTTTGGCTTGCAGGATGTCGTGTGTTCCATGACAACAGTAATCAAAACAAAAGTTTCTGAACGTGAAAATATCATTGAAGTCAGCACAGCCAAACATGACTGTCAAATTCAGTAGAAGACCTTCATGCACTGAGAAATAACCGCTATTTAGCTTTCGACGCGTCACAGCCTATAGCCGTTAGCTTTGCAACACTATGTCTAATATGCATCGTAGACCAAAGTTAATTATGCTAATAAACTGCTCTAAAGTTTCTCCATATGATTCGTGCACACACCTGTTTTATTTGTATAAGTCTGTTGATCCAGATCTTAGTTTAACTCAAAAAATCATACGATAAAAACAGTTTTGAAGTATTTGAGTACGATAAGGTTACACGCAATACAAGTGAATTGATACAAAAATCTTGGGCGCTCACCAGTTAGCTGTTTTGTGTGCATGAATTCGTTTATTCCAAGGGGATTTTAGTAAGGAATCCTGTCAATTTTTAGTTTATTTGTGTGGAACTTTATCGTGCAGTTCTAAGTAGCTTTTAATCAACTTTCAGTTAAGGGTTAAAGAGAGTTTTTGAATATTTCGTAATTCTTCTGTGTCCTGTTTCAGTGATGAGTAAAATGTTTTCAGACATTATGGACAAAATGAATGAGTATCTAAATGAGCATCGTTCATGTATGAACAAAGCGTTATCTGTATGTACACTGCAGCTCAGTTCATTTGAACGTATAGTCTTAGATTTGACGACGAGTATAAGATTAATATGCTGCGGGTTTGTAGCGTCAAACTATACCTGAAAAATAGAACAAGAACTTTGACGTTTCGCCGAGCGAAAGCCCTTCGTCTGGAAGTTAGAAACCACTACTAACTTCTGTTAAACTTCCAGACGAAGAGCCTTCGCTCGAAACGTCGAAGTTCTTGTTGTATTTTTCACTAGGTAGTTTGTTCCTACGAACGCGCAGTATAGATCGTTTATCGTTAGCTACACAGGAATCACGTATTCAGGAGTGCAATATTAGTCGTTTGCGCACCTCGTGCTACATGTTAGTGCGCCACTGTTTGCTTGCTAGGGATGGCAACAGCAAAATATTATGGCGTGACTGATGCGCAAATGACAAATCTTGACTCACAGTCAAATCTGAAGCCCTCTAATATCATTGCTTTTAGCGCACTGCATTATTCACCATTGCGTTTAAACTAAACCAGGCCAGATATACTGTGGCGTGCGCACATATAACCGTTACAAATGTCCTGTGCGCGCACATATCACTTTAAACCATTGTAACAATAATCTGATATATTATAGACATTCTTTTAGTTGATCAGATTTAAAACAAGCTTCTCCTTACCATTATAAGTATAATTTCCATTTTTCTCCTTTACATGAGTCGAATAAGGCAAAACACTCCACCAATCTGCGTATATTTCCACGTCGGATGAGAACTCCGAACACTGGCCCAAAACTCCTGGTTGAAAAGCTAGTAGCCATAGACCGGTAACAAGAACACAACGAAAAACATGCGAATAAATCCTCTCTGACATCCTCAGACGCACAATCATGTCACTAATGCATCTTATACCACTCCCCAAACATTTTATACTTAACAGAACCAGTCCAAAATTTTTTGCAGCATTCGCGTCGATTCTTAAATGTGTTCTATACGTTCTCGGCTAAAATGTTTAAAAATTCATATTCGTATTTGTTCCAAAGAAGGGTTGATTAATTATTAACCAGCACTATCGCCATAACAACTTCACAAATTTGCTTCACTATACAGGGAAAAAAATTTTCGGCAGTGACCAGCGCGTCGTAGTTTGGCGATGATGTGTGCGATTTTTAAGATTTAGATCTCTTTAATAAACATTCTAGAGTATCGTGGTATAGAGGGCGGGAAAAAAGAGTAATTTTCTTTAAAAAAATTACCGCAAACAGATTCGAGTACCAACCTAGTCTCACATAGCCCGCATAGGACAAGTGGCATTAACCGCAATTGAAATGCAGTGTATCTTGTTATGGTGTGCCTATTTACACAAAACCTTTTAGGCTTTCAAATTGTTCGGCAGTTAATGTCTCATTAGGACGGTAATTGTTTAAACGAATATAATAAAGCACTAACTGTTTAAGCCTTTGCATGGAAGTTTATTTTAAACAATTTGTGTTTTCAGAAGGCGCTATTGGCGAGAATTATATTAGAGCGCCTGTCTAATGGATCATCTGTCGAAATTGCAAGAATAACGTAATTAGTACTGGGAACAAATCATGTCTAATATTTCCTGATAGTTTACGGATCATCCGTCAAGACGACCTACGCATGCAAGTCTGTGTAGACGAACTACGGGTCAGATAGTTCAAGTTTATACACAGATGAATTACCATACGAACTATCTTCTCTTTGCCTAAGTTTGTCCAGACGGATCAGCGGTCTCTCTAGTATAAATTGAGCCACTATTAATAGTCATTATTGACACAAGTTGTATGAACGATATAGTATATTTAAACATCGAAAATATATTATTCAAATTCGGACAATGTGCGATCTTGTGTGAAGTGCGTATATGTTTTGAAATGTTCGACACGAACCAACGCCTGTGTACTCGCCCAGTTCGTATACTATATGGGGCACGAGTGGCATTTAATTGTATGTGTCCCTCTGTGTACACAACTATCCTGTCACTGTAACTTAATTTGTCCCTCAGTGATCACAATTACCCTGTGACTGCCACTCAATATAACCCTCTGTGGCCACAATTATCTTGTCACTTTCACATCATATGTCCCTCTGTGACCACAAGTACCCTCCCACTGTCACTTTATATGCACTCTTCAATCCATATGTGACCACAACTACCCTGCCATGTACCATTCAATCCATCACCTTAGTGTACCATTCTCGCTGACTTGACCAATTTCCGACTTAGGGTCAGGTGACCTAGAACTCCATGATGTCATTTCACACTGAGCTAACCCATCACACTCCTGGACCTCACTACCAACTGCGCATGCGTCATCGATAGACCAGTTCTCCTTTACTAGCGTATCTATCCACTCGTGTAACTCTTCCCCAGTCTTTTTGGAATTCAACGAGGCACCGTTCGCAAGCACATCTATGTTCGCAGACTCTCTGTCAAATTCTATGGTATACTGTGAAGTATACCTTCCCGCAGGCGGGCCGCCATTTGAGGCAATTGCCTGATCGGGGCCGACTGCGGTACCGTCTTTGTAGCCTAATGGTATGATAAGAAAACTGGTCTGGCCTATAACAAGGTCGGTTCCCCCTTCTTCACGATACACCATTTTCACAGTCCACGTCCCAGGACGAAGTGGTTTATTGTAAGTTGGTTTATGAAAGGATACGACCCAGTCATCCTGAACTCGCATCTCGTAGACACCTGTAACTACGCTGATAGGGTCAATCCACATAAGTTTGACATTAAAAGGTGTGCCTTTCTTCCAATAATGTACTAGAACTGGGTCATCCCATGGTCCCATGAGTCGGCCATAGTTTCTGAACAGTCGTTCTTTCTCATCCCAGCTTGTACCCACCTAGGGAGAGAGTGGATGATAGACTGTAATGTAGTAAGAACATGCAGCTAATCAGCTAACAAGTGATGCACGTATACCACTCAATTCACATTTTCAGATGACTCACATGTCGAGTTACCACTGTTCTGATAATGGAAGCATAATCCATTCTTTGCTTACATTATCAGAACAGTTGTAACTAGGCATGTGAGTTATCTGAAAATAACTAGGCATGTGAGTTATCTGAAAATGTGAATTAGGTGGCAACGGGCATTAAAACATGTGTTAGCTGATTCGGGCTATGATTTTAGGTCTATGATTTGACAGACATTATTTAGACTACCGACCTGTAATCCAGCCAAACGGCTAGGTCCCTCACTCATATTTAAATTCATCATCTGCTCTTGATCAACTCTAGACAACCATGTTTCCAATACAACATTCTTCCCTCCTTTCAAAGCAATATCTTGCAACACTAACATCCCGCTTAATTCATCCTCTTGGTTGAAATACGTCACCTCCTTAAACTGCCCAATTGGAAGATTCTTACAGTAACTAGAGCTCACGTATCTCGTTGCTAAGCGACCAAATGATGCAAAGTACGTCCGTATGGTATCGCTAAGTCGATGGTCATCGTCAAGGTGGTGATAGAAATTCTCCCAGTAGGTACTAAGTGCCGGGATTCCCGAAGTAAAGTTCCCAAATAAGTATTCGTCCAAAAGGTTGATGACTTTTTGATTGACAATCGCTTCGAATTTTCGTGCGAATAGATCGTACTTGGATTTCTAAAATAATATGAGATTTGCTTGTAAAGGTTCTGCTATGGTGCGAATGTGTATAGGTGATATGCTAGATTGGTGTTGGTGTCACTGTAGTTAGTGCGTGTGCCTTTCACCTCTGTGACTGGGGTTCGATTCCGCAATATACAGATATGAGAGAGTTTGACTCTACCAAACACCGCAGGATTTCTCTGGGTGCTACCATTTCCTCTTGTAGTAACACTGGACCAATATGGGTCGTCCCTTACTGGACCTCTAGGAAGAACAGTTTAGAACTGATAGAGCTGCCCAGTATAAATAAAGTTAGTTTAGTTTAGGTTTCCTCCTGTAGTAACACTGGATCAATAAGAGATGACCCTTACTGGACCTCTAGGAAGAACAGTTTAGAACTGATAGAGCTGCCCAGTATAAATAAAGTTAGTTTAGTTTAGGTTTCCTCCTGTAGTAACACTGGATCAATAAGAGGTGGTCCTTACTGGAGCTCTAGGGAGAACAGTTTAGAACTGATAGAGCTATCCAGTATAAATAAAGTTAGTTTAGTTTAGGTTTCCTCCTGTAGTAGCACTGGACCAATAAGGGATGGCCCTTACTGAACCTCAAAGGGGAACAGTTTAGAACTGATAGAGCTATCCAGTACCCCTGTATAAGTAAAGCTAGTTTAGTTTTAATGCTGTGTATTTTCTCACCTGCAGTCTTGGCATATCTTCTGGTTTGAAGTCATTGGGTGAACATCCACACCAGTCTACAACGTGCTTATATTGACAACGACATCCTAGCTTGCGTTTCCAGTTTGTTACACGTAAGTTTGTTTTTATAAATGTCTTGCACTGCGGACCATTGCGTAGCACTGTGTGGAAAAATGACTGGAGCAGAAAATACAAGTATTAGCGTTGCATATGTATAGCGCAGACGAACACAACCTGGTGTCTGGCTGTTCAAACCAATCTAACAATCTTGTATCAAGTTGTTGCATGCTGTTATTACAGCATTCTTAGACCATACATTACCTCAGCAGGTAAAAGAGCAAATGCATATATTCTCTTTAACCCTTCAACTAGACTATCGTCAGATGTGATAATATATTCAGCAAACTTTCGGTTTAGACCAATCCAATCGCTTCCACCATCCACTTCAATATTCCCTGGCAAGCGGCGATCCCCTATCCTCCACATATGCTCATCACATTCCACAAATGTCCTATCAAGTCCCTGTTTGTGGATAAACCTAGATGAGAAGAGATAGGTGTCACTTAAGAAAGCACAATTGTGCAACAGATGGTGATCAATCTGCTGTTGTAAGAGTGAGAAAGTCTGAGGTTCAAAGATTTTACTTGTAAAGGCTGGAGGGTAAAGGGTTGGGCTTAACCCATTAGGGCTAACCAGACTATCGGCCCAGGCTCTTGCTTACCCATTATGCACCCTACTTTGTTATTTTACCCTATCCAATGCCAGACAATTTTACTAAGATACAAAGCAGAGCGCTGCACCAGAATCGCAGGGTGGCAATTTTAATTCCTGCCAGAGGGCCTAAGTTGCACTTTTCGCAACTGCTCCTGGCTACGTCTAAAAATGTATATAAATTTCCATTCGAGTATTCTATCAGTATCTACTAACACCTTCTACTATTAATCCTATCGAACGAGATGCCGAGGAAAATCTTGATAAGATACAAAGCATTATACCATACCTATCCGGTTCTCTGCCATGAGATTTTAAGAAATTGTCCTCTCTATGTGCTGTAAGAAATTCTGTTAGATGTGAATTCGACCTGTGAACAAAAAAATATATATAATAGTAGTTAATATTATTAACACTTGCTGGCCATTGACATGAAACTGAGGCAAAATGATCAGAAACTGCATATTGCAGGAATTGAGCCCTCGTGGTCACAAGTTAAAAGGCACATTGCACTAACCACTGTGACACCAACATCCTCATATTTCTTTAACAAACCTTTAATGGGCTATTTTAATCGAACCCCCCTGTTGAGGAACCTTGGAATTCCAAGGGGGGGGGGTTAAATTTAGTTTGGAATTTCCATGGGGAGGGTCTTGTAAAAATTTGGAGTTTTGTGGAATTTCCATGGGGGATGGCATATTTAATTCCACCGTAGTAGTCAATTCCACCTAGGAATTTCCATGGGTGGGGGGCTTTAGTTCTTTGGAAATTCCACGGGAGGGGTGCAACAGAAAGGGGTTCCTCAACAGGGGGTGCGGTTTAAAATTGGAATAGCCCAATACGAGCAGTGACTTACTTTATAGGATAGTCAGATTCACTCAAATTGATAAAGAAATCCCATTTCCAATCGTCTTTCTTAATTAAATCATCTAAAGCTCTCAGCAACATCTGTAATAGACTGCTGCCGCCCCATATTGTAGCCATTCTCCATGGACTTACAGCTACATTTGGCAAGCCTGATGCCAATTCAACTAATTCACGATATAAATAGTCCGACCTCTAAAATATATGAGAGAATAGTTTAGTTTACTTTTTCCACTTTGAAGTGGGCAGGGAGACAATTATATCTTAACTTACTGAGCTGCAATTTACCCCCAATGTGCCCTACTTTGTTATTTCACTTTGTCAGACAATTTTACTCAAGAAGGAGAAAGTGTTGGGCATTAATGGGTTAACCAGACTATCTGCCATGTCTCTTGTTTACCCACTGAGCATTTGATTGGCTGCTTTTTCTCTAGTAGCCAATCAGAGGCTTCGTTGTGAAGTTCAATTTGTTGTGAAGTTCAGAACATTTTAGTGAAGTATTCAATACTACCTTAAACCATTTACTCACCAGGTCAACATGAAAATAATAATAATGATTGCTATGATAAATTGATTTTAACAGTCTTTTCACTTGTCGCAATGCTCGACCATGAACACTCAACATGAATACAACCCTGACAGGAGGGCCCGACGGCACACCGTCCGTCACGCCTCGTGGATATCCACCATTCCCCTTTGGAATTCTACAACTTCTGTCTACATATTCAAAATATAACCTATGGTTTTCTAATAAACATCCTGTCTTTTGAATAATTTTCCGACATTCTGGGGTTTTAGCTCTTGACAATGCGGATTTGACGTCTTTGTGTTTTAGCAAGCAATCAAAGTCTTTGTATTTACTTAAGATTTCCAGGACAAAGTCTGTTGCCTAAAAGACATAAAAATATTGATTATTAATCTGGGGTGGCACAGTTGTTGTGTTAGTGAGTGTGACTTTCACCAGAAAGCCATCACCAAGTTATGTTTGAAGATGTGAAATAGTCTTTAATGATTGTAGAGAAATATCAACACTGACTGTACCCTATGTGAACTAGTCTGCATCTATCTTGTCGTTTGTGTGCTGTATGTAAATCAGTCTTTAATGATTGTAGAGATATATCGAGACTGACTGTACCCTATGTGAAATAGTCTGCATCTATCTTGTCTTTTGTGTGATGTATGTAAATCAGTCTTTAATGATTGCAGAGATATATCAACACTGACTGTATCCTATGTGAAATAGTCTGCATCTATCTTGTCGTTTGTGTGCTGTATGTAAATCAGTCTTTAATGATTGTAGAGATATATCAACACTGACTGTACCCTATGTGAAATAGTCTGCATCTATCTTGTCTTTTGTGTGATGTATGTAAATCAGTCTTTAATGATTGCAGAGATATATCAACACTGACTGTACCCTATGTGAAATAGTCTGCATCTATCTTGTCGTTTGTGTGCTGTATGTAAATCAGTCTTTAATGATTGCAGAGATATATCAACACTGACTGTATCCTATGTGAAATAGTCTGCATCTATCTTGGCGTTTGTGTGCTGTATGTAAATCAGTCTTTAATGATTGCAGAGATATATCAACACTGACTGTATCCTATGTGAAATAGTCTGCATCTATCTTGGCGTTTGTGTGCTGTATGTAAATCAGTCTTTAATGATTGCAGAGATATATCAACACTGACTGTATCCTATGTGAAATAGTCTGCATCTATCTTGTCGTTTGTGTGCTGTATGTAAATCAGTCTTTAATGATTACAGAGATATATCAACACTGACTGTACCCTATGTGAAATAGTCTGCATCTATCTTGGCTGTATGTAAATCAGTCTTTAATGATTATAGAGATATATCAACACTGACTGTACCCTATGTGAAATAGTCTGCATCTATCTGTCTTTAATGATTACAGAGATATATCAACACTGACTGGTGAAATAGTCTGCATCTATCTTGGTGTGCTGTATGTAAATCAGTCTTTAATGATTGTAGAGATATATCAACACTGACTGTACCCTATGTGAAATAGTCTGCATCTATCTTGGCGTTTGTGTGCTGTATGTAAATCAGTCTTTAATGATTACAGAGATATATCAACACTGACTGTACCCTATGTGAAATAGTCTGCATCTATCTTGGCGTTTGTGTGCTGTATGTAAATCAGTCTTTAATGATTGTAGAGATATATCAACACTGACTGTACCCTATGTGAAATAGTCTGCATCTATCTTGTCGTTTGTATGCTGTATGTAAATCAGTCTTTAATGATTGTAGAGATATATCAACACTGACTGTACCCTATGTGAAATAGTCTGCATCTATCTTGTCGTTTGTATGCTGTATGTAAATCAGTCTTTAATGATTGTAGAGATATATCAACACTGACTGTACCCTATGTGAAATAGTCTGCATCTATCTTGTCTTTTGTGTGCTGTATGTAAATCAGTCTTTAATGATTGTAGAGATATATCAACACTGACTGTACCCTATGTGAAATAGTCTGCATCTATCTTGGCGTTTGTGTGCTGTATGTAAATCAGTCTTTAATGATTGTAGAGATATATCAACACTAACTGTACCCTATGTGAAATAGTCTGCATCTATCTCGTCGTTTGTGTGATGTATGTAAATCAGTCTTTAATGATTGTAGAGATATATCAACACTGACTGTACCCTATGTGAAATAGTCTGCATCTATCTTGTCTTTTGTGTGCTGTATGTAAATCAGTCTTTAATGATTGTAGAGATATATCAACACTGACTGTACCCTATGTGAAATAGTCTGCATCTATCTTGTCTTTTGTGTGCTGTATGTAAATCAGTCTTTAATGATTGTAGAGATATATCAACACTGACTGTACCCTATGTGAAATAGTCTGCATCTATCTTGGCGTTTGTGTGCTGTATGTAAATCAGTCTTTAATGATTGTAGAGATATATCAACACTGACTGTACCTTATGTGAAATAGTCTGCATCTATCTTGGCGTTTGTGTGCTGTATGTAAATCAGTCTTTAATGATTGTAGAGATATATCAACACTGACTGTACCCTATGTGAAATAGTCTGCATCTATCTTGTCTTTTGTGTGCTGTATGTAAATCAATCTTTAATGTTGCAGATGTATATCAACACTGACTGTATCCTATGTGAAATAGTCTGCATCTATCTTGGCGTTTGTGTGCTGTATGTAAATCAGTGTTTAATGTTGCAGAGGTATATCGGCATTCCCAGTTTTTGGGCTAGTTGTTTGCAGAAGGTAATTTTTAGTGTTGTAAATTGAAACAGGTACAAGTATTGAATGATTTCAAACGATAGCAGGTCAGTAATTGATACCTATACAGCTGTGCATGGTATCGCTGGTATTGAGTACTCGGTATCGCCCAGCACTAGCTTGCCCCATTAACAGGAAAGGGAAATCGGGCAAATCAGGGCTCATGAATAACCTAGATAAATAAACTATTGCCTTATGTAAGTGCACTCTTACCAAAATAATAGGGTAAATGATTGATGTTTTAGTTAACCTAAAAGGTCAAGGGTTTCATCATTGTATTTAATAAACGTGCCACTTGTCTTGTTAACACGTTTGGTGACAGCCACCAAGTGTCAAATACTTGCAATTTCACATTAGAATATATATAGCTCCCGATTTCAAACCTAAACGTATTTAAACAAGAAATAAAATGTAGCAATGTTGCGTAATTTGATACAATTAAACACTTTGGAATGTATACACGTGGCAATTAACTTTTACATTACACAGCGGCTATTAATTTAGCATCGCCGGTTATTTGCTGAAGTAAATAATTAAGTAGCTAAAACAATAGAGCATTCTATAACACTAGACAACCAACCTTATCTTTTAACCAAAGCGAAACGATAAAATTCCAATTTAGTTGTCAAAAATAGCTAGTTGGCCCGACCAAGGTTAAAGGCCAAGCCGCCGAAATATATCGTTGAAATATACAAATATTACTATAGTCTGTGATTTGTTATAGAATGGCTTGTTTTTATTTAGTATAGAAGATATAGACTAAACTATTTCTGTTATGGAATATCGAAATTTGGTCTATCAACCACAATTCCGTTTGCACTTACCTTGCTTTTGCGGAGATCAAGACGCGCCGTTGACGTTGTCTTGACAGAAGTCGACTCTTCAATATAGACGCTAGGTAGATTTGTATGTAGTTTATTTCGCCTCGTCTTTTGGCGTGAAATGTCAACGGCATCTCCGTTATATATAGATGAAAAGTGTAGCGTAGTTAAGATTTGTACTATAGCAATAAATACTGCAATTCCCAGTATAAATCGCACAATACGACGGCGATACCAACCCATGTCATTGCTAACACATAAATGAATATTTATTTCTAAGTTTGATACATTGAAAACGCCGGCGTTCGTATATTGTCATTTTGATACAGTTACTAGGTACCAGATCTCTTACAGCGCGGCTGATGACGGTCCATGTTGAGACGTCACATCGTGTACTGAGCTCTATGTATAACTGTATTAAGATTTTCTAAAAAGACTTTATACTGGATAGCTCTATCAGTTCTAAACTGTTCTCCCTAGAGGTCCAGTAAGCGTCATCCCTTATTGGGTTCAGTGTTACTACAGGAGAAAACCTAAACTAACTTTACTTATACTGGATAGCTCTATCAGTTCTAAACTGTTCTCCCTAGAGGTCCAGTAAGCGTCATCCCTTATTGGGTTCAGTGTTACTACAGGAGAAAACCTAAACTAACTTTACTTATACTGGATAGCTCTATCAGTTCCAAACTGTTCTCTCTAGAGGTCCAGTAAGAGTCATCTCTTATTGATCCAGTGTTACTACAGGAGGAAACCTAAACTAAACTAACTTATTTTATACTGGATAGCTCTATCAGTTCTAAACTGTTCTCTCTAGAGGTCCAGTAAGAGTCATCTCTTATTGATCCAGTGTTACTACAGGAGGAAACCTAAACTAAACTAACTTTATTTATACTGGATAGCTCTATCAGTTCTAAACTGTTCTCCCTAGAGGTCCAGTAAGAGTCATCTCTTATTGATCCAGTGTTACTACAGGAGGAAACCTAAACTAAACTAACTTTATTTATACAGGATAGCTCTATCAGTTCTAAACTGTTCTCCCTAGAGGTCCAGTAAGAGTCATCTCTTATTGATCCAGTGTTACTACAGGAGGAAACCAGGCAACCCAGAGAAAACCTGCGGTGTTTGGTAGAGTCAAACTGGAAGCACTCTTTTCACATGCGTTTGAGGCGAAATTATTGCTGCACGATAGTGCTTAGTAAACCAACGTATTGACGAATGACGAAGGTCTATGTTTTACTGATCAATTTTTTGTTATTCTTAGGTAACCAGCCATAAGCAGCGTTTGTTTTACGTTTGAACTATGCAAAGATGTCACACTATAAACGTACGTCGACCTCACTAAACATACTTTGCAAATATGTAACAATTATGGGTTTATTTATATTGGAAATTCTTTTCCCCCGTTCTGGTGCGTCAAGTAGTAGGAGGAAAGCGGTTTTTAGTTTATTGTAATATCCAGAAATAGTCTGGTATGTTTGTATATGACGAGTGTATTACTTATATAACTTGTTCTGTTTTGCAATGGTTGGGAAATGCTAATCATATCTTAGATTATATTGGGGTTTTGTATTTTCTTGAATGTGCGCCATCCCCCGACAAATCTGGTTTTCCAAACGTAGTTGAACGATACTGCCATCCAGTCATGATCCAGTGATTGGAATGTTCATTATCTTTTCATTGTTTTGAAAGTCCCACTGCTCTCCACGCCATCCAGTCACCCACTGTTTTGACATACAGGGTGTCTCAAAAAAACCGCTACCCTTAGAAATTAGAGGCTTTAGAAAAAGCCTCGATTTTGTACACTTGGGAATTCAAAATTGCTTATTTGCTTCTCATTGCATGCAAATTAGCCAGACAAAGCGAAATTTCTAAAGCCTCTAATTTCTAAGGGTAGCGGGTTTTTTGAGACACCCTGTATTTGTAACATCAATGTTCTGGAATGTATATGCCAACTTAAGGCTGTGTTCCTCTTCAACCGCGTACCGTACCAAAACGTAACGTATTTCTTTGTTTCCTGAGCACTCGGGTAGAACTATAATGACTTCGACACAAAAGAAAATGCTACGGTACGTTACGATACGTTTGAAGTGGAAAACGGTCTTTATCCTGGTTCTCATTCATCGGCGACAGTCGGCGATGCTCTTACAGTGCCATTGTTTTTGATCATTGATGAGTAAAATACTTTGTCTACATGAAATAATTTTCTCCTTCAATGATCAATAACAATGCATCGCCGACCATCGCCGATGAATGAGAACCAAGCTTTACAACCAGTGGTATTGCATGTTCATTAATCTGGGGGCAGCCTAACTAACCCTAAAGTGATCTAGAATTTTGTACAGAACTCTTGAGTACCAACAGAGTTAAGTTTGGTTAACACCATCGAAATTTATTTGATCACATTATAGGGTTTGATGGTCCCGTTGTGTGACGGTGTAAACTTATTGAAAATATAGTTTAAAAGTCAAAGACAAAATGTTGTTTCAAAATCTTTGCGCGAAAGCCAAAGTGATTCAGTTTATCCTGATGAAGATTTTCTATAATACTTCCTTCGTTTCCATAACTTAAACTCACACAATCCAAATTTAGTTTATTCCGACATTTACTGTTAAAACCACCCTCACACTGAGCGGCGTGGTTTCCTTTATACATAAACTATCTTGCAAAATATTTACATTGTGAGGGTTGCAAAATATCTGCGTCTCAAAATCATTCAAGTGCGGAAGCAAACACACACTGATTTAACGCGTTTTATACGAACTAAATAACCAATATAATGGCTTTATTTCTTGTTAGAAATATGCTTGGCGTTCCATTTTGTTACGGTCTTCTTTGGATTGTTGGTGAAATTACTACAGTTCACGGTAAGCAGAGAAATTTTAGTGCCTGATATTGATTTATAGCATGTGGTGAATCGAGATATAGTCTGGATACTTGACAAACTTCAAAGCGTCTATTATAATGAGCTACATTTTATGTTGAGACAACTTCACCTTGCTCAAATCTTTTGAAATTTTGCTTCGTAATATTTCAACAGTACGGTTGAATGACTCGACCACGGATGATGTCATTATTCAGTAGATTATTGCTTCGTTATACCAATTATATATCTTCGTCGTCTTCACCGTGCACAAGTTTGTATAAACATGAACAAAAAGATAGAACAATGGCTTTGGCTGAGTTTTCAGACCAAATCTTGATTGACTAGGTTATTGTTATAGAGAGCTTAAACATGTTGGACGGCAAGCGATGATGATGGCTATTTAGAATAAGCTGTCGCGGTTTGCGTCTGAACTACCTGAAAAAGATTAAAACCATTCGACGTTTTTAGCGAAGGCCATTCGTCAAAACACGTTTCAACAAGAATAGAAGCATTCAGTGGCCTGTCGAAATACAGGGTGTCCCCAAAAAAGTCCCCCTCTAGAAATCACTCTTTTGTTGTTAAACGTGCGTTGTTATACCTCTGCATGGGAATTTAAAATAGCTTCTAAAACGAACAGCAACACAAAAATGTCAAATTACAAATTCGTCTTACCCTCAGTTCGAGTAAGAATGGTTCAACTGACTACATGCAGAGCAACGAGTATTTGTCGTAACAACTTGTACGTCGCGTTAAATTATTTGGACGAAGGGGAGTTGTAAATACTTTCGCCGTTCAAGTATAATTAAATTAAATTGCGAAAGGTATAGTAACGCACAAGAGTGATTTCTAAAGGGGGACTTTTTTGGGACACCCTGTTGGTCATGGCATAGTTAATATACAGTAGAGATAACATGGTTAGGAAACTCGTCAAATTACAAAGCAGCTAACAATTGAATGGGATTTATGTTGAACGGTACCTGACCGTGCACAAATCTTTTGTTTTACATTCATTAATATTTCAGAAACACGGTTTGGAGATTAAGCCCAAACATTTCTATTGGTCGATTCATAAAACAACAATATATTCACTAACCGTGACCGTGTACAAATGCAAACAAAAACATAGAACAAAAGCGAAAGCCGAGTTTCCTAACCATGTTATCTCTATATTAACTATGGTCATGGAGAACAAATGAGGTTTACAAAACAATGCCGAAATGACAATGGAACCTTCTGATCGCTAAGTAGATGCACTATTGTCATGCACAGGACCATCGATATTATTTTCAACTGCCGATTGACCACCATCTGCTGCACGATAGTGCTCAGTGAAACCCACTTTAAGTGTATAAGTATTTCTTGTGTTTAAACTAGGGCAGTGGCGGACATTTCGCGAAATATTGGGGGTGCAAACTTAGGTTGACAACATATAACCATCTTTTTGTTGCTGCAAATCTCAGTTCTTAAACCTTTTTGACTTAAATTTCATTTCATTTTCTACTTAAATTATAGCCTATCAAGGCTTTTGTGGTTGTAAAATTATTAATACAGCTTTGTTACACAGTTAGTCAGCTATCGTTCAAAGGCTTTGAGAAATTATTGGGGGGGGGCGATCGCCCCCCTTGGCCCCCTAGTGTCCTCCACTGAACTAGGGAAGGTTTGAGCCAGGTAAACCTGATGGTTAATGACTTATCTTTTCTTAAGGTGACAGACTGCGTGGTCTTAGATTCAAAACTCAACCCGAAGACGCTATAATCCTTCCTGGCACTACCGTCGAACTAAAATGTGACGCATGCTACCAAAATATAAAGTCTACATTTGGTTGGATAGTCAATGGTTCTGAACTGGTTTTATCAAATGTGGTTCCACGGAAAACGTTTAATTGTAATCTGCCGCAAGGAAATGGAAATTTCAGAATAGAGAATATAAGTGGCAAGGCATATGGGGTGTATCAGTGTGTTGCAAAGTACTCTGGTCGTGCGATTATCAGTAGAAAGGCACATGTTAGAATGCCATGTAAGTACATTCATCATTATGAAGGGGTCATTTATTATAAATATTCAGATATCATCAGTTCACTAACTAGCTAAGGGTCATGTCTTATTGATCCAGTGTTACTACAGGAGGAAACCTAAACTAAACTAACTTTATTTATACTGGATAGCTCTATCAGTTCTAAACTGTTCTCTTTAGAGGTCCAGTAAGAGCCATCTCTTATTGCTCCAGTGTTACTACAGGAGGAAACCTAAACTAACTTTATTTATACTGAATAGCTCTATCAGTTCTAAACTGTTCTTCCTAGAGGTCCAGTAAGAGTCATTGCTTATTGCTCCAGTGTTACTACAGGAGGAAACCTAAACTAAACTAACTTTATTTATACTGGATAGCTCTCTATCAGTTATAAACTGTTCTTCCTAGAGGTCCAGTAAGAGCCACCTCATATTCGTTCGGTGTTACTACAAAAGGAAACCTAAACTAAAATAATTTTATATATACTTGATAGCTTTATCAGTTCTAAACTGTTCTCCCTAGAGGTCCAATAAAGGTCATGTCTTATTGCTCCAGTGTTACTACAGGAGGAAACCTAAACTAAACTAACATTATTTATACTGGATAGTTCTATCAGTTCTAAACTGTTCTTCCTAGAGGTCCAGTAAGAGCCACCTTATATTCGTTCGGTGTTACTACAAAAGGAAACCTAAACTAAAATAATTTTGTATATACTTGATAGCTTTATCAGTTCTAAACTGTTCTCCCTAGAGGTCCAGTAAGAGTCATCTCTTATTGATCCAGTGTTACTACAGGAGGAAACCTAAACTAAACTAACTTTATTTATACTGGATAGCTCAGCATCTGTTCTCCATAGTGGCCCAATGACAGCTATCAGCTACTACTGCTCCAGTGTTTATACTACAGGAGGAAACTGGAGTACCTAGAGAAAACCTGCGGTGTTTTTTAGAATCAAACTGGAAGCATTCTTCTCACATGCAACTGAGGTAAAAGTATAATCAGAAAACTGTATATTACAGGAATCAAACCTCAGACACAGATGTGATACGTGGAACTGACCTATGTCCAGTTCTCGACCACTTTTAACTCAATTTTCCCTCAGATTTATACAAGACAAGTGGTCAACCCTCAGCAAATATTACGTGTAACGAAACATATCTCTGTATAATCAAGCCTCCTAACTTGGTCAGTTTTCCCGAGCCACATTTTGTATGGGAATTTCGCAGGAATAGCAACGAAACTTTCACTGAGATTGAGTACAGTCATGGCAGGTCAGATGGGTTTGTTGTCTCTCTTGAGGGTGACCTGTTCATTCTTGGTGTAAATCAGAGTCATGAAGGACAGTATCGATGTGGGATCACCAATCATGCTGGAACTGTGTATGAGGTTTATAACGTTACTGTAGGTACGAGGTTTTGATACTAAATAGACTGTTTTTTTGGATAAATATAAAGTTTATTTTTCCATAGGACATTACTCTTACACTCACCATCGCCACTACCATCATCACCACCATAATCATCACCACCATCATTACCACGACCATAATCATCATTACCATCATCATCACCTCTTACATCACCATTATCACCATCACCATGACTAACATCACCATCCCCCACATTCCTAATCTACAGCTCATATCAACACATCTTATTCCTAATCTATTTTCAGGTAGAACAAATGTAACAAATGAACAGAACAATGCACGACCTCAACTTTCCATTTTAATTAAACCAAAGAATATTACCGTTGCTGCCTCATCGCCTGCGTCGTTTGAATGCATTCCCAGCGAAAAGTAATGTTCTTTTTTAAAGCATAATTTTTCAGAAATATACCTAATTAGCTAACGTATGTTTATTGCCGTTGCCACTCAATTAACCTTCTCAGATAACTCACATGCCTAGTTACCACTGTTCTGATGATGTAAGCATAGAATGGAACAAAGATAACCAAGTATTTAAATTATATATGTGAGTGAATTCGGTGGTAACGGACATAAACACGCTTTAGCTGATCAGATCTATAGTAAGCGTTTAGCAGCACATGGTGGTCAACTTTAAAAGAAAAGAGAGATACTGAAGTGACTAAATTGTTCACTATATATGTATTGACCTTATGTTTGGTGGTGAATACATGTAATGGAAACAATTAACATCATTTGATCGCTCCCATGAGTGTCAATATACATCAAAAGTTGACCAAAAAGTTGACCACCATAATTATGTAGGACCATATATAACGCTGAAACAAGAAGTAGAGTATTTTTCTCTGAACAGAATCTTTTTTCTGCAGAAACGCGCAAATTCGCTGGTTAACAGGAACGAACCGGAATTCTGGGAGAAAATACAACCTTTCATTACCATACAGACTGAGTGTTAAACAAACTTCTTCAAGCGACGAAGGATGGTATACGTGTGTGGCTTCTAAAAATTCTACAACTGTTTCTCAGAGAGCGTTTTTGGATGTCAGAGGTGAGATGAAATTATGGACTATAATAGGGTCAATATTAGAAGTTTGGCTATAGGGTGCATGCGAGTAGCGCCCAGCCCCCCCCCCCACCCCCTTTCCCCCGCAAATAATGTTAGTATAAATTCTGTAGGGAGAACAGTTTAGAACTGACCGAGCTATCCAATATAGATAAGGTTAGTTTAGTTTAGGTTTCCTCCTGTAGTAACACTGGACCAATAAGAGATGACTCTTACTGGACCTCCAGAAAGAACAGTTTAGAATTGTTTAGAACTGACAGAGCTATCCAGTATAAATAAGGTTAGTTTGGTTTCACCCCTTCGCAAGTCAGGTATATTAGTTCTAACTCTTTTACAGGCACTGTCGGGTTAAACGTTAACTGGCGCCCAAGGCAAGAAATAACAAAAAATGGAATCCTGATTTTAAAAGCAACCGCGTACCATGGTCAAATTGAATGGTATTGGAATGCACAACTAATAGATCGCTATTTTCTCAATGGTAGCAGTCCAAATATTCGTAATATAACTCGGAACGTTACAAAAATTGGAGATAAAATAGTGAAAGATGAACAGACGCTGAGAATGGAAGGAATGTCCATGATTAATAGTGGCATGTATCAAGTTTTAGCAACTGGGTTTAACCAACAAGATTCGGAACATACTGAGGTTATTTCATATGGTAGGTAATAGGAAACAACGTGTTATAGTTTGTGGTACAGCGGTTAGTGTGTGTGCGCCTTTTACCTCTCTGACTGAGGTTCGACTTCTGCAATAGGCAGTTGTCTGATTATAATTTCACCTTAGTCACTGTCATGTGAAAAGAGGGCTTCCGGTTCAACTCTAATAAACATCGAATTGTGCCTCTTCGGTTTCCTCTTGTAGTAACACTGGATAAATAAGAGATGGCTGACTGTTTTTTAGGGAGTACAGTTCACAACTGATAGAGCTATCCAGTATAAATTATGTTAGTCAGTTAGTTTAGGTTTCCTCCTGTAGTAACACTGGGTCAATAAGAGATGACTCTTACTGGACCTCCAGAGAGAACAGTTTAGAACTGATATAGCTATCCAGTATAAATAAAGTTAGTTTAGTTTAGGTTTCCTTCTGTAGTACACTGGATCAATAAGAGATGGCTCTTACTGGACCTCTAGGGAGAACAGTTTAGAACTGATAGAGCTATCCAGTATAAATAAAGTTAGTTTAGTTTAGGTTTCCTCCTGTAGTGACACTGGATCAATAAGAGATGTCCCTTACTGGACCTCTAGAGAGAACAGTTTAGAACTGATAGAGCTATCCAGTATAAATAAAGTTAGTTTAGTTTAGGTTTCCTTCTGTAGTAACACTGGATCAATAAGAGATGGCTCTTACTGGACCTCTAGGGAGAACAGTTTAGAACTGATAGAGCTATCCAGTATAAATAAAGTTAGTTTAGTTTAGGTTTCCTCCTGTAGTGACACTGGATCAATAAGAGATGTCCCTTACTGGACCTCTAGAGAGAACAGTTTAGAACTGATAGAGCTATCCAGTATAAATAAAGTTAGTTTAGTTTAGGTTTCCTTCTGTAGTAACACTGGATCAATAAGAGATGGCTCTTACTGGACCTCTAGAGAGAACAGTTTAGAACTGATAGAGCTATCCAGTATAAATAAAGTTAGTTTAGTTTAGGTTTCCTCCTGTAGTGACACTGGATCAATAAGAGATGTCCCTTACTGGACCTCTAGGAAGAACAGTTTAGAACTGATAGAGCTATCCAATATAAATAAAGTTAGTTTAGTTTAGGTTTCCTCCTGTAGTAACACTGGATCAATAAGGGATGATCCTTACTGGACCTCTAGGGAGAAGAGTTTAGAACTGATAGAGCTATCCAATATAAATAAAGTTAGTTTAGTTTAGGTTTCCTCCTGTAGTAACACTGGATCAATAAGGGATGACTCTTACTGGACCTCTAGGAAGAACAGTTTAGAACTGACAGAGCTATCCAGTATAAATGAATAAATTTGGCATGTTTTTCTCTTAGGTTGTGGAGGTACACTATCAACAGCATATGGTTCAATCAGTACACCAAACTTCCCTAATCCTTACCCATCCAACATTGAGTGTCTATGGATTATAAAACCGTACCCCGAACCAAGACAAAACACACTGTATCTCGAAATTGACCATTTTGATGTCGGTGGTCGCCCTTGCAGTGATCATCTCCAAATTAATGATGGTGATATGTCGGGAATGTCGTGGTCATTTTCACCTCAGACACGTCCCTCATTTACATCTTATTTGTCTGCCTTCAGATTGTTTTTTAAGTCTGGTTCTTGTGGTGGTGGACATCGAGGATTCAATGCAACATACTGGATAACAGGTACCAACTAAACTAACTTTTAATTAACTGTTCTTCCTAGAGGTCTAGTAAGAGTCATCCCTTATTGATCCAGTGTTACTACAGGAGGAAACCTAAACTAACTTTATTTATACTGGATAGCTCTATCAGTTCTAAACTGTTCTCCCTAGAGGTCTAGTAAGAGTCCTCTCTTATTGATCCAGGGTAAAATGCCAATAATCCATAAAAACTTTAACCGTATATATGATTCTATCTTTTAGGGCCCACCACCTTACCGATCACTGAACCTACTTCCCTCCCAACAGAACATCAAACAAGTGGGCACACAATTTCTACAACGAGAACTATTACAGGTATTAATAGACCTTGACTCCTTGTATATAATTATTTTATGAATCTAGTAATGAATTGTGGGAGGAGTTAATATATCAAGCCTTGCTTTCTTTCATTTCGTAGAAAGTACCACGAAAGAAAGTACCACGAATGAAAGTACCACGAAAGAAAGTACCACGAAAGAAAGTACCACGAATGAAAGTACCACGAATGAAAGTACTGCTGTCGTCTACGGTGTGGTTGCCTTCTTGTGCGTCGTTGTTCTTGTGATTGCATTAATTTTGATAATAAGAAGGTAAGACTTGATAGCCATCTCCTTCACATTTATCCAGGGTAGCTTTATTAGTTCTAAACTGTTCTTCTGAATGGTCCAATAAGAGCCATCTCTTTTTGGTGAAGTACTCTTTTCACATGCGACTGAGGTGAGATTATAGTCGGTCAGAGTGGTGAGGACTTGATTAATATCAATTTTGTTTAGTTTAAATCATAGTATGTTTAAGAATTCATTATTATTGTTTTTGTAGGAAAGGGAATTTCATACTAACTTGTATTAAAGGAAATAACACTGACGCCAGAAAAGAAGGTTAGTTATGCAAAGTTATATATTATGCAAGCATGTATTTCATTACAATCTCAAACTTGAGGGTCCAGTGTAGATAATAATTCTACAATAAGCTATCGTAGTTCGTCTCCTTAGTTGGTTCAGTGTTACCACAAGCGAAGAGCGGAGTGCCTGGAGAATACCCACAATAATGTCAGCCTTAAAGTACTTTTCTCACATGTGAAATTATAATCAGACAACTGCATATAGGTGGGTCTCATTATAATTGCAGCAAATGGTCGCCAACCTGCAGTTATCAAAGTGAGAAAATAATTCTTTTCATTATACATAGTAGTCTTGTATTTGAAGGCAAATAAATAAAATTGAGAGATGTAGTTAATTTTCTTGCTCCTATAAGTGTCAACATTTCTGAAGTTGACCACCATCTGCTGCCCTGTAACACGTGGTGAGACCCACCAATTGCAGAAATCAAACCCTGGTCACAGAGATGAAAGACACATGCACTAACCAACCCAACACATCCAAGAAATTGACGATAAAATTGGACAAAATCTTTAATCATTCTCCTAGATACAGAAAGACAAGGGCATGAATTGAACGAATGCCCTTCAGGATGCGAAATCATTCTCTATCATATTCCCTGCGAAAAGGACTCGTCTGGGCAGTCAACCAATCAGACAGAAGATGGTCCATTATACGAAGTTCTCGAAGGCCCTGGGAACGAACAACCTTGTGAAAACCTTGACCAATCACAGAACGTCTACGCGAGTGTGAACGAGGGGTGTGTGTCAGAGGAGGACCCGGTCCCTTGGAACTTCGAGCTAAGTTTTCTGGAAGAGATATACACTACGCTCACAGCAGATCGAGACAATGAAGATGCGAATATTTACGAGTCATTGCGTCGGGAGAAAGCTGGGAATGAACGGTCTGATGGGTGGTCGGTGGAAGGAATGCAAAGTTCTGATCAGGATTACGTCTCCATTGTAAGTGAATAGAACCGCGTTGATGAAACAGGTCGCTGGCCCAGGTGCATTGGGGGTAAAATACAGTAATGCACAACCCATGTAGAAAAACAATAATTTCCATTTGGCAAATATAAATACCCTTAGCGTATAGCCTCAGGATTTTGAAATCTAAAGTCTTTGAAATGCCATTTCCTGCGTTTTGTGAGAAACATTTTACACAATTCAGAAGATCATACAGTGTTGTTATAATCTTCAGAATTCTATAAAATCTTCATCTCAAAACCCACAATTGATTTGTCAAGAAAGATTTAGTCGTGAGGCCCGCCTTGGAGGCTGTCATGCAACCCTTAAAATTATTTACGCAAAAACTGTTTCATCATATTCCTACTTACTCCTACAAGTTTCAGATGTCTCAAAAAACTATGTACTTTTTTCATAATACATATTATTACAGTAAAACATCAGGCAACTGTACAAAGCAATCTTAAAACAATAACATTTTTAATACAACTAGATCATTTATTAAAATTAGATTCTTAATATAGATTGCCAAAAATTCTGCTTAGTTTTATTACTTTTATACATGTCAAGAAACTATTTTAATTACTTTATGGAAAATCATATTTAATCAACATAACATAACACTCACAAATAATTGGATTGATAATAATTTATAATAGCATGAAATTGCTGAACATACAAACGTCATATAGCATTATATTTTTGGATGCTGTTCCTACTGTACTAGTTGTCAAGTGGTATAATTGTACCTAAATTCTGATGCTGGTAACATAATAGTACATGAATTTGCCTATTTTCCGTGTCTAGACTTGGATGCTTTATACAAAGCATCCGCAAGTTTCTCCAGCCTTTCACCATACTCCAGTTTACTGTAATTACAGGGGGGTACCTGTTTCATACCATATACGCCTCCCCACCATGCTGCGGCCATTACCCCCGTACTATCACTGTCGCCACCATGAAACATCGACCCTGAACACAACTCATACCACGACTCTCTTGCCCTCAAGAATGCATCGTAAGCAATCATGGGGGCATCATGTCCGCTTGCCCCACCCCAGCCAGAAAAACTGACAGATTTATAAAATGCATCCCGCTCTGGGATTCCGTATTTCTCTGGAAACCTTGGTTGGCTTGTACCGTCGGTTATCCCACGTAGTTCGAGGTACACTTTCCATTTGTTGGTAAAATAGTCCCAAGCGTTTTTGTTTTCTTCAACGTCTCGGTTAACCTTGGTGATGTACGCCCAAACCTTCGGTAGAGTATTAAACAACCCGGCGCCCCAGCTCTCTAAGGGTTTCTTCTGGATGGAATATGCTGTTAGTAATGCTGCCGCGACTGAACCGAGATAACCTAATGAATGAAGAATGAAATGCAGAGAGGGTTGCAATACTCAATAGTGGTTAGTGCATGTGTCTTTCAACTTTGCAATTGAGGTCCTGTTCCAGAAATGTTGTTATTTTGCCTCAGTCTCATGTGAGAAGAGTGCGTCCAGTTTAACCAAACACCACACATTACTCCAGTTTCATCCTGTAGTAAACACTTACCAACTGGTGGAAATTTTGGTACACATTAGAGGGAGGAGTACCCCCATGGAGCCTACTGTGTTAGCATATTGGGCAGGGGGGAGAGATCATAAAATATATCAACTAACCAGTAGGATGATTGTGTGTCATTCTGCCACTTTCCACAGCAACTTCAATCAACATTTCCACTTGATCCTCATGCGGAAACATCAAACCAATGCACATGGCTCTCATGGCGGCGCCACATCCACCACCTCGCGGATTGAAAGGTATTACGTAACCTTGCGGACGTAAGGGTTTCAATTTGAAACATGAGCTTGTTGTTGTTTGCCCTGGTGCTCTCTCCCACATGTCCTAAAGAAAGCCACAAATAACATCAGGTGTGTTGAGTGGCACAGTGATTAGTGTATGTGTCTTTCACCTCTATGACCAGGGTTTCGACCTTCAATATGCAGTTGTATGATTGTAATTTCACCTTGGCCACATGTGAGAAGAGTGCTTCCAGTTTGACTTCACCAAACATCACAGTTTTCCCTTTAGCTCTGTTAATTCTGAATCATTCTCCCCAGACCTACCTCTGCACATGCCTTTTTGTACTTCGCGGCCATTGTGCAAAACAGTTGCTCTGTCGTCGACCAATCGGAAACCAGTGCTTCGGCAGTTGCTATATGTAACACTGTATCATCGCTCACCCTCCATCCCTTTACATCTATCTTTTCTAACCCTCCAAGCTGTTGTAATTCGTTGTGAATTGCAGCACCGCTGTGGCAAAATTCCCACGAGCCGTTTTTATAGCCTAGTGCGTCGCCGACACCACTAAGTACCATCACAGCTTTGTATCTTTCAGCTAAGTCTGATTCTACCATGACTTGTTTATACACTAGATATTACCAAATATAGGACTTATATATTTATAAATCTAATGCCAAACTAATAAGATTACCAGAATTCACTACTCTGGTTTAAGTAAATGTAATCCCAGGTCGAATTACATATTTCACAACCCAACATTTAGTCTCCACCTTGTTGGTCAATGGCATCATCCATTGCATCTATAACAGCTATTTATGGGCTTAGATCACCTCTGATGAAAACTAGACTGGAGTGTTGAAATGTTGTATCCTTCCATATTGTAACTACTTTATACTACTCTAAGTCATGATAATAAAGTATTATTTTTTATACCTTGTATACTGTTAACATTAATCGCAGTTTCAAAAGGGTTAATGCGTCCACATACCTTGTCTATACAGTAATCGCAATGTCAAAACATTTAAGATACGGAAATGGTTATTCCTGACTAATGGCATGGTAGCCAATCAGAGGTAGCCAATTATGCATGGTAGCGTGACAATTAATTAATGCACATTAATGGCGATTTTGCACGCGCAAATTTTGACAGATGTATATGTATTGTAATATCCGAAATTTTACATAAAGGACTTCAGATATATTGTAGATTTGATAAATACCTTTATTTTAATAGTGCAATTGTTCAATAATCATAATATAGATTATCTCAAAAATCGATAATTAATATCATAATTATATATGTTTTTGTTATTTTCAGTGTTTCCACCTCGGGTAACGTTGCAAAAATATTTTGTGAAAAACGAAATTTGTTTCAATGTTGTGAAGGTTGTGGAAACACTTTCTCTGTTTCCACTTTCCAAAAGACATTTCGTCGTTTGTGTAAAAAATTTCCTTTTTCAAAATTCATTTTTCTGTCTAGAAATGCTGGTCTAATGCCATATGACCTTACTTTGAGTGTTAATGGTTAACCATACCATTTGCCCATGTCATTTTATAATTTGGGCTTAGCCCTACTGTGCCCTTATTTATTATTTGGGCTTTGCTAATAGGTAATGAAAGACTGAATATAGCAGCTTGTGTAAGACATACATGCTACAAATCTCTCCTACTAGGCTAGTACAGGGCAACATGATCCATTGGATATTTCAAAGGCACGTTCTTGAGCCTCTTTAAAGTTTAAAAACCTAGTTCACATTTGGAAACCAAACTTTACTGATTAGGCTTCCCCCCCTAAGAAAATTATAAAACAAAACAAAAATTGGCATCAAGAAACTTTTATTAATATTCAATATTCACAAAGACATATCCACATGCTTTCTTCATGTTTTTAGCCTTGCTGAAATGCCTAAAAAGAAATGAATGCAATTAATACTTCACCCAGTTAAATTGTAGTAGAGGGGGGTGTGGGGTAAAGATTGCAAGAGGGGGTGGCACCCTTACCATTTCTAATCCTCATCTTCGTCCTCTCCACCAGAATCACCCTGCACTCCCTTCTTCAGGTTCTTACGCTTGACGCGACCAGGTCGGCCACCACCATACGGAGACTTCGAGCTGAAATCAATGTGCTTCTGGGAGTCCAATCGGACAAGGAATGATGGTACATTGACGAGCTGTTTACGCACTCTGGAAAGACAGAATCGATTGGCATACTGCTTCATTTGTCCATATGCATTGCCCCTAACTGGGCTGGAATGCAGTTTAGTGGACCCTAACCAAACACATGACCCTGCAACGACATTTATGCAGAGTCCCCTAAATTGCACTTGCCCCCTAACTGGATTGGTAGACAGGCACCAGGAAGATGACTACTAACCGGATTGACCCAGCTCTAATGAACAGCTTTCTGTTAACTTCCGAGGCATGTAACTACCATGATATTTTGGTATATACCATCAATATTTTTGGTAGCAACCATCATTTTGGTACATACCAATATACCATCAATTTTGGTATCTACCATCATATTTTGGTACCTACCATCCTCTTTATGGTATATACCATTTTATACCTACAGATTACCCTCCAAAACCCACCTAATATGACGCTGGAATATAAGCACCCTTGCATGGTGAATAGACTTTGCCAGACCCAATTTAAAAACTTGAGTTTGAAGCCTTCTCTCTAAGAAATCCTCAATTCGCAGACCCAACACGTAATCCAACTTCATACGGCTCTCGTCTAACACACCGATTCGTACAAGGCGACGAAGCAGTGCATTTCCTTCAAATAAACGGCGCGGGTCTTTTTCGTCAAGAGTAAGCAACTCTCGGGCCGCTTTACGAATCTTGGCTAAAGTATATTTTACTCGCCATACTTCGCGTTTATTTCTCAAGCCATATTCCCCAATGATCTTTAATTCTTGGTCCAAGCGTTCTTTTTCAAAGGGACGGCGCGGTGTCGTGAAGGTTTTCGAGCAAACTGGTTTCGGCATCTTGACTCGTTCAAGATGGCGGCGAAAAAAGAAAGAGGAAGGAAAAGAACACGTGGAAATCCCTACCTGCCCCGCGCGCCGAAAAAGGAAATTTCCACTGAAATTTCCTTTGGAAGGAAATTTGATTGTAGCAAGGAAATTTGAAAAGACATTTTTGAAAATATCTCAAGGAATTTTCTAAGAAAGTTCTGGAAACAAACTGGAAACATGGAGGTAGTTACCAAGCTCTCGGATTGTCATTTTGCGCGGTCAAGATGGCGACTTTCACAAGAGTGGCGGGATTTCTTTTGAGAAATGTTGGCGAGAATGCGTTTGTCCGGAGAAGTAGCAGCAGATTTTTACGCAGGTAGTGTTAAAAATAATAATAGTGGTTATGTAAAAGGTACTTAGGAGTAATATTTATGCAAGGTATTGTACATTTTGAGCTGCCCACTTCTGTCAGTTCTGTAGTTTGTGTATGAACTACCTGAAAACGATTGAAAGCACTTCTATGTTTTGAGCGAAGGACCTTCGTCAGTAGATAGCAGTCCTTATTAGCCTCCTGGCGAAGTGCCTTCGTTCGAAATGTTGTAAGTGTATTTAATGTTTTTGGGGGTACATTAGAACTTTAGACAAACCACAGTACCACACCAATATGTTCTAGAATACTACCTACAGTGGACTACCTACACTACATTTGAGATTATGTTACAAATTTTGGCGCTTTCTCGATATATGAGCAACTAACCCTAATCTTAACCCCCAACCTAACCCTAATAATCCCTAATTGCCTATTTCGGTTGCTCATATATCGAGAAGGAGCCCATATATTTTCATGTCTTCAATTTGATAATTTATGTAAAGAGCCATTTTTTCAGAAGTCGTGCAATTAATGGGCAGATCACAGCGCTGCGGGGACAAATGAGGCACAACTCTTCCAAAAATGACCAAATCAATAAAGACGAGCCGATAGCATACTCAAAATCACCGGCGCAACAACACACAGTGAACGATACTCTACAATATGACTCGAGTAAAATAAACTCGTACCGAGCATTTATCATTAGTTTTGGTATGTTCTCACTCGTAGTATATTACGGGTTTATTCGTGAAGAAACTGAGGCTGAACAGAAAATATTTGAGTTCAATGAAACGCAGGAGAATTTGCCTTTAGAATCAAAGGAAGAGAATGGCCCAGAAAGTGAAATATCAAAGAGATAATTAGAACGAGAACTGAAGCAATAATATAGAGAGAATATTGAAGTTTGTTGTAAGAAAATTGAGAAACTATATACGAGAAAATATTTATATTTTGTAAATTATTGTTAGCAAGTGTTTTACATAAATTGTTCAGCGGTTAAGGTAGCATGTCTATGTAATTGATAAACAAATTTAGTTGATAATAGAGTGATCAATATTGTGAATAATCAGCAGAGTAATTGGCATAGTTTATCTTAAAACAAAATGTTTGTTGAGATGGTGGTCAACTTCAGGGGATGGTTAAACTACATCTCTCAATTCTATTTATTTGCCACCAAATACAAGACTTCTACATCTATTGAGAAAAATTAACATTGATTTCTCACTCTGATAACTGCATGTTGACCACGTGAAACTGCATGTTGACCACCCTTGACTATTAAAGACTGCCTGTCCTCGTTCAACAACATTTTCCTCGGATACCGGCATAATTGCCCTAGCACCGGGTATAAAACCCTGCAACCTACGCTTGATCTTTGGTTGTAGAAGATAGCAAAAAATTCGCCCAAATTATGTATCTTCCTACAAGTGCTTTCGCGTTTGAACGACGTAAGAAGACGGTTAGCAGCAAGAAGAATACTAAAGGTACAGTTTTGGCTTCTTGTTGTGTTTAGACGTTTAGTTCTGAACAAGTTTTGTTACGCTTGTTAATTTTGTGAGCTTGTCAAATGGCGTAATGCAACGTGTTCAAACACTAAATGCCATTACTTATTAAATAATTTCTTGCCATTCTTTTAAACTACATTTACACAGAAGTTAAGTATACGCTGCTTTTGTATTTATCCTGATTGCCGCGTATTTATTTTTGAATTTGAAATATGATCACTTTAAATTTGCAGGTTTGCTATTTACAGTCAAACCGGATGTTGTGTTCCCCTGTGTATTGCAACATACCTGTCAATTTCGTAATGTTCATTGGCTAATTGCCCCGCGCAATTTGCAATTCGAAGATTCAAATTGCAATTCGTAAATTCGTAGGTTCCTCACTTGCTCAAAACATTTTATGGCGTTCACACAAAAAAATAAAACGATTTCTTTACCAAATCGAGAACGTGTTGTAGCATTATGGGCGCAAGGTGAAAGCTTTAAGAGTATTGCTTCTAAATTAGGAATATCGAACAGAACAGCGTCGAATATCGTAACAAATGTTGCGGAAAGGGAACATTTACTAGCATTAAAACCTGAGATTGCCAATCCCAATGTAGTTGAACATATTGAGTATCAAAAATTTGATAAACCGAGCACGACTACAGTAGAATTACAAGCTGCTCTAGTACGCGATGGAGTATGTACGCCTGAAAACCTTCCCGCCAGTTCAACGATAAGTGACATTTTACGTAAGGATTTGCAATATACTTACAAAAAATTGCATGTAGTACCTGAAGAATCTTGCACAGAGGCAAATCAAGTACGAATGATAAATTATATAATGCAAATGAGTGAAGCTGATCCGAATAAAGTTCATTTTTTCGATGAATGCTCAGTCAAAACAACGACTAAATCGCATTTATGGTCACGCGCGAAAAGGAAAGCCTGCCATAGAGATCAAGCGATATGCTTCCAATTGCAACTATACTGTAAATCTACTACAAAGTGTGTTTGGTATCAGTCACTTTGGAATTTTAGAAGGAGCATCGAATGAAATGCTCCATTTTAATGAAAGCTTACAGATTGTTGATCCAATTTATGGGAATCCCGTATTATCAAATGGAGATGTTGTTGTGATGGATAATTGTGGCTTCCATCACGGCCGATTTGCTGAAGCAGAATTACGGCGAATTTTAGGTGAAAGGAGTAACTTTGGTATTTCAGCCCCATATTCCCAGAATTCAACACTTGTGAGTTTAGCTTTAGAGTTCTTAAACAATACTTGAGAAAACACGAGCATTTATCAATAAATTTTACTGAAGTAGCAATATTGCGTGGATTAGAAGAATTAACACCAGAGATGTGTCGCAGGTTTTTCCATCACTGTGGAGTCTTAGTTTAAACCAAACTTTGTATATAAATTAGTAAACAAAACAGCGTAGGCTATTATGTTTTACTGTAAACATGTAACGCAAAATGTTGAATTTAATTTTACAGTGTAATATGAATTACCTAAATATTAACGTGAAATAAACAGTTACAACTTCAGCACAAAATCAGTTGCAAAGATAGGAATTGGCAAGTGGCCATGCCATGAAGTGAACCTACACCTAGTATATAAGACAAAAAAAACAATACACCTCTCAACTGTATTGTTTGTTTGAATATTACTATAATGCAAATATTACAATTTGCATATCGTATTACTGTAACTACTTGCTCTCCTAGCTACCTTTGCAACTGTAAAGACTGAAATTTTATAACTAAAAACATATACAAGTACATATAGCTATTAAAATATAGAGTTTTATGTGACTTGTGAAACACAACTGTGTGAAACTAAACAGTTTATCAATGTAAAATATACAAGTTTGTTTTTCAAAAGTCTAACTTCTATGTAACATTGCGATGTCTGCCAGATCGTTCAACGTCAAATTGTGTGGCATATTTGCCTGTTCTCCTACTTCTGAAAATGATGGCATTGCCAGTGGCATATGTGGGAATTTATCCTGTTGCCTAAAACTTACATCAGGCTGTGCAAAAACAGAGGTCTCACACTGCCCAGTTGCAGCAGACAGTTGAGGCTGAAACGGCCTCCATATTTGCTGCTTTTCGTTTACAGCTACCTCAGGCTCAGTTGACATATGTATAGAATTTGTATTCAGTTCCGAGAGATTTTTTTCCCTTTCAAAATAAGTGTTTGCACGTACCTCCCGTCGACTCTCTGACTTTCTACTCTTGCGCTTTTTCGGCTTGGCGTTACGTTTCCGTTTGTCACTACGTGAGTGCTTATGTCTTCGTCGAACATATTCGTCTGAATCGCTCGAAGCTCGGCTCGAAGAGCTGCTACCAAGTGAACTACTTGAACGAGAACGACTTCTGCGACGCTTTTTCTTTGACTTTTTCACAGCCACGGGCGAAGAAATATTGACATTCTTTACAATTGGTGCAACTGAATATACATTACTAAAAACGTTTTGTGCATCTACGTTTTTGTTCATTGTGACGTGGTCGAGAGAGTCAGTTCTGTCAAAGTCCTGTTGTTGTTTTCCCAGGAGATAAAGGAACAATGATCTGTCGTTAGTTGATACAGCAGGAACCTTGTTGTCACACGCAATGCGAATGGCAGCTATATCTTTCTGTAGTTTGATCTTACCCGTGGCAGTTCTCGTATTATAACGGTCTGGAAACGCCTTCACTAATCGACCAGTAACTGCGGTCGTAAAAGCCGAGATAGTCTTTGATTCAAAGGCGGCTAAGTTTTTCTTATTCTTGTCTAAAATATCAAGGTCCTCTTTTAGTTTTTACGACGCTTTGTTAATTTTTTAATTTGTTCAAAATGTTCAGGATGTTTCCTTCGTTGCCCGCACGAGACGTAGAGAACACATGGTGGGTTTTTGCAAGTAGATTTGTTTTTGTTTCCGTCTGCGCGATGACCTCTTAGGTGGCAATTTCCACAGATTATACTTCTGTACTGTCCTTCTTGTAGCGGTTCGGTCACATTTCTTGACAGCTCTTCAAGTTGGGAATCAACAGCCAAAAGCTCGTCTTCAATCTTTTGAAATTCAACATTCATACTCTCCACTTTTGTCTTCTTCCATTTACTCGCTACTTCGTCTTCCTCGTCTTCAGATTCGCTCTCAAAAAGTCTGTTCTGTGCGTTCTGTCTTGTCATTACTGAGGTGTTGTAAAGCGTGCTTGCTCAGCAGAATGTGTGTTTGTTTCACACTTTCGTGTAGTCGTACTTTCTCCGCAACTGCCGAGGTTCTCACGCCTGCTTTTCGCCACGAAAGGTGAATCTATCTCTCTTATCTCAAGCTCCAGTCGTTTAAATGTTTCAGCGCCACAATCGTACGCATTTCTAAATGCCTCGCGAAGAACCAGATCGTCATCGGGGGGAATTGCGATGAACACACCAAGATTTGTATCTTTATAAGCAGTTATTATTTTCTCATTTGGTACGTTCGAACCGCTTCCTTTATCTTGTAAATTAAGTCATAGTGAAATTCAATAGGTTTCTCTGTAAAAAAACACGCATAACGTCCGCCTAAATACGATACAACAATTTGAAATTTGTTTGCCATTGTCAACAAGCATGAGCAAATTGCAATATGGCCGGAAGAGAGTTGCAACTTGCACGAGCAAATTGCGCGGGACAATTATCCAATGAACATTACGAAATTGACAGGTATGTTGCAATACTCAGGGGAACACAATATCCGGTTTGACTGTAAAGTCTAAAGAGCATTAGGTTCGATTTTTGCCGATCAAAATTTCAGATAACGACGTTTTGACCTCAAAATACTTAATAACAAAGCTTTTTCAGTATCCTTCGTGTATTTTGTGCTCGAAAATCAAGCTAATTTGTTGTTTTACTGCTTAAGTTTTAAAAACGTTTGCTCTGGTCAAATTTGTTCAGTTGTTGCATTTGCTCGCGCTTGTTTTGATTTCGTGGCTGTTAATTATTAAAATTTTGGTATTCAAAAGCGTTTTGTGTGTATATTATGTCTATGGAATTTAGGAGTTGTGTATGTAAAATATATACATATATATAGCATTTAAAACTTACTAAATACTGGCTATTTTTTGGGAAATATTATTTTTGTCTATGTATACAGTAACAATTAAATGGCAAGCTAGGCAAACTAAAGATATATTCATATATTGCAATTTATATGGCTAATATCCGGATCCACTATTATATGTTGAACAATATGAGACAAACATATGCTATAAAATATTTGGCCTGACAAATTGCAAATGTTTTCTCTGAGAACCTCCGGTTCCTCTTGTAGTAACACTGTATCAATAAGGGTTGGTCTTTACTTGTCCTCTAAGGAAAACAGTTTAGAACTGATAGAGCTATCAAGTATACGCCTTTTTGGGGTTCGCGACGCCAGCTTGCCAAGTGAGGCAAACACAATAGAGCAACAATAGCATGACCCTAGGGACAAGTATTCCCGTTGGGATGAGGTAATGTTTTTGCCATTGTTTTTACCCCACTTGGCAAGATGGTATGTGTTGCGAACCCTGAAAAGGTGTATAAATAAAGTTAGTTTAGTTTCAGTAAAAATTAATGGTCACAATGTTTCTTTGAAAAGTTGCGGAAGGTAGTGGAGATGACGAAAGTGAAGTGGACGATGACTTATTGTGGGATGATATGACCGTCAACGGTACAGACAGTCCAATCAGTGGCTCATTTGTTCCTCCTGCCGGTGCACCTTTCTCTGCTCTTACACCAAGTATATGGCCACAGGATATTTTAGCCAGAATTCAACAGGTACTATATAACCACACATGTACAAACTCTATTGACTTGAAAAATCAGATCACCACATGGACATTGTAATCACAATGCCAATTTTATATCTCAGGTTTATACTGTCTACTAACACAATCATTTAAGCCACTAGATTTTAAATAGGGTTAATAATATTCATTAATGGAGATCGAGCTTTAGCAGTTGGCATTTTTGTGAACACAAAAAAAAATATGACGTATACTGGCATTAGCAGTTCAGTTGCTTGGAAATCATGAGGCGATTTCAAGCAAGAACTGTTCTTGCCATCAGTTCTTTAACAGTTTGGTTTTTAAGCCGCAATGTGCCCTAATGCGCCCACTTTGTCATCAAGTGGAAAGTGTTGGGCTTTAATGGGTTAACACGTGATTCAAGCTTTCCACAGTAAATATATATTTGTTTCCAATAATGTCAATTTGTAGACTGAAGATGCAGGTGTCAGTCCTGGTGGAGAGTATGATGAATTTGGTTTTGCTGTTGAGTCAAGTATGTAAACATTTATATCACTTAAAGTAACAGAATACAAACTTTTGATAATTACATCACAAATTTCTCCTTGTCCTCATTTTCATGAATTGTGAATGAGTTGCCTCTCATCTTGATTAATGGAGCAAGGCTTCTAGGTGTATTAACCTATGGACCAATGGTTGAAGGCATGTATATGATCATCATTCAATATTTAATTGTTTGTTTTTCCAGCGGAAGCAGAAAGTTCTGAATCAAGTCATTTTGTAACTGATGAAGACCCCAGTCAGAAACTCAAGTGGCAAGCACATCTCGAGTTTACACAAAACCAAGAACTTGGCGAACTCACTTGGGATAAGGTAGGCAACATGTCCTGTCAGTGAGGCGAGATAGATGACTGCAATTTGCCCTTGGCCTCTTCTTGACTCCCTAAGATTGATGCCAGAAAAGAACACTTTGTTCTAATAACTTGTGAATGACATACTATTATCTACTAGGTCTCCTCAATATTGTCAAGGACTGATAAACTCAGAGAACTTGTTCATGCTGGAATACCTCACAGTATGAGGGCACCGGTAAGAGATTGATGCTGATTGGGGCTCTGATTACCTGTATCCCCCACAAGCCTTATTTAATTGTTGTACTGTAATTTATTGTTAGATATGGATGCGAACGTCAGGTGCTCTACATAAGAAAGAGTCGATGGATTTTTCATACAAGGTATGATTGTGGCACAACTACCACTCATGCCACCATCTTACCATAGCCACCAGTACCAACTTATTTGAAGGACATTACCACTGTCACTTTTACAGCCATTATTTCTACTTTCATAACCACCATCAATATACCACCAACAATCAATTTTATCACCATTAATATTTATACTATAACCACCGTTAATGTTACCATTTTAAACATCTGACTTTTACCTGACGACCTTCACCATCAACATCATAATAACCTCTACCATCTAATTCTTAACACATCATCATTCTTTCATCACCAATGATCACAACACCCATGTCACCACTGTTGGTCACTGTTAATGCCACCATAATTACTCTTTCCACCACCATACACCTAGCCATTCTAATGCCACCATCATGCTTGCTAAACCACTTTCACTACCATGCACAGTGAATCTCTCTACATGATTATTTTCCAGCAAATTGTGAAAGCCAGCAGCAGTGATAGTACGACTGCTATGGCAAAACAAATTGAGAAGGATTTGTTGCGGACTTTGCCCAGTAATGCGTGTTTCTCAACACCGACCAGCACTGGAACGAGGCGACTGCGAAGGATATTAAAGGGGCTCTCATGGCTTTATCCTGATGTTGGTTATTGTCAAGGAATGGGCGTGGTGAGTTATGAAGTAAATCATCAGCCATTAGACAAAGTAGAACCATAAAAAGTACATATTAAAGGGCCTATGAGTTACCAGAGGACTTGGCAGACAGTTTTGTTACAGGTTAATGCTCAAGACTCACTGTTTCTCTGATGAGCAAAATTGTCTGACGTCTAATGGGTTAACAAACAACAATTAACACACTCAGGCAAAAATGGCAATGCGTGCTAGAGTCTCCCTCGACAAGTAGAACCATCCAGTGTTAGACAAAGTAGAATGTAAATAGTATAATCATGAAGATCCAGGATTACGGAATGTGAAGCTTTGCTAGAATAAATTCATGAACATGCATCCTCGTATGAACATGGTGTTCAAACACCACTACAAAAACGACAAAATTATATTATCCTCATGCAAACATACAAGGGACTTAAAAAAGCTGAAGGCAAATGCTTCTTAATGTGTTGATCAACTGTTTTTCATTTGTAAAGATCGTGGCGACATTACTTCTATTTATCGAAGAGGAAGATGCATTTTGGTTGATGTGTACCGTTGTAGAAGACCTAGTACCACCGTCCTATTATTCTAACACTTTGATTGGTGTTCAGGTATTACTGTTACATGCAATATATTAAACGTGTTCGAATTTTACATTTGGGATTATTGTGGGGGACAAATTTCGGTCGTCATCATATCATCACCCGCTTTGTTGCTGCGAATCTCAATTGTTTAAACTTTTTCCACCTTAAATTTCTTGTTTGCCTTAAATTTGTAGCCCACCAATGCGTTCATGGTTGTAAAATTATTAAGATACTGGTTAAACTGGTTAAACTGGTTAAACTGGTTAAGTTGAATCGATCTACCTGAAAAATACAAAAAGAACGTTGACGTTTCGAGCGAAGGCCCTTCGTCTGGAAGTTACAGCAGTAGCTGAATAATAGTAAAAGTAGTAGGAATTTAGTAGTAAAATTATTATTCCATCACGAAATTCATTTGGGTAAATTAAATTTTTCATATTGCTTAACCAGGCGGATCAAAGGGTACTGAGACAACTTATTGTCAGCTATCTACCAAAACTTGACGAGTCATTGAAAGAGCATGATATAGGTAGGTGAATACCAGTCTTCTAGACAGCGTGCTTTTAGGTAACTTGACTTTGGTTAATACTTGCTGTAGTAAATTGAAATTAGAGTTAATTGAAATTGGTACTACAGTGATGAGCTCTATTGATTTGTTCTATAGAGCTTTCACTGATTACACTTCATTGGTTCTTGACGTTGTTTGCAAGTGTCGTTGATATGAAGGTAGGCCTACTTAAAAGTTACAGTTGATATTATTTATGTTCTATATTATATATTAGGGACTTTAAGATATGCTTAATCTACGACGCGGACGTGACGGGAAAACAGTCGCTAATGTTTGGAAACCAGTTTTAATTTGTTTTTCTCGCGTCTTTGACTTTGTTAACAACCGGAGTCCATAGTTGTTACCCGTGTAGCTGAAACTGTGAAAATATCGACTGTTTTTCGTTACGTCCGCGTCGTAGATTTAATAGCATATCTTAAAGTCGCTAATGTAACGGCAATAGAAACATGTTTTTGTAAATGTCGTCAATACGATATTTTGTTTCTTAGGTTTTGTTAAGAATTTGGGATCAATTCTTCTACGAAGGTTCCGTTGTTCTCTTCCGGATCACACTGGGCATGATTAAAATGAAGGTAACATTTGACAGTTTCTCAAGTTTGAAAATAGTGAAAAAATAATGAAGAGACGTTGTGTGTAGATTCATTTTATTGTTCCTATCGACATATCCTGTCGACCGATGTATTTATTATTGTCGTTTAGTGAAACCCACCAATATGTCTATATATTTATCTCTAGGAAGACTATATTACTTCGCAAGACAACTCAGCACAGATATTTAACGCACTGTCCGACATTCCAGGAGAGATTACTGATCCAAATGAACTATTCGAGGTAAATATGACCTAATCAGCTAATACATATTTGTGCCCGTTGCCATCCAGCTCACGTCATTTTCAGATAACTCGCGTGTGTAGTAGGGAGCTTTAGCAGTGACTACAAGTACGAGATTCGTAATTTTCGCGTGTTGTTTGCATACGCCATCTCGCAAAAGTCGTAGTCGTCGGGCTTTTGAGTACGAGATTTACTGTATCAAAAATCTCGTAGTCAAAAGCCCGACGACTACGACTTTTGCGAGATGACGTATGCAAATAACACGGCGTTTGGCGCAAAAATGACGAATCTCGTACTCGTAGTCATTGCTAAAGCTCCCTATTTAATCTCGTAGTCAAAAGCACATGGTCAAAAGCCCGACGACTACGACTTTTGCGAGATGGCGTATGCAAACAACACGGCGTTTGGCGCGAAAATTACGAATCTCGTACTCGTAGTCGTGCTCGTAGTCACTGCTAAAGCTCCCTATAAATGTGAACGAAACGAATGCATAGACCGGAGCGAAGAGAAGAGAAGCATAGGTGTCAAATACGGTTAGTCTGCTGCCCTTACGTGACTCACGAGTTATCGGAGTTAAGCGTACTACTGATGATCGAGGCTAGGGTACCCTACTCTAACTTCCCTGTGCTTGAAAATTCATTTAAGTAGAGTTGTGGTTTGTTCTCCCCTGTGCTTCGTGGGTTTTCTCCGTGTCCTTTGGCTTTCCTTCCTCACCAAAAACTAACCGTCATTTACCTTCAGATGGCGTCAAAAGCTTCTGGCTCGCTCACGGACGTGATCTTAGAAGCACATCGGAAGAAACATTTGGCATTTTTAATGGCCGACCTTGGTTCTCTGACAGGACTCGATGGACCTCGCTCTGGAGATAAACAGGTGAATATGAACCTGTGTCAAACCAGTGGGGTCCCTTGAGTGGCGTCCTCTTCGTGTTTTCGGTTTGAGCTTCCATTTTATTAACCCATTAGCTGGCAATCTGGCAATGCGCCCAGATGTGCCTTCGCTGTCTAACGCCAGACTATTTTACTCTGTCTAATGCCAGACGATTTTACTCGTCAGTGGTAGGGTACTGACAGTTAATGGGTTAACAAAACTATCTGCCAGTGTCTCTTGTTAACCCATTAGCTGGCAATGCGCCCAGATGCGCCCTACTTTAGTATTTTACTCTGTCTAACGCCAGACGATTTTACTCGTCAGTGGTAGGGTACTGCCAATTAATGGGTTAATGTGAAATTTATACTTATTAGTCTTACTAATATTCCTCGTATATATTTTTAGAAAATTCATCGTCGACCCATTGTGAGGACAGAAAGTTCCTCGTGGATTGGATATCTTCTTGGTAAGAGTGGCTGAAGACTGCTCAAGTAGCATAATGCCACTGGGCACTTTAATGTTATTCTGCTGGTAATAACATCATCTCTGACTAAATCTGTGAATCTTAAATGTTTGTAGGTAAACAGGAACTGGCATTGGCTAAGGCAAAAAATATCCGTCAAACAGGTACATAAACTTCGTGGGGGCTTTGTCCTTCTTCAGTAACCATTGTATATTCTTCATTTAATGATTCTCAAAATCCTATTCCTCCTTTAATTCTGTAGAAATTCTGGCAGATCTAAGAGAATCCATTTTACAGATAGCCAGACATTTCGATGCATTTGACTCAAAAAAGGTTTGTTCGCAATTTTCACTTGATGAAACGTTCATTGGGTTGTGTTTACGATAAAGCAGTATATATATTCATAAATTATATGAGAAACATGTTGTGTTTATCTCACTTTCAGGGTCTCCAGGTTGATTATTCAGTTGAAAGTCATGGTCAGGATTATGAAAATTTTGTTAACGTTGCGAAGTAAGCGAGGGAAATGTTCAATATGTACAGTATGTAGGTCCATGGATAAATGCTTAATCGACTGACGTTTATCTCTTTCTGTTTAGAAATCGACGTCGAAGAGCGAAAGCTTTACTGGATTTTGAACGCCATGATGACGATGAACTTGGTTTCAGGAAAAACGACATCGTAACAGTAAGTTACGCAATGATGCTTTGATTTTCATTCTTTTTCTCATGTGTACAATTTCTAATCATAGCAAAAACATCAAATATACCTGAAAACTTGTTTTAGCATTTTGAATACTTTTTTTCCTGCAGATTATTTCTCAGAAAGATGAACACTGTTGGGTTGGTGAATTGAACGGTTTACGCGGTGAGTTTATGAATTATTGTATTTTAAGTAATAGTTCAAACACGAGTAGGAGGACTTCCTCCGATTTCTAAACATCGAGAAGAGTTGAATATACGAGGCGAAGCCGAGTATATTTTAACGAATTTCGAGGTGTTTAGAAATCGGAGGAAGTCCTCCTTACGAGTGTTTGAACTTGCTTCTCAAACGAACGTGTATTTTGCGAGAAAACCGACGTGAAAGTTCACTTAATTTATGTAATTTCTTCCTCTGATTTCAAACCATCTTCCACGCTTATGATTCTCTTTGTTTTTGGTTCATGAATTATTAATGAGTTTGAGAATGTAGTTTTCAGACTAACTTGGCTTAGCACAAGTATCATGGCAAACCGACTAACAATTTCTGCTTTTTCGTAGGGTGGTTTCCTGCGAAGTTTGTAGAAATACTGGACGAACGAAGCAAAGAGGTAACTCTAGTTAAATAAGATTAAAACAAAATAATCTATAAACACTAGGGACTATGGTATGGTATAAGGTGTCTGTGAAAGACTTCGTTAACTTCCCCACTGTATAGTTAATGTTTATTTAATAAATGTAGGTTTACAATAATTTGATGGAGCTGAATATATCGTCCCATTGTAGAGAGTGTAAATTTACTTCTTTCTTTATATTTAGTATTCCAGTGCTGGTGACGATTCAGTCTCAGAAACTGTCACAGATCTTGTTCGAGGAAGGTCGGTGATGTTCAGTATTGACTATTTTAGTTGGATTTCGTGTTGTTTTTTAACGTTTTCCGTCGTGTATGTATATAAGCTGTTGCCATTGTACTTTTAGTCTCTGTCCTGCTTTGAAAAACATCTTCGAGCATGGTATGAAAAGACAGTCGTTTCTTGGAGGTTCATATCATCCCTGGCATTTTGTAGAAGAGGTAGCACACATGAACATATCAGGATTTATTATATCTTACGTGAATGTCCAATGTAGCTAGGTAGTATTCTACAATAAGCTGCCGTGGTTTGTGTCTCAATAGTATTCTACAATAAGCTGCCGTGGTTTGTGTCTCAATTACATGAAAAAGTTTTTAATACTTGAGAGGTCAGTTTTCTTATCATATAACGAAATATCTATTTCATCCATTGTTATTGTTTCAGGCAAGTACACATCAAGTGGAGAAAGATTTTCAGTCGGTGTATTCACGTCTGGTGCTTTGTAAAACATTCAGACTAGATGAAGATGGCAAGGTCCTCTCGCCTGAAGAAATATTATACAGAGTAAGTATACAAATCTTTTCTGCGATCAGGCTACGTGGGGCCAACGTGGGGCCAAGCAATTTTTGAATTTCTGTCTGAATTAATTGAATTGTTGGTGTTTTTCAGGCTGTACAATCTATTAACATGACCCACGACAGCGCGAAAACACAAATGGATGTGAAGGTATACATATGATGAATTCAACGTACTACTATTGTGGACGGAGTCGTGTTGTGAATCTACTTTTATCTATATCCTAACTCACCCTGTCAACATTTCCTGCGGGGGGGAAACGGATAAAACACACTAAATACTAAATAATTATGTTTTTTACTTTTTAGCTGAGATCACTGATATGTTATGGATTAAAGTAAGTTGCTGGGATTGTCTGTGTTTCAGTCGTGTTGCAAGCATGTATGATTTAATATTGAACATTTTCCTCATAGTGAACAATGTCTACACCTGTGGTTTGAGTCATTATGTTCTTCAGAAGATATCGTCAGTAAATGGTAATCTAGTGTTTCAAACTTATATAGATAAAATTGGTTGAGAGAATATTTAGTTATTTCATTAGTTCTACAGTTAATAGAAAAGAAGAGAATTTCCTTCGAGTTTCCAACGAAATTTCTCTTCCAACGAAATATGAAATGAACGCTTCAATTTTAGTTTCAATTTGTCTGGAGAGTTCTTCTTCTTTCTTTTATGCAATAGGTTCTATCCCTGGTCTTTTATACGCAGTCCAGGATGGGTACAGATTAAATGTGAACTTAGGTAGGTATATCAGTAACGAGGCTTACTAAGAAAGAGAGAAATCGTCGGTATTTTTTAAATTTTTCGTTAAGTTTTTATCAAAATTTTCCTCACTGTACATAAATGAAAAATAGTTTTATTAAGCTAAAAATTGTAATCACTGTTGTCTACTAACTTCCAGACGAATGTCCTTCGCTTGAAACGTCGAAGTTCTTGTTGTATTTTTCGGGTAGATTGATCCAAAAGACACGAAGCTTAATGACTATTGTGTTTATGTTTTAAAGGATGTTGGCATCGTTTGCTTTCAGCTTAAATATTGACTGGGAAATCCTAGATAAGAAAGGCGTAAGTATACACAGTATTATAGGCAGTATATTTGCTGGAAAAATAATTAGTATCGGAGTTAAGGTTTTAGATGGAACTGTATGTTAATTCAGAACTAACACTTTTTCTTTTTTATGTCTTGATGAATGTTTTCCGAAACAGGACGTAAGTGTATGTGCTTTGTAGATTGGGACCCTCAAATATATAGCACTGTTTCTCAGGTTGGAAATTTCTCATTGGACAGCCTCAAGAAGTAACTTTCATGTATTTTTCAGGTGAGCAAGCCATTAAAAGACAGCGTTCAAGATATGCTGGTTAAACATCATCTATTCAGCTGGGATTTATAGTCTAGTTGTATCCTTCATTATCTTATCACGCATTCGCTTTATCATACCAGAATAGTATAGCTCAGTGAATAATATTTAAATAGTATGGTGGGTTTCACTAAGCACTATCGTGCAACAGATGGTTGGTCAACTGGCACTTATCAAAGTGAGGAAATAATGTTATCACTGAATTAAGTTAACCATCATCTGTTGCACTTTAACGCTTCCCGGAAGCTGTCAAATGATGTAAGTAATTCTAATCCTACGTGTGAATAGTCTGAATAGAATAAGTAAAGGAATAATGCTGAATAACTCTATCGTCACAGAAAGGATATATCTATATTCTGGGCTATCGTGAGTTATTGTATAATAATGCTGAACTGAACATAATTAATTAGTCGAATTATTTATTCAAGAATAAATTACATAAATTACAGAAGTGTGTTAATAATTAACTTAATTAGATTGCTAGTTTCTCTGGCAGTATTTGGTTGTTCGTTCTCATGCTGTTGTGGATGCAAGCTAAAAGTATCACGAATTATCATGAAGACCTGATCAGCAAACTTCCATGTTTTTGCTTGTGTCCACGCGACTCACATCTTCAGATAATTTACACGCCTGCTATGGGCTTATATTCATGCGTAGCTGGTTAGGTCTATTTTAAATAAAAGAATGCATCCTGTAGCATTGCGTTATGTCTCGGGTTCCAGCCCGTTTTCTCAAAGTCGTTACTCGATACAGAATAAAAATAGATTTAGATATATTTTTTATATACAGTTACATACGAAGTTGACGCGAACAGTACTTCGGACTAGAACTAGCTAGTTCGCCTGGACTGACAGGTGCGATTAAGGGTGAAATGTGGGGAAAATCATAGCAACATCGGATGGGGGTGATTGTGGTGATTGCCACGGTAGTTTTCTCCTGTGCTCTCTCCCAGTTCCCTCCACTCTTGAATGAGTACCAGACTCCAGAGAGGAGTTGTTACATACTCCGTTTCTAGTGAGGGCTAACCTTTGGCTACCTGCAATGCCCTATAGTATCCCAGCCAAGTCATTCGCTCCCATCAGATAATCCCATGTTCTCTGAAGAGATTAAGCTTATGTTTATATCTTTACAAATTCTTAAACTTGCATTCCTGTCTCTAAACGTCGGATTGTCTGGAATAGAGATCTATTGTTTCAAACGGATCCTTCATATGGCATTGACAATCGCTCGGGAAGGCTTCGGTAGATGTGCTCAGTGTGCCGAATGGAACCTGACTATTCCTCGACGGCTCTTGATCGCTGCATTCTTCAACTAAACGAAAAAGGTCAGTTACCTGCAGTATCATGGTATATTACGTACTCGCCTAGACTATATTTAGCTTTACACTCTACCAAACAACTCAGGTTTTCGCCGGCTAATCCGGTTTCCTCCTATAGTAACACTGGATCAATAAGAGATGACCCTTACTGGATCTCTAGGGAGAACAGTTCAGAACTGATAGAGCTATCCAGTATAAATAAAGTTAGTTTAGTTTAGGTTTCCTCCTGTAGTAACACTGGATCAATAAGAGATGATCCTTACTGGACCTCTAGGGAGAACAGTTTAGAACTGATAGAGCTATCCAGTATAAATAAAGTTAGTTTAGTTTAGGTTTCCTCCTGTAGTAACACTGGATCAATAAGAGATGACCCTTACTGGATCTCTAGGGAGAACAGTTTAGAACTGATAGAGCTATCCGGTATAAATAAAGTTAGTTTAGTTTAGGTTTCCTCGTGTAGTAACACTGGATCAATAAGGGATGACTCTTACTGTATCTCTAGGGAGAACAGTTTAGAACTGATAGAGCTATCTAGTATAAATAAAGTTAGTTTAGTTTAGGTTTCCTCCTGTAGTAACACTGGATCAATAAGGGATCATCCTTACTGGACCTCTAGGGAGAACAGTTTAGAACTGATAGAGCTATCCAGTATAAATAAAGTTAGTTTAGTTTAGGTTTCTTCCTGTAGTAACACTGGAACAATAAGAGATGGCCCTTACTGGACCTCTAGGAAGAACAGTTTAGAACTGATAGAGCTATCCAGCATAAATAAAGTTGGTTTAGTTTAGGTTTCTTCCTGTAGTAACACTGGACCAATAAGAGATGACTCTTACTGGACCTCTATAGGGAGAACATTTTAGAACTGTATAGAGCTATCCAGTATATATAAAATTAGTTTAGTAAGCACCAGGCCACTTACCATTGCTCTCTTCTTTCATTAAAGTCAAACTACGCAGTTTATGCAACTCCCAGATACATCCAGCGACACAGAATGTTACAAACACTGCAATCATACAGTACACGGATTTACTGAATATTCCTCCACTGCCAAAGTAATCGTCTGCTGGATTTAGTTTGTTCTAAACAAGCGAAAAATGTTAGCTACATTTAAGAAAGACCATAGGGTGGGTGTTACAATGAGAATGGTCAATCGCAGTTATCAAAGTGAGAAAATATTAATTCCTTTCAACATTTGACCAACATCTCTTGTCCTGTAACGCTTATTGAAACCTATCGATATCTAATAGGCTGACTGGTTTAGACTATCAAAATTTCTACCTTTTGTGTTCCACTATATTCCGACATTATCCTGAAAATCAAATGTTCATGCTTCTCTATATATTCCTGGAAACATGACGTGAGATTGGTGGCCACTTCTCTCAATACAATCCCATAGAAAGTTTCCTTGAGCAAGATTCCTGAAACTCTGATATTATGTTTTTTCTGTAGATTATGAACGACATCTTTCAGACTGTTTATATCCACTAAAGCTGCGTCTACTTCGAAATCGATCAATGGAGGATAGAGGTCATTTTGCTTCTTCATAACTGTAGAAGGTACAAGTCAAACTTTATTTATATTGGATATATTTATCAGTTCTAAACTGTTCTCCCTAGAGGTCCAGCAAGGGTCAACCTTATTGGTCCAGTGTTACTACAAGAGGAAACCTAAACTAGGAGGAAACCTAAACTAACATTATTTATACTGAATGGCTCTATTAGTTCTAAACTGTTCATTCTCCCTAGATGTCCAAGAGCAGCTCACCTTTGATCGTAGCGTGATGTTCAATTCCCAACCAGTGTGCTACACTGCCATTAACTACCGTGATCTGAAGACAAAAGTAGAGGAAATATAAGTTAGTTTTATCTGCAGTATAGATGGTGGTCAGTCGGCAGTAATCACAGGGAGTAAATAATGTAAATAACTGGCCTTTTCGTGTTGGATATCAAACGTTCCCTCCATCAGCAAAGTCATGAGTGTCGTAGTCAGTGTTCCAAGAAACATTGTCACAAATAACATTCCAGTAACGATCCAACATGATCCCAGAAGTTTCCCGATTATAGATTTCGGAAATTTATCTCCGTAGCTATAGAAACAAGTATATTCTTTAGTTAGTAAAGTTTAGATTTTCTCCTGTAGTAACAGGGGACCAACAACAAAGATATCTTATTTGACCTCTAGGGAGAACAGTTAAGAACTGATAAAGCTATCCAGTATAAATAAAGTTAGTTTAGTTTAGGTTTCCTCCTGTAGTAACACTGGATCAATAAGGCATGACTCTCACTGGACCTCTAGGTAGAACAGTTTAGAACTGATAGAGTAAATAAATATAGTTAGTTTAGTTTAGGTTTCCTCCCGTAGTAACACTGGATCAACAATGGATGGCTCTTACTGGACTTCTAGGGAGAACAGTTTAGAACTGATAGAGCTATCCAGTAATGAAGTATAAATATAGTTAGTTTAGTTTAGGTTTCCTCTTGTAGTAACACTGGATCAATAAGAGATGTCCCTTACTGGACCTCTAGGAAGAACAGTTTAGAACTGATAGAGCTATCCAGTATAAATAAAGTTAGTTCAATTTAGGTTTCCACTGGATCAATAAGAGATGGTCCTTACTGGACCTCTAGGAAGAACAGTTTAGAACTGATAGAGCTATCCAGTATAAATATAATTAGTTCATTATTATACAACTAATGTCCAATTACTCACCCTACAGATGTCATACTAACGAAGGCCCACCAGAATCCATCAAATGCGCCACGTGAGAAAGACGCCGAGAACTGCTTCGAGTTGGATTGCCTTTCCTAAAGGTAGTGATAAACATTATACTTGAGGGTCGGTAGGGTTAAACCATCTGAAAAATATATCAATAACTTCGACGTTTCGAGCGAAGGTCCTTCGTCTTTGCCCTTACAAACCTTCAAGCGTATATTTTAAGTTACTTACTTAAATATTACTAAATACTTACTAAAGTATACTTACCACAAACCATATAACGACGCCAGCAATGCATGCAGTTAGGATAATGAATAGCAATACAGGCCAAGCTTGAAGCAAGGACGACATTAGTTTCCCACTAGAGACATTGCTATGTTTCAAAACAGCTATCCCCAGTGACTCAGCGATCGCAATAAATGGTAAAGTCTCGAATGAGGTTTTGCCGTACTTTGCTGTGTGGAGTGGTAATGCAATGTCGAACCTCGGTTGAGAGCTATATAATGTAAATAGATAAATGTAAGAATAAGCAGGTAAGCGTTACTAGGACAGCAGATGGCTCAACTTCAGAAATGTTGACACTTATAGATGCGAGAAATTATTACTACATTTCTCAATTCTAAATATTTGCCACCAAATACAAGACTATATATACTTACCGTATTTATACTCGATAACACTATAAATTCTAAACTATTCTCCCTATCTCTTTGAATCTCTTGTTGATCCAGTGTTATACCACAAGCCTAAACTAAGCTAATTTTATATATTTTGGATAGCTCTACCGTTTTCCATAGAGGTCTAATAAGGACCACCACTTATTGATCCAGTGTTACTGCAGGAGGAAACCAGAATACTTGGAGAAAACCTGCGGTGTTTGGTAGAGTCAAACTGGAAGCATTCTTCTCACATGTGACTGAGGTAAATTATAATCAGACAACTGTATATTGCAGGAATCAAACCTCAATCACAGGTGGAAGGTACATGAACTAACCATTGTACCTTCAACACCCATTAATGTTATTTGTTGGTGCAATGATTTTTTGGCCTGAAATAATGACGTCAAAAAATTACCAGAATGTCAGAAAATATGTCTTGCAAATTGCAGTTTTTGAACGAAGCTGTAACTTGTCTCCTTAATATGCAAATAGTAAATATAGTGTTTTTTGATAGATTAAGGTGTGCTCTTTCACACTACATGCACCGTAACTTAGTAACTGGTCGGAGACATAAAAATTTTTTGGCCTGAAATATGACGTCAAAAAAATGTCAGAAAATATGTTTTGTAAATTGCGTTTTTTGAACGAAGCTGTAACTTGTCTCCTTAATATGCAAGTAGTAAATTTAGTGTTTTTTGATAGATTAAGGTGTGCTCTTTCACACTGCATGCACCATAACTTAGTAACTGGTCGGAGACATTGCAGGAATGGAATCCCAGTCACAGAGGTGATGTACTAACCACTATGATACCAACATTTTCTTGACCTAACCTTTTAAATCTCATTTCTTTAACTGCAGTGTAGAAGTCCGCTGGTCCCTTGGTTTGATGGTACACCAACTGGACGTTGCTATGGCAACATTGCTTGACAATACTGTTCAGGAAATTTGGAAAGATCCCTGAAACTTCACCACGTGACATGCTCATGATATACGGACAGTGATGCCAATGCATTATGGTAAGTCGACCACCGTGTGTGCAGGTTTCGTCCAAGTCCACGCCACCTGTGCGCAGGCATGTTACCAGAAGCGCAAGTATTTGGGTTGTAATGAGGGTGTGGTTTTTGACCGACATTATGCATGGCAACTGAGTCCCATATTTTGGTATCGTTGAAAATTTGTGAAACTTTGCAAAGCTTGGTTAAGCTGATGGCTCCTTTTTCATCTAAGATTAATTTTAATAATTATAATGAGTTGTTTTGTTTCGTGGAAAACACGACTACATTTACTCATTTGGCAAAATATTGATCCATAAGCCCAGATCTATATCAGTGTAATTGTGCAAATACTATCAATAATATATCTGCGCAAATAATGTCAAGTAGCTTAATTATAAAGAGATTTGGAGTTCATGCGTGCAGGGTTGACGACAACCAACCAGTATAACAACAGATATGTTTTTCTCGCTACTGTTGTTTAATGAAGCAAATGAGTGCAATCCCCGAGCAAATTGCATTCACAGCCCAAAGTTGCTACACTCCAGTCTATAGTGTCTTTATCAGGAGTGCATCTAAAGTCGCAAAGTGGCAGTCCTTATATATACTTGAGGGTGACATCACTACCCATGACAAGGAGCCACCTTGCGCACGACTTTACATCACCCCTGATGACCACACTGGGACTGAAATGTCAAAATGTTGAATCTTGAATGTCATTGTTTGGGGATTACATCCATTTACTTAAACCAGAGTCACGAAACATATCTGATATTATTATACCAGTGATCTGTCCACTGTGAACAGTGAAAATCGCGTCTTGCGCGAAAAATTCTATTTACATGTTATTGTCCAAAATCTATTGTCAAAAAAACGCGGAGAATGCAGTTCATTGCCATTTAGAAAACAGTGTTTTCAAGATTTTTTTACCAGATAATGATTTTAAAGCATTAAACATTTAATATTATTGAGAACTGAATACCACATGAGAACAACTATTGGAGATCTTTGGATAGTCTTTGGGAAAGATAATAAAATATGAATCAAAAACCATTAAGATACCATTATGATAAAAAGCATTATGATATAGTCTCATTTCTATTTTTGAGGTCGAACTGACTGACGTCTTAGAAACCCGAAGTTAGGATTTCAAACCACTTCTGGTGGGAACGATTTTAGGAGATTCAGGATATTTTGTCTCGTATTTTTTATTGTTTTACCCAAACATTTCGCTTCTTTCGTCACACCGTTGTAATTAATCTCAACGCAACAGAATCATAAATTATCATTAATATAGCCTGAATTATTACTCAAAACTTGCGAATGTATTTAGCTTTTGAAATTACCAAAAACGCAATTTGCACGCAGTCCTCTGATTCAAATGCAATTAGCGATTGTTTCCACTGCTCTAAATTATAATATAATAGCCATGCAAATTTTTGAAAAGATGACATTTGAATCTCGAATATACATTTCGCGGTATTTTGAATTTTTGACCGTATAACATTAGCGTTATATATCTAAGAATTTAAACAATGCTTTAGTTTAATTAAAATGTGTAGGTTATGCGGGATTTGTTCTTTTGTAGTATAATATCATTGTCACTGAAAATAATCTATTTTGCAGGTCTAAATTAGTCCATGCACGGGTATCGCCATATCAATTTATGTCGAGCGAGTCGCAACTGAAGCGCCTAAACAGCGCTAGAAAGTGGAAGTTTACAGTTATTTTAGCTTATAAATACCTTTTTTCGTTATTTCTGTCCAGTAAATTTTATCCGGAAGGTTAGATGAGGTCAGAAGTGTTTTTCTCGGTTAAAATACGTTAAGGTTGCTGTTCTTGAAGTTTACTACTGACTCGCTGCTTTGAGAATAATGATTCACAGATCCACAGTATTTTCAAGCAGTCTTAATGCCTTGTCTTTCTCATATACTTTTGGCGCTGTTTATCGCGTCCTTGAATATACTTTGTTGCTTCGTAAATAAAATTGTCCCAAATATAATGTGTACGTCTTTCGTGACTTCGAGAAACCAATGATTCTCTGATCTTTGATAAAATTAAACCGCAAGCAGTTTTAATGCCCTGCAGTCGTTGCTGAATAATGCCGATATACTTCTGTGGCTGCTATTCACGTCCTTGAATAAATCTAGTTGATTCGTAAATGTGTTCAATAGAGATAGTGAACGTACCAGTATTGCGGCGACGTTTAGAAGTAAGTAATCCCTGTTCCTCTGTAATAATAACGCCAGCAGTTTTAATGCCCTGTTGTTACTGTAACCGCGACAATACTTTTGCGGTCGTTAATCGCGTTCTTGAATATATGTAGCTGGTAGCTGATTCCAAAACACGACGTGTTCTATATGTACAAAATGTACTACTTTGTACACCGCTTTGAGAAATAACTATTCGTGTTCCTCTATAATTTTACACCGCCAGCATTTTCGTTGCCCTTGTCCTTACTGTAGATAATCGACGATACTCTTAAAAGGCCATCGTGTCTTGCTTTGTATTTTTTATATATTCAGAAGGCAGTCAGATGTCCATATTGATTACAATATGTTTATTATGCATATATAGCTGGTCTTTCAACGTGTTTGATTATACGAGAGACTTAATTAACATAACACTCTTTTGCCAAAACACACAGGTCCTCATAAGCAACGCGTCGAAATCCACATTCTTTTCAGCTCTCAAGTAATCTACGTATCGCCTAGCAAATATGAATCTAAATTAAACAACACCGTATGGTCGTTTAAATTATTTACTATTATCTGCTAAAATCTACGATAAAGTATGTTTGTATGAAATTTAAAAGCGAAAATCGGTTTGCATTTAATAGGATAAAGCGAGGTTCTATGTTTGTATGTCTAATGAATTCAACACAGCGTGTTGTAAGTTGCTTCTTGCTGTTTTTCGCTGTGGAAAGTATTTGGAAAACAATATGTAATCGAAGACCCATTGTTACTTGCACAGCGTTGACATGTAATATTAAATCTGAAAATAAAACAGAGCTATTATCCAGTGCTAACTCAGATTGATGTACTAAATTAACTATATTTATACTGGATAGCTCTATCAGTTCCAAACTGTTCAAAGAGGTCCAGTAAGGGCCATCTTTTGGTCCAGTGTTACTACAGGAGGAAACCTAAACTAACTTTATTTATACTGGATAGCTCTGTCAGTTCCAAACTGTTCTCCCTAGAGGTCCAGTAAGGGTCATCTTTTGGTCCAGCGTTACTACAGAAGGAAACCTAAACTAACTTCATTTATACTGGATAGCTCTGTCAGTTCCAAACTGTTCTTCCTAGAGGTTCAGTAAGGGTCATCCCTTATTGATCCAGTGTTATTACAGGTTACTACAGTGTTACTACAGTGTTACCGCTGCCACTAAGTATACGCTGGTTTAGATACCAAACAGCCCAAATCCAGTTGTCTGGTTATAATTTCACCTCAGTCGCATGTGAGAAGAATGCTTCCAGTTTGACTCTACCAAACACTGAAGGTGTTCTCCTGGTACTTCGGTTTCCTCCTGTAGTAACACTGGATCAATTAAGGATGGTCTTTACTGGACCTCTAGATGAACCGCATTTGCCAAAAAAAACGTTGACGCGCGCACAGTTAAAAATGACGCGCGCGCTGACCAGAAACAGAAGTTTTTTGGCCTAATAGAGCAATCCAGTTAACTAATACAAAATTTGGACAAAACCCTGAGCATGTTGTGTTTATATTTAGAAAGTGATTCATATTTTTTGTTTGCCTTATCTTAGATTGAGTCATCGATAAGTGTATGAACGAGCGCATTATTCAAAGTGTAAGTGTGAAGTGTTTGGCGTGTATACGGGGGGAGCTTATATTTGAGGAAGCTTATTTTATAGGAGGGGCTTGGAATTGAACTTTAGATCGGCCAAATACAGTCTCAGTGAATCGTTAAACCGTGTCGAGTCATTTCGAACTGATAAGCTATAAGGTCGACCATTAAGATGTCCCCCCAAAAGTATATTTGTTAATTTTGTTCTAATCTTTTTCTTGCTATCTTTTAAGTGCATGCATAACGCCTACAGGTTTTCAATTTATGCTGTCACCTGTGAATTGAAGAAAAAACATTTTTGAAAACCCTCTATTTTTGCCAATTTTCAGACCACAAAGTTCTAGCGGTTTCGTGGACGTCAATTCTTATCATCGATATTATTTTTGCTAGAATTTCAACGGTTTTAAAAAGATATGGGTTTTTTTACGCCTTTGTTGATTTCTGGCCGGATAAAACATCTCCACGCGAATTTTTTTAATTAAAATTAATATTTATGCAGGTTGGTTTTTAATGAGATATAGTGTGGATGGAGCGATATATGAATATATGAATATTTTTATTATATTTATATTTAGTAACGATTTTGCCAAAAATTGCAGTTGCTAAAATGCTGTATATTGTTAATTCGTTGGCTATTCTGTATATCTGAAAGCAAAACATACAAAAATCCTTAAAAATCCAACCAAAATTGAAGAAATTATCAATCAACGCTATCCCTCTTGAAAGATGAGAGCTGTTCGCAGTATCCTTATTGTAATTGCTTTAGCGGATTTACTCCTCGTATATTCAAACGGCGAAGCGACTCCAGCGTTGGTGTGGTGGCCTAAGAAACCACTCATTTTTTCCGAAAATAAGACCTCGAACAGCATCCAAGATTTGAAAGGAATTTTACCTGAAATTTGGCCCACGGTTGTCGAGCATTGTCAACGCAATTTATCGCAAAACGATTCGGCAAATTTGAAATATGGACAAACTTTGCAAGTGCCTTCTCCTTTACCGAAGGCGGAATTTTCAGAAATGATGACAGGCAAAAGCATCTTAATGCCTGTAAAACTACGCAAAGAAAGAGATACTGTTTTAGGGATGCCTTTTGTAAAATTGATCGATTCTCCCGGCGTAGCAGTTCTTGTGAAAAAAACTCTAACCGGGACAGATTTACTAAATGCTATTCTTTTAGCATGGCCTATTCTGATATTTGTCGTCCTGTCTGCATCGTTGAGTGGTTTTTTCATTTGGTTTTTGGTACGTATGGGCTACTGGGTTGGATTACTGATCTCAATGGTGTTACTGTAGCGTGCGTTTGTTTGGTGTATATGATAAATTGACTATAGTCTATATACTATATAGTACGTAAGGATCATCTCTTGCTGCTCCAGTGTTACTACAGGAGGAAACCTAAACTAAACTATATCTACACTGGATAACTCAATCAGTTCTAAACTGTTCTTCCTACAGGTCCAGTAAGAGTCATCTGTTATTGATCCAGTGTTACTACAGGAGAAAACCTAAACCAAACTAACATCTAGAACTAGTGGAATATACTAAGTACTAAAATAAAGTCGTCGTATTCGTTCAGGAATATCGTTCAAACCCTCAGATGTTCGATCCGTTTTGTCCCAAGGGAGTTTTCAATGGATTCTGGTGGGCTGCTGTTACTATGACAACAGTAGGGTAAGACTCTTAGTTGTATAGGTGCTCTATTGAACTTTGATTTGATGGGACAGTGGTTAAGGAAATATCGTGATTATTAGGTAAATTACATTATTGATTTTCAGGTATGGTGATGTAACTCCTAAGACAGTCCTGGGTCGTTTATTCACAATTCTCTGGATCAGTGCAGGTTTGGTGATCCTGGCAATGTACATGAGCGTGGTCACCACCTCGCTGACGGCGACACGACTTGAGGGAACACAACATTTTTATGGTATCACGGTGAGCAAGTTTTAATAAACTAGAAGTCCAGTCTCAGTGTCACTACTAGAGATCACCTGAACTAACTGTATTATGTATATACTGGATGGCTCTATCAGTTCTAAACTGTTCTCCCTAGAGGTACAGCCAGGTCCATCTGGGTCCATCTCATATTGGCCCAGTGTTACTGCAGGAGTAAACCTTAGTACTCGGAGAAAACTGGGAGTGTTTGGAAGTAAATCTGAAAACTTAATGTTTACTTCAGGTGTCTGCTGTGAACCAAACGGAAGAAGAGAAATTCGCTATTTTACACAACACAAATCTCAAAGGTAAGATAAATCTGCACTCTTTGACGGGTAATATTACCCGCATCAAACATCTTTAAAAGGTAAATGTAGTTACTAAAAATACTTAAATTCACTTTATTTATACTGGATAGCTCTATCAGTTCTAAACTGTTCTTCCTAGAGGTTCAGTAAGGGTCATCTCTTATTGATCCAGTGTTACTACAGGAGGAAACCTAAACTAAACTAACTTTATTTATACTGGATAGCTCTATCAGTTCTAAACTGTTCTTCCTAGAGGTCCAGTAAGGGTCATCCCTTATTGATCCAGTGTTACTACAGGAGGAAACCTAAACTAACTTTATTTATACTGGATAGCTCTATCAGTTCTAAACTGTTCTTCCTAGAGATCCAGTAAGGATCATCCCTTATTGATCCAGTGTTACTACAGAATTAAGCACTCTTCTCACATTCGACTGACGTGAAATTATAATCAGACTACTGGATATTTCAGGAATAAATTCCCGAAAGACTTATGCACTAACCACCCACCAATACATCACACATTAGTATCATTGTATATTGGTCTCAGAAATGTTTGTCTTTTTAGTGGAAGAAAACGAACTTGCAGTTATCGATGCAGTGTACAGCGGGAGAAACGGAGTTAGACTTGGTTTTATTGATTTCTACGTCGCATCGTATTATTCAGAACTGATAAGTCGAAAGAATCTTGCTATAGCTCGCATCATCCCTCGAGACCGCGCGTATGGCGTGTTGTTAGGAAAGGACTGGGCGCCGAGGGTGGTCGAATGTCTCCGACGTCATTCCGAAGATAATCTTGACGTCATCCACAGGGTGATCCCGAAATATACCCGAATTTCTGAGGTATGGTGGTACAATCATGAGTTAAATCTCTCCCCATTTTTCAGTAGCACGTAACAAGTATTATTTATGAGATAATGCTACTCTGAGTGGCTCCAATTTTAAACTGTTCTCCCTGCCAGTTCAAACTGAAAAATTGCTTGACCGCGCGGTGGGTATAGAACCGCGACCCGTTTGGTTTGCTCTGTCCAACGCTCTGCCAACTGAGCTACGAAGTCAAGTCTGTTCGAGTGTTCCTTCGATATCAGTATATATATCTTATGATCTTTAAGGCTCTTTCCCACTCATCGCAAAACCAACTCGCAAACTCGCTGCATCGAGCATTGTGAAGTACTTTTTACGATGCCTTATTAATCCTGACAAAGACCATTCAAATATTTCCTGTTAATTTTAGCGTAAGACCGGTTTGATGGAGTATTTCTCTGGCAGTTTGTTTGGCTACAGTATCTATGGTTTGTCTGGATTACTGTGTTTGCTTATTGTACTTGGTTTGTGTTTTGATCGTGGTTACTTCCAGTGGAATCAGAAAGATTAGTGGGAATATTGATGCATGTACAATCATTATCTTATGTTCCTTGATGGTTTGCTCAACATTGCTAGTTTTATAACCATCAATATTATTACCATTGATGGTTATTATGTTGCAGTGCTTTGTCAAGCTTATCACAAGCATCAAGTAATCCATCTACAATCCTTAAAATCACCATCATCGTATTTACCATCACCATTACCATCGTCACCAGCATTATCATCGTTACAATTGATAATCATTAAGAATTCACCAGTAAATATAAATCTGATATATATATATAATTGTACAAAGAAATATTTTAAAACATATAGATATACTAATATTAACATACAAATGAATATATATTAAATTCAAATTTACAATTTATAAAAGTAAAGTTCTGTTTATGAGCGGTGGTGTTCAGATGATATCGAAGCCCTTGCTGGGAACTGAACGAAGGTCTTACATCAGTTACATGTTCCAATCACTATCCCACCGACACACCATGTGTTTGAAACCGTACAAGCATTTTGACCTGGTTTATGAACGCCTGGCTCAATAGATATTAAATTTTGCTTTCTCAGCGAGCTTGTACATAAAAACAACGGCCTATCCGGATGGGATGACTTGCATTAGCTGTTCGTCGATGTATCGTTGTCATTTTCAAGTGCGAGGTTCAGTTCTTCAGTTCGTTTCTTATCGATCAACTCAAGTTCTCGTATCCCCTAAAACACAAATAGATAAAGTTAAACATCGTGTGAATAATTTGAACGAGGTTGACGCATATTGACTAAATTGGCTATAAAATCATGTTTATGCCCGTTGTCACCCAATTCACTCGCATATATAATTTTAATGTTTGGTTGCCTTGCTCCATTTTATGCTTACATTATCAGAACAGGTGGGAAAGGGCATAAAAATAGCACAATGAATACCTGTGAAATATCGGCAGCTATGATAGTGCGATATTTTTTGCCCTGGCCAAGTTTTTCCATGTCATCTAGGAATTCCTTTCGTTCTTCGATCAACTGAACCACTAGAGGAAAAGTGAAATAGTAAAGCTCTTTTTAGCTGTAGAATCAAACTGTAGAAACACACAATAACGACTCTACATGCCACCAACAGCATTCAGTTTTCAGTTGTAACAGTGACAAATCCTGAAATATAATTTGGGTTCAGCCTAACCTTCATCAAAACGATCAATTTCGGGTTCAGGTTTAACTTCTCTCTTAGGTTTTCTTGGTCGTGGCGTCTCTTCGATCATAGCCGCTCCTTCCTCGCCATACGCCATCGTGTTTTGTAAAATTCTTTTATCTTTTTCAGTTATATATTCTATACAGTACAAGATGTACTTAAATATTAAACTAACTTTATTTATACTGGATAGCTCTATCAGTTCTAAACTGTTCTCCCTAGAGGTCCAGTAAGGGTCATCTCTTATTGATCCAGTGTTACTACAGGAGGAAACCTAAACTAAACTAACTTTATTTATACTGGATAGCTCTATCAGTTCTAAACTGTTCTCCCTAGAGGTCCAGTAAGGTCATCCCTTATTGATCCAGTGTTACTACAGGAGGAAACCTAAACTAAACTAACTTTATTTATACTGGATAGCTCTATCAGTTCTAAACTGTTCTCCCTAGAGGTCCAGTAAGGGTTATCTCTTATTGATCCAGTGTTACTACAGGAGGAAACCTAAACTAGACTAACTTTATTTATACTGGATAGTCCTACTACAGGAGGAAAAAGGAGTGCCCAGAGAAAACTGTGGTGTTTGGTAGAGTCAAATTGAAAGTACTCTAGAAGAGTATTAATACACCTGAGGGTATGATGCAAATGGCACCATAATTCCTAGGTTTCATAAAATCTTCGACATACTTCCAGGGGGTGGTCTGTATGGTTCATCATCATCATTTGCCACTCTTTTCTGTATGTCCACCTGAGAACGTTTCCCAGTGCCTGACAATTGTCTGGTGTCCTTAGCCTTGCTGGCCAACTTAGTGGATGACGTACTCCGAGCCTCTTTCCTGGTGCTACTCGTTGGATTAACGTCCGTTGGCAATGACTGCCCACCTGGTAGGCAAAATTAAATTTTTAGTGTGGTATAATACTATTAACACGTTAACGAGCGATGTTTTATTTTTGATGAAGAAAATTTCAGGAAATTTCAATATTGCAAAGTGGAAACACCGCCTGTGAAAACAATAGTATATACCCTGAATTTTCAATATTTTGTTCCCAAACGCTTTTAATCGAGTAGGGAAATAAAAATAAGCTTAAACAAATGTTCTAACCTTTCAACCGATCACTTAGCTGTCTTTGTTGAAAGTTTGTTAACTTCGATTCTTTCATCATCACTATAGCACAAATTTAGCAAGAAATTAGGTTAAAACCACAGGCCAAAAACCGTAAAACAAATCAAATATGTAATCTATAAAATACCTTTTAGTAAATCCTGGGTTTCTCTGCTCACAGGCTGCCTTGAAGGAGCCCAAAACCCTCCCTTCGCAACCGGTTGCCTTGGACGCGAAGCCATTTTGTTTTGATATTTGAAAATTGAAAAGTTTGTTTGGGTTAGCTGTGTGTGAAGTTCATCATCTGCTCATGCGCAGTAAGGTTTTCAATATTTCAATTTTAAAATATGGCGGCAAGCAAGGAGCGAGAAATTATAAATTTATATATTTTTTCAATTTTAAAACGCGTTAGTTTTGTTTGTAGGTAAACTAAGCAAGCTGAAAAATGTCCAAATGTAAGTAATTAGTTTAGAGTAGACAAAAACAATGAACAAAGCATGCTTCAATGTACAAAATATAACAAATAAAGTTGTTCAAAAGTTTATTGTGAGATGTTCAATGTTTACTTTCAGTGTGGCAGCATCCATATGTGAACTTATTTAAACATTATAACATCTCAGAATGGAAGAAATGCGCAAAGGAAGGGGAAGTCACTGCTGTTATGGTAGGATAATGTCTAAAATTATGCATGAAATGAATATTGCTAATTTAACTTAATTGCATATTGTTTAATTTAACCAATTGTTTAATTAAAACTTTGTTTTTTTCCCGACACAGGACAAGCAGTTGAAATGTACAGTCTATCGTATCACTGGTTCAATTCCGGCTGGAAACTACATTCAATTTCCACGTACATCGACTCAATCGCTGAGTCTTACTGGCCGATATCTTTACATCTTATTCAAGCCAGTATCAGGGAAATATTTTGTAGCTCATGTTGATGTTGCTACTGAAGATGGCTTGGCTATACGGATCTCTTTTTCAAATCTTTTTAAAGAGTTCAAGTCCACATCAACTTGGTTACAGTTTCCATTTGTGCCGAGACCTCCACCAGGATCGCTTGATGAGGCAATATTGGCCAGTTCAACTAGTCATGGTAAGATTGGTTTAGCTATTGTGTTGTATATTGAAAGTGTAAGCATGTCATTGCCATAATCATTACCATAATCACAACCATCATCAACACCACCACTGTCCTATTAATCATCATCATCACCACGAACACCACCATCACCATTATCATCATCATGACGACCACCATTACCATCATCATTACGACCATCTCCACCACCATCATCATCACAACCACCATTACCATCGTCGTCATGACCATCACCACACCTTCATCATCACAATTACCATCATCATCACTGCCACCATCATCACCACCATACTAAAACCTTTCTCTTACTCCCACAGACAATCTTGGCCATGTCTCCATCTCTACACGCTACACATTCCTTATGCTGGACCTACAACACACAGTCTCATTCTACCTCAATCAAAAATACGCGTACTTAAAAAACATTCGCCTGTGTGCGAACATGCTGGTCAAAGGTCTCTTCACCAGTGACACAGAATACGAACCTGGACTCTCCATCAACGAAGCACGAAGGCTTGGGCTCATATCAACAGGGTATGCCCCAGTGCCAAGAGACATGGCTTTTCATCTACCAAAAGGAGTAAGCTGGGATGAACTGTATGACGTGATTAGATTTCCTGGAAAAAGTAAACCAGTAAAGAAAGGCATAATTCATGGAAATGGTGTGGATATTAAAGACAAGACGATAGGTACATCGTTATGCTCTCCATGGTTAACAAATGAATATACATACTAGACAGTCATCTCTGTGACCAGGATTCAATTCCTGGAATATGCAGTTGTCTGACTATAATTTCACATAAATTCTATCTAATTACAATTACAATTACAATTACAGACATCATAATTATGACATTCTAATTACATTTTAGTCCCACCATCCTCAGAGGGTAATGTTCAACCTAAATTTAATGAGAAAAGCAGTAAAGTAAGTTAGTGTTTTATCAATTTCCTTCAAGTATATAATACGTCTTTTTCCTGGGGATTGATTATTTTGTGAAAAACACCATGTTAATTTATTTTGCGAAGCTTTCTAATCGTAATCTCGGATCTTCACCTGTGCGAACAACACAAAAAACCTACTGTTGGTTTACAGAATGTACTTTTCATTTAGCAACATGAAGCTATATCCTCGCGAGTTGCTTTAGTGGACAAACTTAGCCCGAAGAAAAGTGTAGGAAAGGTATGAACCATTCTACTCTTTGTGAATTTGAATAGAACAAATTTGGTCCAATGTCACTACAGGAGGAAACCAGAGTACCTGGAGAAAACCTGTAGAGTCAAACTGGAAGCACTCTTCTCACATGTGATTAAGGTGAAAGTACAATTCGAAAACTAAATAATAACTGATAGGTTAGACCTTGAGTTTCATTCCCATGCAGTTGCGACATACAGCGAGTGATTCGATACTTCTCAAGTTAATATCCATAAATTTCTGTCTTGTATTCAGAAAAGACATGTTGTAGCAACACATGTGCCTGCAGCTGGCTTAGAAGTCCCAGTGGGTGTACAAGCCAGAGACCATCTTGACACTCAAGTCTATGCTTACAAATCATCCAACAAGATCGCCTCACCTCGCAAGGATCAAGCTGCTGAGATTGCTGGGAAACCACGAGAGAGCAAGAATAAAAAAGTCAGTTTACCATTTTTTGTTTCAGAAGGGATCTGCGTTTTACATTTCTTTTTAAATACTTCTGTGTGTATCTTTTGCAGAAAATAAAGTTTTCTCAGAATGTTGAGCGAGACAAACAGGATAGACCGCTAACAACTCGCCGTGGCTTTAAGGCAAGTTCTGAACACTAATGCGTTTCAATGTCTACTGTAGTAAGGATATCTTATTGATCCAGTGTTACTACAGTTAGAAACCTAAACTAAACTAACTTTATTTATACTGGATAGCTCTATCAGTTCTAAACTGTTCTCTGTAGAGGTCCAGTAAGGTGACAGTTCTTTCTTTCTAGAGTCTTAAACCAGACCCAATCTTGAAACTGAAGCGTATTGTTGGTTATGGCGGCGCAACGTATAAAGAGGTGCTGTGGATAAGGAACGGCGCATGCGTGGTATATCCCTGTCATGCAGTCATCGTGTCTATGGAAATATCAACTGGACATCAACGCTTCTTTATTGGACACACTGATAAGGTTTGACTGCCAGCTTGCTCTTCAACGTAACTTGCGAGTGCTGATCAGATTAGCGCCTGTCAATTGCTCTTGACAAACAGTATCTTTTCCTAGGTTTCGGCTATTACATTCAATGGCAACACATCAATTCTCGCCTCAGGACAACTGGGTCAATCTACAGTCATTCGTGTTTGGAGATATCATTCAGGAGACTGTATTGCAATATTTAACTCACAAGTTCGAGGTCTTCATTGTCTCAGGTAGACCGGCAGTCCTTCCAAGTATTGCCTTGTTTATTTACCCATTCATGCATTAACTCTTGTAGTTTATACATTTAATCTTTCTCTTGTAGTTTTTCCAACAGCGGTGGAGTGTTGTGTGGGAATGGTAAAGATAGCCATGGAAAACAAGTTAGTATGTGCTCTATATAGTTAGTAAAGCAGTCCGTCCCACGCCACAAACCTCCTGACATTAGTTAGCAAGCGAGAGTTTGCATGGAAGTTTCATCTGATCAACTCTCATGCCCCGATCAAACGAGAACAAGAGTTGCATGAGCTCCACCAACAACAACTTCTGCAACTCCGACAACAGTAACAACTTCAACAATCACAACGAAAACTACAGTCAATAACCACAATAACATTACATTTACTATATTTCTCTGTCAATACAGATGGTTGTAGTTTGGGACACATCAAGATGTGGTAAATCTGGCGAGGTGTCTGTCATTGCTAAAGCTCATACGGATGTCGATATTGCTCGGATCAAAATTGCTCCTTTTGATGATACTAGGTTAGATCATACCCTGATCATATAGTGGACTATGCGCGTCTGCGTCCGCAAGCTTGTAGACGGGGCGCTGCAGTAGACTTGTGCCAGAACGTGACACAGAGCTGTGTTATTTAGAAATGTGCTTGGGGATAAATGGCGAGCATAGCTCGTATGTGACTCCTCCAATATCTTTTCATTCTCGTTCGTTTCTTTGTTGCGTCTTATGTATGCTAAGTAAGGAAAACGCCTTCAGAGTAAAACATAGGTCATGCTTACATTTCATTGCAAATACGTATTACATAACATAGGAACAACTGCAGGAAAAATTGCCTCGTGTGTCATGGCCTTAAACCATTATCATTACTGTACCACTCATTGTGTAGGATGATCTCATGTGGTCGTGATAATATCAGATTTTGGAGAGTGCGACATGGTTCATTACGAACTTGTCCTGTTGATCTTGGCAGCCATCATTCTCTGGAGTTTACTGATGTTTGTTTTGGACATGAAACTGTCGATGGCAATAATAAGAAACATAGAATGATGTAAGTGATGTACGCGGGTAAAAATCTCAAACGCGGGGTCCAGTGTAGGTAGTTTACTACAACAAGCTGCCGTGGTTTGTGTCTGAACTACCTGAAAAAGATATCTATTCTCAAACGTGGTGGTCCAGTGTAGGTAGTATTCTACAATAAGCTGCCATGGTTTATGTCTGAACTACCTGAAAAAGATATCTATTCTCAAACGTGGGGTCCAGTGTAGGTAGTATTCTACAATAAGCTATCGTAGTTAGGATGCCTTCAGAAATTCTATATGTATAAACTCAACGCGGGATATTGAATCCACATATATACGACAAGGTTGAGTGTATAATCAAATCTAATCTGCAAGTGATTTTACGCCAAAAATATGCTTCTCTTAATAGTTTGAACTACATTATTTAGCTACGTCTCCTGCAAACTTGGTACGGTATTTGAAATCAACTACGAAATTATTGTGATCCACAAGGTCCGACGGCTTTTACCGACGGGAAGCCGACAAGATCTTGTTGAAGTGACCAGTGAATCTGGGATTGGGATTAATTGTATATCTGTGAATGAAGCATTCTGTGTGACTGGATCTGATGATGGCTACCTGAGATTGTGGCCCTTGGATTTCTCGGGTGTTATCTTAGAGGCAGGTAAATGTTCAGCCACGGTTAGGTTCAACTGGTCATACACGTTCTTGCCAAGGGAGTGTTACTGACTTACTGGAACGTTACTATGCAGTTGTCTGATTCCAATTTCGGCTCAGTCGCAAACACTGCAAGTTTTCTCCAGGTACCCTGCGATTTCATCTTGTAGTAGCACTGGATCAATAAGACCTTTGTTTTATTGATTTGTAAAAATACTGAATGTTCTTCTTAATTCAGTGATATGCATCTCTTCAAACTTTAGAACATGATGGACCTGTATCGGCTTTGGATATCAACACTGACGGTCTCTCTGTTCTCGCAGGAACACTAACGGTAAATTACAATATCACAGCATACATACTATTACTGGTAAAAACTTGTGGGAGACAGGAGTTACTAACACCTAATATTCATATTTTCCAGGGCAATATTGGAATATTGGATATCTCGACTCGCACTTACAAAACATTAATGAGATCGCACACAGAACAAATTCTCAGCTGTTCGTTCGACCCATCACGTCGTTGCCTGGTAACCGTATCGGATGACGAAACAATCCGTGTCTGGGACTTAGACACCCTGTGTCAATTGTATGACTTCAGAGCAGCCAATGAGAAGCCGTGTGCAGTGACGTACCATCCTCATCAACACGTTTTTGCATGTGGCTTTCGTAATGGTGCTGTTCGCGTGTTTAATATAGGTATAGAGATTCAGGTTAATCCTAATTCTAATCTTAACTCTAATCCTAACTCTAATCCTAACTCTAATCCTAACTCTAATCCTAACTCTAATCCTAACTCTAATCCTAACTCTAATCCTAAGCCAAATGCTAACCCAATTCTTAATGAAGTACTCACTAAAAGTCAGTAACCCCCAGAACGACATAGACCTAATAGCTAACGCGTGTCTATGCTCGTTCTCACCCATTGAGTTATCCGAGAATGTGAATTGAGGGGGGGGGGGCAAAGGCATAAACATGCGTTAGCTGATTAGGTTTATTGAGACAGCTCTTCCTTGTGATAGTAACTTGTAGGTGTGGTAATTGAAACATCTCTTTTCTCTCTCAACCAGCCACGGCCAGTATGCTTGCAGAACACAAGGAACACAAAGGAACAGTAACAGGGCTAGCTTTCTCACCAAACGGTGAACACATGTACACTGCTGGATCGCATGGGATCTTAGTACTATACGAGGGGTCAACAGAGGACTTTAGTGTACAACGGATGTTAGTAAACACGGTGGTACGTGGGGATCATTTTGCACCGGATGTCCTTGCGGTCAGTGACGATAGTCAGCGCTTGGCTGTGATTGGTCCGTCGGCGTATGTGATTACTGTTATGGATACTAGGACTTTGGACGAGGTGGGTAAAGGGGTAGCCCTCTGTTTGCTTTATTGCGTACTGATTCACGTCAAGTAGGTGTTGGTGGCACAGTGGTTACTGCAGGTGCCTTCATCTCTGTGGCTTTGATTTCAGCAATATTCCGCAGTTGTCTGATTATAATTTAACTTCGGTCACATGTGAGAAGAGTGTTTCCGGTTCGACTTTATCAAACACCGAAGGTTTTCTTTGCATAGTCTGGTTTCCTTCTGTAGTACCACTGGACCAATAAGGAATGACTCTCACTGCACTTTAAAGGAGAACACTTTAGAACTGATAGAGCTATCTAGTATAAATAGAGTTAGTTTAGTGCAGGTTTCCTCTTCAAATAACACTGAACCAATAAGGAATTAGGTCTTTCTGCACCAATAGAGGGAACAGTTTAGAACTGATAGAGCTATCCAGTATAAATCTATTATTCTTCACTAGGTTCTCCGTATAGATATAACGACAATGAACCCGGACAATGGCTCGACTAACGTAGACACTGCAGTCAGATTGTGTTATGCGCCAGCCTCGTTAAGACAACTGTTGGTAGTCACTGCAGGTTGTAGGTTGTTGAAACTTGATGCTTACACTGGACAACTGCTTAGTGAGGTAAGGCTGTTACATCAAATACCTACAATATTTTCTGAAACTTTTTGACTTTATCAAATTTGCAGAATATAACCTGTATACCGAACCAATATACTGTATACCTATAACAATACATGTTTGACTTCTCCCTCAATTGAGGAAATTTTAAGGATTATTTGTGGATGTTCCATTGCTTAATATTGTTCACTAGCATAAGTTATCATTTACATCAGATAACCTACAGTATACAGTTCGCCGTAAATGTTAATCCATTCTCTACTTTATATTTTCTTACTTCTTGCATGTAGATAACAAGTATACATCGCTCAAAATGCACAAGTCTTGATCCATTCTCAACTGGCCACTTCCTTGCCACTGCTGGAGACAGAGTGCTTAAGATATGGGACTACCACATGAGAATGGATTTAAACTTTCAGGTAAAGATGAGAGTTAGGGGTCAGTGGCAAGATTTACACTAGGTACAGATCACCTGTAAAAGACGCATCTTTCCTCTGAAGGATCATCAGTCTTAGTGTAAACACAAGACAAACTATCCAGACTAACTAGCTAGAATATCGTGATCTATATTGGCAATGGTTCTGGGAACAAATCATGTCTGATATTTTCCTGATAATTCATTTAATGCCGTATTTATACACAAATACTGATCATCCGTCAAGACGAACTACGCAAGTTTATTTGAGAACTACGCAGATAGTTCGATGATCCGTCTGCTTGCAGCGTTTATAAACAGACGAATTATCAGACGAGATATCTTGTCTTTCCCCAAGTTCATCCAGACGTATCATCCGTCAAACTGCCAGTCTTGCACTTATAATAGGTCTCGTCTGTGATTGTAGGTTTTCATTGGTCATTCTGAAGGGATCGTGAAAGCGCGCTTCACTCCAGACCTTCTCGGTCTGGTCAGCATTGGAGAGGCCATTTTTATTTGGGATTTTCTTGGTGATGGTCGCATCCCATTAGAGCCTGGGTAAGACATAGATTAACCTGTCTGTTGGGTTGAGGAAAGTGCGACAAATTTTCACCCTTTTTGTCTACAGAGAGATCTCACTAACCGCTATCGTGCAACAGATGGTGGTCAGTCTGCAGTTGTAGTACAGAGTGAGAAAATAATATAAATTATTTTCATTATTTCATTGTATTTGATGGCCAGAAAATAGAATTGAGAGATGTAGTTCAATTTACTTGCTCCTACAAGTATCAACACTCATGGAGTTTACCGACATCAGATGCCCTGTAGTTTATAAGACTGATAATATGTTGATTTTATCTAGAGGAAGAGAACAACCAACGAAATATATAAGCGATGAACCAGGTACAAACCAATATATTGTACTCTTTCCTGCCTTTCTTAAAATCGCCATTGTTCATATATTTACCAAATTTATTTATACTGGATTGCTCTATCAGTTCTAAACTGTTCTTCCTAGAGCTCCAGTAAGGGTCATCTCTTATTGATCCAGTGTTACTACAGGAGGAAAGCTAAACGAAAATAACTTTATTTATACTGGATAGCTTTATCAGTTCTATACTGTTCTTCCTAGAGATCCAGTGAGGGTCATCCCTTATTGATCCAGTGTTACTACAGGAGGAAACCTAAACTAAACTAACTTTATTTATACTGGATAGCTTTATCAGTTCTATACTGTTCTTCCTAGAGATCCAGTGAGGGTCATCCCTTATTGATCCAGTGTTACTGCAGGAGTGTAGGCATAAAAGGATAAAAACTTGAACCACATTTTTTTCCTGCTGTCTTTTTAGACAAAAGTGTTCGGGTATCTGGTAACATGACGTTACATCAAGAAGGTATCAACGAGTCAGAATATAGTCCCAGGCCCCCGGTGATCGCCACACAGATTCCCTCACGACCCCGTCCCAGTCCTTCGCCTAGCAAACCGAGCAAGACTCTGGTAACCTCGCCGGTAAAACAGTTTAACCTAGTAGACAGTTTTAATCCTTTGGTAACCAATGGAGTGACTGCACCACAGAATACCCCGGAGAAGAAACAAACCGTAAGTTATATATGGTTGTCAGGATGGCAGGGGGGTGGTTAGGAAGGCAGGGGGTGGTTAGGAAGGCAGGAGGGGACGTGGTTAGGAAGGCAGGGGGGGTTGTTAGGAACGCAGGGGGGTGGTTAGGAAGGCAGGGCAGTTGTTAGGAAGAAAGGGAATGGCTTACTTTATCAAGCATCAAATATGTAATAGTTCCAAGAAAACGTCGATGAGATTTTAATCACAGACAACCTTGGATTTTTATGATTAAATGTGGCGAATATGGAGATTAATATGGCGAATGTGGAGACGAATGTGGCACATTTGGAGATGAATATGGCAAACACGAAAATTAATATCGCGAAGAATATTTTACAAAGTGGAACTACCTTCCTTGAAAGCTGCTACCTACTGTGCAGAACTGTGTGATAGAAAAATTGTATATTTATCTTCAAATAGCTCTGTGTCGATAGAAATTTCGATCATTTGAAAACGATAAACTGCCTTACTTTTCAAACGTAGTTAAAGAGGAATTAAACGCCAACGTTGACGTTATGGACGTTTATTATACCGTTGTATCAAGACAACAATACGGTCCTGATTTCCTTTGTGTTTTGCCAAAGAATTATTAATGAGTTAATGAGTTTGAGTCTTTGAGAAGTACTTTTAATTAAATACACCAACAGCAGGGCTTCGGTGGCGAAGTGGTTAGCGCACTTGCCTTTCACCTCTAAGGTCGAGGGTTCAAGTCTCAGTGAGAACTTTCTCAATGCGACTCGAACCCACTCCTCAAGTGAAAAGAGTAAAGTTGACAGGGTGGGTTAGGTAAAAGGGCCCACAGTAATTGGCTTATGCTGTTGTGGTGATCCTGCCCTAGTTGGCGAAGCTAAATAAACAATAAACAAATAAACAGGGGGGAGAAATTGGATTTCATAATCGCGCCAAATCTCGAATTTATCTAGGACGAAGTTAACTTAAAACCATCTCTCAGCCATACAAACCAGGCAGACACAGGTCATCCAAGTCCTACAGTTTCAAAACACTACAAAAGACGCAAGAGTTCAACCGCTCTGCCTGAAAGGAAGTACACTGCTCCACCAAGTCAGGCTGGGCTCGTTCTGCAGGCTGTGTTGGATTATAATGGAGATGGGCGTGGCAATTTGTGCTGGCATCCGGAGACAGGTGAGTGAAGGATACCTCTACCAGCTCTAAACTGTTCTCCCTAGAGATCCCATAAGAGTTATCACTTAATGTAATCAGAATCTAAAATATAATCAGACAACTGTATATTGTAGGAATCGCACACCAGTCACAGAGGCGAAAGGCTCGTGTACTTACCACAGTGCCAATCACTAATACCAGTATCCTCCTGCAGTCACATTGCACCAATAAGGACAGTTTAGAATAGTTTTTAACTGATAGATGTATCCAGTATAATGAATACAGTAAAGGACCGATAACCGCTGAGCGTGGTACATCCTAACTTTCTCTCCCTAGGTTTATTTGTGTACACCAGTGGTTGCATAATAATAGTTGAAGATCTCCACGATGGTAAACAACGACATTTACTCCGCCATGTTGAAGAAATATCAACACTCGCACTACAACATGATGTCCAAGTGTTGGCCTCGGCTTCCGGATCTTCTGACATGGTCGCGTCACGTATCTCTATTTGGGACATACAGTCAGGCACTTGTAAAAAGGTACTGAGGAGTCTTAGGTTTAAGTAACTTGTGAATGTGGGTGAAAATGGTCTTATTTATACTGGATAACTCTGTTAATTCCAAAATGTCTGATCTGCAATATTAGTCCAGTATTACTGCTTAAAAAACTCGTTAATAATTCATGAGGAAAAGACAAAGGAAATCACTACCGTGTCAGTGGTTTTATGTGATAAAAAATCATGTTAATTTACATAAACTTTAGCTTTGATTTTCTCGGCTTAGACAATGTTTATTTTTAAAATTACTTCGCCAATGAACTCATAAGATGGGTCGTTTTTTAAGCCATTTAGTGAACTAAATATATTTATACTAGATAGCTCTATCAGTTTTAATCTGTTCTTCCTAGAGATCCAATAAAGGTCATCCCTTATTGATCTAGTGTCATCTACACGGGAGGAAACTGGAGTCCCCGGAGAAAACCTGTGATGGTTCATAGTTGCACACACTAATAATTGACACCAGAAACCTTGAATGAACTCATGTCTATTTATAGATCCTGACGTATCATGCGTACGAAGTTGTACGCATGGCATACTCCAGGGATGACCGATTCCTTATCTCAGTAGGGGACTATAGGGAGTGCTCAGTGGTAATATGGGGTACCAAGGAGTATAATGTACTCACATCGTCCTATACTAACGCTCCTATCCATGACCTAATATGGGATCCTTATACGATGAATGAGTTTGTGTCAGTTGGAGAAGATGGGAATGTCTTGTTTTGGCTGCTGGATGAGACACGTGGCTCGTTTAACTTGAATGTAAGTGATTGGTATGTAAAAGTGTTGCCTTAATAAACTGTTCTCCCTGGAGGTCCATTTAGGGCCATCCTTCATTGACTTAATGTTACTACAGAAACCGGAGTTCCCAGAGAAAACCTGCGGTGTTTGGTAGAGTCAAACTGGAAGCACTCTTCTCACATGTGACTGAGATGACTGTATATTGCAGGAATGGAACCCTTGACACATTAATGACACAGACACATCAACTACACACGTAAAAATGCACAAGTTGTAACAAACCTTCAACAGACTTGTACCAATGTTGTTTCAACAACTTGTTATCGGGATGTGTTTGCACTGCTTGTTACCAGCTTGTCGACGAGTCTACAAGGTTGCTACAAGGTTGTTGACTCAACAGACTTGCTACAAGTTGTTCCAACAACTTGTTATCGTCCTGAAATTCAACAACTTGTTAACAAGTTGTGAGTGACAACCTTGTAGCAACTTGATAAAATGACAACATTGTTACAACTTGTTGACAAGCTTGCTACAAGTCTGTTGCGAACACATCTTGTTGACAAGTTGTGAGATGTTTACGTGTGTACTGTACCAGTAACACTTCCTGTGTCGCTTGCATTCAAGAGGAGAACAGATTCCTCTTAACTAACAGTAATGTATCCTTCTTTCTCTCTTTAATTTGTGTCTTAGGTTTGTGAAGCGAAAGTGCCAGATGACTTACTTTATGCGTCCAAGGAGGTTGGTATCTACCCTAACCACATTTAGTGTACAACGCCGTTCGCGCCTTTTTGGAATCTTAGTTTTCGAGGATCAAATGCTTTCTTAGAACAAAGTTTGAAAAATAGATGACGCTCATTATATTTCTTTAACAGGAAGACTCAATGGTTCACTTCACAAGCGTCCGTTATGCTGGCGATAGCATACTCTATGTCGGTAATAGTGCAGGTAGGATTACAGGGAATCAGACAAGTACACGCGTAAAAATTTCGCATCTTGTCAACAAGATGTGTTCACAACAGACTTGTAGCAAGCTTGTCAACAAGTTGTAACAATGCTGTCGTTTTATCAAGTTGCTACAAGGTTGTCACTCACAACTTGTTAACAAGTTGTTGAATTGCAGGACGATAACAAGTTGTTGGGACAACTTGTAACAAGTCTGTTGAGTCAACAACCTTGTCGCAAGTTGTTAACAAGCCGTTGACAACTTGTCGACCAGCTGAGAACAAGCAGTGCGAACACATCCTGATAACAAGTTGTTGAAACAGCATTGGTACAAGTCTGTTGAAGGTTTGTTACAACTTGTGCGTCTTTACGTGTGTAGTAAACTCATATCTCTTATTAATCCAGTGTTACCACAGGAGGAGACCAGGGTACTCGGAGAAAACCTGACAATTGCATACGACTATCAATTTTGACCACTTCACCCAAAAAGCTAACCGGTGATTTTAATGTATTTAATTCTTTCAGGAATATTATCAGCATGGGATGCAAGACAAAACAAATGTTTTATGCATTGGGAAGCCGATGACTCTGAAATAGGTAGTTTCCTCATACATTGCATCGAAATATCCGTCAGATCGGCTCTGCTCTTGATCACTCCCCCTGATTTCTAACCTTTTCCATACAGGCATAATAATTTGTCATCGTGGCTCGTTGATCACCGGAAGCTCTTCGGGACATCTTCGTTTGTGGTCGGTAGTTGGCGTCGGCGAGATGAGGTTACCGGGTGAAAACAACGTGTAAGCAATTAAAGACACATTTATGCATGATTAGTGTCAGTTCTAAACTGTTCTCCCTAGAGGTCCAGTAAGGGTCATCCCTTATTGATCCAGTGTTACTACAGGAAGAAACCTAAACTAAACTAACTTTATTTATACTGGATAGCTCTATCAGTTCTAAACTGTTCTCCCTAGAGGTCCAGTAAGAGACATCTGTTATTAATACAGTGTTACTACAGGAGGAAAGTCGAGTACTTGGAGAAAAGCAACTTCTAAAATTGCTCAGATGGTAAGATAGCATGATATTTTTCATCTAGATTAAGTCAAGATGGTTTGGTGATTGAAGATGAAATGTCGTTAGATGCTGGTATTGTTTCTGCTTCTTTTGATGCCTCATTAGAGATGGTAAAGAATTTCCCATGTACTTGATCTATTTTCAATATATTCACCCTGTTTTTATTTCGTGATGCTAATATTAATATACTTCGAATTATTCCAGGGTATCGTAGGTACAGTTGGAGGTACACTGTGGTATATAAACTGGACGGAGAGAACAAGTATTCGTCTTGTCAGCAGCCACACACAGAAGGTATATATCTCGTTGTTCATTGCGTAAGGCTCTGATTTCAGGATTTGCTCAATGTTAAGAACGAATGATGTCAGTTAGTGATGTCATGAAATGACGTTTACCGTGTATGTTACAAATATCATTAAAGTAGATCTTAGATCGGCCTGACAAGTTACAGTGTGTTACGTGACTGTGTAGTTGTAGTCTAGCTGTAATGTCTTTGATTTGTTTTTGTGTTTTAGGTCAATTCTCTGGTGGTGAGTGGTCCTGATGACAAATACTTTGCGACTTGTTCTGATGATGGTAGCTTGAGAGTTTGGACAGCAGATGAACTCGAACAAACTCTGCAGTTCCAAGTTATGGATCAGGTATGATTGAGGAATGTTTGTAGTACAATGGTTAGTGAATGTGCGTTTCACATCTGTGCAGGCTGGAGTTCAATTGTCTGATTGCACATTTATACTGATTATAATTTCACCTTAATAAGGTAATAAGGGTAATAAGGAGGGTGTGCTTATTATACTTATACTTGCAGCTGAGAGCTAAGCTGAATTGCGAAGGACACAACTCAACGTGACCGAGTCGAAGGCTTTCTAGGCGCATATGGCAGCCACTTTTTGCTCGCCATCACGGAGCACAGCTACGGTGGAAGGGCCAGTTATGGGTTAAACCCAACCCACCCTGTCAACATCCCCTTTGGGAGGAAACCGGGGTTCCCGGAGAAAACCCACGACTTTCGGCAGAGCGTTGACTAACTCTTTTCACATAGCTATCATAAGTCGTCCCCAACGGGACTCGAACTCACGATATCAGAGGTGAAAGGCGCGTGCTCTGACGATTGCGCCACCGAAGCCCCTTAGTCGCATATGAGAAGAGTACTTCCAATTTGACTCTACCAAACACCACAGGTTTTCTCCAGGTACTTCACGTGGGTCAATACAAGACCTCCGAATGAACAGTTTAGAACTGATAGAGATATCCAGTATAAATAAAGTTAGTTTGGGTTTCCTCAGTTTATGTTTTTCTTCCCGTATATTCCAGAGATGTAATTGCGTGTCGTTCTGCCCGACACCACAGCCAGAACCAACAAAGAGTCTAACCAGTGATGGTCAAATCTTAGCTACAGTTCATCCTCATGAGAAACCAGTTGAGAAACCATTGAGACCATCCCACTGTGTGGCTGGTTACGACGATGGTACTGTCAGATTGTTTGATCTGGGGAGAGTTGAGATGATTATGAAGATTCACCCTCATGCTGGAGCAGTAACTGCTGTAATATTCTCTGCTTATGGTGAGTGATGGTGGTGATAATGATGGTGATTGTAATGGTGATTATGATGGTGATTGTGATGGTGATTGTGATGGTGATTGTGATGGTGATTGTGATGGTGATGGTGATGGTGATTGTGATTGTGATTAAGATGGTGATTGTGATGGTGATTGTGATGGTGATTATGATGGTGATGTTGATGGTAGTGGTGGTGATATATTTATGATGGTGGTGGTGATTGTGGTGTGTAATGGTTGTAGTGGTGTTGATGAAGTCGTATATTGTTTTCCTAGGTCGTGTGTTTATGAGTGGTGGTGCAGATGGTGTGGTAGCCATCAGTAGTCCAGCAACGGGTCTCACTGTTCGCTTGATTCAAGACCATAAAGGAGCTGCGATTACAGATATGGATATAGCGCCTGAAAAGGTATTAATGTATATAGCTGTCACATCTACGACCAGGGTTTGATTCCTGCAATATACAGTTGTCTGATTATAATTTCACCTCAGTCACATGTGAGAAGAGTGCTTCCAGTTTGACTCTACCAAACACCACAGGTTTTCTCTGGATGCCCTGGTATCCTCCTGTAGTAACACTGGATCAATAAAGGGTAACCCTTGCTGGACCTCTGGAGAGAACAGTTTAGAACTGATATAGCTATTCTGTATAAATAAAGTTGAATTATTGTCCTACCAGGATCATCATCCATCGTTCAGCTCGCCAAGACTGTGGCTCATTGCAAGCGCTGATCGTAGAGTAAGCGTCTGGAGCATTGATTGGTCGAAAGATTTCTGCGAGCTCGTTGATTGGTTAACTTTTCCCGCGCCCAGCATCGCACCAGATGGCACTGCTCTGAAGAAAGATAATGCTGTGAGTCCATTGTTTTTGTTTTATTTTCTCTTTTTTTTGTTTTAAAACGTTTTTGGACAAAGGCCAAGCGGCAAGTCCCATCATTGAACTACTATCAATCTCTCAATACTATGTATTGGACACCAACTACAAGACTACTACATATAATGAAAAGAATTAACATTATTTTCTCACTCTGATAACTGCAGGTTGACCACCATCTGCTGCACGATAGTGCTTAGTGAAACTCAACTATACAGTGAAGTTGTCACGCTAAATGTTATTCTTATTCTTTAGTCTTCATATTCGCATCTTCCACCAAGCTTGGCAAGGTTTTCTCCTAATGAACCTGATGTAATAGTCTATACAGGTTATGGCTTGAGAAAACAGATACAGTTCTACAGCCTATCACAAAGGAAGGTGAGTTTGTTTAAGAGTGTTGGTGGTACAATGGTTACGGCTGCATGTGTCTTTCACCTCTGTGACCGGAGTTTGATTCCTGCAATATGCAGTTGTCTGATTATATAATTTCACCTCAGTCACATGTGAGAAGAGCGACTCCGGTTTTCTCCTGTAATAACACTGGACCAATATCATCATACCATAATACGGGAGAATCTTAAGAAATCATACATTACACTTATCTGTCATATTAGTTTGGAGAGTGTTGTTTAATATTGAAAATTATTCTGTTTGTACGGTCAAATGTTCCATAGTTTTACGCAATTTTGAGAAACATTAGAAAACGGCAAATCAGAATCCGAGGAACATTAAACAGTTTTTCCAGCGCCAAAATTCTATATTTTTTTCAGGGTTCCTTTTGAGACTGCCTAACAAAGCAACGGAACCATTTTGTTTGTTTCCTCTAGGTATTTCGCACTATCTCGTTAACACAATGGGCTTCATGTTTGGAAATCTCACCCAGAGGTCATTTGATAGCTGTTGGAACCAAAGGTGATTATTTGCAATATATGAATACAGAATGATTAAGTTCTAAAACTCGATGTAATATTGAGTATAGGTGGATTCGTGCAGCAGATGGTGTTCAACTGACAGTTATTAGAGTGAGAAAATAATGTTAATTATTTTTATTATATGAAGTAGAATTGAGAGAGTAGTTTAATTTTATTGGTTTTATAAGTGTCAACATTTCTGAAGTTGACCACCATCTGCTGCCCTACAAGTACAACGCTTACTGAAAGGTGCTAATCTTCTGCCATTGACCGTTTGTGATTTATAGTGTTTGTAAATATCATTGTTTGTTGTTTTTGGGACAATGAAGACTAGTATATAACAAATATTAATAATATTCGTCGTCGGAATCGTCGAAATTGTCGTCGAAATCGTCGTAATGCCGCCTACTTTGCCATCTAAACCACCTTTTCTCGTAGTTTTCCTCTCGGTTAGACTCGACATCCGCTCGGCGTTTTATCTCCTTGCATACCCTGCACTTCTGATCACCATTTCGTAGCTGTGTGTTGCTGAATTCCTGACGGGGAAATTTTCTTGCGCAAGTGGTACAAGTGTGAGTAGCTTTGGCAGAACTGTGCGTTCCTTTCTCAGGGATGATGTCCAGGGGTAAGTAGGCATCCGTAAAACCGTCGTAAGATGATGAAGATGAAACCAAAAAGAACTGAACAATGTTAAATTCATTATATGTATTCGCTTCGTATTGGTTAAATGATCTTTTTTCCCGAGTTCGGTAGAAATCACCATACCTTTAAAGTAATGAAAATAACGAAATAGATATGTCAGCTTGAAAAAAGTTCCATCTTGAAACTCAATATTTGAAAAAGGCAAGAGACAAAATTGAATACTGATAGTTAGCTGGTAAGTTAGTCAGTCAGTCGGTCGGTTAGCTAGCTAGTTGGTTGGTTGGTTGGTTGGTTGGTTGGTTGGTTAGTTGGTTAGTTAGTTAATTAGTTAGTTAGTGGGTTAGTTAGTGTGTTAGTTAGTTAGTGTGTTAATTAGTTAGTTAGTGGGTTAGTTAGTTAGTTAGTTAGTTAGTGTGTTAATTAGTTAGTTAGTGGGTTAGTTAGTGGGTTAGTTAGTTAGTTAGTTAGTTAGTTAGTTAGTTAGTTACTGCGTTAGTTACTGCGTTAGTTACTGCGTTAGTTACTGCGTTAGTTACTGCGTTAGTTACTGCGTTAGTTACTGCGTTAGTTACTGCGTTAGTTACTGCGTTAGTTTAGTGTTGTTACGAGCGTCCCGAATGAAAATGATTTGCCGCTTTTGGTTCGTTTTATACTCGCAACAAAAGAAAGTAAATCCAAGCATTTTAATTTTATATATATTATATTAAGAAAAGCATTAGTTAGGTTAAGCTATATATATGAATTAATACTATACTTATCCGCTGTCTGAGTGATGCAATAGTTCAATAGTTCAAGTTCGTTAAAAGATATCAATCTGTTGTCTGTAAGTAAATTCATTCGAAGTTCCATGTTGTTGTCTTGTATCAGCGCGTTAAATATTTGCTTACTCATGCATGTAAGGTTAACTATATAATTATAAGGTACAATAATTCTATAATCTATATTATATATATGATATCATATTATGGTGTCATTATTTAACATTGGGTTAGTGGGTTAGTAATATACAATACCTTTCTGAGGCAATCAGGAGTCTGTCTTTTTCTTCCGCGCTTAGAATTTCTTTCATTTTTTCGTACAATATGAACATGCCCATGATTTTTTTCACAAGTATTTCTTGGATCATAAAACCTTGTAACGGGCGTCTTTCCCATCTTATAACACTGTGAACTCGTATGAATTTGTTTTTCTCTTCTTCGTTTTTCAAATTAAGTTCCAAAAAAATCTTATCTTTTGCATACAATTCTATGCAGTGGTAAAATCCATAAACACATTCCACTTCTTCAGGTCGATGGCTTCGTGGTGTATGCTGCAGCGCTGCAGGCTTTTTTATACTAGCCGAGTTTTCGCGGCGGTACATGACTTCGAGTAGCTGTAGATCTAATACGCCAGAGATTTTGATTTGAAACTGATGCCAGAGCGCGTCCGACTGCTCTCGGCAATCAAAAATGAGCTTTTCTTGTGATTTGCTTTCAAGAATACTTTGAAGCCCACTGGTAAATACTGCCTTACCCATCGTGAGCACATCAAATACATATGTTTTCTCTTTTGTTGCTATCAACATAATGATGATGTCCTTTTCTCTGTTCACCCCAGTTGCATTTTCGCCTTCGCATTTCACCGCCAGAAGAGATTCTTTCTTGAGCAAAGCGATAGCGTTGTCGAGAGCTGCTTGGTTGTCGATTATTTCAAAATCTTCGTTCGGTTTGCACGCCATTTTATAAAAAGCGCAAGACTTTGAAACTGCAATAAACGAAAAATGTCTTTGCAGGTAGATCGCATTAAGATACCATTGGCGATCATATGACAATGCGCGTTAAAATATGAAAATAATAAGTCATTGTTCAGTTCTTAGAATATCGAGAATCGATTCCTTGAAATCTGATCGTATCCACGGAAGTCAGGGAATTGTTTGTTATTCAATTTTTTGTCATTGATATAGACCACTTTCATAATTCAGATAATTCGTTGACCTCGTTCAGGTTAATAAATTATTTTCAATTTCAGTCACAGAAACGAGTCTGATAAGGCTTATTAAAGCTAAGCCTGGTTCTCATTCATCGGCGATGATCGGCGATGCATTGTTATTGATCATTGAAGGAGAAATCAGTGCAAATAATAGAATGGCCTGATTTATACAACCCACTGATACTACCAGAGACAGATGATCAATCTGGATGAACTTGGTCTTGGACAAACAAAAGTCAAAAGATGATTCGTCTAATATTTGTCTGTAACTGTGTATAAATGCGGCAAACCGACGAACTTGCGTGTTTAGTTCGTCTTGACAGATCCATTTATGCGTGGGAAAATACGGTATTAGACAAACTATTAGGAACAACCAACACTTCAAGCATACGTACAAACGACTAAGCCAGCTCACTCACTCACCTACCTACCAATTGCTACTCCGACGCTCTACCCAGAATAAACCTGTTACTAACCCCATATCCCTATTCTGTTTTATTTCAGAACGACTAGTAAAGGTTCTGGATTATCACGAAGGAAGTTTTCAAGATTTTGATGGACATTGTAATGCTATCTCCAACGTGAAATTCTCTCCTTCTGGAGAAAAACTATTCTCTGTTGGATTTTCTGATGTTGTTCTGTGGAAAGTTCTTATATGATGCAACCTGTTTAAATTTATCGCCACTAAACAGAATCGAAAATAGAATTCTAGTGGATGAAATCAAAATAATTCACTTTATTTTTTACCCTGATAATCTGCTGCATTAAGTGATAGTGCTTAGTGAAACCTACCAATTGAACAATCGCTGTTATACGTGTAAATATGTATTAAAGAAAGAATATATTTAGAATACTAGCCCTGAAAATAAATGCGTGTTGTTATAGGTCTTTGCATAGTGTGGGTCTTTGGTATAGGTCTTTGAACAGTGAGATTTAAAAAAAAATGAAAAGACAATGAAACATTCCGATCACTGGATCGTGCCTGGACGGCAATATTGTAATGCTAAATGTTATGCACAGGGTGAAAGGACATTGTCTAACGAAACTGTTTCATTTTGTAGCAGTGAACAATGGGTTGCGTTGTCCAGTTTACTTTTCAGATCAGTGGAGTGTACGCCTTAGGCGGACACTATATAATAGGAATACATGAAGTATTCATGAGGCTCCCTCGAGGCAGCCATGTTTGGTAACAAATTATGTTTGGGCGTCGCATTTCATCTAAATTATTCAATATTTATAGATATTCCAGCTTATGCAAACAGAAACTCTCGTATTTCCGTCGAAAACCAGGCATTGTAATGTTTAAGAAAATTAAAAAGTTAAATATCACATCCGCTATCGGAATGGGCATCAGCTCGTCTGCTCTCAAAGTCGAAGAAAAAACTCCGATATTTTATAATGGAGCTAAGGTTTTGGACAAGATTGAGAGAGACCAGGAGATGTTCAGGCTTTATCATATTTCACAGAGTGATTTGTATGAGGCGGTTTTGTATAATCCAGACGAAAGGACTGTGTGTTTAAGTGTGTTTCGTATCGAAGATGAAAGGAAAGCAAAAGATATGTTTCGGTATGTTTAAATTGGTTTTATAAATGCAAAGATTTTTTGTATGAAAGCGTGTTTTGTTTGTGGTTTTGTTTGTGAATTATTAAATAGATGTACAGCTTTGTTTTTATAAACAGTTGAGTTAATATGTACAGTATATAATTATAAACTTAACAGGAAGTCATTCTAATTGCATACTAATTTAATTAACTATTTATTACTGTCAATAATTAAAAATTATTAACAAAGTAGTTTTAACATTGCAACATACAATATTTTGATATGTTTGTTGCATGCTTGAAATAACATGCCTTTTTATCTGATTCGTCCCCAGTTGCTCATGTCGTGTAGTCAGCAGCCCTTTTATGTCGTTCCAAAATATTTGCATATTTGATTTAAGAATAGCTTTTAATTCTGCACTTATTTCAGTTTAGGCTTTTGAGCAAATTGTCCGTTTTGCATTTAGTGTAAAATCCCTCGCTTCCACACCTTTATTCTTTGATTTTCAATGTCAAATGTCCCATAATAGGTGTGCGGAAAAGAGCAAATCTTTGTGTCTTGCCCACGGCTAGATATGCATCAACCCTTTAGTAATAATAATAATACTTTATTTGATCCATTGTAAGTTTAAAAATACAATGAATTTACATCTATACAAGCGGTATTGTTCATATTTAAAAATATATAAACAAATTTAAAAGATATAACTATGACTAATTCAAAATATTTAAAACCTACATATATACATTGCGACATGCTCTTGGAATAAACGAGTTCTTATGTCTATCTGTCCCCGATATTAATCTGTTTTAGACATAGGCAAACATTTATTGCATGGGTGTTTATCGTCTGCTTGTATCTTCAGAAGTTCTTTCTTAGAGGCTTTGTTTCTTCTTTCACTAAGCGATGGAAGATGGTCCTTGGGGAGGCCAATTATCCTCATGCTAGTATATACAGTCATAGTAATTACTGAAGTGAAACTCTCTTAAAACATTTCCAGGCAACTGTGTGAGCGTCTCACGCCATTTTATCAGTCATCTTCAAGATGCTACAAGACGCCAATATTACAGTCGTTGCTGAATTGCCTGGAACAACACCCTGACATGGAGCTTGCTGTAGTTGCGAGAACTACAGGTCTGACAGAATGTCTGAAACATGAGAAAATTGCGGCAAGTGCCAAAGCTGTTGACGCCACAGATGCTGGAAATACTGAGACTTCTCTTCTTGAGGCAACAAAGGTATTATTTTGTTTCAAACTCAATTGGTTTGGTTTGGTTTGATTTGGTTTGGTTTGGTTCGGTTTGGTTCGGTTTAGTTTAGGTAAGCTTTGATCCTCAGTCAGTATAATTTTATTTCTTAGTTTGGCTTTAAAGGCAAAATGGAGAATTTTGTTTCAAAAGCTGGGGCAACATCACTTACAAAAGGAGACGATAAAGGCAACACTGCCGTTCATTACGCTGTGGGACAGCCTGAGTTACTGGACAAGATACTGCTCAGAGCAACTGAACTAGGTATAGTGCAAACTATACATTGTATATAAGTTTGCAGTGTACATGGTGTAGCATAATTTCAGAATATACTGTATGAGGTATGCAATTGAGTATTTAAATTTATTAAATCCCATATAGGTGCTCAAGTTGTGAATAAAGTAAACAGTTCCAATGAAACACCACTACACGTTGCTTGTATGGTGAACAATGCTAAAGGAGTTCAGGTATTCATACTATATAATGACATACAGTACTGTGTATAAGCCTGGTTGGATGTTATCTTTAAGGCCCTGTTTACATGAGACCGGGATAAAGTCAAACCAGGACGATTTTGTTTCGGTCATGGTATTATTTATAATAGATGTTTACATGAGACCGGGACGAAATATTGCTCAGACGAATACGCAATAGAGTGTGTAATATATGCTTTTCGTACCGGTTTCATGTAAACTTACTGACAATTTAAATTTTCATCGATATCCGTTCTGACTTCGTCCCGGTCTCGTGTAAACAGGACCTTTGTTTGCACTATAATCACTAATCAGTCATTACTCTCAGGCTTTCAATCCATTAAGCTGCAATGTGCCTTATTGTGCCCTTGTTTGTATCATAATTCTGTTTTTAAGACCAAACAGTCTAACTTGTCAAAGGGTGTGCATCATTGATCAATGGTATAACTGGAATATCTGCCAATGTCTCTTATCAATCTGTTAAGCTGCAATGCTCTGCCAGGCAATTTGAATTAACATAGGTCTTGATAACCCATTAAGCCACAGTATGCCATAATGCTCTCTACTTTGTACTTTTATTCGGCCTACTGCAGAGGATTTTACTCATCAAGAAGAATGTGTTGGGATTAATGAGTTAATCAAACAACATCTGTGGAAAGCTAATTGATTTTCCCCCCACAGCTTCTACTTGAACATGGTGCAGACATGAAAGTGCCAAGTAACCACGCATATCCAATCCACTCTGCTGCCAAGTATAACAGCAATGATTGTGTCAAAACTATCTTGGAGTTTGATGATGAAAGTAGACATCTCAAGGATAAGCAATACGGAGGGACACCATTACATTGGGCTAAAACTAGACAGGTATAAAATATAATCAAGAATCTGTTCTGTACATATTAAGTAAACACATTTTCATCATTTGCTCATATTGTCAATTGAAATGTTTTTAATCTCTTTAGGTAGTTCAGACACAAACCACTGCATCTTATTGAGATATCTTTTTCAGATAGTTCAAATCCCTACAAAGCCAGCTTATTATAGAATACTGCCTTAACACTGGACCCTCATGTTCAAGATTGTCATCATACCATTTGATATTCCACTATTGTTTTGAACACATATGATGAGGCAAATTATAATGAGATAACTACATATTGCAGTAATCAAACCCCAGTCACAGAGAGTGATATGCACTAATCATTGTGACATCTGCAATATCTGACAGCACTGTGCTCTTTTTCAGACAGTAGAGATGTTAATAGCGGCAGGTGCTGATGTCGAGGCAGGAAATAGTGAGGGTGAAACTCCACTACATATCATGATCAACAGAAAACGTCTTCCATGTGTTGTGTGTCTGCTATCACATGGTGCTGATGTTAATGCCTTGGGTATGGAGAATGAGACACCCCTACATATGGCTGTGAGGGTAGGTGTGCACACATGGTTGAAAACTAGACTAAGTCTATTTATCACTGGGAAACTCTATCAGTTCTAAACTGTTCTAAACTGTTTTAAACTGTTCTAAACTGTTCTAAACTGTTCTATTAAACTGTTCTAAACTGTTCTAAACTGTTCTAAACTGTTCTCCCTACTACAGGAGGAAACCTGAACTAAACTAACGTTATTTATACTGGATAGCTCTATCAGTTCTAAACTGTTCTCCCTAGAGGTCCAGTAAGGGTTATCACTTACTTGATCCAGTATTCAAAGATGCCTATCCCTTGTTGTGTTTCTAGGTAGGGGATGTAAATATTGTGAAGGCATTGATCGTGTTCGGTGCAGATATAAATGCTGTGAACTCCAAGAATGCGACGCCACGTCATCTTGCTACCGTTTCCAAGAGTCGCTTTAGAAATCAGATCATCCACGCACTTTGCCTTGTTGGAGCTGCCCCCTGTAATCCGAGGAAGTGCAACTATCAATGTAACGTGCCGTTCTCGCCGTCCAATTTTGCCTTAGGTAAGGTCCAGTGTAGGTAGTATTCTACGATAAGCTGTCGTGGTTTGTGTCTGAACTACCTGAAAAAGATACCACAAACGTGGTGGTCCAGTGTAGGTAGTATTCTACAATAAGCTGCCGTGGTTTGTGTCTGAACTACCTGAAATAGATATCTCAAACGTGGTGGTCCAATGTAGGTAGTATTCTACGATAAGCTGCCGTGGTTTGTGTCTGAACTACCTGAAAAAGACATCTCAAACGTGGTGGTCCAGTGTAGGTAGTATTCTACAATAAGCTGTCATGGTTTGTGTCTGAACTACCTGAAAATATATCTCAAACGTGGTGGTCCAGTGTAGGTAGTATTGTACAATAAGCTGTCGTGGTTTGTGTCTGAACTACCTGAAAAATATATCTCAAACGTGGTGGTCCAGTGTAGGTAGTATTCTACAATAAGCTGCCGTGGTTTGTGTCTGAACTACCTGAAAAAGATATCTCAAACGTGGTGGTCCAGTGTATGTAGTATTCTACAATAAGCTGTCGTGGTTTGTGTCTGAACTACCTGAAAAAGATATCTCAAACGTGGTGGTCCAGTGTAGGTAGTATTCTACAATAAGCTGCCGTGGTTTGTGTCTGAACTACCTGTAAACATAACCCGGAAGCTTATGGTATATACGTCCTCGACAACTAACCCTAACGGTTAGTTTTTTATGAGCAAGGAAAACCGGAATACCCGGAGAAAAACCCTGGAAGCACAGGAGAGAACCAACCGCAAATCTATGTACACGAGTACGTAATTTTTATTTTATTCAACTTCGCCTCAATGGCAGGGAGTCCACAACAGCGTCAGCCAATTACTGTGGCCCCATTGTTAGTTCCTAAGGGTTAGTATTAGAGGGAGGAAACCGGAGTACCCGGGGAAAACCCTCGAGAAAGGAGAGAATCTCAACTTACATGAGTTATTTGAGCACACTGCCGATCTCATGCGAGTACCAACAGTGACCTCGACCTGTTGTGAAACAGGCTCAATTCAGTGGTAAGAGGCAGCGCGCTAACCGCTTCCGCCACCCGTGCTACCTCAATTTGTGCTTGGAAGTCACCCATCCTAAATAATATCCTTCCCTTGAACTACAGTAGCGGAATACACAAATTAAGGGTAGAAAGCAGCTCGCTAACGGCATCTGCCAGACACCCGAACAAAGTCTGAATATAAGCTTTTCGATGTGATATCTTAGCAGCGAACGAACCGGGAAACGAGTTATCGAAGAAGCGAAATCAAAATGCTCCGGTGAAACTCGATGACATAGCAAGTATCATGGCGGCCGGAGCTCATGCTGATGTTAAATATACCAGATCTGGAAGTGGCAAGAATGAAAACGATGGACAGTCGATCATGAAGAAAAAGAGGAAAGATGACAGCATACTTTGTCTAGGTAAGGGTGGGGTGGGGGGACAGAGTTGTGAGTAGGTGGGTTTCAATGAGCGTTATGGGACAGCAGATCGTGGTAAACTTCAGATGTCTTCAGTGGCGTAGCCAGCCCGCCGATTTGGCCCCGCTATGCAAATTTCAAATCATCATTATTCATTTCTTTAGAAATTGATTGTTTTCACCGTCAATGAACACGAACAAATTTGCATAGCGGGACTAAATCGGCGGGCTGGCTACGCTACTGGATGTCTTGACACTTTATAGGAGCAAGCTGGCGCCATATAATCCCTGTCTGATCACAGAGTACAGCTAAGGTAGAAGGGTTAGTTTTGATGAGGGAGGAAACCCTCGAAGCACGGGAGTGAACCAACCATAACTCTGTTTACATGAGTTTTCAACCACACCAAGTCACCCATCAAGTAATGATACCCTACTCTCGACCTTCAGTGGCAGGGTTAACCGGGGTAAGGGGCAGCTATGCCACCTATGCTTCCCTAATGATCAATCTTCTATATTCACAGATGGTGGAGGTATCCGTGGGCTCATCCTCATACAAGTACTGCTGAATCTTGAACGTGTTGCTAAGCAACCGATCGTGAAGCTTTTTGATTGGATAGCAGGCACAAGTACTGGAGGGATCCTTGCTTTGGGTTTCCTGCATGGTATGTGCAAATGTTTGCTAGTATTACACTAATTACTAATATATACTGTTAAGTAAGGTCGTCCCTTATTAATATTGGTCCAGTGTTACCACAGGAGGAAATCTAACTAAACTAACTTTATTTATACTGGATAGCTAGCTCTATCAGTTCTAAACTCTTCTCCCTAGAGATCCAGTAAGGGTCACCCCTTATTGTCCAGTATTACTACAGGAGGAAACCTAAACTAAACTAACTCTATTTATACTGGATAGCTCTATCAGTTCTAAACTGTTCTCTCTAGAGGTCCAGTAAGAGTCATTTCTTATTGATCCAGTGTTACTACAGGAGGAAACCTAAACCAAACTAACTTTATTTATACTGGATAGCTCTATCAGTTCTAAACTGTTCTTCCTAGAGGTCCAGTAAGTGCCATCTCTTATTGATCCAGTGTTACTACAGGAGGAAACCTAAACTAAACTAACTTTATTTATACTGGATAGCTCTATCAGTTCTAAACTGTTCTCCCTAGAGGTCCAGTAAGGGCCATCTCTTATTGGTCCAGTGTTACTACAGGAGGAAACCTAAACTAAACTAACTTTATTTATACTGGATAGCTCTATCAGTTCTAAACTGTTCTCCCTAGAGGTCCAGTAAGTGCCATCTCTTATTGATCCAGTGTTACTACAGGAGGAAACCTAAACTAAACTAACTTTATTTATACTGGATAGCTCTATCAGTTCTAAACTGTTCTCCCTAGAGGTCCAGTAAGGGTCACCCCTTACTGTCCAGTGTTACTACAGGAGGAAACCTAAACTAACTCTATTTATACTGGATAGCTCTATCAGTTCTAAACTGTTCTCCCTAGAGGTCCAGTAAGGGTCACCCCTTACTGTCCAGTGTTACTACAGAAGGAAACCTAAACTAACTCTATTTATACTGGATAGCTCTATCAGTTCTAAACTGTTCTCCCTAGAGGTTTAGTAAGAGCTTTTATTGGCTAATTGTTTGGTAGAGTTAAACTGAAAACACTCTTCTCGTATGGGACAGAAGTGAAATTATAATCAGACAACTCCATATTACAGAAATCGAGAGCCAGTCACAGAAGGGAAAGGCACATACATTAACCACTGTGCCACAACACCCAATAAATGCGTTACAATGCTTTTATATTCATTTTCTTGCAGGCAAGTCTACGCCATATTTACAACAACTTTACTTCAGATTCAAAGATGAGGTTTTTGTTGGTACGCGACCTTATCCATCAGAACCGTTTGAAAAATTTTTGCAGGACGAATTTGGCGCCGATACCAAAATGACAAGTGTTAGCTATCCAAGGTGAGCTTTATCGCTTGACTCGGGTTAAGGCAAGCTTCAATCCCATGGCCTAGAACTATTCAAAGGTTTCAGGTGTTGCTGATTCCCGATTTTCCTGGGTGATCCAGGACTTCCGTTGATAACAGTGTTTACTAAATTTAAGTAGACAGAGGTGTCCAATCTCCTAAGAGGCTATCATTGTAAAACTGAAGAAAAGGCTACCTTACATGACTATAGCAGGACCTCCACAGATCGAGAAACGTTTATAAAGAACTGATAGAAGTTCTTTACGAGACCGATAGTGAACAAGCACCGTTAGGGAAAGATGAAAGTGACTTTGAGTTAATGGGTTAAGACATTCATGTGAAAAGAGTCAGTCAACGCTCTGCTGAAAGTCGTATGTTTTTCTCCAGGTACTCGGGTTTCCTCCCACAGGGAATTATGATAACAGGGTGGGTTAGGAACTTAGGACACATACAGTAGAAGTAGATTCTCGACGCACATCAGCATTAGCCGTAGTTAAATACATATCATGATTAAATAAATTATGCATGTTATTTCTTTTATGTAGAGTATTGGCGACAGGCGCAGTATCTGACCGGATACCTCCTGCACTTCATCTCTTCCGTAATTTTTCCATTCCTGAGGATGATAAGAAACCTGAAGAGGATCCACAGTTCCCACCTCTGTCAAAACCAAAAGGTTAACTTTGATTAATTTCGTAGGTCATAATACAGCCCAACCACTCGGACACGGAAGAGACAGGGCAAAGTGTCCATATTAGAGAGGTGTGTGTATTTGAGAGGTGTCCGTATAAGAGAGGTGTCCGTATTAGAGAGGTGTCCGTATTAGAGAGGTGTCCGTATTTGAGAGGTGTCCGTATTAGAGAGGTGTCCGTATTAGAGAGGTGTCCGTATTAGAGACGTGTCCGTATTAGAGACGTGTCCGTATTAGAGAGGTGTCCATATTAACCCTACCGTAAACCTAATCTGGGACTGGATTTCTCACTCTAAAAGCTTATCTTGCTAACCCTATTCCTATCTATTTAGACCAACTGATATGGCGCGCAGCACGAGGGACTGGTGCAGCTCCGACATATTTCCGTGCCATGGGTCGAATGCTTGACGGAGGTCTGATTGCGAACAACCCAACTTTAGATGCCATCTCGTTCATGCATTCATTCTATAAGAATGCCCAGCCCAATGCCCCAGCGCGTGACACGGTTAAAAAAGTTGGACTGGTGTTCTCGGTAGGGACCGGCAAGCCTCCGGAAGCGGCCGTGACAAATATCGATGTGTTACGACCGACATCGGTGGGCGATGTGGCGAAAATTGCTTTCGGAGCTCAAGCATTGGTTGAAATATTGGTGGAACAGGTGGGTGAGCTTTCCGTATCTGTAAACAGCATTTCTTGAAATGAATTTTGACTTGTTATAAGTTCAAAATCTTGTATTTGAAGGCAAATAAATAGAATTGAGAGATTTAGTTTGCTTGTTCCTACAAGTGTCAGTATTTCTGAAGTTGACCACCGTCTGCTGCCCCGTAACGCTTATTGAAAGTATGACTGTATTGATAGTTGATACTGTATAGCCGGTATCAGTTCTAAGAAACTGGAGTACCCGGAGAAAGCCTGCGGTGTTTGGTAAAGTCAAACCTTAGCACTCTTCACACAACTGCATATTGCAGGAATCGACCCCTGTCACAGATGTGAAAGGCACATGCACTAATCACTGCGTGACCCAACGCCCTCACAAAAAAGGGGATTCTTTCGACATTGATCTCTAAATATCCTGTTCGTTCCAGGCCACGTCCACAACTGGAGCAGTGGTCGACCGTGCAGCAGCCTGGTGTGAGATGATCGATGTATTCTATCGTCGTGTGAATCCTCAGATCTTCTCAGATGTCTCTCTGGACGAGAAAGATGACCAAGTCTTGGTGAATATGTTGTGGGAATGTCAGGTTTTCATTTTTGAACGACGTCATATTATAAAGGAACTTGCAGATCGCCTTACCTAATGGACTAAATAATATTAATAAATATATTATTAAAATTATTCAGATGAACTAATCACACATATCAAGAGAAAAGGGGAAACACTTTTCATACAAGTGGAAACACTCAATCAAATGGATTACGCAATAATGAGTAAACTTGTTTACATTTATTATAGTAAAGTAGTGAACGAAAAACAGACATTTAAAAAGTGTTTTTAATGTCTTTGCTATGATCTACAGGTTTTCTAAACTTTCCATATTAAAATACAACGTATCTACAGCTACTTTACCAAAAACTCTGAATCTATTTGGTTTTAAATTCCGTACTTTTCACCTCTCAAAAATGGACACTGTCAGCAAAGCAGCAAAAGGTTGGTCTAATCCTGGCATCTCCAATATCTACGAGAAAACTCGCCCTGACTATAACCCCGATTCTGTGGAGTTTCTTTTAGAAAAGGCCGGTGCTCTAAAGCCCCATTCAGGGCCTGAACCCTTCACGATAGTTGAACTGGGTGCTGGCACAGGAAAATTTACAAGAGCTGTACTGAAAGTATTTGGAAAAAGGTCTGTGAAGAATTTTAAGATTATTTCAACAGAACCTCTCAAAGAGATGTGTGAAAAGTTTGCAGAAATGGTGCCAAATGTTGAGATAATGCAATGTCCTGCTAGTGACTTAAATGGTAAGTATAGCTGGGCTTAATTTTGATAAGCATTACAGGTTGACAGGTAAATGGTGGCAGGTTATTGAAATATAGAGATTTTGTTGTATTTTGCTTGCTCCTATACTGTCAGCATTCCAAAAGTTGACTGCCAATTAACATTTACTAGTGATTCATTTGCTGTTTAATGGGTTAATTGGTTAATTAATGTAATTAACGAATTAGTTAACTATTTGCGTTAATAGGTCTGCCTAGCGATTATGCTGATACGATTCTAGCAGCCCAGTGTTTTCACTGGTTTGGCATGGACCAAAAAGCCCTCAATGAAATCCACCGCATTCTTAAACCAAAAGGAACCCTGGGAATAATTTGGAATTTGCCTGACCGCTCGGTATCCTGGATTAAAACATTCGAAGAGTGGTTGGATCCGAAATTTGAAGACATTAAAATCCCACGTCCGGTCAATCAGATCATGTTCGTGCCTCTACGCAGTCATGGCGGGTTTGCGAATGAGAGTGTAGATGAAACAAGTTATAAATACAGTATGGAGTTGGATTTTGATGGGATTATTGAGCGATACAAAGGGAATAGTGTAGTATCGGCTGCACCTGACCAAGAAAAGGAGAGAATTTTGCTGGCAATTGAACAAGAAATGAAAACCAATTCAGATACAAAGGATAAACAGAGTTATATTTATCAATTTGTAATAAAAATGCATTGCTTCCAGAAAATTTAAACTGAACTATCAGTGACAAATTGAATAGTGAAAGTTTGGAAATGATATTTGTAAGAGCTAGGTTCAAACTACAATAAATTAAAGAAATTTTGTATTTTTGACTTGGTTATTATATATCTTGCAAAGTATATTATATACTATCATATATTATTATATTATATAAATATAGAATATCCAATGGTGTTACAATGTATATGAGGATTATTAATGATAGAAATATGATTATATAACACACACACAATTATCAGGTTAGCATATTATCATACAGTTATTGTATAAAACCCACTCTTGTCTTTGTTTCTTGTTAACCCATTAAGCAGTATTATGCTCCCTACATTGCTGTTTTACTCTGTCTAATGCCAGACAACTTTATCTGTCAAGGGAAAGTCGGTGTTAATCCACAATTTGAATTGTTGCAGGCTTCACCACGAATTCTGTGGATTCGATTCTTGCTGCCCAGAGTTTCCACTGGTTTTACACAGACCAAAAAGCCATTGAGGAAATTCACCGAATCCTAAAACCAAAGGCAATGTTTGGACTTATATGGTACGTACCTGACCATTCTGTATCATGGATAAAAAATATCGAAGAAATGCTTGACCCAAAATATGATGCAATTAATAAGGAAATTAATACTTATGCTGAAGGGGTGTTTACACCTTTACAAAATCATGGTGGGTTTACTAACGAGGGGTCAAATCTTACAAGTTATACCTATAGTCAGGAATTTGATTTGCAAGATGTTATTGATCGATACAAGTGTAAAAGTGTCATAGCAGCTGCACAAGGGACCGAACAGGAGTTGATGTTACAAGCAATTGAGCAAGAAATGAAAACCAACCCAGAGACAAAAAATAAACAGAAATATACTTTTAAATTTGTTATGAAAATTCATTGGTTTCAGAAGATTTAGTAAATATAGGTGAATGGGTTGGTTTCACTAGGCACTGTCGTGCAGTTATCAGAGTGAGAAAGGTTAAGTATTTTCATTATAATTATGTAGTCGTTTGCCTGTTGCTACTCAATTCACATTTTCAGATAACCCACATGCCTAGTTACCACTGTTCTGATAATGTAAACATAGAATGGAACAAAGGTAATCAATTCACATTTTCAGATAACTCACATGCCTAGTTACCATTGTTCTGATAATGTAAGCATAGAATGAAACAAAGGTAACCAATTCACATTTTCAGATAACCCACATGCCTAGTTACCATTGTTCTGATAATGTAAGCATAGAATGAAACAAAGGTAACCAGTTCACATTTTCAGATAACTCACATGCCTAGTTACCATTGTTCTGATAATGTAAGCATAGAATGAAACAAAGGTAACCAGTTCACATTTTCAGATAACTCACATGCCTAGTTACCACTGTTCTGATAATGTAAGCATAGAATGAAACAAAGGTAACCAGTTCACATTTTCAGATAACTCACATGCCTAGTTACCACTGTTCTGATAATGTAAGCATAGAATGGAACAAAGGTAACCAATTCACATTTTCAGATAACTCGCATGCCTAGTTACCACTGTTCTGATAATGTAAGCAAAGAATGAAACAAAGGTAACCAATTCACATTTTCAGATAACTCGCATGCCTAGTTACCATTGTTCTGATAATGTAAGCATAGAATGAAACAAAGGTAACCAATTCACATTTTCAGATAACTCACATGCCTAGTTACCACTGTTCTGATAATGTAAGCAAAGAATGAAACAAAGGTAACCAATTCACATTTTCAGATAACTCGCATGCCTAGTTACCATTGTTCTGATAATGTAAGCATAGAATGAAACAAAGGTAACCAATTCACATTTTCAGATAACTCGCATGCCTAGTTACCATTGTTCTAATAATGGAACAAAGGTAACCAAGAATGAAAATGATATATGTGAGTGAGGCATAATGTTGGCACACGTTAGGTCTGTTGATTATTGAGCATCAGTATAATTAGTGTAATTAAGCAACATAAATGTTGTATAATTATTTACAAACATTAAATCTATGTTACTAAAACATTTGTAATTAGCACGGCACTGTATTGCTAACTGTACTTGAATTGTGACTCGCTAAATTAAGATTCTTATAAAAATCTTCTTTGAATGCTAAGATCTCATCAACTGGTTGTTTTGCAATGTACTTTGCAAACAGTTCATCGGTCACATATAAAATACTCAATAAATATGTATCGTCTGTGATTGTATACCCTATCTGACGTAAATAATGGTACCTCCACTGAATTCTTTCTAGTGAATACCGCAAAACGAGCGGTGATCTAATTAATGACTGGTTCGTTAGTCCCATTTCCTTAATGAAGTTACTACGTTCTTATTAGAGAGTTTAAGCTTCGCGTTCGTACGTCAAACAACAAACGCCAGCCGAAAAAGATTTTACGCTATAAGGCAATAAAGGGAAAATGGACTTGCTAATTTAAAACTGTAATATATGATGATCTTTTTGAGATAAGAAAGAAAATATGGAGCGAGAAGTTAAGCGAAAATCCGGCCAAGAAAATTCGACTCTGCCGTTTGGCGTTTGCCGTTACGTGATGCTTAATCTTATTAGAGACCTTAAGATTGACGTTTACGGCAAACCACAAACCGCTGTGAAAGTTGATGTTTTTGCTGTTGTAATTCACCAGCTTTTACACAAATTTGGAAAGATATCAAACATTCGTACAACTTACGAAATTGTGCACTAATCAATTAACAAAGTTTAGTCGCCATTGGCGTTCTCAGCAAACCAGGAAACTACATCTTGAGGTTCGAGGTTTACCGTTGTACGCCTACGAGTGCCTTTAGGCGTTCAAGCATGAAATTTATACGCCAAATGTAAACTTCAAACCTCAAGATGTAGTTTCCTGGTTTGGCGAGAACGCCAATGGTGATTAATCTTGTTTAATTGATTAGTGCACAATTTCGTAAGCTATACGAATGTTTGATATCTTTCCAAATTTGTGTAAAAGCTGGTGAATTACAACAGCAAAAACCTCAACTTTCACAGCGGTTTGCGGTTTGCCGTAAACTTCAATCTTAAGGTCTCTATTGTAGAATACTGCCTGCACTGGACCCTCATGTTCAAGATTGTCATCATACCATTCGATATTCCACTATTGTTTTGATCACATATGATGAGGCAAAATTATAATGAGATAACTGCATATTGCAGTAATCAAACCCCAGTCACAGAGAGTGAAAGGCACATGCACTGACCACTGTGGCAATATCTGACAGGATTGTGCTCTTTTTCAGACAGTAGAGATGTTAATAGCAGCAGGTGCTGATATCGAGGCAGGAAATAGTGAGGGTGAAACTCCACTGCATATCATGATCAACAGAAAACGTCTTCCATCCCGGCAACCGGGCTGGCCCGGTTAGTGAGTGTTTATATGGGGAAATTTTCATCCCGGTAAGCGAGATCTCGCCTTTTTCAAGCGAGATCTCGCCTTTTTCAAGCGAGATCTCGGGAACCGGGCCAGCCCGCTTGTCCATATAAACGCACAGTAGTTTTCACTATAAAATCAATTACACGGCGAGATCTCGCTAAGCGGGCTGGCCCGGTCAGCGAGCCAGCCCGGCTTCCATATAAACAGCCCCATTTTGTAAGGATTCCAATGGTGTTAGTTTCATTGCCTGGGGCAGGGGGTAAATATTTGCAAAGGAAATCGTACTCAAAGTGCTCTTGTGACAACATAATTAAAATTCGACCGTCAAGAAGAGTTAATTTTCCATATTTTCGAATGTTACGCTCGCAAAATTTAAGTTATTTTGCAAGATAGAATGAAAGATATATGTAAGGATCAAAAACATATTCATACTTCGCCAAAAAATCTAATTTTCAAAAAGTGTACGTTTTGTTAGCAAACGTTCATGTATGAAAAGTAAACAAACGCGTTAATTAAAATCGTCAAGCTTCAAGGTTGAACACAAATGGTAATAATGTCTTTGTTTATGATCTACAGGTTTTCTAAACTTTCCATATTAAAATACAACGTATCTACAGCTACTTTACCAAAAACTCTGAATCTATTTGGTTTTAAATTCCGTACTTTTCACCTCTCAAAAATGGACACTGTCAGCAAAGCAGCAAAAGGTTGGTCTAATCCTGGCATCTCCAATATCTACGAGAAAACTCGCCCTGACTATAACCTCGATTCTGTGGAGTTTCTTTTAGAAAAGACCGGTGCTCTAAAGCCCCATTCAGGGCCTGAACCCTTCACGATAGTTGAGCTGGGTGCTGGCACAGGAAAATTTACAAGAGCTGTACTGAAAGTATTTGAAAAAAGGTCTTTGAAGAATTTTAAGATTATTTCAACAGAACCTCTCAAAGAGATGTGTGTAAAGTTTGCAGAAATGGTGCCAAATGTTGAGATAATGCAATGTCCTGCTAGTGACTTAAATGGTACGTATAGCCGGGTTTTGATAAGCGTTTAATACAGGTATTTTGTGACAGGTTATCGAAATATAGAGATTTTGTTGTATTTTGCTTTCTCCTATAAGTGTCAGCAGTTCAAAAGTTGACCGCCAATTGACGTTTACTATAGTGATTCATTTGCTGTTTAACGGGTTAATTGGTTAAATATTGTAATTAATGAATTAGTTAACTATTTGCGTTAATACGTCTGCCTAGCGATTGTGCTGATACAATTCTAGCAGCCCAGTGTTTTCACTGGTTTGGCATGGACCAAAAAGCCCTCAGTGAAATCCACCGCATTCTTAAACCAAAAGGAACCCTGGGAATAATTTGGAATTTGCCCGATCGCTCAGTGTCCTAGCCTGCATCGGTTTACTTCATGTAAACATTTCAATATACCTACACATATTTCGTAGGTAAGCGTCTGCGAGGTTTTCACTTGTTTCCATCTATCAAACTGACATTACGCAATTTTTTTAGTATTTCATATTCGTTTTTCTTGATTTTTCTCCATCAATTAGGTATTTAGGTTAGGGTTAGGTTTGGGTTAGAGTTACAAAGTTTCAATCTTCAAAGTTGCAAAAATGACGTAACGTCAGTTTGGTAGATGGAAACAAGTGGCGACCCGTCTGCGATGGCTATCAGTGTCCTGTTAGAACATTCGAAGAGTGGTGGGACCCGAAATTTGAGGACATTAAAATCCCACGTCCTGCCAATCAGGTCATGTTCATGCCTCTACGCAATCATGGCGGGTTTGCGAATGAGAGTATAGACGAAACAAGTTATAAATACAGTATGGAGTTGGATTTTGATGGAATTATTGAGCGATACAAAGGGAATAGTGTAGTATCGGCTGCACCTGACCAAGAAAAGGAGAGAATTTTGTTGGCAATTGAAAAAGAAATGAAAACCAATTCAGATACAAAGGATAAACAGAGTTATATTTATCAATTTGTTATAAAAATGCATTGCTTCCAGAAAATTTAAACTGAACTATCAGTGACAAATTGAATAGTGAAAGTTGAATAGTAGAAATGATATTTGTAAAAGCTAGGTTTAAACTACAATAAATTAAGGATATTTGTGTATTTTAGACTTAGTTATTATATATATCTTGCAAGTATATTATATGCCATCATATATTATTATATATAAATATCCAATGGTGTTACAATGTATATGAAGATTATTAATGATAGAAATATGATTATATAACACACAATTATCAGGTTAGTATTTATCTTCAGTTATTGTATAAAACCCACTCAGGCCACTCTTGTCTTTGTTTCTTGTTAACCCATTAAGCAGTAATACACCCTACATTGCTGTTTTACTCTGTCTAATGCCAGACAACTTTATCTGTCAAGGGAAAGTTCGTGTTAATCCACAATTTGAATTATTGCAGGCTTCACCACGAATTCTGTGGATTCGATTCTTGCTGCCCAGAGTTTCCACTGGTTTTACACAGACCAAGAAGCCATTGAGGAAATTCACCGAATCCTAAAACCAAAGGCAATGTTTGGACTTATATGGTACGTATCTGACCGTGCTGTATCATGGATAAAAAATATCGAAGAAATGCTTGACCCAAAATTTGATGCAATTAAGAAAATTAATACTTATGCTGAAGAGGTGTTTACACCTTTACAAAATCATGGTGGGTTTACTAATGAGGGGTCAAATCTTACCAGTTATACCTATAGTCAGGAATTTGATTTGCAAGATGTTATTGATAGATATAAGAGTAAAAGTATCATAGCAGCTGCACAAGGGACCGAACAGGAGTTGATGTTACAAGCAATTGAGCAAGAAATGAAAACCAACCCAGAGACAAAAAATAAACAGAAATATACTTTTAAATTATTTATGAAAATTCATTGGTTTCAGAAGATTTAGTAAATATAGGCGAATGGGTTTCACTAGGCACTATCGTGCAGTTATCAGAGTGAGAAAGGTTAAGTATTTTCATTATAATTATGTAGTTGTTTCCCTGTTGCTACTCAATTCACATTTTCAGATAACTCACATGCCTAGTTACCACTGTTCTGATAATGTAAACATAGAATGGAACAAAGGTAACCAATTCACATTTTCAGATAACCCACATGCCTAGTTACCATTGTTCTGATAATGTAAGCATAGAATGAAACAAAGGTAACCAATTCACATTTTCAGATAACCCACATGCCTAGTTACCATTGTTCTGATAATGTAAGCATAGAATGAAACAAAGGTAACCAATTCACATTTTCAGATAACTCACATGCCTAGTTACCATTGTTCTGATAATGTAAGCATAGAATGGAACAAAGGTAACCAATTCACATTTTCAGATAACTCACATGCCTAGTTACCATTGTTCTGATAATGTAAGCATAGAATGAAACAAAGGTAACCAGTTCACATTTTCAGATAACTCACATGCCTAGTTACCACTGTTCTGATAATGTAAGCATAGAATGGAACAAAGGTAACCAAGCATTTGAATTATATATGTGAGTGAGGCATAATGTTGGCACACGTTGGCTTAGGTCTGTTGATTATTGAGCATCAGTATAATTAGTGTAATTAAGCAACATAAATGTTGTATAATTATTTACAAACATTAAATCTATGTTACTAAAACATTTGTAATTAGCACGGCACTGTATTGCTAACTGTACTTGAATTGTGACTCGCTAAATTAAGATTTTTATAAAAATCTTCTTTGAATGCTAAGATCTCATCAACTGGTTGTTTTGCGATGTACTTTGCAAACAGTTCATCGGTCACATATAAAAGACTCAATAAATATGTATCGTCTGTGATTGTATACCCTATCTGACTTAAATAATGGTACCTCCACTGAATTCTTTCTAGTGAATACCGCAAAACGAGCGGTGATCTAATTAATGACTGGTTCGTTAGTCCCATTTCTTTCTTAATGAAGTTACTACGTTCTCGCATACGTTCGACGCTGGCTGTTAATACCATAGGATTATTCGTGAAGACTTCAATAATTCGTTCTCTCGTGTAGCCCAATTCATCCATGAAAAATCTGACGCGTTTTTCAATTGCCTCCCATCGGAAAGTGATTGATCTCGGCTGCTTCGTGAAGAACTTGTGAATAGTTTGATCTGGAAGACCACAGTCTTTTAAGTATTTAACGAGGTCGTCAAAAGTATCCTCCAAACTCGTTAAGATGGTCATGGGATTGTATCTGAAAAGTTAAAAAAATAATTACATTGACCAAGGGGAAAGTGTGGGGCATTACTGTAATTGGTTAATTTATGCTCGTTATTGACACTCCCTCGTTAGTCTTGTTACCTGAGAACTTTAGCAATTTCCTCCTCGTTAAGGTTGCATTTCTCCAGCAATTGGATACGCTTTTCCATGACATCAATGGGTTGGAACAACAGTAATGGATACTGCGGTATAAGATGGGATACCAAGACATTAGGATCTCGAAACTGTGTTGTATAACCTGACAAAAAGTTGACTCTTTTGTTCATTTCTGACACCTCACAACTCATTATGGGTCTTGAGAATTTCTTAAATACCAATCCAATATTCTCTTGGGTTAGTCCTATAGACTTAAAGTACTGTACTTTCTCTTCAATGTCTGTCACTGTATACACTTTTGATAAAAGCCTAGCTGATTTTTTTGGCACTTGAAATTGGTCGTGCAAGTATCTCTCTATGTTTTCATTTCCGAGCTTTGCTCGCGATTTGCGAGCTCCACGGATTAGCAATATACTTGTGCATTGAATACGCAGCACAGAACTTGCTTGGAAGGTATATATTCGATTTAAAAAGAACATTTTTCAGCAAAAATTTAGACTAGTCTTTTTGCTTCGAAGGAAATTAGTTGCATGCTTTTGCGCACGCATAACGCGCATGGCTTGTAAACAAATGGTGTTTCCACTAGTTTTACAATTGCAAAGTTTTACTAAAAGTTTCTTTAAAAATATGAACTAATAACAAAATAAATTATTATTATTTAAAGCCACTTCTGTTAAATGAGTGGTATAACTTTCAATAATGCAAAAGTACCGACAAACTGTTAAAATATACTTGTAATATCTTATATCTATATAGCAAAGTTGAATCACTTCTTAAATTTCCCGTTTTATATGCTCTAGTATCTAGCACAAAATTTGTATTATATCTACAAAGAATGTTTTTTGACCAAGTATTTCATTTATTCATCTAGTCTAGGACGTAAAATTTATGATAAAATTTGGATTGTTCAAACTATTTTTTATTATTTTAAATTTTTTATTGATATAAAGGGTTTAATTTTTTTTCCAAATATTTCATTTAAGTGGAAAATTCTCCCCCAGTCTTTTCCTATAAATGACCTTTGCTCTTTCGTACAACGTGGTATTAAAAAGTGAAAATACATAAAATATAAACAAAGTTTTAGATGAAATTTATGTTTGATTTTTATCATATTAGCTTCACCAGAAGAAATGTATAAATCACTAGAAGCACAAATCAAAGAATAAAAGGAATACTGGAATTAGTACTGCAAAAACACGGTCGCCATTTTGTATTGTACCATTAATGTACCATATTTACTGGTCTTTTATACAAGCATGTTTTAATGGTAAGAAATACATCTTTTCTTTTTGTATTGTCACTTGGTGAAACCTTATGCTTTAGGCTTGGTGTGTGTTGAAAAATTAACGGAGTAATTGGTTTGTAATAATCAGTCATGGTATAGTATTAAATTCCAGATGACTCCAAGTCTCCCACGTGGGGTCCACTCCAGTGATAGGTAGTTGTCAACAATAAACTGTGGCCAGTTTGTAGGTGGTTAAACACACACAAATGTAACCTTATTATCACAATATGTTGATATTTTAATATAGAAATTAACTTCACAATGTATACTGATGTTTCAGGTCAAACGTGGGGTTCAGTTTATGAAACATTCTACAAATACAATATTCAATAAGCAAAGACCGTTCTTCTAACCTCCTGACCAAGGGCCTTTGCTCAAAATGTTTTCATTCGTTTTCAACAAATCACAAACTCAAAATGATCATTTTACCTAGGCATAAGTTATATAAACATAGCCGACATTTTATAGATATAATCTTCTATAACATGCAAATAATAGGCGTTAGATTTTAAATATAATGACTTTCCACGTAATGGACAAAATGACATCTATAATAGGCCTTAAAGTCCAAAATTTTGAATATTCTCTCTCTGTAATATGCAACGGTGATACTACTAATAATTTGCGAAAACGTCTACAAAGCCATGAAGGCATGAGGTCATAAAATTTTAAAGATAATCTTCTCAGTTCTGTATTATGCAAATATTTCACAATCATTTCACTCTTAAATTATGCATGTTTGACAAAGTTTTGACAGCGGCTAATGCGACAGCACAATGAAAAAATAATTTATTCTGATCTTTTACATAATTCGGTCGTCAGGCAAAGCTCCCTTGCCTTCGCGTTTTGTTTGACTTATCCCGAAGCCAGACGGCTTGTGCAAAGTTCGTTTTAAACTCTCAGAAACCTTCGTTTTTACACTCCCACAGAAACGAGATTTCCTCAAATACAGCATTACAACATGGACAGAATCAAAGCAAAGATTAACAAACTAAAACAAGACATCGACGAGTGCGAGCAACGAGAAGCGGACTCGAAGGCTCGCCTCAACGAAGCAACAGCTCGTCTGGGATCGGCCGAAATGGAGAACGACTCCTTTAAAAGGCGGCTATATATTCTGCGAGCCGAAGTGAAAAAAACGAACGAACGGTTAGCAGAAAAGCAAGAACTGCTAGACGGCTTGGAATCTAAAACTGCCGAACACGAAATAGCCGTGAAAAATTTGGAAAATCAAGAGGTCGAAGGGGATGAGAGATTGGCAACCTTGGCTGACCAGATTACTCACGGAAAACTCGAGTTCGACGGGTATGATACGCAATGGCGCGAAGCGAAGCGAAAAGAAGTTGTGCTCTTGAGCGATTTGGATAAAGCTGAGACGCGGTTTGAGCAGAATTCTGTCTGCATAGAAGAGTTGATGGCTACAATAAACAAAGCGACCAATACAATTAAAGATTTGGAATCCCGTGAATATGATCAAAGCGAACGAGAAACGGTCAACGAAGAGAAGTTGACGTTTCTACGCGATCAAGAAAAGGAAGCGCTAGTCAGGGGTGAGGCAGCGCAGCGAGACGCGGCTCGACTAGACCGCGTTATTGATGGCCTCGAAGATGATATCAAAAATTGGAAAAATAAAACTGCCAATGTTTCGGCGGAAATCGAAGACATGAACAACATGGCTGAAGATATGGATTAATTCTTGTACTTTATATCTAAATTTTTGTTTAAGGCAGAGATCTTTGTACTGTACATGTGCTAGGATCTGGTCGTGTACTAGAAAATTGACTACAAAATCTGATGTCTTTACTGATATATTTCAACCACTTAGAACATTTTGCAAAGATTTGGTCTGTAGTTAAATATCTTTTTTATTAAAAGAAAAGACTTGCTCCAAAATGTTTCATTTTCTCATTGATCGTTAACAGGACGATTGATCAAGATTTCACAAAAAATCTGGGAATTTTTGAACTTTTTTCGAACAAAATTGCTGTTATGATTAGAACTTTCCAAGAGTCGCAATTTTCTAATTAGTCTCAAAAGTTGCAATTGTCCATGTTAAGCGTTTTTAAGGTACTCTACATGATGGTCAACTTCAAAATAATGTATTGACACTTTATATGGGAGCGAGAAAATTATGCTGAATGTTTCCATTACATGTATTGCCACCAAATACAACGTATACATATATAGTGGACAATTTAGTCACTCCGATAACTGTCTTTCCTTTTAAAGTTGACTACCATGTGCAGCACTGTCACACTTAGTGAAACGTAGCTATATTCCAGTCTTAAGTAAGGTTGACTTTTAGTAAAAGTAGGGATCTCTTTTTTCTATCTCGCGAGCTAAATCATATAGCCTATGTAAACGTCCACCACAATTTGTTTATTTTGCCAACTTAAATTTACGATTTATGATCCGAGCATGAATAATTTATCAAAATTGTCGCACTATTGATCTTTGCCGTGAAAGATCATGAACTAAGCTTCAAAAATGTTGTGTTTGTTGTACTTATTAACATTAGAAATTCTTCTTTTGCTCTAGTATAGTTAAAGTGTTTTTATGTAGCTAAAGACAATCAATAATTGAGTTTTGTTGCCGATAAAATTGTTGTCATTAGTAATTAATGATCTAAACCTCGATCTAAACTAACAAATAGGGTTGAATATTTAAGCTGTTTCCTTGTAGTATGTAGAATAAATTGGTTTTCTAATAAGTTTGAATTCAGTTTGTTTCTTAATGACTTTGCATAAATGACTAAGCACTTTGTGCCATCCAGTCACGATCCAGTGATCGGAATGTACCATTCTGAAAATCCCACTGTTCTCCATACCCATCCAGTCACTTATTGTTGAAACGTTTATGCCAAGAGGCTTTGCTAAGCAAGGGGGCAAAGGGCCAAAAAACTTTGAAAGTGTAAACCAGCCTTAAAAAGACACCTGTTAACAGGTAACCATTTCCAACTGAAATACCTGCCTGAATATAACGGGTTGCTTTCATTATTTGTCAATGAGTTACTGTCGCTAACTAATAGTAAGAATGTCAGTACTGCTAATAAAAATCTTTTATATACTTATCCTTCTGGCTGCCTCGTCAAACTGCAAAAAACACGAAGGCCCAACGTTAAGGAAACTTTTACAAAAGAGTATTGAGGCGCCATCTTGGAAATTTCAAAGTATCGATCACAAATGGACATGGCATCAGAAATACAACGATAAGGGATTTCAGGCGCTCTCAGTTTTTGTTAAAGACTTTGAGAAGTCGTACAAAGCTGCCAAACACGAGTTAGTATGGATGTTTGGTGAAGAAAGTTTGATAGAAAGTCGGTTGAGGCCCTTGGAAAGTATTAGTCAAGAATTGGATAAGGATGGGAAGAAGACAGTCAAGGATATATATGACGTAATTATATGGAGAGTTATATTTCCCACAGTTCACCAGGTCAGTATATTAATTTTTGCCTATCCTCAAACGTAATTAACACTTACTTACTTACTATAATAACACTTATCATAACAATTGTGCCATATATCCAGTCACGATCCAGAGATCAGAATGTTCCATTGTCTTTTGATTGTTTTGAAAATGCCACTCTTCTCCATGCCATCCAGTCACTGATTGTTTTGACTTATATTAGCATTTATGCAAAGGACCTATTTTTGCCTATCCTCCGTGACCGGGTCTGTAATATGCAATTTCTCCAACCCACCCGTAGTAACACTGGACCAATAAGGAATGCCTTTCACTGGAACGCTGGGGAGAACTGTTTAGAGCTACTCAGTGTAAATATAGTTAATTCTAGTTTAGTTTTTAGCATTGATAGTTTCTAATATTCCTTTCATAATTTGTAGTTGGTTGCAGCAAAATACCGTTTCGTAAATAGCTCTCGTTTTGGCGTCGCTATTGTGAGATGTTATGGTGTGTGCCCACGAGCTGGTAAATATTCAGCCAGCGGTTATCGAGGGATAACCCTGATCGCAGAGATTGATGGGAAACCACTTGAGATCCAGTTAATGACGCCATATATGGTCATGTGGGCAGATTGGGCTTATAGTGTGTTACTTGATGTAAGTATAACTTTGAGGTGTCATGCATGTTATGTCTGTTGCCAACCAATTCATTCACATATATAGTTTAAATGCTTGGTTACCTTTGTTTCATTCTATGCTTACATTATCAGAACAGTGGTAACTAGGCATGTGAGTTATCTGAAAATGTGAATTGGTTACTTTTGTTTCATTCTATGCTTACATTATCAGAACAGTGGTAACTAGGCATGTGAGTTATCTGAAAATGTGAATTAGAGTAGCAATGGGCATAACCATGCGTGCCATGATTAGGTCTATAGGCTAAAACGGTTAACACTGAATTCTGTATTTTCAGCAATCTCTGGGTTTGAAAAAAGATGTGCAGAAATATGGACGCCATCTTTCAGATTATTACTACAACCTCGATTTCGTGCGAGACAAACGTCCTGCTTGTCCTAAAACTCTCGTCAAAACCAACATGAAATCGCTCTCAAGTAAACTCGCAAAAAGAAACAAAATTTTCGATGCCTTCGGCAATCCTCCTTCAGCTTGTCAGTTTTGGAATGATCTTGCCGTGAATAAGAATCTCAACACAGGAGCACGACGAGAAGTCCTGGGCGCCGTGACCGAGCAGAAGGCGAAGGGGCATGGGAACAAGCCTAGTGTTATTGACATTGATAAAATATTGAAACCCGAAAATCTGAAAGAAGGCAAGAAAAATAGCAAGGAATCCAAGGATTCAGAGGAATTGAAGAGATCGAAGAAAACCTTGGAATTGCCTGTGTATTATTACTATTAAGAGGTGGTCACTGATCTTCAAATATCACTGGACTGAAGAGCCGTTAGCACTGGCCGTTAGTTATAGAACTCTAAATATAACTGGATTAAAGATGCCTTGAGACTGACCTGTATGTTATTACTAACTGCAAGTGTAACTGGACCAAAGAACTCTTGAACGCCCAGGTTATTATTACTCTTAGGGCCTGGTATGTCTCAGTTTAACTAGACTAGCGATCTTAAGAGAATGAGCGTATTGAATATTTGAAAAAGACTGGACAAGTGCTATGCGTCAAGTGTCTTTTAAAATCGGTAATTTTTCTATTTACCGCAAACTGGTTTTACTGAACTTAAAGATTTTAACAGCGTAAACAATGATTTTCTATCATTTCATCAGTTGTGTACTGGAGATTTTAATTATATTGCATCCATAAATAGAATTTCTAGAATGTACAAGACCAGGAGGTATTATTAACAGCTTGAATTCAGCTGCCTGAGTTGCCTGGTGCCCTAGAATAGAAATATATTTGCATAAGCACTGCTTTAATATTCTGTATTTCTGGTCAATTTTCTGAAGAAACTTCTCATTACGTGTAAGGTCTGTGCACGTGCTAACCGCTTCTCATATGCTAGGCTCGGACTTACATACAAACGAAAAAATATGTGAGTTCTTGTGGTTTGTGTCAGAACTACCTGAAAAGACTGAAAAATATTAGAAATACTTCGATCTTTTGAGCGACGACCTTTCGTCGTCAGAGTTAGTTTAGCTTTTACCTTCCTAACGAAAAGATTCCTCTTCTGAACGTCGGAGACTTTTTGTTTTCAGGTAGCGTTCAAATTGTTTCCCTCGTAAATCGATGTGATTGAAAATCATTTTTTGGATTGAAAGTTTGAATATTTCAATAGACTTATTGACTTCTTTCAGTCTTTTAAATTGAAATTTGAAAAGTAGTCTCGAACATTTACAAAACATTTAACTTGTTTTTCTAAACGTTTATTTCTATATCAGGATATAACACTGTAATCTGCATCTACGAAAACGGATTCCAAATTTGAAGAAAGATTGCGCGTTGTTATTTGGTCTACCTTTTCTTTGGCTTTATCACTTTGTCAATTTTTTATCTCTTTTCCGTCCAAGACTTTTCCACCGACGAGACATCATTCTTATCATGATTGATACGGACTATAGATCTAACTGAGCAACAAATAAACGGTGATTCTTACTGCACCTCTAGGAATATAGATATAAATATATAGATATATAAGTATAGGTTAGTTTAGTTCAGGTTTCCTCCTGTAGTAACATTGGATCCAAAAAAGTCGATGTTGATTCACCTGCATGCAAAATTTATCTGCAGTTCAATAAAGCAAATGTAAACAAAATCCTATATAGATCATAAATTCTATAATAAAACAGTTATTGAACATGACATGGTGACAGCAATCTGATAGTTCTAGAAAAAGATTTGTTTAAACAAGTGCCGTCCGGTTTTTAATCAGTGCAAGTCGAAACGCGTGGGCCTAGCCGTCCTCCCACGCAGGGAACATCACGTACGTGCAATATACAGTTGTCCGATTATAATTTCACCTCAGTCACATGTGAGAAGAGTGCTTCCAGTTTGACTCTACCAAATACCACAGATTGAAGAGTAATTACACTGAACCAATAAGATGTGACTCTTACTGAACCTCTTTTGGGGAGAACGTTAACAGTTTAGAACTGGTAGAGATATAATGTTAGTTTAGGTTGAGTTTTTAGTCTAAACTGTTCTTCCTATAGAGGTCCAGTAAGGATCATCCTTAGAGACTCCTTTTACAATCGTATTGTAATAATTGTACTTTTATGGAATAATCTGCCACTTGTACATGTAATTAGACAGTCATCGACTTTCACCTTATTTAAAGTAAAATTGTATGAATTTTACTTTAACAAATTGGACAATAATTCCGAATATTTTATGTTGTTAGAATCTTATTTTTATCAGCATTTTTGTACTCTTACAATTGTTATTTTTGAGGGATCAGCCTCGCTGGGACCTAGTGTCCGTTCGCTGGCCTCGCACCAAGCTTATCTTGTCTAGTGCGTCGTGTTGTTTGTATAGATTGTATGTATTTCATTTTATTTAATTGGTATGCTTGATTAAAGTTTCTATTCAACTTTCTATTCATAATTACTCGAGTGTTACTACAGGAGGAAACTGAAGTACCTTCAGAAAATCTGCGGTGTTTAGTAAAGTTAAAGTTGTTTACCAAGGAAGGAGATTTCTAGATAGTAAATGAATATATTAATCAAATGGACATTTCATATCTCTAGGGTAATCTGGGATATAGTATATATATATAATAACAGTATTATCTCATGTTTACTATTATTTCTAAAAAAGGCCGCAATTCAGCTAGTATTCAAAACACGTATATCCACGCCAAAGCTCATACCAACAAAATTACTTACACGTCATCGAATGTACTTCTATTTTCTCTTTTAAACACAATCTGTATACGCGTACTAGTATTTTTCGAAACTTGAATCGACCTTTGACGTATAAATAGAATGCCTACATGGAAGACGTATTGTTCCAAGTGTCGTTCCTACAACCCAAGTTGTTGCTCTTGAGGTTTAATTTCATGCATCTTTCGTGTTAGTATTTGTTCAAAAGTATTGGTGTGTTAAATATGTGTTTTCGTTTAACTATTGTCATTGTCTTGGATCGGTTGGTCTTAATATGGGATTCCTGTCCTGTTGATCATACCTTCAACCTTGTTTGTTCCCATTTATGTTGGTTTTTAATTAAAATTATATAATTTAAATAATATATATCTTGTTTAGATAAAAAAAAAGGTTGTAAAGTTAATAAAAAAATAAATATATAGAAAGTCGAGCAGCATTCCAAGTGTTAGGATCACACAATCCTGCACGGAAAACCATTTGGTAATTATTTTATAAAATAACGACAAAGAAACAACGGACATTTTAAAAACCCCGCGAAGCGCCTAAAAGTTTCCGTGCATGATTGTCTCATCCTGCACGGGTATTGACCAATCACAGCTCGCGTAGTAAACATGTTATTTTATAATAAACGTTTCTTAATATGCAATACTCAAAATATTAATTGTGCTAATTTGGCTATTGTTATACAAAGAGATTTTGGCAGGTGTAAATTAAAACTCGCGTTTTACTGTTGTGTATTAATTTTACCTAAAACGTTTTTATTTGCTAGAAAAATTCACACTGAGCATTCTATAGATGCAATTAGCCTTGGTTATACGTATTTGCAATCTATAGAATTACGTAAAATATATAAAAGTAGAAAATCTAGAAAAGTAATTAAAAGTTACTTCATATATAGCTCTGTCAGTTTCATCTAAGCCTGTCCTCACTAGAAATCTATGAGGCATGAGAAAGGATCGTCCCTTATTTATCCAGTTTTACTAAAACTAAACCTTTATGGCTCCGTCTTACTGGATATATAGTTATAGAATAGTTTAGTTTAGTTTTTCTATACTGTAGACGTAGTAATATTGGGCATATAAAACATGACCATTACTGGATCTCTAGAGAGAACGGTTTAGAACTGATAGAGCTATCCAGTATAAATAAAGTTAGTTTAGTTTAGGTTTCCTCCTGTAGTAAGACTCGACCAATTAAGGATGGCACTTACTGGACCTCTATATAGGGTGAACAGTTTAGAACTAATAGAGCTACCCAAGTTGAGACATATATTTTCAAATTTGCAGGAAAAGTTGCTCCAATATATAATCCAGGAACAGATGCCCTCTTATGCAAGGACAAATTATTTATAGTTTATAATACCGTAATTTATTCCCTAAATCTTTTTAAGACGTCCTGCGAATAGAGTATTAGACCGTCAGACGATTTTATTCAAATGCCAGACGATTTACAGCAAAACCGGACTTCATGTTTACACTCTATAACGTCATACAATTATACTCCAATATAAGCGGGGTAATCCACTTCACTGCATAGGAAGGGAATGGTATCCCATATTACAACGAGTGGGGTGGGTGTTCTAACTGGATAAAGCTATTTCAATTAAGGTTGTACGTCATGCATGCAAGTCAAATGTACTACCAAGTGCCATAAGTATAATGGGAATGAAATATTTTATAGGCTAAAATGTATTATAAATCGCCTCGTGGGATAAGCATTTGTATATTTGCATATTTACAAGTAATACAGCTCTTTGATATCAATCGCTTGATATATCAAAGAATACCCTATATGGATAGGCTTTCAGACAAGACTTACGATGGAGAACTATTTTCTTGACAGAAATAATAGGATTGGAAGTGAAAGAAACAACTTATTACTTACAAACTTCAACCGTTTGTCTATTATTTAATTGTTAATTTCTGTACGCGCTGTCGCCGACAAATTAAATGTAAACGCAGAAAAGTATGCATCATGTATACCTCTGGGAATCGCCAAAACAAAAAGAGCTATAGTCATAGGCTACTTCATTGACTGCATTAAACAGCTAAAAATAATAAAATAGAATACACCCATCTTGCTGTTCGCGCTTCGATTGTATCTTTGACTATTGCATGCCTGTGACAACCTTGATTGAAATAGCTGTATACGACAAAAGATAAATTTCAATTGAACTGAGAAAGGGTGGGTGTTCTATAGAGTAACACTTAACTACTATTATACATATATAATTATATATAGACATAAGTAGCAGCGCGTTGCAGTTAGTGTACGTTATATGCTTGACATTATTACAGATTGGTGAACCGGCTTGTGCAAGTGACGTCACAACTCTAAATTGTGTGGCTTCCGGTTTTCTGGGGACCATTTTCATTGGCGTTAGCAACGCTTTATTTGTTGTATGAGCTTTGACATTGCAGACTGGCGAAATATATAAATGACAAAAGATTAATTTCAATTGACAGGGCGGGTGTTCTATGGAGTAACACCGTGGTAACACTTGAGTAACAACGCTTTGTTTATAGAGCTGCATGTATGTTCGCGGCATTACTGAGACTGGTGAACATAATGCCATATAAGGCGTAAAGGTGAATTTAAATATGTCTGTGTTTCAATCCCTTCACAATAATTAAAATATGTTATTATATATAACATGTCCAGTGACTATTGTAGTTGCATGCTCATATATATTATATAAAAGTAGTACAGGCTTTGCATTACAGACTATAATATAACTGCCACAAAAGAGAGATGAATTTTAATATTGCATGCACGCTCCGTTTCAAAAAAGACAGGCCCAATGGCAATATATAATGATTAATTCTGTATTCTTTTCAAGACAGCAGGACTTTGAAAAGATATATAATATCAGCAATATTTAAATGAATTATCAGTCCCCGCAATATCGATGCAGTGGATAAATGATATAATTCTGAACAGTCCTATCAAACAATGAAAATGTAAAAACTATCGTATCATTCAGGCCGTTAGACAAAACAAATAGCCACAAAACCCACAAATAGACTGAATTTCAGCCTATCAGGCTGAAAAAGAGCAAACCTCGATATCCATTAATCATAAGTTACAAGACAGCAAAATACGCTCAAACAGTTGGTTTATGTCTGAACTACGTAAAAATATTAAAAAGCATTGGAGGTTAGCAACGTTGGACTAACCCCTTGACAAAGGGCCTATATATTTGTGAGCATATGCAAGTATATAGGGGCGCCCCATGTCCGAATTTCTCATTTGTATATATTTTGTGAGCATATGCAAATATATAGACACAAGCCATACACCTCAGCTTTGACTATTGGAAGCCAATCTTCTATCTTTCAATGATCTTAACATAGTAGTTTTAGTGGGTTGAAACAATCTAATATTATACAACCGCTAAATATATAAATGCCATAGTATATATACAATCGCAAAATTTCTAGTTCGGCGGCCATCGAAACTCTCATTAACAAAGCTAGCACATTTTAAACCACAATTAGTGGGCGGAATATATCCCCCCGCCTTTATTGTATCACATGCATACATTATCTATCATATAGAAAATTCTATACAATAAATGAATAACTTTAGGGCAGCTGAGAAATTGAGTCTTATATTTGCCGATCGAGCGCCTGTCGCTGACGACAGTCATTACCGCTAATTCCCGAAGATGACGTCACGGGCGGCTAAGCCAATCAGCGTGGTTAGCGAGCGTTCGCCGACGCGCCGAAAATTAGCATTAAGGACGATAATGCTGGGTATTTATTTCCTATATAAGGACGTTTTTGAGCTGAGTTGTACAAGTATATGTTATTGTGCGCTGCTCTAACTTAACAGAGAGACAAGTTAAAGGAAAATTACTTGTTTACCAAGACTTACAAGGACACAAAGAAAGTAATTTGAAAGCATAAATAAACATGGACTCAAGAAAGGAATTAAAGAGTTCGTGTGTTTACATCGATTTAAGCGACGTTTGTCGAAATAAAGCGGCAAAAGATGTGGAACAGTTGATACAAGCAGCAGAAGAGTTATGCAACGATGAAAGCTGTCCGTCTGCTCGACGTCGCGGGACGTTTTTAAAGAAATCTGCATCAGATATAGAGAAATTCCTATTTGAATCAGCGCAGCAATCGATGTTTGACGACATGTGGAACAAAGCTAATAGCGCTGTGTTTGGTGGTGGATTTCAATAGAAAATAGATGGTTTTTGAATTTGGTGTTAACGGTCAGTCAGAATGACCGTTAAATGGCGAAAAATGAGGCTGGTTCGAACTGTTTCCAAGCTGATGATTCGGCAATGAAGTTCTGAATTAAACATTCACAACTTGGTAATTATTCGTGGTTTTTGCTACACGGAAAGGACAGCTAATGCATTTGTAATTTGCCGCTGACATTTTAGCGTATTCAAATTGTATGCCACAATAATGCATGCGAGGCATTAGGAACGCCTAATATTTTGACATCGTAGTTGTACTTTTAAGAAATTATCAGATACTTTTTAGTCCTTGCTAACTTAATAAAATTTATTGTCTTTTTGAAAGTAAAAGCGAATTCACGCAGCGAGCGTGCATTAAGTCAAATATATGTATATAGCTTGGCAGATGTTTCTCAATGACCGGCTGCAGCAGCTTACAACCCGTTGACCTTTACCTTTGTAAACTATGATATAATTTCACAAATATATGAAAAAATTGAGCTTATATTTTAGGTTATGTGTGAACTAAACTAACTAGATTGTGTGCATTTTAAAAAAGAATTGTAAATATGAATTTTTATGTTATTTAAATAAAATATTTAAAATATTATAATTTATATGTTTGAGGCTCATTGCTGCATCAGCGTTGCGGAAGAATAAAAATGAAATCGTATAATGGTTTTTAGATTTCATGATTTTATACGGGGTATTTAATTAGGCCAATTGGGGGTCAAAATCAGCTATAGTGCCTATGTTCGAAAAAATGTGTATAGCAGGTATACTTTTGTATACATACAGTAAATATATTCTTAGTACATTATGCTATGTTGGAAAGTCGGGGCTGCCCGATTGCCGCAAAGTCCGAAGTTTCACAGCACACTGCTAATGCCTTATTAGATTGGAGCTTATATATTCAGTTTCTCTGGCACTAACGAATAAGAATCAACAATCCCCTGCCCATGACACAAGTCCCATATCGTAGGCCCGTAGCTGCCAGCACGCAGAAGCTGGTAATCACTCATCAGTTGAGTCAACTGAGAAGCCAGACTTCATTCTACTTATATGACACTGAGAATCAATGACTTCTCCTGTATGAGACATTAGTGCATCGCAGTCTGGTTAGTTCCCAGCAGATGCTGGTACTCATGCATTCGTCAACTGAGTCAACTGAGAGAGAACGCAGGAGAGACTTAACTCTATTTACATGAGAGTCAATGAATTCCCTATTCCAGACACTAGTGTATCGCAGGTTACAGTAGCTCGCAGCAGAAGCTGGTACTCATTCATCAGCTGAGTCAACTGGGAGAGAATACAGGTGCGACTTATAACTACACTTAAATGAGACAGAAAACAATTAACTCCTTGGACGGACTAGTCCATCACAAGTTAACTCCCAGCAGAAACTGGAACTTATTCATCTGTTGAGTCAACTGCAAGGGAACGTAACTCCATTTACCTGTGTTATGCATACAAACCGCCCCGGGATAAATGCAGTGAATATCCTGGAAACCCCGGCCTCCAGTGAAATTCATATGACTTTTTTTAAATGGATAAATTTAAGTAGAACCCTCCCCGGCGATATAATTTTGTTTGATCCGAATCGACATCTACCTAATGACATCCCTAACCAGATGTTTAAGTACTTGCCTTTGGATATCTTAGGTTATTAATGGCAGGGTTTTACACTGCGCATGTTTTCGGCGCAGCGAAGGGATAATGGATAATGAAGCATATGTCTGCAATATATATGTCACCCAACGAACTGATAGAATATTAAGTTGCTGATTTACTGCATGTTTCTTAAACTAGAAATCTACGTTTACTATGACCACGTTTACGAAGTACACATATAAAAATCTCACTTTTTGTCAACGTGATCGCAGTGTTTTCAAATTACTTGTAGCAAGCTTTTGCACAATCTTTAACATACTTAACAAAGAACCATGTGCGATCTTTATGCGACCCACCGAAATGACTACAGCAAGGAATTGCGGAGTTACTGTTCTCTAAACTAGAACTCGAAGACTATACAATACGTTTACAAAGTACGCACGTAAGAATCTCACACTTCTTCCCAACGAAGTTGACGAGACAACTTGTATGTCAAGTCTGTCTCGTCATGCAACAATCTTCTAGCAGTCTAGGCCTATATAACGACTTGAAAACCATCTGGCTATATTGGCTCTATCGGTTTGTCAAAACAACCTTGTAACAAGTTGCAGATCTGTGGCAACTCGAGCGGTTTTAGCCTCAGTTTTACTTGCATCATGCGTGCTATCTTACGAACCCTACTGTTCTACAAGACCGATACAATAGTACTTGTTTGCCGACGAGACCGAATTAAGGTATATTGATTTGAAACCGTGTGACGGCAGGTGAAATCTTACTGAAATCTTCCGGTAAATGTGTTCCTCGTTATTAGCGATAAAATAGCATAGTATGTATATATAATTATTTCTTTTGTTTCATAAAACTATAGTCACTGCTGCGCTTATGTTGTTCTATTGACCGTTTATCGTTTCTCATCTTAGGCTTTTAAAGTTTTCCTATTTAGTGTCCACGTGCCAGATTAATATCGACGCGTGGCGAAGCTTAGACAATGTGGAGAAATAACGATAAGTTTCTGAAGATATATATGTGTGATACGCTGGATGACTCGATTATATTATATAACATAAGAGATTTTGTTATTTAGATTAAGTAAAGTTCAATTTCCTTCCAACACCTGCATATTTGCTATATTGTTAAGCTTATGGCTATGTATAAGGTAAAATACCTGGATAGATCCATCAGTTCTAAACTGTTCTTCCTAAAGGTCCAGTAAGGGTCATCCCTTTATTCCATAATTGCTCCAGTGTTACTACAGGAGGAAACCTAAACTAAACCCGTGACTAAACTAACTTTATACTGGATAGCCCTATCAGTTCTAAACTGGTTTTTTTCTAAACTGTTCTCCTTAGAGGTCCAGTAAGGGTCATCCCTCATTGATCCTGTGATACTACAGAAGGAAAACTAAACTAACTATATTTTAAACTAGATTGCTCAATCTGTTCTAAACTGTTCTCTTTAAAAACGTCCAGTTAGGACAAAAACTCGCACGACTAGTTTTCAACAAGGAAACCTTAAACCTAACTAAACTCTTCGTCTTTTATTTCATTGTAGCATGCGGAGGAGGCCAGGCTTAGCTTGTCCATATTTTGGGCAGGAAAGTATTTTCCCATACGGTCCACCTGTCACGAAGGACGGAAACTTAACAAGACATTCAATAATGTATGTGCGTGGTTTGTTTACACGAAGATCAATATTTACAGTCAGTCTTGCAGTCTATGCAATCGCTTTGTCTGCAGAGTTGAACAATAATGTTATACTAAATGAGGTTGAATTACTACTATTATTTGCCCGGCGTATTTTTAACTGACAAACTCTCTTCATTGATATTATACTTGAGGGTTTGGAAGATCAAACTACCTGAGAAAATAACAAGAACTTCGACGTTTCGAGCGAAGGCCCTTCGTCTGGAAGTTAGTAGACTGCTAAGTTCTTGTTTTTTTTCAGGCTGTTTGATCCTGTAATCCATTAAGTACATCATTTATCATTACCAATACTGCTAATTCGTTTGGCGTTGGATTAAGAAAATGACAAAGTAGGGCGCATTATGACGCATGGTGTGGGAGAAAGCTAGCTTGAAGCGAGTTTTATTCAAATTTCAACAAAGAAGTAGGCATACAGCTCGATTTTGATTAAAGTTTGACTTTGACGAGAAATATAATCTGGCCTCAGACATAATAAAACGATAAAGGGGGCGCATTGCGTGCTAATAGCTTAATATCCCTAATCCAGCATGGCATATCCTACACACCAGATGATCAAAACCTATATATTTACTATGACGTCACTTATCTAACTTTCCTGACAAAGGGCCTTCGCTTGAAACGTTGAAGTGTTTGTACTCTTTTTGACTACTTTAGGATGACGAAATCAACAGTCGCCTTTTCTTCAATATAACAATCATGTCATTTATCTCTTTGAATCTTACGTAACCCAACTAAAAAAAATATTTTATGTTTTCCTTGATTTTAATCATTTAATGTGCACGCCATATTTATTGAAATCATACTTATTCCTAAGTTTTGTATCGTTAACTGGCGAACATTAGCTTGGAAAAAATTAGTATAGACAGCAACAACCCCATGTACGCTTAACGTACCTATTTTTCAACACACACTAGGGGAGTCCAGCCTGCAAATGACCAACCTGACTGCCCGCCTATTTTTCTTGTCTAGATCAGCGGTTAGAATCTAAAAGTTCGTAACGTTCTAGCGCATTGCAAATTTTGCTTTGTATTTTCTAAAAATTTTCTTATAAACATTATGTTTTTTTGCAGAATTTGTAGATAAAAATGAATCGTGGAGATAAAGGAAAGCGGCCTTTAAAGGGAAGAGGTAAAGGAAATATATATAAACTGTTTCCTTTTATAATACTGCTTCTTTGGTACAATATGTCAATATTAAAGTGTCATTAGTTCTGAAGTTGACCACCAGGCAGTGACCAGTCGACTAGTTGCTGTCTCGTAAGGGAAGGGTCAAATATATATTTCTGCCAAAAAGACGTCAATATGACGTCTCTTACAAACCCTCTCCCACTCTACCAAAATCTTCAGGCCCTAATAGCGGATAATTTGTATAATTAAAAATTCTGTATTGTTTCTAAAGTACACTAGTTATAGCGCACCTGTAGGCATAAACGTTTCTCATGAAAACTGGAAGAGGACTATAGGACACTTTTGCCTTATACAGCTGCGCATTTTGTCATACACTTGGGGTTTGTTATGAAATGAGATTCAGAGTTTAATTCAGTATTTTCAAGCGTATATTTTGAGAAAAAAACGTCATGCCTATAGACCCCCTCCCCCCCCAGACGTCATATTGACTTCTTTTTGGCAGAACGTATATTTGACCCTTCCCTAACGCTTAATACTGAAACCCACTATTAAATATATTATTAATATATTTTTGTAGGGCATCCGCCTCAAGGAGAATTTATTGCTTTAGGTAACTATATAAAGTAAAGGTTAACTTTGTCTGAACTATTAACTTATTAACTATATTTATACTGGAATGCTGGATAACTCTATCCAGCAAAGGTAATCTCTTATTGATCCAGTGTTACTACAGGAGGAAACCTAAACTAAACTAACTATATTTATACTGGATAGCTCTATCAGTTCTAAACTGTTCTCCCTAGAGGTCCAGTAAGAGTCATCTCTTATTGATCCAGTGTTACTACAGGAGGAAACCTAAACTAAACTAACTTTATTTATACTGGACTTTATTTATACTAACAGCGTTTCCACTTTCTAAGTTTGAAATTTCCTTCAAATTTCAAAGGAGGAAATTTTGGAAAAGCTTTTTCCTCCTTAATGCAAGCCCTGTATATTCCAACAATGTGCATTTGTTCTTAGGCTCCAAAGGTACCTCCAAGTCCCAAGATGTCCCTGACCTTAAACCCCTCCCACCCCTCAAACCGCTTTCAGGGTCTGGGTCCAAGAAGATGCCGTCAAGTTTACCAGATCGTAAACGAGACTGCCCCAGTCCTCTGCAACCGCTACGGCTGGCCAAACAACGCAAGACGTCATCTCCACATTCGCCAAGTGTCTCAATTGATATTGAAAGTAGTTTGAAGTCCTCAGCAAGTTCACCAGTACCAAGCATTGCTCCTATTGATGGTAAATATGTACTGCTACATTCTAAAACATCATAAAGAATCATAAAATTAAAAAAATAATAGTAAGCAAACCCCCTGCAATACTCAGCACTAACAATACTTCATATTACAATTTTCATGATTTATTGTTTTTTTTATCGTGAAAGAGTTGGAAGGGTGTACCCCCTTAGAATTGAGAGATATAGTTTAATTTTCTTCCTCCTATAATTGTCAATATTTCTGAAGTTGACCACCATCTGCTGCCCTGTAATGCTTACTGAAAGCCGTCTATTGTACTTGTGTACGTGTCTATTATAGTAAGTGCAGATGAGCTAGAAGGGAAAGTACTCAAAGCAGAAGAGAGTGGGGACAAAACCAGAGTTGATGGCTACCTCACAGGAGCTTTGAAAGTTTTGAGAAGCAATCGTAGTAAACCTGACCCTGCAATGTGTCTGAGCTTGTTCTGTTTGGTCAAAAGACGACCGCATTTGTTTAGATCACATCGTGTGATGGAGGTAATTTGTTTAAAGGAGACACATAGCTCTATCATAGCTCTGGATAGTTCTATCAGTTCTAAACTGTTCTCCCTAAAGGTCCAGTAAGAGCCATCTCTTATTTGTGCACATACCTCGAGAAAACCTGCAGTGTTTGGTAGAGTCAAACTGGAAGCATTCTTCTCGCATGTGACTGAGATGAAATTACAGTATGATCAAAGTATTGCATCTTGCAGGAGTTGATCTTAGTCACAGAGGTGAAAGACATATGCACTGACCAGTAGAACCATTCTGCGACATACCAACATCAAAAAGTACTGTACAGTAATGATATATAATGGTATATTACAAACTTACAAATGATATGTTTTTCATGTGTAGTTTTTGACAAGCTTTCTAAAGAGAGATTCATCTGTGAATCTAAAAGGAGCCAGACCAAGCCCGGCTGTGCCGATAATGGCATGTAATATTTTGTTGTGTACATTTCAAGATGAACAAGATTGGCCGGAGAGTTTTATAAAGGTATGGTATGACCACCGGACAAGATTAATAAACCTAAATTACATGTATTGAAAGTATGTGACAATTCATTGGCTAATTTGTCTGTGTATAAATGCGGCAAACCACAGTTTATAGTTTTAACAGATGAACCATCTATGGCTATGTGTATAAATACTGCAATGCATATGTATCCTTAGTAGTTTCGGGTTCACACGTTTAATAGTCTCTGCTTAAAAAATGTTTAAAATTATGTTCGAAGTAGGCTCGTTATCTAAGCAATCATTATGTGAATCTCTGAGAAATTAAAGGTTTTGAGATGCTTTTGTGTAAGGACAAATCCTTAGTAGTTTGAGCTTCACACGTGTAATAGTCTCTGCTTTAATAAAAGATGTTTAACCCGGCCATTGGCTGGCAGTACCCTACCACTGACGAGTAAAATCGTCTGGCGTTAGACAGAGTTAAATACTAAAGTAGGGTGCATCTGGGCGCATTGCAAGCTAACAGGGTTAACATTAGCTACCAGAGATGTAGTGCTTAGTGAAACCCGCTTATATTTTCCTGCTAGGTCTACGTGGAGGATTCTTTAGGAGATCGTACTTGGATCGAAAATGAAAGATGTCATTTCTTTGTCGAGAATATTTTGACTGCTTTTAATACAAAACTTCCACCTCGCAGTGTTGGACAACCTGGTGCTGAAACAACCAAGGAACAGTCAATTGAAGGTTTTAGTTGTTCATATTTTTTACGTTGTAATATTTTGATTAGGAACTTGGGTGTTGCAATTATTAGAACAAGCACCTCGCTTTGGACTGAAGATATTCAGTCAACGCCCCCGCAAAAAGTTGTGTGTTAACTCTTGTAGCGATTAAGATAATTTTTATTTTAAAATGCTTTCACAGCAGCTACAACAACATCTCCAAAGTTCACTAAAACTGAGGAAGAAGATATCTTCTTAAAAGATGTTGAGTGTAAAGAAAGCATCTCACCAGAATCAGAGAAAGTCTTGACTAGGTAGGTGGTGGAACTTTAGAAATATCCACTTAAACAATACTAACTTTATTTATACTGGAAAGCTCTATCAGTTCTAAACTGTACTCCCTAGAGGTCCAGTAAGGGTCATCTCTTATTGATCCAGTGTTACTACAGAAGGAAACCTAAACTAAACTAACTTTATTTATACTGGATAGCTCTATCAGTTCTAAACTGTACTCCCTAGAGGTCCAGTAAGGGTCATCTCTTATTGATCCAGTGTTACTACAGGAGGAAACCTAAACTAAACTAACTTTATTTATACTGGATAGCTCTGTCAGTTCTAAACTGTACTCCCTAGAGGTCCAGTAAGGGTAATCTCTTATTGATCCAGTGTTACTACAGAAGGAAACCTAAACTAAACTAACTTTATTTATACTGGATAGCTCTGTCAGTTCTAAACTGTACTCCCTAGAGGTCCAGTAAGAAGCACCTCATAATGTTCCAGTGTGTTACTACAGGAGGAACAGGGTTCTGCCCAGGACCATGTGAGTGCCGGATACCTGCAACCTTGAGGGCATGACCCCCTCCCACCCTGCCGACAACTTTTAAAACTTGATCGACTGGTCTCAGAGTAGCTTGAAGCGCGACATCAATTAACAAAGTGCAAAGTGATCAGAGCCGTTCGTCAGACGTCTTTCTGGCTTTGGGGGGATAGCGTATTTCTCCGAATCACCAGTAACTAATATTGTGCGCATTGTAGTACTGAATTTCATCTAATACTAACGTTTAAATAATAAAATTCGCCAAGATAAAAAATGCAAAATTACTTGTATAAAATATCTATTACAAAGTACAACATTGGGGTTTTCGTACTGCATATTTGAAACCTTTCAAGTGCCGGGCGGAAGAGTCTGCTTTGGCGTGAGTGCCGGGCGGTACTGCTGAGTGCTGGGCGCTGCCGCCCGGCGCTGCCACCGTGGGCAGAACCCTGGAGTACCTTGAGAAAACCTGTGGTGTTTGGTAGAGTCAAACTGGAAGCACTCTTCTCACATGTGACTGAGAATAATATTGATCAGAAAAAGGGATATTGCAGGAATTAGAAACTAGAAATAAATCAATTTTGCGCATTCTTTCACCCGTTAGGTATGATCTTACAAGTACTCAAGAAAATGTTCAAAGTTATGTAGTGGACCTTGTCAAAGATCAGCTAACTCGCAGACAGTTGGTAGACAACACTACCCGTAATTTGTTACGTCTTATGTCAGCCGCCTGCGGTGTTAGTGACGTGCGATTGTTGGCATCACAGAGATTAGAGACATGGCTTCAGAATCCAAAGGTGGGTTGCTATACAGTTTTTGGAGAATAGCTACCGTCATCCTTATTCAACTCCCTGTCTAACTCCACAAGAGTATCTCTACCTCGTTGGGCGATGATATCATCTCTTGAGTATATAGGAAGCCATGTTGAGACTTTAGATCATCCCTGATGAAGACATTTGACTGGAGTATCGAAACGTTGGGTCGTATAACAAACATACTTACAGGGAGATGAGTCCGGGATTTGACGCACCTAGGGTGGCTGGTGCGTCAAATCCCGGACTCACTTCCCTGCAAGTATGTTTGGTTTTTATCTCATGCCATTTCGGGAAAAAGTACTGAAGAAATTACGCATTTTAGTATATAATTTCTTGTTTGGATAACGAACATTTTACCGCCAACATACTACGCCAACAAACAAACTTAGGCTTAAATTGAAGCTAAAAAAATTATCTACAATACTCCCTTATTCTTGAAAAGAGAAAATGCACACATTCTGCGAAAACATTGCCAAGGTTTATGAACCTGCCGAACAAATTTCGGTCCCGAACCCACCTCCTAAACATACGTCAGCAGGTGGGCTCGGGATTGAACGCACCTCTTCGGAGCCAATATTAAAGCCGCTTTTACGCTAGGTATGAGATAATGAATGAAATTCGACCAGGGTTTACGTTCATTTACTTAAACCACAGCAGCAAAACATATCTGATATTATACCTGGTTGCATGAAGACACTAGACTGGTGTATCGAAACGTTGGGTCGTGAATGTAATTTGTTCAGGGATTCATTTACTTAAACCAGACTAGTGAATCATGTCTGATATTATACCTGGTTGCCATGAATTCACAAACTTCAGAAGTGCACTTATTTTTCTCTATTTTCCAGCTCAATCGTCCAGCTCACGAGCTTCTCATGTCTCTCGCTCTCAACTGCAACACACATTCTCTGGAAGATGTTGAAGTTATCAGTAATATTGTTAAAATGAGACTGAAGACAAAACAGTTAGCTGGACATTATATCACTTGTGTCAGGTATTGTACTGTAACAGGCATGCAGGCAGGCAGGCAGACAGACAAACAGACAGACAGACAGACAGACAGACAGACAGACAGACAGACAGACAGACAGACAGACAGACAGACAGACAGACAGACAGACAGACAGACAGACAGACAGACAGACAGACAGACAGACAGACAGACAGACAGACAGACAGACAGACAGACAGACAGACAGACAGACAGACAGACAGACAGACAGACAGACAGACAGACAGACAGACAGACAGACAGACAGACAGACAGACAGACAGACAGACAGACAGAAACAAACAAACAAACATACGGATCATGCGTCACTAGTGTGTTGAATTATTCATTTAGAACTGATAGAACTGTATTCGGTATTGGTTCTTCTATTAAAATCTATTTTGATATTTTATTGTTGCAGAGTTTTGGTTGAACAACATGATGAAAATTTGGGCACTCTAATCAAACATATTATCTATAATGAACTTTCACAAACAAGAAATCCAAACAATATGCCTCTGTTCGCCGTTTTGTTTCAATTTGCACCTGATAGAGCGGCCAAAGAACTTGCACGCGTCTTTCAAGATCTACTTGTCCAAAGGTAAAACCGGTTTTCTAAACTTGCTTGTCCAGTGTACTGTAGGTAGTTGTCTGATTATAATTTCACCTCCATCGCCTGTGAGAAGACTCACAGGCTTCCAGTTTAACTCGTCCAAACGCTGCAGGTTTTCTTCAGATACTTGGTAGATGTCTTACTGGACTTCTAGGGAGAACAGTGTAGAACTGATAGAGTTATCCAATATGTTTAGTTGAGTTTAAAACTTAAAACTTGTGTTTCAGAGAGGATTATTTGCGTGCAATCCGTGCTCTACTTCGTGAAATAGTTCGTGCATTACGTCATGACATGAACTTCGTGGCACTATGTCGTGGTTTGATGGCTGAACGTAAGGACACCTCCTTCCAAGAACTTGCCACATCTGTTAAAGTAAGCCACTGAATGCGCTTTTTGTAAGAAATGTAAATCTATTATTCACTAAATCAAGGCATTATCTTTCAGGAAAGAATGTTTGCATCTCTAACAGATGTTATCAGTGTCACAACGTTGCTCAGTATCACACCAGCTGTCAGAGATGCTTTACTCGCATTTAAACGTGGGGATTCAAGAGGTGTTCTATTATTATGTGTATAAAACTGTTCTTCCCAGAGGTCCAGTAAGGGCCATACCTTATTAATATTAATATAAACTATTGCAGCCTGTTGGCAAACTACTAACGATTGGCGTCTACGAGAGAGGGCAGGCAGGGCTTACTAGCAGAGTAGCGCGAGTAGCGAGAAAAACTTTTAAAAAAAAAAAAAAAAAAATGTCGGACTTTTTATTCCGAAATATAAAACAACAAACAATCAAAATAATTGCGTGCAAAAGGTATAATTTTATTTTTACTTTTTTTTTTTTTTTTTTGACTGAATTGACTGGCGAATTTATGAACATGGACGATTTTTTATTTTTATTTTCGAAAAAAAATCATTGAAAACACGATTGATTAGTTATTTAACTATATTTTCTTGGCCTTTAAATTTATTTTTTAAATTAGAAAGTTTCATCCATTTTGCTATAAATTTTCAATTTTTTTTTTTTTAATTTATATTTTATTTTATATACTTCGAGATTTTTCCCGCCATATTGTTTATAAAAAAATGCATGGAATGCTCTTAAATTTCGCTAAAACTCTCCTATTTTATTCCTTCAGCTTGAAATATACTAGTAGGTTCATACTAATACAATTAGACAAATCGGCTTCGTTGTCTCTTAGCGAATAGTCAACTTGGCTTCTCCTCGTTGACTATTCGCTGTTAGTAAAATCATACTAGTATACTATTGCAAATGCTGTAATTTGATTGGCTACGCTACTCGCTATCTAATTGTCGATAGATAGTGAGTAGCGAAACAGTCATCTCCTCGGCGCGATTTTTAACGAATTTATTTCAATAAATTATGAAAAACGTTTTGAAATACTGTTTTCTTGCTGGTTTCTACTAAAACAATTAGATTATTCGCTCTCGATTTCTATGAGATGATAGTTCATTCGAGCTTCGCCCTCGTCAACTATCACCTCATAGAAATCTTCAGCTCATAATCTAATTGTTAAATAGCCAGCTCGGCCTCGTCTAATTGTCAATTGGTCCAGTGTTACTACAGGAGGAAACCCGTGGTCCAAACTGAAAGCACTCTACTCACATGTGACTGGTGTGAAACTATAATCAGACAACTGCATATTACAGGAATCAAACCCCAGTCACTAACCACTGTTCCATCGACACCTCCATGTAGAAGTGAAAGTTCTCCACGAGTTCCAGAAAAGTGTTGCAATTATTCAAGAAGAGGCGACGAGTTGGTTTCATACCGTTGTACCCCACATGTTCCCGTTTCAGCTTCAAACTATCCACAAAGGTAGAATTGATCTTCTATCGTGTTTCAATTATTCACTCCATTAGAGAATTAACCATCGATGAATCAATCTTAAATTAGCCAATTCAGCAACTTTCAGAACTGTTCGTCTTTTGTCTTCCAGTCTAAGTAAAGTGCTGTTTATGGAACCAGCGGAGTCCTATTCATCTAAAGATTCCTGGCCTTCCGAATCAGAAAGAACGTAAGTAAGGAAGTGTGGTTGAGCTCGGCTGGCAGTTACGATTACTGCACTGCTTTGTACTTCTGAGTTAAGCCTACTACATACGTACAAGCGCACAAGCAGATTTGTACCAATGCTGTTTCAACAACTTGTTATCAGGATGTGTTCGCACTGCTTGCTCCCAGCTTGTTGGCAACTTGCTACAAGGTTGTTGACTCAACAGACTTGTTACAAGTTGTTCCAACGACTTGTTATCGTCCTGCAATTCAACAACTTGTTAACAAGTTGCGAATGACAACCTTGTAGCAACTTAATAAAATGAGAGCATTGTTACAACTTGTTGACAAGCTTGGTACAATGCCGGTTGCGAACACATCTTGTTGACAAGATGAGAGATTTTTACGCGTGTATTACTGTAGTTCAAGGGTAGGGTATTACCTAGGTTGGATAACTTCCCTGTTCTTGAACACTCATGGAAGTGCAGTTGAATTTGGTTGGTTCTCTCCTGTGTTTTGAGGGTTTTTCTCCGGGGTTTTCGTTTTTTTCCCTCGCCAAAAACTACCCTTAGGCCTTAGTTGTCGAACACGTGTATATCACGAGCCTTTGATTCGGGTGAATTGGCCAGCCACACCCTGTGCCAACAACATAGGGTAAAAATAATTGCAGAGCGGTAGTATTAAACGCTCTACTTTACTCTATGTGTAGTTTTCTGCTATCTGTGATCAATGATGTTCCGGTGATGGACGATACTTTGACTCGAGTTACCGTCATTGGTCTATCACCCGAGCTACCCCTTGATGCTCCTAAAGCTTTAAAGTTTGTCGAGACCTTGGTTCAGAGAGCAGCCTCTGTAAAATCTGGTGAGTTCAACAGTTCAACTGGTCAATAGCCACGCATACGAGGGATAAATGGGGGTCTTTGGATGTCAGTTTTCCGTTTTGAAATATAATTTTGGGAGGAATATTGCCTCGTCGCTCTACGTTAACTCTGTAAATTTTTAATTTAGGTGTTCATCCAATGGAAGTGAATCGACTGAGATTTATTGACGCAATACTTGATTTGTGTGTTTATCATTATCCTCCAAATATACAGCTTCCCTCTGGGTACGAACCTCCGTCGTTGGCTATTGCAAATCTTTACTGGAGTGGTTGGATTGTTATATTGTTGGTGGCTGCTTTTAATCCTTCTAATATAGGTATCATATTTTGTTCTTTTAACATATGTACAGTATAGTGTACATACAGTAAACTGTAGCACATTAAGCTGATCTAAACTAACTCTATTTATACGGGATACCTCTATCAGTTCCACACTGTTCTCGCTAGAGGTCCAGTAAGGTTATCTCTTATTGATCCAGTGTTACTACAGGAGGAAACCTAAACTAACTTTATTTATACTGGATAGCTCTATCAGTTTCTAGAGGTCCAGTAAGTGCCAGCCCCTTTTAATCCATGCCATGCACTAACCACTATGCTATCAACACCCTCAATAATCTGATGCCAAACTGGTATCAAGTATGCTAAGGTTACGTACGTATTTAGGTGAAGTGGTTTGGAAGAGATATCCCACGATGAGATGTTTAATGGAAATGGTCATGACAAAGTAAGTTTAAATCAACTCTATATATCAGTAGAGTAAGAATTCTAGTCAATCCGGTAATGGATGGTTTTCATTTTGTGTAGTAATTTTCTTTTCCCGCCGCCAACGATGGTCGAGAACCCAGAACAGCTAGAAGAATTACAAAGTCTCGAGACCCAGGTCTGTACAATTACCGGTAATTTGATCAAAGAAACCAGGGATGGATCCAGCTTGATCTGGTAGGGGGGGGGGGGTGCTAAGCGGACACTGGTCACAAAGCAGGGGCCGGCGATCAAGGCAGGGTGAATCATTACTGAGGACACCCCCCTGCTCCGCCCCCGGTAAATCCATCCCTGAAAGAAACTTCAATAATACAACCACTCTCTGTAAAATGTGTTTGTTTTGAAACGTTAGATTGTGGCAGCAGAAAAAGATGATATTTTGTTGTTTGAGACACATCTTGCCGCAGCGACCTCTGGGAAGACTATCACGGAAGAATCCAGTTTACTTTTGAGACAGCTTATATCATTAGTTCCAGAGTGAGTGAAATTATTGAAATGATAAAACTACCGTAATATAAATTTAACGGAATTTCGGCGGTACAGTTAGTGCATTTGTCTTTCACGGCTGTGACTAGGGTTCAATTCCTGCAATATGCAATTGCCTGATTAAAATTTCACCTCATTCCCATGTGAGAAGAGTGCTTCCAGTTTAACTCTACCAAACACCGCAGAGTTTCGCCGACTACTTCGTTTCCTCCTGTAGTAACACTATACCAACAAGGCATGGCCCTTACTGGACCTCTGGGAAGAACAGATTAGAACTGATCGAGCTTTTGTATTTTCTCTTAAAGGGGTCCTGCACGGAAGCCTCCTCAGCATATAATTGAACAACTGAAAACATTGAACGCCACTATTGGAGTTGGAAAGCGTTTCTGTTGTTGCCGATCTCCAGATTTTTTGTTGGAGATTATCCAACGTCAGGTAGGTTTGAATGTTGGCACGCAGGACATCAGATTTCAGTATCATCTCAATTCTATTTACTTGCCACCAAATACAAGAGTATTACTACTGTACATATAACGAAACATTATGTTCTCACTCTGATAACTGCAAGTTTACCACCATCTGTGATCTGATAATCCTTAGTGATACCTACCCATATAACCCTGAGAACACAGACGGATTTTCAGATTTTGCTCTGGGGGGTGCCAAAAATTTAAGGGGGGAGGTGAGCGACAGGGTGCGTAGCGCCGCCGAGCAAGCTGCAGCAGGGGTCTGGGGCACAGTTGCCAATGGGGGGGTAAGGGGGCGAAACCCCCAGAAAATTTTGAGATTTTTGGTCTTATTTATTTCAAAATCCTTGTTTTTAGTCTTACTTAGTTCAAAATCTTTATTTCAATCACACTACTGTCATTTATCCCAATGAGCATTTAAATTTTTTTGGGAGGGTGCAAGAAAATCCGTCTATGCCTGAGAGTTTAAACTACATAAACGTACTTCATTGTTCCAGAGTGCAGCTCAAAGTCGACCATGGTTGGCAGATCTAGTTCTATCGAGTCAAGAATCTCTGGATGTTCTTCCTGTACAATGTTTGTGCGAATTTTTACTTCAATCACCTGACGATGTTGACTCTGAAGAAAGAAGTGACCGACAGAAGGTTCGATTCCTGCAATAAGCAGTTGTCTGATTGTAATTTCACCTCAGTCACATGTGAGAAGAGGGCTTCCAGTTTGACTCTACCAAACACTGCTCCGAGATGACTCTTACTGGACCTCTAGGGAGAGCAGTTTAGAACTGATAGAGCTATCCAGTATAAATAAAGTTAGTTTAGTTTAGGTTTCCTCCTGTAGTAACACTGGATCAATAAGGAATGACCCTTACTGGATCTCTAGGAAGAACAGTTTAGAACTGATAGAGCTATCCACTATAAATAAAGTTAGTTTAGTGTAGGTTTCCTCTTGTAGTAACACTGGATCAATAAGAGATGACTCTTACTGGACCTCTAGGAAGAACAGTTTAGAACTGATAGAGCTATCCAGTATAAATAAAGTTAGTTTAGTTTAGGTTTCCTCCTGTAGTAACACTGGATCAATAAGAGATGACTCTTACTGGACCTCTAGGAAGAACAGTTTAGAACTGATAGAGCTATCCAGTATAAATAAAGTTAGTTTAGTTTAGGTTTCCTCCTGTAGTAACACTGGATCAATAATGAATGATCCTTACTGGATCTCTAGGAAGAACAGTTTAGAACTGATAGAGCTATCCAGTATAAATAAAGTTAGTTTAGTTTAGGTTTCCTCCTGTAGTAACACTGGATCAATAAGAGATGACCCTTACTGGATCTCTAGGGAGAACAGTTTAGAACTGATAGAGCTATCCAGTATAAATACAGTTATTCTAGTTTAGCTCATGATTGTTTTGCACATGAATAAGTTTGATGAATGTTTGTCTATTTCCAGGAAACTGTGCATCAAGTGTTGAGTCGTCTTCATATGCTGTTGTTTGGTGACGAAGCAACACCAGCGTCAACTTCTGAAACCCTCGAGTCTTTTGTGTACAGACTTCACTCAAGGCCTGTCAAAGAACGCAATGCTGCTGTAAAGGTGCGTGTATACCCTCGTTATATTGTCATATTCAAACATAGACAGGGTCTCAGGAGTGTCTAGCGATAGATATCATCATCCCCTTGGTTTAACTAGATTCACTCTATGAACCATGTAGTAAATGTGTTGCGCTGATCGTTGTGCACCAGTGAACTCTAAGTAGACTGGAACGATAACTCGGCCGCCATCTTTGAAGCCAAATTGAAGGCCGCCATTGAAGGTCCGAAGCCGAAAATACACCGCCTAAAAAGCGTCGATTTTCTTACACAAAACATCCTCATTGGAACAAGATTAAAGGCTTAAAACAAACAACAATACTTGAACTTTAGTAAAAAACAAGTTTCAAGACCGTAGGAAGATTTTAACCTTATTTTTTTTAAAGTGGAAGAGCGAAGTTTTCATCGTGCCGTTCAAACTTGTCCAATATTTCGAATATAAAGCTGACACCCCTGAAGTTTTTCCAGTTGGTGGATGTAGACTACTTAGAACTATCCAGAAAACCAGGTTTGAATCTTTGAAATTGAAAAATTCGGATGAAAAAGCTCTTTTTCTTTCTCATTTTCGCTAAAAAAGAAACTTTTGACTGAATTTCCCACTCCTCAAAACTCGCCTTAGTCCTTTTGAAAGTGCATTTTAGTCGCGCGGTTCCCGCCTTTTGCTTCAAATTATGCATCAATTTTGTTTCACCCAATCATAAGGCTGAATCATAGGAGTTAGCGTTCCAGTCTACTTAGAGTTCACTGTTGTGCGGTCAGTTCATGAATAACCTTGCATGTGCTTCCATCTCAGGCTCTTAGTTTAATCTTCTCATTTGGCAAAGAAAATGAAAGTACATCAAGTGAATCGTACACTTGGCTTTTGGAAGCAATGCCGACTTTGCCGCACTTTGATGCTGTGTTGGGTTCCTTAACCTTTGCTCTACATAAGGTATGTGATGGGGTGTAACGACAGTTTGTGCCAGGTTGTACAATGGTTAGTTCATGTACCTGTCACAGGGTTCTGCCCACGGTGTGCGGCCCCGGGCGGCAGCGCCCAGCACTCAGCAGTACCGCCCGGCACTCACGCCAAAGTAGACTCTTCCGCCCGACACTTGAAAGGTTTCAAATATGCAGTACGAAAACCCCAAATGTTGTACTTTGTAATAGATATTTTATACAAGTAATTTTGTACTTTTTTTCTTGGCGAATTTTATTTTTTAAACGTTAGTATTAGATGAAAATCAGTACTACAATGCGCACTAAATTTGTTACTGGTGATTCAGAGAAATACGCTATCCCCCCAAAGCCAGAACGACGTCTGACGAACGGCTCTAATCACTTTGCACTTTGTTAATCGATGTCGCGCTTCAAGCTACTCTGAGACCAGTCGATGAAGTTTTAAAAGTTGTCCGCACGGTGGGAGGAGGTCATGCCCTCAGGGCTGCAGGCACCCGGCACTCGCATGGTCCTGGACAGAACCCTGCTTTCACCTCTGTGACTGGGGTTTCATTCCTGCAATATGCAGTTGTCTGATTATAATTTCAGCTCAGTCACATGCGAGAAGAATGCTTCCAGTTTGACTCTGCCAAACATCGCAGGTTTTCTCCGGATACTCCGGTTTCCTCCTGTAGTAACACTGAAGCAGTGAGAAGAATTTCGTTTCCTTTAGGCGTGTTCTGAGGAGTTAAATTTTGAAAGATTACAGGCGTACATCATATTTCTATCAAAGTACAGCACGACAGATTTCGCCAAAGATGTATCTGTGGTATGTACAGTACTGTATTGCTTTGTGCTTTCATATTTGCTGCTAAACCTTAAATAAGTAGACATTTTGTTTAAGCGAATTGAGCGTGCGGAAGTGACGGGAATATTGAAAGTTCCGTCTCTGGAAACTTCATGTAAGCCTCAACGGAGGAGAGATGCTAACGAGGTTCTCATTCTGTCAGGATTTAGCTCAACTGGTGTTAGAACGTGCAACTGTGTTAAAAAACATCCTCCAGAATGAATCAGCCAAGGGAAGGCAGACACACCAGGCTCTACTCATGATCTTTGCTTCTGTGGTTGCGAGAGCTCTAGAAACGAATTCTAGTGAACTTGCTTGGGTAAGTGGAGATGCTCTGGTGTATTTTGAAGTATTTTAGTCTCATGCAAGGTAGACCTTGCCCTTACAACTGCGGGATGTTAGTGTCGCAGTGGTTAGTTAGTACACATGCCTTTCACCTCTAAGATCGGGATTTGATTCCTACAATATCCATGCAGTTGTCTGATAATAACTTCGCCTGGGTTACATGCGAGAAGAATGCTTCCAGTTTGACTCTACCAAACACTGCAGACTTTCTTCGGGTACTCCGGTTTCCCCTGTGGTAACACTGGACCAATAAGACACGCAGTCTTTCAAACTATAAAGAGTTCAAACTGCTCTTACCTGCAGGATGATGTGCAAGAGTCTCTGTATGTGCGATGGTCAAAGAAGACCATACATGCTGGGAAAGCGACAACAATGGGTATCTACATCATTCATGCGACAATGGTGTTGTTGACCTATGGATCGCCACATGGTAAGAACTACTGTTATAATATTACTTACAGAAACGCTACAAGTTGTACGAGGCCTGCAAACAAGTTCTTAACACGTCTGTTATTAGGTAAATAGGGAGCTTTAGCAGTGATTACGAGTACGACTACGAGTACAAGATTCGTCATTTTCGCGCCAAACGCCGTGTTGTTTGTATACGCCATCTCGCAAAAGTCGCAGTCGTTGGGCTTTTGACTACGAGAATTTTGATAAATCTCGTGCTCAAAAGCCCGACGACTTTTGCGAGATGGCGTATACAAACAACACGCGAAAAGGACGAATCTCGGACTTGTATTCGCACTCGTAGTCACTGCTAAAGCTCCCTAATATTAGGATGTGTACTTGAAGGATGATTCTGTCTCTAGTATAAATTGGTGCAATTTTAAGTGTGTTTACTGTTTTATTGTTTTCAGAAGACAGTAAGATTTTGGATCAGTTGTTAGACACGTGGTGTCCAGCTGAAGGGAACGTGAAAGCGTTCCTACCCAACACGGGAGAAGAGGTAGTTTTGATTCCAGAGTGGTTGAGGCTTAAAATGATATGTTCAAATGTACAACGTCTTGAGGATATAGGTGAGGAAATATTGTTACTACTGTCGTGGTCCAGTGTTACTACAGGAGGAAACCTAAACTAAACTAACTTTATTTATACTGGATAGCTCTATCAGTTCTAAACTGTTCTCCCTAGAGGTGCAGTAAGTGCCATCTCTTATTTTTCTTGTAGCTTTCTCCAACATTGAACCTGCCGAGTTGATTATATTTGCTCAATCGTTTGGTATTCCTGTCCGAAGCACAAGGTATTGAAACTTAATGTTAGATTTTGTTTGAGAACGGAACATTCCATAGCATTATTATTATGCTGAGTGTTCTGCAATATTTTATTTCAGTAAAATCTTGGAGCGTCTTGATTATTTCGCTGAAAGAGAACCTGACCTGATCGATAAACTTATCATTGACAAAAGTAAGATATTGCTTTTGTTTTAGTTATTCCTTTTCTTAAAGACTGATTTCCACTTAGTCGTAATAGTTGCGATCATGTCAAAGTGACTGATGTAATAGAGTATAGATATATCTCTGCAGTCATAAAGACTGATTTACACACAACAGATAAGGTAGATCCAGACTAGTTCACATCGTTGAACATGACTTGCTCACGGCAGTTACGATAAAATGGAAACCGGAATTCGTACGTAATGCTTACGTAGTATCTATTTTTAGACTACATGATACAATTAATTGGCGTGCACAGATCACGTGGTGCTTCGGGTGGTCAGCAGATTTCCTCGTTACTTAATGGCGGCGAAGTCAGTATACAAAGTGAGTGATATTTGTATGATATTTGTATGAGTGGTTAGATGATACAGTGGTTAGTGTCATGTGCTTTTCATCCCTGCAACTGCAATATGCAGTTGTACTGTATGACTATAATTCCACCTCAGTCGCATATGAGAAGAATGCTTCCAGTTTGACTCTACCAAACACCACAGATTTTCTCCTGTAGTAACACTGGACCAATAAGAGATGACCCTTACTGGACCTCTAGGAAGAACAGTTTAGAACTGATGGAGCTATCCAGTATAAATAAAGTTAGTTTAGTTTAGGTTTCCTTCTGTAGTAACACTGGACCAATAAGATATGACCCTTAATGGACATCTAGGAAGAACAGTTTAGAACTGATAGAGCTATCCAGTATAAATAGAGTTAGTTTAGTTTAGGTTTTCTCCTGTAATAACACTGAACCAATAAGATATGACTCTTACTGGACTTCTAGGAAGAACAGTTTAGAACTGATGGAGCTATCCAGTATATATAAAGTTAGTTTAGTTTAGGTTTCCTCCTGTAGTAACACTGGATCAATAAGAGATGACTCTTACTGGACCTCTAGGAAGAACAGTTTAGAACTGATGGAGCTATCCAGTATAAATAAAGTTAGTTTAGTTTAGGTTTCCTCCTGTAATAACACTGAACCAATAAGAGATGACCCTTACTGGACCTCTAGAGAGAACAGTTTAGAACTGAAGGAGCTATCCAGTATAAATAGAGTTAGTTTAGTTTAGGTTTCCTCCTGTAATAACACTGAACCAATAAGTGATGACCCTTACTTGACCTCTAGGAAGAACAGTTTAGAACTGATGGAGCTATCCAGTATAGATAAAGTTAGTTTAGTTTCTTTGACGGCTTTACATCCTTCTTAGGCAAACCATTCAAAGAGGAGTTATTAATACCACTACGTTCATCACGGATGTTATTGGAACAAGACGAACCCACAGCAGTACAGCTTGACACGATTGAGAAAATACAAAATATCATTTTTAAGGTTTGTAACCCCGTTGTCGACGTGTAGAATAAAAGAGACATTGTTATATATTTTTGTCAAATCTCAATTTGTATATAGATATTTCCGTTTGGTAAACACAAGAAAACCTCTCCAAAGGACCAGTCACATTCTGCTTTCCTACTACAAAAGGTAACAAACATTTAACCAGGGATGGATTGACTGGGGGGTGCGCCCCCACCCTTCCACCCCTAGCCTTTGCCAGGAGGGTGCAGGGGGGTTGCAATATTGGGCCTTTGGGGGCCTCTTTGACCATATGTTGTACAGTATTTATATATCGTTTCCACTCTATTTCAGAACATCAGTAAGGAAGTATCGCATATCCATAAAGGATTGAATTTCTCACATACATTGTCCGAAAGACTAATCAATGTTGTTATCAAGGTGCGTGGAACGTTTCCTTTTGTTAAGTTATTTTCTTAATGGGTCTATCTGCCATGTCTCTTGTTAACCTATTAAGCTGCAGTGTTATCTATCAGCTTCCCTTGCAGTGTTGGGCAGTAATGGGTTACCATTCCGCCATCAATTATTTGTAAAAATCTTTTTGCTTTTAGATTCTTGATTCACAAGATGGTACTTCATTTAGTAATGTGTTTATTAACTCGCCAAGATTTGCTCATCCCTTACTGAGAATTTTGATTGCAAGAGATGTAAGAGATTTGCATTTAATGAACGCTTCTGTGACTGGAGTTCCTTTCCTGCAACAGGCAATTGTCTGATTATAATTGAAAACTTATTTGTTCGTTTTTTTAGACCATCCTTGAAAAGCAAGGAGATCATTCCTCATTTCCACACTTAATTAATTTACTTTCCAGACATAACAAAGGTGTGTTTTTGATTGAATTTATTGCTTAATTCGTTCACTGATTTACTAACTGACATTAGAGGTTAAATACACACGCTTTGATTAAATAAATTTTATATATATTAACCTTTATTATAAGTAAATGGGGGTGGGGGTGTGCTAATCATCCTTACTTGCAGCTGAGAGCTGAGCTGAATTACGAAGGACGCAGCTCAACTTGATCGAGTCGAAGGCTCATTAAAGGCGCCTCTGGCTGCCACCGTATGACTCATGTCTGATCAGGGAGCACAGCTACGATGGAAGGGTTAGTTTTGGGGGCCACCCTGTCAATATTCCCTGTTGGAGGAAACCTGAGTACCCGGAGGAAACCTGTGACCTGCGGCTTGCTCTGACGCCGACGCCGTAATTGAGTGGTTAAGTAATAGACTAATAGTCCCTTATTGATGTTAGGTGGTCCTGTATCCTCTCTCATCACAAAATACAATCTTGAATCAAGATCCAGACACAGAAAAGTGCTCAATGAAAGTTCGTATTTAAGTCTTTATATATTTTAAATTATCAATTGTAAAAAATTTCCACCTTTGAAGGTTTCCAGTTACTGTAAATATTAGGGTTGATTAAAATTTTCCCGCTACTACTTACAGCTAATTGTTATTACAAGTAGCAAATCAAACAATTTACTTTCTCTATTTGATGTCTAGTTTCCAGTCATGCAATTCGTAATGGAGTAAGGAGAATCGAATCGGGAGGTTCGCTCAGTGATAAAGAAATTAAGGATATTATAACTGCTCTGAAAAATTATAAAAATGAGAATATTCGTCTGAGGAGTTAATACCAGGTATGTTTGGTTCTTGTGATATATTTGCTTTTTCTCTGAAAACAAGTGAGGTCATTTGTAGTTATTTTTGATATTTTATTGGTTATATAGTGTTGTCATGGTTACTGGCATCACGATCGCATTTTGTCGATGAATTTCTTCGTTCCTTAATCACACTACTTATCCCTAGTAGTCCACAATCTTCCTTACCTTCCGAAACGAGTCAGTTTATTCAAGACCTGATTGATTTATTACAAAGTCACGTGGATAGCAAATCACGTGCTGGAAACGGCGCGATTTTGGATTGGTTACCAGTCCTCGACCCGGCCATTGTGAACATTTGTCCGTTAAAGCAAAGAGAGTTACTGTTTAGTGATGGTGGTGCAGTCGGGATAGGTCAGGGTAGTGGTGTCTCTCAGGGACTATTGTTGTTGGTATTGCTCGTACATAGTGGTAGTTGGGGCCATCTGCAGGATACACTGGATTGGCTGCTTAGTCAGATCAAGGAGAGTACAAGGTAAGCATATTACTAGAGAGCTGTCGAGGATAGGTTCTTCTTCTTCCACCTTTTCTTCTTCTTTTTCCTCCTTTTCTTCTTCTTTATTCTCCCTTTCTTCTTCTTCTTCTTCCACCTTTTCCTCTTCTTCTTCCACCTTTTCTTCTTCTAGCTAACCCTCCACCTTTGCTTTGTTCCGTCATCAGACAATGGGTCGTATGGCCGCAGCCAGAGGCGCCCTAGTAATCCTTCGACTCGGTCGCGTTTGAGCAATTCAGCCCTCTTAACTTTGCAATTGAGCTCTCAACTGTAAAGAAGAACGATAAGCACCCCATACCTTACCTTTAATCTTTGTCAGGTAGTTCAGGCACAAACCACAACGGCTTATTTGTAGATCTTCACATTTAGGATATATTGTCACTAAGGCTTTAATTTTACTCTATATTTTAGGGTAGACCCAACTTCTGCTTTGCGATTTATCGAAAGTTGTTTGAACATTCCTCAGTTGTGGCAAGGACGGGATACGAAGTCTGCGCGGGGAATTGAGACGAGTTTCTATACTGACCACACTGAGGGAGATATATTGAGTCTTTCAACGGAGCAGCTTAGTTGTATGGTTATGTATATATTGATGGAGGCCGAACGCGTGGCAGGGAAAATTGATGGTAACTAACTATTCACTTTCCGTAAATATTGGTTGGTTTTAGTAAGAGTTACAGGACAGCAGATGTTAGTCAACTTCAGAAATGTTGACACTTATGGACCAAGAAAATTAATTCTCAAATCATTAATAATTCATGAGCAAAACACAAAGGAAATCACCACCGTATCGTTGTCTTGATACTACGGTAATAAACAGCCATAAATTAACTCGACTTTCGCGTTGAATTTCTCTTTAAATACTGGTTTGTTTGAGAAGCTATACCATACACTCGAAGTCGTTTATTGTAGTGATTTAAAAACACCTCAAAGTATGTTAAAAAGCTCGGCTAGCGCCTTGTTTTCCAAATCACTATAATAAACTCCTCGTGTATGATATATTACATCTCTAAATACAAGACAGTACACATAATGAAAATAATTAACATTATTTACTCTGATAACTGCAGGTTCACCACCGTCTGCTGCACGATAACCTATGCCGGCTGATCTGGGGGAAGTTTTCAAAAATAATTTTATCTCAAATTTCTTCAGGTAATGGCAGTCAAATTGAAATTAGCGAACTTTTTGAGAACAGAGTTTCTCTTCTGTTGCGATGTTCAAAAGGAAACGAACAAAATATCCGTCCTGTTGTTGAACGCTTGCAAACTGATACCAGGTAATGTCCTCGTCAATAGAACAAAACTAACTTCTTTTCTACTACATAACTTTTCAGTTCTAAACTGTTCTCTCTAGAGGTCTTATTGATCCAGTATGACTACAGGAAGAAACCTAAACTAAACTTCATCTCTTATTGGCGCAGTGTTTGTATTTATACAACATAGTTCTATCACTTCTAAACTGGTTTTCTTAGAAGTCCAGTAAGAACCATCTCTTGTTCATCCAGTGTTACTACAGGAGGAGACCTAAACTATGCTGAATTATCTTTGATGATTTGTTTCCAGGTGGTCTGAAGAACTTATTCAGCAGTTTCTAATCAAACTTTACCTATACCTACCGAAACTTTCATCCTGGGTAAAAGACCCGCAGTCTCTTGTTAATTTGAACTACACGGCAACAGCAAAGTATGGCAAGGTAAGAAATTTCCGAAATGTGGATTAAGGATCATCCTTATTGATCCAGTGTTTCTACATGTGTAGAAACCTAAACTGAACTAACTTTATTTATACTCGACAGCTCTATCAGTTCATGCAGAAACCTAAACTGAACTAACTTTATTTATACTGGACAATTTGTATCAGCTTATTGATCCAGTGTTACTACAAAGGGAAACTAGAAAACTCTTCTCATATACGACTAAGGCGAAATTATAATGCGAATCAATATAATGCTCGTGAATTTTACGTAGAATATTAAATGAACATTTTTCTTTTAGTTTGATGGCTTCTTTCACCGCATGATCTCCATATTAAGTGACTGTCAGTCGGGAAAAACTTGGGAAGACCGCATTGATGGAGTTGTTCTTCTATGTAAGAAAATGGCCGCCTGCCATCCCGCTCATATTTTGAGGTAAGAGCAAGGCTAAGGGGTTAGCAAAATATTTTCGTTTTATTAAATGACAGAGTCTCAGGTTTACCTACTAGTAGGGCCAGTAAGAGCCGTCCTTTATCGTTCCAGTGTTACTACAGGAGGAAACCGGAGAACCTGGAGAAAACCTGTGGTGTTTGGTAGAGTCAAGCTGGAAGCATTCTTCTCACATGCGACTGAGGTGAAATTATAAGCAGACAACTGTATATTGCAGGAATCAAACCTCAGTCACAGGTGAAAGACACATGCACTAGCCGCTGTACCTTCAACACCCATTAATGTTATTTGTTGCTGCAAAAGTCTTTTAGGCACTAACCAGTAACCACTAACTAACCCTCGGAACCTTTGTCAATTGGGTTGCAAAACCTGTTAAGGCTTTCCGTCCACCTCAGAGTGGTAAACATATTAAACTTAAACTCATTTCTATTTAGATATTTGCCTGTAATTGCATCGTTGATACGCGGCAGAACACATTTAACATCAAAAGAATTCTATAACCAAAATCATTTCTTATTCTTTACACACATCTTGGGATTGCTCAACAGTCTGCGACCTCATATCTTCGCCTCGATAAAGGTAAGTCTAGCCCTCATAAAGTTTATCCTCATCATTAAAAGACACAAACCAACAACTGTGCAGCCGAAGTCGTACTAAGTATAATTTTATTTCCAGTTGATTGAAGACGGTCTTAATGATGCTCTAGACAGCTTCCTTGATTTGGTGCAGGTATTGAAATCTTTCATTTTAGCCTGATATGTAAATGATAATGAGTTGCTTAATGTCGAGTACACACAGTCACCCAAACCGGAGACTCGTGATACACGTTCTTGACAAATAAGGGTTAGTTTTTGGTGATAGAGTGGGGAGACGCGACCATTGAACTATAATAGACTGGAACGCTAACCCAGGGGGGGGGGAATTGAAGCCAGCTTAATTCAGTTTTTCTGAGTTTTGAGTTGAAATACTTGAACGAACATTGGGCTGTATATGAAATTGAAGCTATTAAAAAGTTATATTTGATATAAAAACTTCAAGACTTTAGGTAAAAGGGAAATACTTAAAACTTTGAGGGAAAATTTGCCGTATTTTACAAAAGTGCGGTTGCTTTTGTATTTTTTAAGTATTTCCATTTTGCCTAAAGTCTTGAAGTTTTTATATCAAATAGAACTTTTTAATAGCTTCAATTTCATATACAGCCCAATGTTCGGCGTTAAGTATTTCAACTCAAAACTCAGAAAAACTAGCTTGGCTTCATCCTATTATCGGATTTGGCGTATTGAGTTAGCGTTCCAGTTTGTATATAGTTCAATGGGCTGAGTGAATACTATGCCCTCGACCTAGAGAACTTGCAGTGCGCATACCCATCTGCAACCAGTGTTCCCCTGATATATAAATTATACAGGAGACGATTACGTGACCAGTATTCTATTTTACAGTCGCTGTGCATAAAGCAGAAAGAACGTACAGGCGTGGTTGCTAAGCTGGTGGAATTTCTGCAACATTATCTTACCCACAATCCAACAGGGGCGTTGATATATCTTCAAACTAAAATGGACCTTCTCGAGTAAGATATTCTGATAAATTGGTGTTTGCGTGGATTAAAGCTGCCTAAAAGATGAACTAAACTAACTATATTTATACTGGATAGCTCTATCAATTGTAAACTGTTCTCCCTAGAGGTCCAGTAAGAGCCATCTCTTATTGATCCAGTGTTACTACAGGAGGAAACCTAAACTAAACTAACTTTATTCATACTGGATAGCTCTATCAGTTCTAAACTGTTCTCGCTAGAGGTCCAGTAAGAGCCATCTCTTATTGATCCAGTGTTACTACAGGAGGAAACCTAAACTAAACTAACTTTATTTATACTGGATAGCTCTATCAGTTCTAAACTGTTCTCCCTAGAGGTCCAGTAAGAGCCATCTCTTATTGATCCAGTGTTACTACAGGAGGAAACCTAAACTAAACTAACTTTATTTATACTGGATAGCTCTATCAGTTCTAAACTGTTCTCCCTAGAGGTCCAGTAAGAGGCCTCGTACAGAAAACGCTAAATTAATTTCGTTCTTCGTTTTTAGAGATTTATTTTTTGATCATACCGAGCTATCGTCTCTCAAATCATTGTTGGCAGTTTTATCCGTGCCCAGGACTTTAAACCGCGCGAATTCTGAAGCGTCCACAAGTACTGTAGGCTCGTCACCGGATAAACTCGTTCCCAGTCCTTCACTCATGATGGCGCCGGCAACTACGTCATGGACACCAAGTCAGATCGATCCGTTCTTACAGAGGATTGGGCCTAGTCAACCTGTTAATGGTAGGTTGAGAATAGTATTTACTGGAGTTACTACAAGCTGGAATACCCGGAGAAAATGTTTGGTGTTTGATAGAGTCAAACTGGAGGAGTCACTCTTCTGACATGATTGTGACTGAGGTGAAATTATAATATTCAAATCATGTTCCTGATATTTAACTGAATATATTTTCTTTCTTTAGAAGTCTTAAAAGTTTTGAATGATCTTGACGAGACTTCAAAAAGAAAAGTTGATATCCTACAATTCTTTTTGGTAAGAAAATTATTAGAAAGAGTTTGTGCACTTTGATACAGCGTTAAAACATCGAAAATTCTTCTCACTATTAGCAAGATATGGTCCGTCTGACGAAGCATGTGAACGAGGCATGCCGAGATAAAGCACATTGCTTGATAACAAGACATTTGAGACACAATCCAAGGTAAGTTTTGTTCGAAAACTGAACTATATTTAAGCTGCCATGGTTTGTCAAAATGTCGAAGTATGTTCAATCTTTTATGCCCTCATGACAAGTGGTCAAAACAATTGTTGCATTACTATTTTGTAGGGATTCAAAATTAATAATCGATGGCTATCTGGAATGTCTTAGTTCAGCAGATCCTGAGATAGTGATGAGTGCGGCCAAGGTTTTGTCTGAGATCTCCATACTTGCTGCAGGTAAATATCTGTAGCCGTGCCGGAGTGTTGATAGTACTAGTGGCCAGTCTAGGAAGAACATTTTAGACGTGATAGAGTTTATCCCAGTATAAATATAGAGTTACTTTAGTTTAACCGTCAATTTAACCTTCCAATTATGTAGAGTACTGTGATGAGTTGTTGGAGAAAGCATTCGCAGCAGCCACCAAGAAACTTGGAAAGGTTGGCTCGCATGTAACAAAGACATTCCAGATGTTTAACCTAGAATAACACCAACACTTATGTAGAATTATTCTAAAGAAAAGATTGAATACAAAAGTTGTTACGAAAGTTGAAAAAAGCTTTGGTTTAGTAAAACAGCGATAGGGCTTTTATATGAACTACTACTTTTATAATCACTTTATACGAGTTATGGGCATACCTCTCAAATAATCCATCCAACTTTTTGGAGAAAGTTAATTTATTAACCCCCTTCCCTATTTGCCCCCCCCCCTCCTTCACAACAAAGAAACAGATGTACTGATTATCAATTGACATTTATCAATTGTCATCGACGTTTTTACTTAATTGTTGCCTTTTGGGTGAATAATAACCACCCTCTCTTTTAAGCAGTCCTATCTTTTAAGCCCTCCCCCTCTCCTTAAATGCCCCTCCCCACCACGACTAAGAAACGTAAATAAACGCTTTCCGTCCCCTCTCAAACATAAGTGATCGTTCGTTGGTGTAGTAATGCCGGGGTAGTAGTAATCGCGGTTTAAATTACCCGGAAAATAAAGCCAGTATAAATTACCCAGGATAGAAATGCCGGGCAAATTACCCCGGATAGAATACCGGGGTAACTCACCCGGATAGAAATGCCGGAGTAACTTAGCTCCGGGGTAAATTATCTGGTCGTGTACGTCTGTTCGTCGTTTTCACGTGTGAGAAGAAAACAAAATGGCGAAACATCATCCTGATTTGATTATGTGTAGAAAACAGCCTGGAGTTGGTAAGAACTTGGTGAATTTTTAGCTTTGTTGTTTGAAGATTAAAGTTTGATGTTTCTATTTCGTTTTTTATAGCAATCGGACGACTCTGTGAAAAATGTAAGTATAAATTGTACAAATTGTGTTTTGTATTTTTAAATATAGAGACTGCTACCTACACTGGAGTGCTAGACCACCACGTTTGAGATATCTTTCTCAGGTAGTTCAGACGCAAACCATGACAGCTTATTGTAGAATACTACCTACACTGGACCTTCACGTTTGAGATATCTTTTTCAGGTAGTTCAGACACAAACCACGGCAGCTTATTGTAGAATACTACCTACACTGGACCTCCACGTTTGAGATATCTTTTCCAGGTAGTTCAGACACAAACCATGACAGCTTATTGTAGAATACACCTACACTGGACCACCACGTTTGAGATATCTTTCTCAGGTAGTTAGACACAAACCACGGCAGCTTATTGTAGAATACTACCTACACTGGACCACCATGTTTGAGACATCTTTCTCAGGTAGTTCAGACACAAACCATGACAGCTTATTGTAGAATACTACCTACACTGGACCACCACGTTTGAGATATCTTTTTCAGGTAGTTCAGAAACAAACCACGACAGCTTATTGTAGAATACTACCTACACTGGACCACCATGTTTGAGATATATTTTCCAGGTAGTTCAGACACAAACCATGGCAGCTTATTGTAGAATACTACCTACACTGGACGACCACGTTTGAGATCTCGCTTTTCAGGTAGTTTAGAGAAACCACGGCAGTCGGCAACCTATTGTACAATAAAAACACTGTTTTTTATATGTCTAGGTGATGGTAAATGTGTAATATGTGATTCATATGTACGACCATGTACCCTAGTTCGAATCTGTGATGAGTGTAACTACGGGTCATATCAGGGAAGATGTGTAACCTGTGGTGGCCCTGGTGTCTCTGATGCATATTATTGCAAGGAATGCACTGTACAAGAAAAAGATGTAAGGCTCTTGTGTATTTTATGCCTCAACTAACTTTATCTATACTCGATAGCTTGCAGATCACTTGCAGATTGCTTGCTGTTTGCTTGGTTTGATTTATACGATTATAGCTCTTTCAGTTTTAATCTGTTCTCAGTTTTAAGATGTCCAGTAAAGGTACGTTTACACGCTGCGATTTCTCGGGCCGATTTTAGATGTGTGTTAATGATGTTTGAAAAATACGTAGTAAACGTCAGCATGACGACATTATCAACTCAAAATGTTCGTCATTAACATTCAGCAAAACCTAAAATCGGCCCGACAAATCGCAGCGTGTAAACGTACCTTAAAGGTCATCCATTTTTGATCCAGTGTTACTTCAGAAGGAAACCTAAACTAAACTGACTTTATTTATACTGGATAGCTCTATCAGCTAGTTCTTAACTGTCCTATTATTGTTTTTCCAGAGAGATGGCTGTCCGAAAATTGTGAATCTTGGAAGCTCCAAGACAGATTTATTCTATGAACGAAAGAAATATGGTTTTAAAAAGAGATAATGCATACATAATAAAATACATAATAATACCTATGATGTTCATTCGTACAATTGTGTTTTTGTAACTAGTGACAATATTTTTCCAAAGCTGTACCTTGGCTCTATAAAGCTGTAACTAACTTAACCGACCATATACATGTGCAACTGTAAATTAAACAACATTTTACTTTCATTTCATGCGCTTACATATGTATTTGAATTTGTGTAGTTTTACTATACGTTTTTGCTTTGAATATGTGGAATTCTGCTTTTAAACCCATATTTATAATAATCCTAACCTTAAAGTGCATATGTCACAATTACCATTTTTTTCTCAAAAATCGGCCGTGACGAGACAATTCGAATGATATACATCATTCTTTAAACGGATAAATACTTCCAGAGATATTTTGGCTCAAACATGCCAAAAAATGGGTTTTTCAAAACTTGGCCGGGAGAAAAGAGGCTGAGTACGAATAGCCGCGATGACGTCAAATCGGGAAGTCATGTTTTGTTTACATTATAAAACAATATAAAATATAGTCATGTTGGAAGCGAAAAACTGCCGAAATATTCAATTTTCTGGCATATATGTTTGGAATTCGACTTCAGGATTTTACGCAATAGAAAGGTGAACATTGCCGTTCCCAGAATTTGGTAAAATATTTTCTATAATGACGAGAACTCAAACGGTGAGTCTAAAATGTCGGCTGCAAGCCTGCAAATGAAGTCATGGACCCGTGCTGGACTTCGGCAAATTTACTCAAGTAATTTACATGAAGAAAATTAAAAGGTAAAGGGATATGCGCTTGGATGCCTTGTGAGAACGTAGTAATAGACGAAAAGTCTGGAATGTAGAAACAAGTTAGTAAATTGAAATTTGCAATTTTGTATTAAATTGTGCTACCTTGAATATATTTTGTGCAGGATGTGCCACAATTGCCCTGTATAAAAGGAATATATAGCATAAAATAAAAAACAGTCATGGGAGATGATGTATGACTTCAGATTGACCACATGTCTTAACATGTTTATAAACAAACCTCTTGTGCTTGCATTATCAGTGTCTATAAAGTATAGTAAATTATCAAACAATTTTTACATATTGTTCAATATATTGCTTATAAATGGTATTTATAATAATAGTGACATCATTTATATGCTTATGTAGGAAACACAAAGATGAACAGAGAAATGAGGCTCCAATGAAGATAATTCAGACTCATAAGACATCACATAACTTGTTAATTTACTTGTCTAATAATTACCTGTATCTCTGTTATTTGTATCACTGTTTAGTGAAGGCATATTAGTGATATAATAGGGTCCTGAAGGAGGTTGGGGGGGGGGTACTAATCCCAGTTTCTGGCCCAAATTTTGACCAAAATCCATAGTCCCATCCTATGTTTTGCTCAAATCCCAATCCCATTTTCTATTGTTTTTTTTGTTGTTGGTGAATCCCAGTCCCAGTGCATAAAATGGTTTCCCAGCCCAAAAGCATGCAAATCCCAGCTCCCATTTTACCCCTTCAGGACCCTCATATAAGGATAATCAGTAATCTGCCCTAATGCTCCCTATACTCGTTATATTGTTATGTTATGCGCCCAAATATATTTCTTTTTGACCCCAATCACAACCCCTATTCCTACCCTCTTGTGACTGTAACATAATGATATCAACCAATTTCCTTATTACTGATCAAGGGAACCCATTAATGGTTCAACAGATTTTCATAATTCAGTTGTAAGAGTATGGCAAACATATTAATAAAAAATTAATCACAAAAACAAATAAATATGTTTATGACCATCCATTCTATGTTTTTCATTTGACTAGTTGTATTTAGCATTTTAGAATACATTAGATTTTTCCTTAATCTCAAGGCAAATGCCCATCTAAACAATACAATTAGTCATACTTGATTTTTATCCAGGTATATGTAGTTGATAAACATGACTAAAGAAGCCACATTTCAACCTACCACTGACGAGTAAAATTGTCTGGTGTTAGATAGAATAAGTAAAATACTAAGGTAGGGCACATCTGACCTGAATAGGAACTCTGGTGGTGTTAGTCATTTTCATACACAGGCGGATTTTCTGTGCACCCCCAAAAATATTTTGCACCCCCCCAAAAAGTTTTCCCACCCCACCTCAGGCCTGGCCGTAAGTATTTGGGCAGGCGCGCGGCATATCGCGCGCCATATTAATGTCAGGCGCGCGATTAAAAAAACGGTAAAAATTACGCTTATTGGCTATACAGACTAGAATAACATTCACAAAACTGAGTAAAAATGTATGTAGAACAAAACAATTTTAACATTGGAGTTTAGATGAAATTAGTATAGGTACTAAATAAAATGTTTGTACCAGTGAGTACGTGTATTTACGATATTTACAAAGTCATTGTACTTTAAACGTCAATGAAAATGTCAACATCGCTGTCCTCTGACTCGCTTTCCGACGAGCTTGACGAATCATCGTTATCGTCAATGGTTTGGCGTCTTTCTCAATTCTACGCTTTTTTAACGGAGTTTCTTCATCCACGGTTTGTTCTGGCAAAATTCATTTAGAATAAAAAAACCAGACGCGCGATTTCATACTCTTAAAACAAACGAGGCGTTAAAAGGCGCGTCTCGAGGAGTCAAGGCGCGTGCGGAGGCGCGCGCGCGCGATCGCGCGCCTCAAACGGCCAGGCCTGCCACCTAGAGAAATTTGCACCCCCCAAAAAAATTTAAATGCTCATTGGGATAAATGGCAGTAGTGTGATTGAAATAAAGAGTTTGAACTAAGCAAGACTAAAAACAAGGATTTTGAACTAAATAAGACCAAAAATCTCAAAATTTTCTGGGGGCTTCGCCCCCTTACCCCCATTGGCAACTGTGGCCCCAGACCCCTGCTGCAGCTGGCTCGGCGGCGCTACGCACCCTGTCGCTCACCTCCCCCCCTAAATTTTTGGCAAAATCTGAAAATCCGCCTATGTTTTCATATGTCAGAATGAGCCATAAGTACATCCCCTGGCTCAACAAAGCTGTCACTAGTGTTGCACTACAAGCCGAGGCCTAGACTTGGTCAGTTTATTGCTTCACCAATTTTCTGAGTAGTTTAATCAGCCATTCCATAAACCAAACTGGGCCACAGTGAGGCTTAGGTATGCATGCAGTGTATATTCATAAGATATACATTAGGCTGTATAAAAGGAAGGTGGCTCTGTGGAAAGTTACATGGAATTATAACTTCATTTATTAAAGAGTTGACCATGGGTGGCACTTTTCCATGGGTGGCACGGTTTCATTGCACTTTACATGATACTGAATAGTGGCAAGAGATCTGCCCATAGAAATAACAGATATCTACTATTTTGTCTATTTCTATGGACCTGCTACATTGCACTACACAGAAACCAAATAAATATATATTAAATGTCTTGCCCCATAACACTCCTCATACTAGGATGTTCATCTGGTGGATATAGAAAAATATATAGTAACAATTAAATGTATAGAAATGAAATGTTGTCTCTGCCATCTGTGACATTCCTTGGGCTATCCATCACATTGTGGCCTCTCATCAGCTGATGATCCCATACATTGTAAATGTAATATTGCTCTGTGACCTTGTGTCTGTCCTTGTGTTCTGACTTGCTTAGCATTAGGGGCGGACCATTAGAAAAGTGATGGGGGGGGTGGGACTTTTTTAACTTGTACGAATATTTTTTTTTAATTTTTTGCTTGTGTCGATAATTTTTTTTTAATATGATCGCTTGCACGAATTTTTTTTTTATTTCAAAGCAAATTCCACCTTATAGCTTTCCCTTTTGTAAAGTCTGCACGAATTTTTTTTTTCAAACTTTCTATTTGGAATAAATTTTTTTCTTTCTGTTTCCCCTGCGCGATTTTTTTTTTTGCTTTTTCCCACCCCCCCCAATCACTTTTCTAATGGTCCGCCCCTTAGATACTATAAAATACAAGATGAAAAAAATATGTTTAATATATATCATTCTACCAAGTATATCTATGCTTAGTAGATTTTTGTAGACGATGGTGGTATGTAGTTCATCTATTTTTTGTTACAATACAATTAAACTTACCAGTTCCATAAATACTTCATTTTGTATGGCTTCCTCGACGGCTTCAAAGCGGAGTATACGCTTCCTATACTCATCTCTGTTCCTTCGACTCCGATCTCAAAATTGACAAAATATGAGAGATTTCGCCCACATTCTGGGAACGGCAATGTTCACCTTTCTTTTGCGTAAAATCCTGAAGGCGAATTCCAAACGTATATGCCAGAAAATTGATTATTTCTGCAGTTTTTCGCTTCCAACATGACTATATTTTATATTGTTTTATAATATAAACAAAACATGACTTCCCGATTTGACGTCATCGCGGCTACTCGTACTCAGCCTCTTTTCTCCCGGCCATGTTTTGAAAAACCTATGTTTGAGCCAAAATATCTCTGGAAGTATTTATCCGATTAAGGAATGATGTATATCATTCGAATTGTCTCGTCACGGCCGATTTTTGAGAAAAAAATGGTAATTGTGACATATGCACTTTAACCACAGTATAGGTATTGAGCAGTAACCTCACTCGGGGTTCAAAGTGTCCAACGAAGTCATCCGACTTCCGGTTTGGCCGCCATGTTGGCAGTAAGGAAAGAGGAGTGAAGATTGTTTAGAATTGTACTACAGAAACATGGTTTTTGCACTTAAATGGCAATAATTTTCCGTTTTCTTGCGCCGATCGGCTTCAGATGGATAAGATAACAAATAGAGGAGAATACTGCTTAGTTTTAGACGCGTTTGGAGTAAAATAAACAAGCAAAAAGGCAGAAAATCGCGACGAATGTCAGCTGTTAGGAGTGGGCTGAATGTTTACTTTCATGATTGAAACTTAAATTGGCGCTATTTCAAGGTTTTGTGGACGAATTTTTCTTTCTATGCCTAGTACTTGTAAAAGACTATTTCAATGACAAATTGTGCTCTAACTTGTTATAACTATAAGGCTGCTAGACTCTACTAAATAGCAGCCGTGGCAGTATGCTATATATTTTGGTCTATAGCTTGTTTTTCTGTGTTTATTTTTATAATATTTTCAGTATGATTAACTATGGTCCTCTCAGCTCTGTGCCAAACAAAGTTGATCGGTTTTTGTTCTCTCTTCTAAGAGGCTCCCTGAACAAATTATGGCAGTAGCTAGACCACTGTATAGGCACTTCTAAAGTTCTAAATTGTCAATATAAATGTCAAACGTTAATAAAAATATGAACGATTATAATGACTGAGGTCATGTCGGTTAAAGATGTGACACCTTCAAATATTTGCTGTCCTTTTTGTTCTTAGTTGTCCGAAAATCACGGTTGGCCAATTTCAACGAGTAATATAATCTCATTCTCAAGAACAGCTTCTGCAGATATTCCAGCAGGAATTCTTCACAGTACTGGAACGGCACAGGTTCTTTCTTGAGTAACTTGAGGATATCACCTCCAACAGAAGAACTCTTTGTATAAATGAAGAAGTTTTTGAAAAAGATTGCTTCAAGTTGAACGACATACTCCAGGAATCTAGCTGAAGGCGCATGCAGACCTCCAAATTGTGATTTGACTTGCTCATATGCCTTGAAGTAACAATTGAAAGTAATTTCCTATTGTCATCCAGATCATTGGACTCTTGGGCTTCTTTGCAGGTTGAGCAGCTGTGTTTTTGTGAACACTTATGGAGCAGATAGCCAGCAACATATGTAATAGCCAGCTACAATTTGGATCTTTGTAGTTGGTGGGTCCAATCGCCAAGGTTTGAGGTTGAGGTATTGTAGCCAGCACTGATGTTGACTTCTTGGTAGTTTCTGTACACTGAGCGATGAGGTCATCAAAATCTGCAGCACAATTTCCAGCTGAGGAGGCTGAGGAATAGTTTTAGAATAATTACAAATATGACGAAGTAAAATGTACTTTTCTGGCTCAGATGGAAATGGAAAGAAGCTGATTTCTGAACTTGAACTATCACTCTTCTAACAGTTAACTGCTGAACACCAAGCGTTTTCTTTTAGTGTTAGATTTCTTTTCGGTTTGAAACTAAGTCCTCTACATGACTACATCTGCCATTATCGGGCAGAATAAAAAAAGCACTTGCCAAACTAAGTTACAATTTAAACCAAAGGCTACAGACAAATGCATTGCTTGATTGTTGATTTAGAGAAATCCACATGGAGGCAAAAGAAAAGGGTGTTGACCACTTGCAGGTTTTTTGGTGGGAGTGTACTACTCCGACAGTACTACATGTGTTGTGTTCACAATGAAATATGGTAAACATTGTAATCTAGCCAAAGATACCCTAATGTTAAATTATGCAAAAGAAACAAATAATGAAATGAATTTTATATAATAAAGCAATAAAGAAATATATTTCAATTGATATTGTATGTAGCAGACTAGCAGTCAATGTGACATTTGCCAAATTTGAGAAGAGCACATTTGTGTAAGTTTTGTCAGAAATGTAACAAAGTTAAGCAATAAAGTAAACTAGTCAAGGGAAACTCTTGCACTTGCACAATACACCATGCCAAGTCTCTTGTTAACCACTAGGTTGAAATACACCCTGATTGATGCAACCTATTTTGTTATTTTACTGTAATGTGGTGTATGTTGACAAGTTAATCCTAAATGTCATTAAGTTAAATGATCAAACAATTTCAAGAGATTGAATAATTGAGCATTAAATATAACAAGAACAGAACACAACACAACACAACAAACATCAAGTTGATAATTTATTCAATATGCCACTGGCATTAATAAAACCAGGGTGCTGAACCACTAGCTACTGACCTTTGGCCATACAAATCTGCAAGGGTGATGGAACACATAATTATCACCTGCTAATATCAACACATAAGTGGCAAGCATCTAGGTGCATTCTGTGTGAAGTTAACGCAGAAGATCAGCAGTTTTACCTTGACTTTTATTATAAGTTGTGTTGTGAATTTTGAAAATCCATGCTGGAGATCTTCGCACTTTTGTACACAGAATGCACCGTGGGTGGCAAATACTCTCCCCTTAAAGAGTAAAATTGTCTGACATTTGGGGGCATTGCCAGTCAATGGGTTAACACTGAGAGCAAGGATTTATAAACCTCTCCCTAGATGTGTACACAGTAGCTTCATGCTAGTTTTAATATTTTGCAATACAAATGTATCTTGAATATCATTACTTCCAAACAATAGTTACAGTTGTCTCTCTCAGGGGCAGTTTATACGATCCCGCTTACCCGAGATTAAACAAAGCGTACTTTGAGGTATTGAAATAAGTCCTTATGAAACCAGACAAGCACATGCTAACAAGAATTTAAATATAGATCAATGCAAAAATATATATTCGCAATAATTAATGCTCAACAACATTTTGCCATTTGATTTTTCCACAGAACAAAATCCAAAGCCATCAGGATCATGTTATTTTTCCGAATCATTAACAAATGACTTATTTCAATACCTCAAAGTCATTGCATGCTTCGTTTAATCTCGGGTAAGAGGGATCATATAAACTGCCCCTCAGTAAAGTTGTACATGTTCCATCAGTGTATTCTCTAGACAGCAATAAGAACGATCTGTTCCTGCAGGAATACTTCAAATGTTTGTGACAACAACTTCGACTTTCTTCTTATACACGTTTTCAACATGATTGAAACCTTTGTCTCACATGTTAAGACCAATGGTAATAATAAATGAGCTTTGCCCAATATCCCACACGTACTCCTAACAGCTGACATATTTCGTCGCGATTTCCTGCCTTTTTGCTTGTTTATTTTACTCCAAACGCGTCTAAAACTAAGCAGTATCGTCCTCTATTTGTTATTTTATCCATCTGAAGCCGATCGGCGAAAGAAAACGGAAAAATATTGCCATTTAAGTGTAAAAACCATGTTTCTGTAGTACAATTCTAAACATCTTCACTCCTCTTTCCTTACTGCCAACATGGCGGCCAAACATGCGCGGCATGACATGCGCAAGGACAAAAACTTCAAAGGTTCCGACCCGAGTGAGCTTACTGCTCAATACCTATACTGTGCCTTAACTCCAATCCTAACCTTAATCCTAACTCAATCCAACCAAATCCTAACTCTAATCCTAACTAATCCTTGTGACGTCATTTTCCGGATGAAAATACGGAAAAACGAAAAAGGAAAGAAATTGGCGACATATTTTACGGGCGAATCCGGTGGTTTGGAATACTAATCGGTTCAAATCTTACAACTCATGATCAATCTGTGCAAAATGTAGTTTATACTTGTATTTTTTTGTAAAATTTCGCTTCTCAATGAATGTGTTCTGCAAAGGACAAACTTTGCAAGCCTTTCTACCGTGTTATAGTTCAGTTTCTGATGAAATATCCTAAACTATCGTTTGTTTTAGGTCTATTTAGTTTCGTAGTATTTTCAACATGGCTATTTACAAGGTAATGTATATATTACATTTAATACTTAACATTTATTTCATGCAAATATATTATTGCGATCGTAAATTCTTAGTAAGTATAAGTGTGAATTTTACTATAACTATTGAAGAAATTGTGTACATTTTAAAATTGTTTTATGTGAATATTTTGAAGTTAGACTTGTCTATATGTTACATTTGTGCGTCTGTGATTGGTTAATATAGCACCAAGGTGTCACATTAATAAGGTCCAGTGTTTCTACAGGAGGAAACCTATTAAACTAACTTTTCTTATACCTCGACTTATACTAGATAACTTTGTCAGTTCTTAATTGTTCTCTCTAGAGGTCCAGTAAGGATCATATCTTATTGATCCAGTGCTTGCTACAAAAGAAAACCTTAAATAGATTATCTCTATTTATACTGGATAGCTCCATCAGTTCTAAACTGTTCTCCCTGATTAAGGGCTCTTATTGGTCCAGTGTTACTACAGGATGAAACTGAAATTAAATACCCAGAGAAAACTTGCATTGTTTTTGTTAGAGTCAAACTGCAAGCATTCTTCTCAAATGAGAGGAATTATAGATATTGCATAAATGCAGGAATCAATCCCAGTTCAAAGATGTGAAAGGCACATGCACTAACCACTCTGCCACTAAATCCCTCTCTTAACCCATTAACTGGCAGTACCCTACCACTGACGAGTAAAATCGTCTGGTGTTAGACAGAGTAAAATACTAAAGTAGGGCGCATTGCCAGCTAATGGGTTAACAAGAGACACTGGCAGATAGTTTTGTTAACCCATTAACTGGCAGTACCCTACCACTGGCGAGTAAAATCGTCTGGTGTTAGACAGAGAAAAATACTAAAGTAGGACACATCTGGGCGCATTGCAAGCTAATGGGTTAACTTATTGCGATAAAATTGAGGTTACATCAAGGTGATGCTGACTAATACAGGTTTAACAATTTGATATACTTTTAGAGGTTTGTGTTCTCATCATTCACAAGTAATATATCCACTATTTCACACTGAAAGTCCAGTGAGAGATATCAGTAATGGCTCAGTCAACATACTACATATGTTCTTGCAACAAAGTAGTATCTCGTTTGTCATGTATTATGCACACTGGTGTTCTCAGTCGGCTAAATTGGTCTACGAGTTCCATAGATCATCGAAAATATTTCAAGGACAGGTACTCGTATGCCATTGTTTGCAGGGCAAGAAGATTGCCCCCCATTTAGCATCCCCAGAAAAAGTTACAAAATTGATGGCCTGTCCGTGAGAACTATCCGCCCATGTCATAGGTAAACCATTAACCTACAAAATGTACCTAAAATCACCTTTACTTCTTTACTTTTACTAATGCTCTACCAGGCAATTTATCTCATCAGATCAAAATAAAAAATTAGGCATTACATTAATGGTTAAACCTGTACTTTTATCAAAGTAATTTTTCAATTTCCAACTTTCTGATTTTTAATTCCAGGTTTCCTTCATTGCGATAAACTGCTGGATTGGTTCCTGTCGACAACAAAATTTTCCGAATTCATATCCACAGTTGTACCTTTATCACACTAAATATGAACCTGTACAGTATAAAGGAAGACAAAAATTTGTAGATTTGGTAAGCTTGTAGTTGTAGTTGTTGTTGTTGATGTTGTCTGTTGTTTGTTGTTGATGTTTGTTGTTGATGTTGCTGTTGTTGTTTGTTGTTGTTGTTTGTTGCTGTTAATGATGTTTTTTGTTGTTGATGTTGTTGTTATTAATACGGCGGTTGACTGTCGTGTAAAACTACCTGAAAAATACAATGAGAACTTCGACGTTTCGAGCAAAGGCCCTTCGTCTGGAAGTTAGTAGAATTGGTTGGGGGAAAAACATGTGCTTCGACCCATTCCCATTCTACTAACTTCCAGACAAACAATGCTGTTGTTGTTGTTGTTCCATTTTTTGTTGTTTGACATAAGTGTGTTTGTTGTTTCAGGTATATTTCCTCCAGCAATCAATTAGACCACTCACCTATATCTCCAATCAAATTATTTTAGAAGAATTTTTAGACCAGGGAAAAGTAAGTTTTATTAATAGATAAATTGTAGTCAAGTAACAGTATATTAAAGGACGAAACAGCTATATTTTATATTCCAATTTTCCTCCCTCACCAAAAACTAACCCTTCCACCTTGGCTGCGCTCTGTGATCAGACAAGAGTCATATGCCAAGCCAGAGCTGCCTTAAGGTACGTTCACACACAGCGATTTGTCGGGCCGATGTCAGATGCATGTTAATGATATTTGAAAAATATGTGGCAAACGTCATCTGGTGACATCATCAACTGAAAATATTCGTCATTAATTTTAACATTCAGCAAAACCTAAAATCGGCATGACAAATCGCTGTGTGTGAACGTACCTTTAGTGATCTAATTGACTCAGTCACATTTGAACTGCATCCTTTGCAATTCAACTGCAATCCCGTAACCGTTTGCCTTTAAAATAAACTGTTATTTGACACAGTAAACGAGACTTTGATATTGTCAACCATTTTGTGAGTATGAACATTCCACAAAGTTCCATCTCCTTTATTGCAGCCTTCTTTGCTGGCTTTCTTTAATGGCACAAATTACAAAGATGGAAATTACAATGAATTTTTTGGAGCTGCGCTTCACACAATTAACACAGGTTTTTATCGTTATTCGTGTTTTTTACTATCATTAATTTTAAAGACCATGTAAAGTCCATTCTGCGCAAGTTCTATGGGGGTCCCGCTGGTTTGTGTACATCATGACTTTACATCACCTTTAAGGGTTTTTCCTTTGTGGATCTTCATATTTAATTTATCCCGATTCAATCGACCACTAAATCCTTGATATGATAATTTGTGTTTTTAGTTTCCAGTCTTCAGTTTGGTGTGATTACTTCGCGTTCTGTTGCTGTCTTGCATGGCTTGAACAAATTTGGACAAATTGTTTTAATAAATTCTTTGAAATCACACAAAGTAAGCCATTTATGACTCTGTAAATGTTGCTTAGTATTTGTTTAAAATATGAAGTTTTACAGTAACAATATATAACTTTTAGATTTATCCACAAAAATTGAAGTATAATTCGAGTTCTCTTATACATTGGGCTGAACAAAGGAAAATTGAGGTATGTACAGCAGTTAAGGTTAGTTTAGGTTTCTTCCTGTAGTAACACTGGATCAACAAGAGATGGCTCTTACTGGACCTCTAGCGAGAACAGTTTAGAACTGATAGAGCTATCCAGTATAAATAAAGTCAGCTTAGTTTAGATTTCCTCCTGTAGTAACACTGGATCAATAAGGGATGACTCTTACTGGACCTCTAGGAAGAACAGTTTAGAACTGATAGAGCTATCCAGTATAAATAAAGTCAGCTTAGTTTAGGTTTCCTCCTGTAGTAACATTGGATCAATAAGAGATGACCCTTACTGGATCTCTAGAGAGAACAGTTTAGAACTGATAGAGCTATCCAGTATAAATAAAGTTAGTTTAGGTTTCTTCCTGTAGTAACACTGGTGCAATAAGGGATGACCTTTACTGGAGTTAGTGAGTTATTGTTGTATTAATATTTATTTTCAGTATGTTAAAGAGTTAGATCCAGACATCATGGAATCAAGGACATTTGGCGCGATGATAAAGAATCAACCATCACTCATTTTCTTTCTTCCAATGAACGCAAAGGACACAAATAAGGAAGTTTTGTACATGGTATGTAATATGATTAGACAAATGATTTGTTTCCAGAACCATTGCCAGTATAGATCACGATATTCTAGTTAGTTCGTCTGAATAGTTCGTCTTGTTTTTAACCCTAAGATGAAGGATCCATCAGAGATGATCTGTCCCTAGTATAAGGGCCCTGTTCATATGATCCCGCTTACCGAGACGACTCGCCTACCTATGAACACATTCGTCCGGCTAGGCGAGACGTCTCAGCAAGCGGAATCATATGAACAGCTCTAAGTAAGGCTAATATATTTTCTATATATAGTACCATCAAGTTGCTATGAGTTATCACAATTGCTCTTGTTCGGGTCCCGAACCTACTCCGAATATTTCCGAAGATTATTCCGACGAGTCCCCGACTTCACCACTCGGTGACTGCCATGCGAACGCTCACGTCACGTCGTGTCAGTCACTTCCGGTCAGCCATATACGCGGGATGCAAAACAGTTGCGACGTTTGTCGTGAGTGTTACGAAACGTGTTCGTGCGCTGGGAACTCGTTTCCGTTACGAACGTTTTCCGTGTTGCGAGCTTTCGCGTTGCCGCGGAACAGTTGCCGGAGTTTGCGTAAAAATTCATACCAGGAAAAGAACGCTTTGAGTGTTTGTTGTTTTGACAACAAAACGCCAAGACTGCATGGCTTGCTGAACTTTGGAAAAACCTCAGGTGAATTTGTTGATCTGTTTATACTTTGCTGGGAAAAACGATTTAGGGACCAAGAAAAGTAATTGTGTTTATACTGAATAGCTCTATCAGTTCTAAACTGTTCTCCCTAGAGGTCCAGTTAAGTGTCATCACTTATTGATCCAGAGTTATTACAGGAGGAAACCGGAGCACCTGGAGAAAACCTGCGGTGTTTGGTAGAGTCAAACTGGAAGCACTCTTCTCACATGTGACTGAGGTGAAATTATAATCAGACAACTGCATATTGCAGGAATGGAACCTCTGTCACAGAGATGAAAGACACATGCACTCATCATTGTGCCATGGTAATCATATTTTTCTTAAGTACTCATCTAAATTTATCACAATTCCGTAGGTGTAATCATCGATCCTGTCGAAACTGGCTTAAGCAGAGAAGAACATTTAAAAATACTCTCAGGAAAATTTGAAAAGTTAAACAAGGATATTAAATCTAATCCTACTGAGAATAGCCTTGGAGTATTCAACAATCTTCTTGGAAAGTTATTGAAAATATTTAATTCTCCTGTTGATGAAAATATGCCAAAACTCGATAACAGTTCTACTAAAGGTTTGGGGCGTGAGTTACCCCTTGATTTCGAGAGTGATCTTTACCCCCCTGAATTTGGCACGTGTGACCATCCTGGCAAGGTCAATGTATTCGCTGGTGCGAGTTGCTATAGCAACATAACGGTGAAGTTCTATTACATGGATTCTCGGAAGTATTGGAATTATGCTCAAGCATTCGGAGTACGACGCGATACCCTACCCCGAGTGGCCTTGGTTCTCGTTGATAGTCCGGTAAGAGCTGGCTCCTTCCGTTCTTTCCATATTTCGTATTTCATTCGACAGCCTAATTCCGTGGTTTTGTCTCGCTAACCTCTCGAGTGCTTCTGTTCGAAACGTTGAAGTGTTTTCGTAGTTCAGGCATAAACCACGGCAGCTTATTGTAGAATACTACCTACACTGGACCACCACGTTTGAGATATCTTTTCAGGTAGTTCAGGCATAAACCACGACAGCTTATTGTAGAATACTACCTACACTGGACCCCCACATTTGAGATATCTTTTCAGGTAGTTCAGACACAAACCACGGCAGCTTATTGTAGAATACTACCTACACTGGACCACCACGTTTGAGATATCTTCAGTTTCAGGTAGTTCAGGCATAAACCACGGCAGCTTATTGTAGAATACTACCTACACTTGATCACACGTTTGAGATATCTTTTTCAGGTAGTTCAGACACAAACCACGGCAGCTTATTGTAGAATACTACCTGCACTGAACCACCACGTTTGAGATATCTTTTTCAGGTAGTTCAGACACAAACCACGGCAGCTTATTGTAGAATACTACCTACACTGGACCGCACGTTTGAGATATCTTTTTCAGGTAGTTCAGACACAAACCACGGCAGCTTATTATAGAATACTACCTACACTGGACCACCACGTTTGAGATCTCTTTTTCAGGTAATTCAGACACAAACCACGGCAGCTTATTGTAGAATACTACCTACACTGGACCACCACGTTTGAGATCTCTTTTTCAGGTAATTCAGACACAAACCACGGCAGCTTATTATAGAATACTACCTACACTGGACCACCACGTTTGAGATCTCTTTTTCAGGTAGTTCAGACACAAACCACGGCAGCTTATTATAGAATACTACGTACACTGGACCACCACGTTTGAGATATCTTTTTCAGGTAGTTCAGACACAAACCACGGCAGCTTATTGTAGAATACTACCTACACTGGACCACCACGTTTGAGAGATCTTTTTCAGGTAGTTCAGACACAAACCACGGCAGCTTATTGAAGAGTACTGCAGTACCTACAGTGGACCACCACTTTGAAGTGTTCATTTTATTAGTTAATTATACAATATTTTTAGAATGAAGCACAGTATGTTCTTTCAGAAGAAACACAGTTGAATAATGCCACTATAGGTAAGTTTACAGAAGTCTAAACTAAGCTAACTCTATTTATACTGCAGGATAGCTCTATCAGTTCTAAACTGTTCTTCCTAGAGGTCCAGTAAGAAGCATCTCTTACTGATCCAGTGTTACTACAGGAGGAAATCTAAACTAAACTAACTTTATTTATACTGGATAGCTCTATCAGTTCTAAACTGTTCTTCCTAGAGGTCCAGTAAGAGGCATCTCTTACTGATCCAGTGTTACTACAGGAGGAAACCTAAACTAAACTAACTTTATTTATACTGGATAGCTCTATCAGTTCTAAACTGTTCTCCCTAGAGGTCCAGTAAGGGTCATCTCTTATTGATCCAGTGTTACTACAGAAGGAAACCTAAACTAAACTAACTTTATTTATACTGGATAGCTCTATCAGTTCTAAACTGCTCTCCCTAGAGGTCCAGTAAGAGTCATCTCTTATTGATCCAGTGTTACTACAGAAGGAAACCTAAACTAAACTAACTTTATTTATACTGGATAGCTCTATCAGTTCTAAACTGTTCTCCCTAGAGGTCCAGTAAGAGTCATCTCTTATTGATCCAGTGTTACTACAGAAGGAAACCTAAACTAAACTAACTTTATTTATACTGGATAGCTCTATCAGTTCTAGTAAGGGACATCTCTTATTACAGTCTCGACTGTTACCACAGAAACTTAACTTACTCTGTTTATCTCAGTGAATTTATATTGTGAATGATAATTTTGTAGTTGATTTTGTAATGAATTTTACACATGGTCACCTGACAAGGCGGCTACGGTCTGCCCCAGTTCCCAACCAGTCCTGTTCCGTGGCCAGTGGTTGCTTGTATGAAGTCGTATCAGAGACCTTTACTGAGTTAGTCCTGGATAATGACAAGGTACGAAGTAATTGGTGGGTTTCAGGAAGCATTTCGAGGCAGCAGATGGTGATCAACTTGTGAAATGTTAACACTTATAGGAGCAAGAAACGTAAACTACATCTCTCAATTCTATGTATTTGCCACCAAATACAAGACTACTACATATAATGAAAAGAATTAACATTATTTTTTTCCCACTCTGATAACTGCAGGTTGACCACCATCTGCTGCACGATAGTGCATTAAGTCTTTAACAATACCTGAATTTCGCAGCTCGTTATCTGCTTTAGGATGTGTTTTTAATGTACTATACTCCTTGGTGTGGTTTTTGTAAGTCAGTGAAACATGTCATTATCTCGCTGGTTGATCATTATAAACATTCTGAACATATCAGAATTGCAAGGTTAGTTAATGCTTTATCACTGCAATTGAGCTGCCGTGCTTTGTGCCTGAACTACCTGAAAAAGAATTAAAAAAATATTTAGACATTTTGAGCAAGGACCTCGCCTCTTGAAGAATGACCTTCGCACGAAACGCCGAAATGTTTTTAATATTTTTCAGGTAGTTCATACACAAACCACAACAGCTCAGTGTAGAACACTACGTTTTCTAATCTTTTCCTTTACTAGACTGAATGCTGATTTGAACGATCTCCCCTGGGAATACACAGTGGATTCCTATCCTAATTTTATTTTCTTTCCAGCAAGAAGGTATGTTACATTCATAAAGTAGCTCCATCAGTTCTAAACTGTCCTCCCTAGAGGTCCAGTAAGAGCCATCGCTTATTGGTCCAGTGTTACTACAGGAGGAAACCTAAACTAAACTAACTTTATTTATACTGGATAGCTCTATCAGTTCTAAACTGTTCTCCCTAGAGGTCCAGAAAGAGCGATCGCTTATTGGTCCAGTGTTAGGACAGGAGGAAACCTAAACTAAACTAGCTCTATCAGTTCTAAAGTAGTCTACCTAGAGGCCCAGGGTCCCCTAAAGTACATTACTGCGTCATTATTTGTCTAGTGTTACTACAGAAGGTAACCAGAGAAAACCTGCGATGTTTGGTAGAGTCAAACTGGAAGCACTCTTCTCACATACGACTGAGGTGAAATTATAATCAGACAACTGTATATTGCAGGGGCCGGTTGTTCAAAAGCCGGTTAGCCTAAACCTAGGTTAACGAAAATCTTCAAATCAAACTTTCCAACAGCTTGTTTATAAAGTTGAATATGTTTTTCCAGAAATCTTTTCTGGATCATCATCAATAGAAGTTTTATTTTCTAAAGTTTTGAAACGAACGGCCATGCAGAAATACATAACCCAAAACAGCGGGTTAAAATTTAACCCAGGGTTAGCGCTAATCGAACTTTGAACAACCGGCCGCAGGAATCAAACATCTATCACAGAGGTGGAAGGTACATGAACTAACCACGTGTCACAATAACCCCCAGCAACAATTTATGTGCATTGAATTACATTTAAAGTTTTTGACCAACATAAATATTTCTTCATATTTAGGAAAGATCTTTCGGTGAAATTTCCTGAAAATGAAGAACGCACTTTGGAAAGTTTCATCAAATTTGTGGAAACACACAAGACTGGTCACGTGAAAGCACACCGGAAATACGTCACTGGTCCTGGTCACGTGAGAGTACATAGCTTACAAAGAAATCTTGATTATTTAAAAAGACAAAATATTGATTTAAGACGTCGTTTAAATCGCGAAATAGTCGCGAAAGAAAACGCGGAAAAAAGACGGTTAACCGCCGAGCGACAAGTAAGCGCACTTTTAGACGAAAGGACGGAGGCTAGGTTTGATTATAAAACCGAACTAAGAAAATTATCCGCACAAAATGCGAAACTTTTGCGCGAAATTTTAAACGCGAAAAACCAGCTTAGTAAATATCGTAGCATTGCCCAGAGGACTGTCGAGGAGTTAAGGAAAAGGAACTGGGAACTACACTCAACTATAGTTAGTCTAGAGAGAGAGAATTTACTACTTTCAAAAGAGCCCAGTGATAGCTCGAAAATTAAAACGTGAAATTTAGTTTATACCGCTTTTTAGCTTTGTGTTTCATGCTGGTTAGGCGGTTATTAAGACAGTTACCGTAAACCTAAACTCAACTAACTTTACTCATACTGGTTAGCTTTATCAGTTCTAAATATTTCTCCCTAGAGGTCCATTGCTAGCAATCCTTTGTTTGTCCAGTGTTACTACGGGAGGTAACCAGAGTACCCAGTAGAGTCAAACTGGAAGCATTCTTCTCACATGCGACTGAGGTGAAATTGTAATCAGACAAATGCATATTGTACAAAACTTTTAAACTATAATAACTATAATATTTATAAGAAAATTGGAACCCCATATGAAATTATAATCTTGATGAAAATAAATTTTTGATACTTTCAATTTGCTAACAAGTAAATATTGTATAGATTTTAATTTAGATTATAGAAACAAGAAAGGGGCTCCGTAACTGAAGCATAATTGAATTAATTTTATTCCCAGTTGGATATGAAGGCAAGTTATGTATTATTTACTTCTCGGAAATTTTTAAGCGCGTGAAAATTAATGAATCATGAGAAAGACTTGGACGGAAAAGGTTGAATAGACAGTTTAAAAATCTCCCTAGCTTTTTCCTCCAGACGGAAAACAACATTAATACTTAATAGTATTTTATACTCCAGTCTAATGCCGGAAAATTGAACTTGTCTATGGGAAGGTCCTCGGACGGCAAAAAATTAAGTTTCAATAGTCAGAGGTCGAGGCAGGCAATGACTATGAAGGTCTGTTCACACGATTCGCTTTGTCGGAGTTATTGAACGTTATTGCTTCTTGTGCACTCATTTGACAAACAAATTCGTGATATTGGTGGGTTTCAGTAATCGTTACAAGACAGCAGATAGTGATCAACTTCAGAAATGTTGATACTTATAGCCTATAGGAGCAAGAAAATTCATTTTCCTGCAAATATAAGACTGCTGCATATAATTAAAAGAATTAACATTATTTTTTTTACTCAGTTCTTACTGAAACCTGCCAAAAATTTAATATATAATTTAAAAAACGCGGGATGTCGTGTTCAATATTTGCTCACAATATGCAGTCATTAAATTGTTTATGCTCGATTATTACACAGGTGTTTTAAACTGTTGTGTAGCAACATATACTAGCTAGCTATATATACAAACTTGTTAGCAGCTCTGAAACATGGATTACTTTTTAAGACTAATGACCATTATTTGTGTGTTCATTTTCAGCCTGTTTGGACAATGCTATTGTTGCACAACAAATGTCACAAATGCAACTGTCACATTAAATTGTACGAGCGTTGAGTCTACTGTGAAATGCCAGGAAGAAGCCAGCTGTCTTAAAATACATTGGTCCGAAATGGTTCCTTACGCGTATCGCGACGAGGGAGACACTACGCCACATGGAATATTGATAGGTGAGTTTACTATTTCCCTGATTTATACCTCAATTTATACTAGAAATAGATCATCCATCAAAGCGCATCATCCATTGTTGATATATAACTAACTATATTAATATTTATACTGGATAGCTCCATCAGTTCTAAACTGTCCTCCCTAGAGGTCCAGTAAGGGTCATCCCTTATTGCTCCAGTGTTACTACAGGAAGAAACCTAAAGTAAACTAACTTTATTTATACTGGATAGCTCTATCAGTTCTAAACTGTTCTTCCTAGAGGTCCAGTAAGAGCCATCTCGCAAGACGAACTATCCAGAATAGCGGGATCTATACTGGCAATGGTTCTGGGAACAAATGGTGCCTGATATTTTCCTGATAGTTCATCTAACGCCTTTTTTATAAGATAAAATCATCCGTGAAGACAAACTACTCACGCAACTTTGTCTGTGGTGTAGACGAAGTACGCGGAACTAGATAGTTCGATTTGACAGATGATTCGTCTGTTTGCAGCGTTTCTACACAGACGAATGAGCAGACGAGCTATCTTTTCTTTGCCTAAGTTCGTCCATGGAAACGAATCATCCATCTCTATAGTATATTTCGCGCCATTTTTATGTTTTGAACCAAAATTTAAACATATAATTCTGTTTAGGAGTTGCGAAAACGCTGCTTCATCGTTGTTGTGGAACATGTTGGCGTATCCAAGAAACTTCGCCAGTGGACGCTGCGGATTTTCACAAAACAGAACCGGAGGACGCCGGACTATCTCTGCCTTACATGATGAGTGCGGCTGACTATCATTACCTTGCTAACTATGTGCCTGTTATAAAAGATCCGTCGAGCGCGTATGTGAAAAAGAAAGAGGGATGGAAAGTTTTGATGAATAATTTAATGTCAACCATTTGTGATGCGTGGCCTGTCTTGATTACAGCGTTGTTGTTTTCTTGGATATCCGGCATGATTATATGGTTTTTGGTACGTAATATTGAACGTAATCACCTCTTAAATACAATAATAGTATTTTAAGATAAGCTGCCGTGGTTTGTGTCTGAACTACTTGAAAAAGATATCTCCATGTCCATGTGGGTAAAATGTCCATATGCGTAAAATGTCCATATGGGTAAAATGTCCGTATGCAGAGTAAAATGTCCGTATGGACAAAATGTCCATATGGGTAAAATGTCCGTATGGGTAAAATGTCCGTATGGGGAAATAGTATATCAAACATTTCCAAACGTGTGTTACAGGAAATGTGGGTGAATGATAAACAATTCCCAAGGAACTTTCTCAGAGGATCATGGGAAGGATTCTGGTGGGCCTTTGTTTCCATGACAACGGTTGGGTAAGTAAGTAATATGGGTTTCACAGACGTGTTGTAACATTCTGATGTTGACCACCATCTGCTGGCCTGTATAAACGCTAACGGCATGAACACCACTAAATCCACAGTTAATAAATATGATTTCTCTTTCTATATATAGTTATGGTGACCGCGCACCGCGTACATTCCTCGGACGAATATTCGCTATATGTTGGATCATGGTTGGTATCTGTATCTGTTCAATATTCACAGCCACCTTAACATCGGCCTTGACTATGAACGTCTTCGACGGCCAAAAAACCATCACTCGAACGAAGGTACATGAGCCTTTAATAAATATCATAGTGTTCCATGTGCTTCGAGGATTTTTCTCCGGGTACTCCAGTTTTCCTCGCTCGCCAACAAACTAACCCACGTTAGCTGTGCTCTGTGGTCAGACATGCGTCGTATGATGTCAGCCAGAAGTGCCCTAGTAAGCCTTTGACTTGGACACGTTTGAGCTGCGTCCTTTGCAATTTAGCATTCGGCTGCAATGAAAGATGAAGACCAGCCCCAAACTGTAACTTTAACTCCTTCGAAGACTTTGGTCAAAGAGTTGCCCGTACAGACAAGCAAATTTTCCTTCACAAGTTTTCGCTCGCTACATTCACGACCCAACGTTTCGACACTCTGGTCAGTGTCTTCATCAGAGATGATCTAAAGTCGCATCTTAGTCGATCAGCCTTGATGAAGAACTGGAGTGTCGAAACGTTGGGTCGTGAATGCAACTTGACCTGGCTTTGCATTCATTTATTTAAAAACTAGAGTGGCCAAACATGTCTGATATTATACCTGGTTGCATGAAGACACTAGACTGGAGTGTCGAAACGTTGGGTCGTGAATGCAACTTGACCTGGCTTTGCATTCATTCTTTGTTTGTGTCAGGTTGGTGTAAGGAGGAATTCGATGGAAGCCATAACTGCAATTCAAAACCAAGCTGACGTGCTTTGTAAGTTTACCTGTTTTTGTCATTTAATTGAATACATAATATGTGCTTTTAGGTGGTATTGTGTTATTACTAGTAGGTTGTCGTGCTTTGTGTCTGAACTACCAGGGAATTCGAGAATTTCTCTATTTTTTTCAGACTACAATTCATCAGAAGACGTCTGGAATGCTGTACTTAATGACGAAGTTGATGGTATAGCATAATTATGTTAAATCTAAAACATACTTATAATTTCACCTCAGTCACATGTGAGAAGAGTGCTTCCAGTTTGACTCTACCGAACACCACAGGTTTTCCTGTAATAACACTAGACTAATTAAAGATGGTTTTATAAGTGATAGAGCTATCCAGTATAAACACAGTTAGTTTAGTTTAGTTTAGGTTTCCTCCTGTAGTAACACTGGATCTATAAGGGACGACTCTTACTGGACCTCTAGGAAGAACAGTTTAGAACTGATAGAGCTATCCAGTATAAATAAAGTTGGTTTAGTTTAGGTTTCCTCCTGTAATAACACTGCACCAATAATGAAATGTCTTTATTGGACCTCTATAGGGAGAACAGTTCAGAACTGATAGAGCTATCCACGTAGTGTAGATAAGGGAGTGTAAATAGAGCGAGTATAACTAACCTTGCAATTTTATGCACATTAAGGTGTCCTATTTGATTACTACTACGCCTTGGTTAATGAAGACGACTTGACTTCAGATAATCTGATGATTGCGAACGTATTCAAACCCAGGGATTGGTCGCTTGGCATTAACCTGATATCTGCAGAACTTGCAAAATGTATGAGAGGAGAATATTACCATGATTACGCCAAAATACTCTACGATGCGATCGTCAATGAAAGTATCTCAGAACCGGTTAGTTCCTGATTTCCATTTAGCCGCAGCTGTCATGATCAAGTCATGGTCTCTGATGTGAAATAATCTGAATCTATCTTGTGTTTTCTGTGCTGTATGCAAATCAGTCTTTACTGATTACAGAGATATATCGACATTGTATTATATCGGATAATCCTGATCTCCTAAGTTGATTAGACAGAGCGATAGATAAGGTTTAGAGATGTTAGTGATACAGTGGTTTGTGAATGAGCCTTTCACCTCTGTTGCTGGTGTTCCATTCCTCCGATTTCCACCCTTACCGGACCTCTAGAGAGAACAGTTTAGAATTGATAGATCTATCCAGTATAAATAAAGTTACTTTAGTTTAGGTTTCCTCCTGTAGTAACACTGGATCAATAAGAGATGATCCTTACTGGACCTCTAGGGAGAACAGTTTAGAACTGACAGAGCTATATCCAGTACAAATAAAGTTAGTTTAGTTTAGGTTTCCTCCTGTAGTAACACTGGATCAATAAGGGATAACCCTTACTGGATCTCTAAGGAGAACAGTTTAGAACTGATAGATCTATCCAGTATAAATATAGTTAGTTTAGTTTAGGTTTCATCCTGTTGTAACACTGGATCAATACGGGATGACCCTTACTGGAGCTCTAGGGAGGACAGTTTAGAACTGATGGAGCTATCCAGTATAAATATAGTTAGTTTATATATCAACAATTATTCTCTCTTTCTGTTTAGAGTGAAACGGTATCCTCAAGTCAAATATCTGGAATCTTTGACCCGAACGGTGTTTTGTTCATATGGATACTTGCTGCCTGTAGTGCTGGTGCATTTCTTATGTTTATCACAGGGCTGTGTTGGGATTTTCTCTACCGACGAAAGAAGATAGGTAAGATTAATATATTTGTAGATATATTGTATCGATATAATTATCGGTAGTCTTAAGTAACTCACTTTATTAATTTATACTGGATTGCTCTATCAGTTTTAAACTGTTCTTCCTAGAGGTCCAGTAAGAGACATCTCTTATTGGTCCAGTGTTACTACAGGAGGAAACCTAAACTAAACTAACTTTATTTATACTGGATAGCTTTATCAGTTCTAAACTGTTCTACCTAGAGGTCCAGTAAGAGTCATCTCTTATTGGTCCAGTGTTACTACAGGAGGAAACCTACACTAAACTAACTTTATTTATACTGGATAGCTTTATCAGTTCTAAACTGTTCTACCTAGAGGTCCAGTAAGGTTCATCCCTTATTGATCCAGTGTTACTACAGGAGGAAACCTAAACTAAACTAACTTTATTTATACTGGATAGCTCTATCAGTTCTAAACTGTTCTACCTAGAGGTCCAGTAAGAGTCATCTCTTATTGGTCCAGTGTTACTATATACAGGAGGAAACCTGAATACCGGGAGCAAACCTGATGTGTTTGATGGAGTCAATCTCCCTTATACGATTATTCAAGACAATAATCTGTAATTTTTCTCCTGCAGATTGCAAGCCTGAGAAGGTGAAAAGGTTGGATAATATCGAGAAGGAATTAATGTCTGAATTACAAACCGTTTTCATGAGTTGGAAGGAGCAAATGGCGGGTACAAGTCTGGAAAGCAAAGCATGAAGACTTGTCAAGTGTGAACTTCGTAATTTTTGTATTCATATATGTTTAAGATTGACTTTCATTTACTTAGACTCCGTTTAAACGGGACCTGTGAGTTCGCCTTTCGAGGTCACCCAGGATGCATGAAACCGAACGGGTTCGAGCACAACTAACCGTACAAATTCTCGTGTGAATTCACGGAACCTGACGAATTCACGTACGGTTCGGAATCTGTGCGGTCTTGTGGGAACATATAGTCTTATTGTGCATCTCTGTTCGTTTATGTGTGTTTGTTTGTCTGTCAACGGGATAACTTAAAAGTACCGAGCATTTTTTACGGAAATTTGTGGAGCTGATGGCCATAGACCAACGACAAATCAGACAAATTTTGCTTTGCCGGAATGAAAAGAATTGAATTAAAGGATTACTGTATGTATAATACAGCTATAAGGCTAGCTATTTTTTGTATAAACTTTGTTTAAGTCGGCTTTAAGTGGAAAACGTTTAATCATTAATGACTAAATATTTATGAGACTTGTGAAAAGATATCAATTTTACAATTCGACAACTTTTTCAGTACACACAGACAATTCGTTGCCAATTATTTATTCATTTCTTACACGAGTCCTGAATTTACCAGTAAGTTCTCATTAATATTTTTACTTTTGAAAATATTTTTTGATCTCATATGGAGTTTAAACATAACTCATAAGATAATATAAAAATATTTTAGCTACTGTTTCGATACAAAATATATTGTATATGGCAAACGTTTACACCAAATTTAAACAAACCTATTAATAACGACTGTAATATTGCCTATATTTACCCTATTTAGACTTGCTATCTTAATTAACTCGCACATTAATAATTTGTTTTACTATACGACGGTTTTGAATATTTCCTGTCGTTTAAACACACATCAAATTTCCCCTCTAAATACATCGAAAAGTGCGTAGATTTGGTGAAAAAGTAAATTCGTTTTCATTTGATCTTTATTCCTAAATATTTTCGTGTTTTCGTGACAAAAATATAAACATCTGTTTGCAGCGGCACATTGTGTATCAATTATTAAAACTAACACAACAGAGTTGACTTGGCAACTGAAGTCAGGTGGCAAAACATGTAGCTAGGTTTTACTGTATTAGCCTAAACTGCTGTATGCAAATTAGTATATGTGTCGGGGACAGGGTACTTGTATAGTCACAACAGACGGTTGAAACACAAATGTTTTTCAGTTTTCGCTACAGTTTGATCAACACGTCGTGCTGATTGGTCTTAGGGTAACAGGCTCACGTAGCCACAACTGTAAATCGAGAGAATGCATATACGATTTACTCTACTATTTTGCTATGTCCAGTTATTGCATGTTTTTGCCGAGTTTAATGGCATACCCAGTTCTCATCAATGCTCGTCTGGAGTGTCCACGCCGTCAAATTCGTGCACTACTCGTTGGTCAACGTCTCAGAATTGCCCATCGTCTGCCGGATGCCTGAATGTTTTGTGGACGGAGTTCACACCTTATTCATATATGGCATACTCAAACTTTATGGGATTCATTCCAGGTTAGGGATATCATGTTTTTGTTACATGTTAGTTTAGGCTTAATAAAACAATATAATACTCTTGTCTCTAATGAGGTTTAGAATACTTTTTTTGGCATAAGTTATCTTAAAAAAAGAGGCAAAAACTAAGGAGATTTAGGGAGACCCTAGACCTCTAGGAAGAACAGTTTAGAACTGATAGAGCTATCCAGTATAAATAGAGTTAGTTTAGTTTATTTTGAGACGGGAGAAAGTTCAGGGATAATTTTTGCCTTAATTCTTGTTAAACAGGTGTTTAAGGGACAATTGTTAAGCAACACTCAACGCCAACTTTATCCTACAAAACGCTTACTTTTCTTAAATTTTGTTTTTTAGAATAGATAACTCTATCAGTTCTAAACTGTTCTTCCAGTAAGGATCATCCCTTATTGACCAGTGTTACTACAGGAGGAAACCTAAACTAAACTAACTTTATTTATACTGGATAGCTCTATCAGTTCTAAACTGTTCTCCCTAGAGGTCCAGTAAGGATCATCCCTTATTGACCAGTGTTACTACAGGAGGAAACCTAAACTAAACTAACTATATTTATACTGGATAGCTCTATCAGTTCTAAACTGTTCTCCCTAGAGGTCCAGTAATAGTCATCTCTTATTGACCATGTTACTACAGGAGGAAACCTAAACTAAACTAACTTTATTTATACTGGATAGCTCTATCAGTTCTAAACTGTTCTCCCTAGAGGTCCAGTAAGAGTCCTCTCTTATTGACCAGTGTTGCTACAGGAGGAAACCTAAACTAAACTAACTTTATTTATACTGGATAGCTCTATCAGTTCTAAACTGTTCTCCCTAGAGGTCCAGTAAGGGTCATCTCTTATTGACCAGTGTTGCTACAGGAGGAAACCTAAACTAAACTAACTTTATTTATACTGGATAGCTCTATCAGTTCTAAACTGTTCTTCCTAGATGTCCAGTAAGAGTCATCTCTTATTGACCAGTGTTGCTACAGGAGGAAACCTAAACTAAACTAACTATATTTATACTGGATAGCTCTATCAGTTATAAACTGTTCTCCCTATATAGAGGTTCAGTTATAGGACTTTCCTTTATTGATCCAGTGTTACTACAGGAGGAAACCGGAATACCTTGAGAAAACCTGCGGTGTTTGGTTGAGTCAAACTGGAATCACTCCTCTCACATGTGACTGAGGTGAAATTATAATCAGACAACTGTATATCGCAATATACATCAAACCCTGCACTAAGACATAATATCTTTATTTTCAAGGTATATTTTACAAACTCCTCATCCATTGTTGTGATACGTGTTGGAAATTGAACTTAACAGCCAAAGTCCCTCGTCAGTTAGTTGCAGCCGGAACAATCCAACCGTATATCGACATCGTTCTACCGTACCATTCAAATGGGGAGAGTGTGATGGTCCAAGGGATGAATTTTCTAAGACTGGTAGAAAACCCTTCCGTGGTTTACATTACAAAGAAGGAAAGCGCAAGCGTCATCCCAAGAAAGTTGATCGCTGCAGTATGGAACGCTTGGCCTGTATTGATTATAGCCTTGTTGTTGTCGTTGGTCTCTGGTGTGCTGCTTTGGTTTTTGGTAAGTATATCTGTCCATCTATCTATCTATTATTTAAGATATCTATCTGTTATCTAAGATATTTATCTATCTATCTATTATCTAAGATATCTATCTATCTATTGTCTAAGATATTTATCTATCTATCTATTATCTGAGATATCTATCTATTAGGGGCAAGTTGTACGAAAGGCGGACAGCGGCGCTATCCACCGGACATTGATTTTTGAAGCAGCTTTCTAAAATTGACCGTTGATTTGTATGAGCCAGATTAAAGTTTTGTATTTGTAAATCTAAGTTGTTTTATATTTATTGTGTGGTCTATATGGGTAGTTTCACAGATTTTAGACATTTTTACCAAGGCCGACAAAATCGGATGAATAACGCTATTCCGATTCCTCATAACCGGTCCCAGCTAGGACTGGTCCTTTCCTCATTTCTTCAAAGCCTTCGTCACTCCCGTTGCCAAGCGACAGCTGGCCTTCCTCTTCTTCCGTGTTGTTGCTAATGTTTATTGTTCATTGCTGAGCCGAAGGACTAATGATAAATGACTAATTACTAACTTTATGGCAATCGATCTCTTGCTGTGCCAAAGTTATTTGCGTAGTCAATTTAATCGAGTCGGTCGATCGTTGGCAAGGTCAGTCATTAAGTCCGTTATCCTTTTTACGATTTCAGGAATTTTGGCATAATCCGGATGAATTTCCTCGCTCGTTTTTCAAAGGATCATGGGAAGGGTTTTGGTGGGCTTTTGTTTCCATGACAACAGTGGGGTGAGTATTGATGATTGATAATTGTTTTTAGTGAGTACGGGATAGGTCTATCATTTCTGAACTGTTCTCTGTAGAGGTCCAGTAAGGGCTATCTCTTGTTGGTCCAGTGTTATCTCAGGAGGAAACCAGAGTTGTTGGGGGAAAATCTGCAGTGTTTGGTAGAGTCCAACTGGAAGCACTCTTATCACATGTGACTGAGGTGAAATTATCATCAGGCAACTGCATATAAGGGAGTTTGGCAAGTTAGAATGGCTACGGCATGCAACAAAATTACTTACATTTTTGTATTGGAGCAAAAGCATGCATTACTAAGAGTCTGTTTGCCTCTCAATAGTATTTATCTGTTTTTTTAAACAAGTATTAGCTATGTAGCACTAGACAGTGAATTCGCGTAAATCACTTCAAACGACTTCTAACGTCATATAATAAGTGTTAGCGTCGTTGTGAAACGTGGAAATGATGTAAATAACGTAGTAGTTTAAACAAGAACGACGTGCTGGAATGCTCAAGGGAATACAATTTATCGTCTCCTTTGTCGTAAGGTCCCTATACTATTGTTAATGAGCACTTCATTGACGTTGTCGTTGTATTTGCCAAACCCTCTATTGCAGAAATGGAACCTCGGTCACGGAGGTGAAAGACACATGCACTAACCACTGTGTCATCAACATCCTAATAGAGTTAAACTAAACCAACTATGTGTATTTTCAGTTATGGCGACCGTTCTCCCAGGTCAATCTTGGGACGAGCTTTTGCAGTCTTGTGGATTATGATTGGTATTTGTATCTGTTCAATCTTCACCGCCACCTTAACAACGTCCTTGACGACCATCACACTTGAGGAACAGAAGACGCTTGCTCGTGCGAAGGTAAGTGTGTTTGAAGTAGATCCACAGTGCTCGCTGCATGTGTCATTCACTGTGGGTTTGATTCCTGCAATATGCAGTTGTCTGATTATAATTTTACCTCGATCACATGTGAGAAGAGTGCTTCCAGTTTGACTCTACCAAACACCGCAGGTTTTCTCCAGGTACTCCGGGTTCATCCACTGGACCAATAGATGATTCGTTTCTTTTTCCTAGAACCATTGTCAGTATAGATAGACCTAGCTAGTTCATCTGGATAGTTCTTCATGATCTGTCAGATGGATAATGAATCTATACAGATAATTCGTTTCTAGTATAAATTTTTTCCAGGATAAAATAAATTTCTAGTATAAATTGAGTTGTTGACTCTAAGCTACATTACTAGGTTGGAGCGATACGAAGCTCGCTGGAAGCTTACAAGGGCGTGGATAGTAAAGCAAAAGTCATAAGTAAGTATAGACGTAGACCGCGACGCACGAAGTTGATTTGAGATACAATTTACAAAAACTTCATTTTGTTGCATTTGTTGTCTTTTAGGCTATAATTCTACAGAGGATTTATGGCGTGCTTTAGACAACGATCACGTTGAAGGTATGGGGTTTTATTCTCGATTGAATTGCACGCTATGCATGGCTAAGTCATGCAGAAGTAGTACATATTGTTGAATGTGAGCTACCCTAAAGTGATCTAATGTTGTACTGATGTCACTGCTGTGTTGAGCATAGTTAGATCATGCAGAGGTAGTACATGTTCTTGAATGTGGGCGACCTTAAAGTGATCTATAATGTTGTACAGAACTCACTGCTGTGTTGAACATGGTGAGATCCTAACCCAACTTCTTTTCTACGTTAAGGTATCCTCTTGGATTCGTATTTCTCCGCAACACCAGAGACAAGCAGTTATATAGAAGAGAATGATTTCAGAATTTCACAAACGGTCGAAGTCGCTGACAGATTTTACGGTATTTTGGTCCGAGATCTCAACTTAACAAAATGTTTGAGGGAGAAATTTAACACTCAGTTGTATGATACGGATACCTTAACTGAGATTATCACAAACGAAATTGACAGTGAGGTATTGTGAAGTTATATTTTATCATGGAAACACAGACGGGTAGGCAGACATACAGATGTGCCTTTCACTTCTGTGATTGGGGTTGGTTTCCTGCAATATACAGTTTGGTTGGAGAAGAATGCTTCCAGTTTGACTCTGCGAAACACCGCAGATTTTTTTCCAGGTACTCCGAGAGAGAACAGTTTAGAATTGATAGGGCTATGAGAGTATAAGTAAAGTTGGTTTAGTTTAAATAACACTGGACCTCTACGAAGAACAGTTGAACACTGAAAGAGCTTCAGTGTAGTTAATTTAGCCAATTTGGTAGCCGATTTTTCCTTGACAAGTTTTTCTTTCCAAACTAACTGATTTTATTTTTCAGTCCCAAGAAAACGAGGCGGCAGCTCGCTCGGACAGTGTCTTTAACACCACTGGGGATATATTCTGGCCATCGCTCTATATCTGTATTGGATTTGTTATTATGATGTTGATATGTGGTCTGATCTGGGAGTTCTTCGTTATGGACAAATGTTTGAAACACGGAAAAACAGGTGAAATATGCACGCTGCAAAACATTGTTCTAATAGGACCATTTATACGAGAAAATAAGTCGCGACTTACATAAGACGCGTCTTATATAAGACGCGAACACACTCGTATAAATGGTCAAATTCTAATAAGTCGCGACTTATTGTGGAACAGCCTGAACCCCTGTTCTTATTTAAGTCGCGATGTACTAGAATTTGACCATTTATACGAGTGTGTTCGCGTCTTATATAAGACGCGTCTTATGTAAGTCGCGACTTATTTTCTCCCGTATAAATGGCCATATCGTCACCAATTAACAACAAGATATCAACAAATCCAACAATAGACCTTTGCATAACGACACAAATATTTCAAAACAATGAGTGCCTGGATGGCATGGAGAACAGTGGGATTTTTAAAACAATGAAACAGCAATGGAACATTCCGATCACTGGATCGTGATTGCATTGTTATGCTAATGTTATGGATTATTGTTATGCCAATGTTATGGATTATTGTTATGCCAATGTTATGGATTATTGTTATGCCAATGTTAAGGTCCATTCTTCTAATTGCTTGTTTCTTAACTGTGTAGGGTCTGAAGTCGCAATGAATGGGAACGCAACAAATTTGGATCAAATGGAAAAAGAAATTATCGCGGACATACAGAAAATGTTCTCAGTGTGGAGGGCTCAAAGAGAACTGGATATCGGTATTTTAGGACCAATGAAAGTCGAAGACGTGGAACAAAATGGCGAGAAGTTTGTCATGAAACAATCACAACAACAACAACTGCAACAACAACAACAGAATCTTTCACAACAGCCAATGCCACAACAGCAACTTTAGAAGGGGACTGTACTCCGTGATGATTATGTAACTATTAAACACTTGTTATCGTTGCTTTCTTGTTTGATAGCTAATTCACACTTTCCCGTCCGATGGGTTTACTTACTGATGAGTAAAATTGTCTGGCGTTAGATTGAGTAAAATAGCAGCCATCCATCCACACTGTAGACTGTAGATTCACGATGATAACGATACAACGGCACACTTTTATATCATAATACGCACGATATATAAACGTTTTTAACATGCACATGTATTAGTACACACTAATAACTGTAGTACTGTACTCATTATTAATAACATTACATAGGTGATTATTGAAAATTCTCAATGCTGATTGGTTGCGCTACCTCGGATTAATACGCAGGGTTCGAATTAACGGTGTGCAATGTGTGCAAATTTTATGTTGCAAACTCAACATTTAAGGTAAAATTTTGCTGAGTGTTTTGTTCCCTATTTTATTTTTGTACTAAAAGGACGTGTAAAAAGCAGAATAAAGCTGAAATTTATCCGAAATATTCACCGGAAATTCGCAACAAAATGGCCGCCATTTTGTCAGTGTTTCCACTTTGCAAAATTGAAATTCCTTACAATTTTCATTAACAAAATTTGCAAATCGATTTTTCTTCTCTAATTCGAACCATGTTAATAAAATGAATGTTTAATCAATTTCTGTAAATGTCCTAATCAGACATCATTAATTTGAATTTGTGCAGGAACATTTTAAAATTCCAACATTTTAACAATAATAGGCACAATTTGAAGTTATGAATTTTCCTCGCAGGCACAGCAAATATTAATAAGCCGTGGTCCTCTAATCTACATGAACGTCAGCTTCGATTTTCTAGATTAATTGCATTTTTGAAATTCAGTATTTATTTAAAAACTCAATAATATTTAATACATTTTTACTGTCTATCTATTAAATAAAGCGCACACAAAAATTGTCACAACTCAACATAATTAATAATACACTCCAACATCTGTAAAATTGTTTAAGTCCTAACTGGGCTGACAGTTATAGTGGGCGCCCCACAAGAACGCTTTGCCGTATCTCGATGTCAGAGCCTCCTTAAGTTCGTTGCCATGGTCACGGTCACGTACCTCGGCCACAACTTTGACCTATATAGAAAACAGATTCGCCGGTTGAGTTGTGTAAAACTACCTGAAAAATACAATAAGAACGTCGACGTTTCGACCGAAGGCCCTTCGTAACTTCCAGACGAAGGGCCTTCGCTCGAAACGTCGAAGTTCTTATTGTATTTTCCAGGTAGTTTTACACAACTCCACCGCTGAATCTTCGTTATACTCTACCCACACTGGCACCGCACGTTCGAGATATTTATATAGAAAACAGGATGGATGTGGAAATTATGGCCAGCGCTAACTGGGAAATTCGGAACTTAAAAAGTTAAAGCATTGAATAGCCATACCTGAACACTAAATATACTTGAAGTCAACCATGCTCGTTCGTGGAATATATCTTTCACGCTAGATAAAAATTCAGTACAACATTACATCTAAAAAAATAAACTGTTCTTTCCCACCTGCATTGTTCATTTAGTGTGTTCACCTAAACTAACTTTATCTATATTGGATAGCTCTTTCAGTTCAGTTAAGGCTGATTTCTATTCAGTGCAAAATGTCGCGCGATCGACTTTGTGCGATCGTTTTCTTTTGACTTATGAGCCCTCGACTGGAACGGATCCGGTCGAGGGCTCATAATTCAAAAGAAAACGATCGCGAAAGGTCGATCGCGCGACATTTTGCACTGAATGGAAATCAGCCTTAAGGACCATCTCTTGCAGGTCCAACCTCGTTCCCTATTTTCCGCCTTCCCAATGTCAAAAAGGGAAATGCTCTGGGAACGAGGTTGTAAACCCGACTACCCGGAAATTCCTCAACTTAAAGTTTCATACTTTAGTAACAGAACCCCAGCCACAGAGGTGAGAGACACCTGAACTAACCACTGTGTCAGCAACACACAAAGTTGTTTGAAAAGTATGCTTTACCTAGCACCAATATTCGCCAACAACCGCGTCAATTCAGCAATGCCACCAGGCCTGTCACTCACTGTGACTACAAACCGTACCAGACGACCGTCTGCTGCCAAACCTCGCTCTAAACATCTTCCAAGAACCGTAGAATCGATGTTTCCGCCACAGAGAGCTATCACAACTCTACAAAATAGACACAGTTACTGATAAGATAAAAATGTGCTCAATTACATATTCCCTTAATTATAATTTACGTGGTGGTCCATTATAGGTAGTATTATACAACAAGCTGACGTGGTTTGTGTTTCAACTACCTGAAAAGGAAACACAAACGACGGCAGCTTATTGTAGAATACTACCTACACTGGACCACCACGTTTGAGATATATTTTTCAGGTAGTTCAGACACAAACCATGTCAGCTTATTATGGAATACTACCTACACTGGAACCCCACGTTTGGAGAGCCTCTACCATTACCTCTTGCCCTTCAATTCAGGCACCAGACCTGCAAGGCAGGCTGCTAGACCTGTTGAGCCCGCTCCTTCTATTGTCGCTTTTTCTTCTTCCACCAATCTTAACACAGCCAGAGCTATATAATCTTCACTGGGAAAAATAAAGGGAATGAATAGCTAATTTGTATCATCTAATCATAAGAAATATTTGTAGTTCATTTCAAATCTTACCTAACAGTAATCATTCTATCTATCAATGGGGTAGCGGTGTGGAAAGCGTTGTTGCCAACTTTTGACACACAAAGACCTTGAAAAGAAATAAGCACCAAATTTGTGTGTTTCATGAAGTGTTACAGGGCAGCAGATGGTGGTCAACTTCAGAAATGTTGGCACTTATAGAAGCAAGAAAATTAAACTGCATCTCTTAGTTTTATAACCCTAACCCTAACCTCACTTTGATAAGTATAGGTTAACGACCATCTGCCGTACGTTAGTGCTTAGTGACACCCACCTACAGTATCCACAGTGTTAACCAGTTTATCTAAAACTAAACATAATTCTCTAGTTACCATCAGCTAAGGTCATCGCCTGGTTTACATCAATCTTGACAGGTTTTCCTGCTTTCATTGCCGCAGTAAAACTTGGACATCGCTCTGATTCCACTCCCTGCCAATATATACAGCCATTTCAATTTTTTAAGGGCTTTTAGTTCAATAGATTCTACATTGACCTCTGTGACTGGAGTTTGATTCCTGCAATATGCAGTTGCGAGTTGTGTCTGCCGTCTGGTTATTTCAGTTGCATGCGAACTGATTGAGTTATCCAGTATAAATAAAGTTAGTTTAGTTAAATTAGGCATGTTAGCGAATTATTGTGGTAGGTGAGCTTTCAGTCTTTAATTTAAAACCGTCCCATATCGGACTATTTTTCATTGAAATAAAAACTCTACACTCGGTTTTTCTATAATGATATTTTCTCTATGACAAAATTCCAAGCCTAGGACTCACAATGACAAGTGTACTGGGACTCAATGTCTTCACAGCGACCGTAACTCCAGCGATCAACCCACCACCACCGACAGGAATGATTACAGCGTCAACATTCTTGACTTGCTCCATTATTTCCAAACCCATGGTGCCTGCTCCGGCCAGAATAGCGGGATGGTCATAGCTGAAAGGTACAAAGTATCTAGCTGTGTAGAATGGTAGCATGTGCTGAGGGAGTAGGTACCCTGATTTATGCTAGGACGGATCATCCGTCTGAGAGACCGTCATTCTTAAGGCGCTTTTCCACTCATCGCAAAACCAACTCGCTGCGAGTTCTTGCATGTAATTAAAATAAACTGTCGAGCATTGTGATTGGATGAAAGTACTAGCGTGATCTATACTAGCCTGCGGGCAGTCCTACGATGTCATTGGGCAAAGAAAAGATCGTTCGTGTGTAAAACGCTGCAAACAGACGGATCAGCCGTCAAGATGAACTATCTGAGTGTAGTTCATCTACACAGAACTTGCGTGTGCAGGGCTTCTACTCATGCGAATTTGCGTGCGTATATATACGAACTATCAGAAAATGTCCAGTATACATTGGTATAGATCACGCTATTCTAGGTAGTTCGTCAGGATAGCTCGTCTTATGTTTACACTAAGACTGATGACCCATCTTGCCGGATGTCTCTGACAAGAAATGCTTACCCGTTAATGTATTCCAATCCATTTGCTTTGCACATTTTATATGCTATGTCTTTGGACTAGAGAGAGATATTTTCAGTCAACTGATTTACTCACTAATTAACTTTTAACAAACCAATAATTTAACTAGATGATGTATATATTGTATCCATCAACATTTATTAACCAAAATTTATAATCAATGAGCATATATGATTGGTAAAATAATCAATAAATAGAATGATCAGCTAATTAACTCTCTTACTAACTAATGCTAATTACTTCTAATGAACCAATCGTAAGTAAGTAACTATATCTAAGCAATCAACATCATAACCAATCAAATATAATTGATTGTTATAATAATCAATAAATTAGATTGATCAATCAAATCAACCCAGTAACTTACATCGATCAGATCAGAACCTTGTACATGAACATTCGCTCCGTACTTCCGACATGAGGCAGTCTTGTTGATTGGTGCATTTGTCGGCATCACCACGGTAACAGGAATACCAAGCTGCTGACCATGGTACGACAGAGCTAATGCATGGTTGCCTGCTGATGCCGCAATCACACCTTTCTTCTTTTGCTCCTAAAATAGAAGAGGGTTTGAAATAAAATTGGACCTTAGGAGAGGTGTCCATATTAGAGAGGTGTCTGCATTAGAGAGATGTCTGTATTAGAGAGGTGTCTGTATTAGAGAGGTGTCTGTATTCATATTAGAGAGGTGTCCGTGTTAGAGAGATGTCCCTATTAGAGAGGTGTCCGTATTAGAGAGGTGTCCGTATTAGAGAGGTGTCTATATTAGAGAAGTGCCCATATTAGAGAGGTGTTCATATTAGAGAGGTGTCCATATTAGAGAAGTGTCCATATTAGAGAGATGTCCATATTAGAGAGATGTCCATATTAGAGAGGTGTCCATATTAGAGAAGTGTCCATATTAGAGAGGTGTTCATATTAGAGAAGTGTTCATATTAGAGAAGTGGCCATATTAGAGAAGTGTCATATTAGAGAGGTGTTCATATTAGAGAAGTGTCTGTAATAGAGAGGTGTCCATAAGGAGAAATTAGACTGTATACAAAGACTAATCTCATCGAAATATTAGATAATGGTAGCATGTAAGGAAGCTGTCCTGCCTGCCCACAGGGGAGTTAATAAAATATAATGTTCATACATCTGATAACATGACCAGCGTGTTCCTTGCTCCTCGTTCCTTGAAACTGGAAAAAAATTGAAGTAAGATATTAACCCAATAATGCTCCTCTTGATAAAAAAACCCAGAATTGTCTGGCATTAGACAGAATAAAGTAACAAAATAGGGTGCACAAGGGTGCATTTCGGCTTAATAGGTAAAGTGTGACAAAATTTCACTGACCTTCCTGTGTGTAACAGATAGTCTTTTTTAAAGTAGACCTGCATTCCAAGTGATTCAGACATTTTTGAAAGCTGTTGAATACATGTTGATAAACATGATAATTTTGAATGATAAAATCATTATGTGTATATAAAATTGACGGTGAGGTTGTGGGATAAGGATTTAGGTAGGATTAGACTCGGATGAGGTTTAGAGTTTGGATTAGAGTTAAGGGTTAAGATATGAGTTAGTATTAGGATTAGGGTAAGGATTAGAGTTAGGGTCAGAATAAGGGTCTAAGTGACACTAGCCTTGACAACCCTTATATATATATATATATTTTATAACTGTTGTTTGCATAGACAGGTAAATATTGTTTACAAGTTTTATGTTAATTAGCCTGCCTGCAGTATGTGCGAATATGTAATTTTTAATAGTTTAATGACGTAAAAGCGCAATTCAAGCGTGTTAAAGCGCAATTCAAGCGTGTTAAAGCATTCAAAATATCACGTTCGCGCATACTTCAAGAAAATTTTCATAAAATTTGTAAACAAAGTTAACCCCGTCTTTTGATAATTTATACAGAATCGTATTTGGACAAACGTATTCAATTAATATAAATTGGACTTTATCTTATTACACAACGCGTCAGAATCCACGTCGACACATGCTCCTATCAAATTTAGTTAATCAAGAGTTCAATCTAAATTCTAGCAGCAAAAAATCCGCAATTATTCAAGCCAAACCTAACTAGTTTTGGAAAGGATTCTCGAAAGTTACAAAATATTATATTCTTCTATAAACTTAAAATAAAATGTAGCTAGATTATATAAAATGTAAATTAGAATAATTTGATGTCGATTTTGCAAGTTGCAACATTCGAATTTAAAAATGGTAACTAAAAATCAGTTCAAAGTGTTTTTATTGCTTAGCCTATAAACACTGTTAGTATAACTATAAACTTTTGTTAAACTTCATAAAATATCTAGTGTACTATAATATTATATTTATGCACAATGTATTACTATTAAATGTACAATAAAAACTATTATATAACTAAAAACGTTATGTCAAACATACGAAGTCTAAATATTAAAATATATATATATATATGAAAAAATATAAATTATTTACCTCACAAGGGGTTTGAGGCACCCCATCTCTAATCCTATACGGTGCTGCGGTTACATCTGCGAATGTTACACGCACAGGATCGTTCGAAGCTGCAACGTCGGTTGATTCTGTAGACTCGCTCTTTATATCTGCCATTGTCGAATTTTAATATATATTTCTACCAAACTGTCATACTTAACATACTATAAAACAGCTATTGCTCAATTTAGACCGGCTAAATGGAAAATATAATAGCTTCGCTGGTGTACTACACTGTTGTTACCCTGTGCAAGGCTCTGCCATTTAATATTTTGATACTATCGTTCGAAAACTGTTTAAGTTGTCTACTGTAAGTGTCAGCCTAAGGAATAATAATTATTGAACCGGAAAATTTACGCGCGAGACGCCACGTCGCGCAAAGGAAAACCACAAAATATTTTACAGTAAATCATCACAAATAATTCGTGTTAGCAATTAGCATTTCTCAGCCTGGGCTTCAGGCCGCCGTTTTGGGGGTACTGCCTTCTCCAGACCAGAGAATGTAAGCACTGCAAAATGCGACTTTTTATAACTGTAGTTGTAAGTAGAATCATTATGGTAAATTTACAGTTAAATTTTTGAAAAGTTGTTTTTCACATCGTTTAGATTTTTCACATCGTTTACGTACAAAGCAGTACCCCAAAAATGGCGGATTTGGGCCTGCGCGAGAAAGGTTAATTAACTGCATTCCATAGTGAACTAATTGTGTGCAAATATTTGGGAAAATGTAACAGTATTTGTGGATTTCAGAAAGCGTTACAAGGCAGCAAATGATGAAGGTCAACTTCAGAAATGTTGACACAATATAGGAGCTAGCAAATTGAACTACATCTCTTAATTCTAATTATTTGCCTCCAAATACAAGACTACTACATATAACGAAAAGAATTAGAATTATTTTCTCATTCTGATAACTGCCAGTTGATCATCATCTGCTGCACGATAGTGCTTGGTGAAAACCACCTAATTTTAATCTGGGGGCATGGTAGGGGCAGGGTGACTCGTTCCCAGTAGTATTATATAACTCAGACAACAAATATTTGCTGTATATATTGTTGTTTTATTATTGTTTTATTTTACTTATTTTTTATTTATTTTTTACAGTGACAAATTATACCATTAACAAATTTTTGTTTGTATCAACAAATTATCTTTAACAAATTGTGATTCGTGATTAACAAATGTGATAAACAAATGATTTTATATTGGAATGATGGCTAGTGATCTAGAAGAGTCAGCTGTGGATTGTGAATTAATAGAAACAGAAAAAGACTGGATCACATCTGTACTGGAGAAATACAGACTGTCTTACACACGTGGATTTATACCAGATGAAGACCCACTGGTAATAATATATTGACATTTATTTAATCACAATATGTATTTACATGTAACTGCAGCTGTTGCTGATGGGGTCATATATGAATCTATTTCTATGTATCCTAATCCAACCTGTCAACATTCCCTGTAGGAGGAAACCAGAGTACCCAGAAAAAACCCACAACTTTCGGGGAAGCATTCACTGATACAATATTAGCATGAATGTCTTCTTCAGAGGTGAAAGGCACTTGCTGTGATGATTCCAGCACCTGCCGGGATGATGTCTGTCACTGACTACATTAACACATTGATCAACAGGGCAAAGAATACACACTCGCCTACATAAGATATTGTGTGTTGAGGAGAATGGCTGCTAGGTTGTGCCAGAGGTGGGCTGTTTGTGGCACAGTGGTTACTAGTCTTACTGCATGGTTAGTACACATGGATGGATTTCACCAGGCAGTGACCATGCGGTGACATGCATGTGACCATGCAGTGACCTGATGCAGTGTTTGATGCTGATAATTTTATTTTGCAGCTTGAGTTCACTAATCTGTATTTCTCTCCCTGGGATGAGATCTTTAAAGACTTAACTCATCTTATTCAATGTAGAAAGCTTCGAGAAGCTGTAGAAAATGTGAGTTGTCTATTAATTTTATAAATTCTGTCAGTCATATAGAGGGTTTCGCTAAGATGGTGGTCAACTGCCAGTTATCCGAGTGAGAAAATAATATTAATTCTTTTCTGATAATATCTTGTAGTCTTGTATTTGAAGACAAATAAATAGAATTGAGAGATGCAGTTTAATTTACTTGCCTATTTAAAGTGTCAACATTTCTGAAGTTGACCACCATCTGCTGTCCAGACTAACACTTACTAAAACCAATTATGATATTATCATAAATTATCAGATGCCATTACTGGATCATACTAAACTGAACAATGAACAAGAGCGGGACAGAGCATTCTTGGTTCTCTCTGCTATTGGAAATGGATATGTTTGGCAAAATGGTGAACACAATCCTGTTAAGGTTAGTTGTCATGCAACCACACATTACGACTTTGATTCGTTAGGAACCCACGCAAGTACGCCATGCGCACCTACTTTTATGATTTAAATTTTTTTCAGGTTATACCAAAATGTCTAGCTATACCATGGGTCGCTGCGGCAGAACACACAGGTGAGTTGCAAGTTGCAACCTTGTCCCAGGGATCTTCATGAACACCCTGGGGACGCAGTTGAAGTGAGTTGGTGTGATCTATAGTGGAAATCTGGAAATGATTCATCACGACACATCATCGGTCAGACAGATCACCTGTCTCAGTGTAAACAAAAGACGAACTATCCAGATGAACTAGCTAGAATAACGCAATCTATACTCGCAAGGGTTTTGAGAACAAATCGTGTCTGATATTTTCATGATAGTTCGCGTCTAAAGCCGTATTTATACACATAGATGAATCATCAGTCAAGAGAAGCCACCCACGAAGTTTTGTCTTTGTAGACCAACTACACAGATAGTTCATTTTGATGGACGACCGTCAGTGGCGTAGCCAGCCCGCCGATTTGGTCCCGCTATGCAAATTTCAAATCATTATCATTATTCATTTCTTTAGAAATTGATTGTTTTCACCGTCAATAAACACGAACAAATTTGCATAGCGGGACTAAATCGGCGGGCTGGCTACGCTACTGTCGACCGTCTGTTTGCTAAGTTTATAAATAGAATAACTATCAGACCAAAAAATATATTTTTCTTCACCAAAATTCGTCCAGACGTGTCATCTGTCATTATCACGATTATCCTGGCGTCTCCCTTAAGGACCTAATGGAGGTCAGTGGCTCCTTGTCGTAACGTTTCATAATTTTATGTTCTTATACTTTTTGTTCAGGTGCATGTCCAGTGATTGGCCATTGGAGCATAGTTCTTAATAACTGGAAAATCAAAGATAAGGCAAAGTAATATATAAGATAAAGAACAATAAAGACCCAACTGAGAGTCAATGAGAGTTGCAACTCTTGCTCGTGTTTGACCACCATCTCTCATCAACTCTCGTGCACTCTCGTGAACTCTCGTCAACTCTCATGCACTCTCGTGAACTCTCATCAACTCTCATGCACTCTCGTGAACTCTCATCAACTCTCATGCACTCTCATCAACTCTCATCAACTCTCATGCACTCTCGTGAACTCTCATCAACTCTCATTCACTCTCGTGAACTCTCATCAACTCTCGTGAACTCTCATCAACTCTCATGCACTCTCATCAACTCTCATCAACTCTCATGCACTCTCGTGAACTCTCATCAACTCTCATGCACTCTCGTGAACTCTCATCAACTCTCGTGAACTCTCATCAACTCTCATGCACTCTCATCAACTCTCATCAACTCTCATGCACTCTCGTGAACTCTCATCAACTCTCATGCACTCTCGTGAACTCTCATCAACTCTCGTGAACTCTCATCAACTCTCATGCACTCTCATCAACTCTCATCAACTCTCATGCACTCTCGTGAACTCTCATCAACTCTCGTGAACTCTCATCAACTCTCATGCACTCTCGTGAACTCTCATGCACTCTCGTGAACTCTCATCAACTCTCATGCACTCTCATCAACTCTCATGCACTCTCGTGAACTCTCATCAACTCTCATGCACTCTCGTGAACTCTCATCAACTCTCATTCACTCTCGTGAACTCTCATCAACTCTCATCAACTCTCATTCACTCTCGTGAACTCTCATCAACTCTCATTCACTCTCGTGAACTCTCATCAACTCTCATCAACTCTCGTGAACTCTCATCAACTCTCATTCACTCTCATTCACTCTCGTGAACTCTCATCAACTCTCATCAACTCTCATTCACTCTCGTGAACTCTCATCAACTCTCATGCACTCTCGTGAACTCTCATCAACTCTCATTCACTCTCGTGAACTCTCATCAACTCTCATGCACTCTCGTGAACTCTCATCAACTCTCATTCACTCTCGTGAACTCTCATCAACTTTGAGCTGGTTCAAATTATTATGAGAGTTGATGAGAGTTTTCGCACGTTTGACCGGCAACTCTTGTTTTCGTTTTGACCGGGGAATGATCGAGAGTTGATGAAACTCTCTGCAAACTCTCGCTTGCCAACTCTCGTCTTCGTTGGCTCGTTTGAGTAGGGCTCATAACTCCCAGTCGCCTTCGTATATATACAGGCTTTTTCGCTCCTCCAATGAATGCTGTGCTTTATTTGTATGTGACATAAACAGACCTCTGGACATCGACAATATAGACACACAGTTTGTTTTCACTGGGTCAAAAGATGAATTTTGGTTCTATGCAGTTACGTGGCAGTTGGAAATGCATGCTGTTCCTGGTATTAAAGTAAGTCGGCTGCTTTTATTGGCTAACCACGATAGTATTGGCTTAACTAACATGAAAGGTCCTTCGCTCGAAACGTCCAAGTGTCTCCAATCTTTTTCAGGTAGTTCAGACACAAACATATATTCTTATACTTTTACGTTATCTAGAGCGTGGTTGCAGCTCAAAAGGTAGGTTTGGTTTCTCTTTACAATTATGCAATGTTCAATGAAAAATTAAGGAAGGCTACAAAATAATACGGTGAAGATTTTATCTTTGGATTACAATATTGCTTTATAATATTGATATGATAACGCATCAGACATTCCTTTCTGTTTGCTCTCAAATGCCGCAGGTTTTCCCTGGATACTCCAGTTTCCTTCTGAGTTCTGTAGTAATTACACTGGACCGCGATGATTCTTACTCGACCTCAAGGGAGACCAGTTTAGAACTGATAGAGCTATCTAGTATAAATAAGGTTAATTTTAGTTTCGTTGATGGTGTTTGTGGATGGAATATTCGAACGAATATGTATATACATTTTTTAGACCTTAAGCCAGGAGCAGTTGCGAAAAATGCAACTTTAGACCCTCTGGCAGGAATTGAACCTGCGGCCCTGCGATTCCGATGCAGCGCTCTAACCAACTGAGCTACAGAGTCCAGTTGCTGAGCATTAACCGCAAGTTCGTGTATATATATGGAAGGGATGCCAGTATATGGTATATGGGTAAATACTAATTTTAGTTTAGTTTTATTAATTTAACCTTTCTAGGCTGTCACAGATGACAACCTCAAATTGCTACAGGCATGTTTGGTCACGATACGAAGGACAATTGAACAGTTGAAGTCAACACTGCGAAGAATGTTTGGTAAGATAAGTACAAGATCTGTACAACCACATAACTAATTGAAATTAAGTGTTTTAACTTCAATTTGACTATTCTTCTAGAGCATTGTGATCCCGAATTCTTTTATACAAAATTACGAATATTTTTAGCCGGGTATGGTACCGTATTTCAAATCGTTCTCAGAGATATTAAAAATGTTTTCGCTCACCTTACGTTATTTTTTCAATTTATAGTTGGAAAAACTACAAGACATTTCCTGAAGGAATGCTTTATGAAGGAGTCACTTCAAAACCATTGCAGGTTTGTATACTTGGTGGGTTTAAGTATGTGTTATATAAGGATGACGAGACTATGAGAGTTGATGAGAGTTAGAAAGCGCGAGTGCTTCATGCATGAGATGATGAGAGCTGCATCAACTCTCATGCCCCGGTCAAACGAGAACAAGAGTTGCACGAGAGTTGACTGGATATTACCACGCGTACCGATCAAACGAGCAAAAACTCTCATCAGCTCTCATCAAAATTTGAACCAACTCAAAGTTGATGAGAGTGCACGAGAGTCGATGAAATTTGGTGGTCAAACGCGAGAGAGAGTTGCAACTCTCATTGACTCTCATCAAATCTTATTCTCGGTTGACCTGGGCTTTACATGACAGCAGACGCTGTTCAACTTTGTAGTAATGACTAATATTGATAATTACATAAGCAAGCAATTAAACTTCATCTCAACTTTCTATTTATTGCCAAGTACAAGACCCAATTGGTTTTAGTTAACTTATTTGTCAGTTTTCAGGGGGGAGTGCAGCACAAAGTACAACATTTCAGATATTTGATGCAGTTCTTGGCGTAGTTCATCCGAAAATAGAAGGTATCTCATTATATATCATTCAAAGAAACTCGATTTTCTTGATGGCGACATCATGCATGATATTCAACTTACATTTAGCTATACACTAACCTGCTGCGAAAGGGCTGTGCATGTTCGAAAAGTCGAAGTTAGCGTTTAACTTTACATTTAGGTGGACAAAAGGCATTTTTGGAATCAATGTTAGATTATATGCCTCGGTGGCACAGAGAGTTTGTTCTGTACGTTAGAAATGGTCCTTCAGTTCGTGACTATGGTTAGTTTTAACTTCTTTTATCACTCTTCTCACATGAAGATAAATTATAATCAGGAATGGAACTGCGGTCACAGAGGCACACGCGGCACTAACCATTGTGTCACCAATCTCTTTTGAAATTTTAGTACAGAAGAGCAGTAATGAAAATTTAAAGAAATTGTACAACGATTGTGTTGAAAGTTTAGTCGAGTTTCGAAGTTTCCATATTCAAATCGTGACTAGGTTAGTTCCACTTCCATTTTTTATTTTTTACATATTATATTTTAGTTTTTAAATGAGGTAACTCGTTTGGTAATTTCTTAGTGCTACAATACTACTAAGAAATTACATCACTTTTCGTTCCGGCGTTACCGGAAAGAATTCTGGTTCGACTGGAACGCAACTTGGAACGCGTTGAGAACGCAAAAGGTACGCGTTTAAAACGCAGCTGACATTTAGTATTCTTATATCAGTTTATTCTTCCCTTCGTTTTGACAAGATATATCACAATTCAAGCAGCAAAAGGCGAACATAGTGGTGTAAAGATGCTGGCTAGACAAGGAACGGGAGGCACAGGTAAGCCATTTGCTTCTATAGTGCCTTTGCATAACGTTATAAATAGGAAAAGACAATGAAACAATGAAAAGACAATGTGACATTCCAATCGCTGGATCTTGACTGGATGGCACTGTTATATTTGCAATTCTTACAGATATACAGAAATCCAACACTTCTTCACCTCACTTTTCTTTCAGTATCAATATTTATTCATCACATTTTTTTGGTTTTAAGGAATTATGCCATTTCTCAAAGGAGTACGACAAGAAACTTCCGATATCAAAATTCACTCCGAAAATAGACGGACAGACCACACTGCATGACGCGCTCGGTAATAAATAAACACAAGTCAATGGCCATATATACTATTTTAACCACGCAATGAAACTTTTATTTATACTGGATAGCTCTATCAGTTCTAAACTGTTCTCCCTGGAAGTCCAGTAAAGGTAATCTCTTATTGTTCCAGTGTTACAACAGGAGGAAACCTGTGGTGTTTGGTAGAGTCAAACTGGAAGCATTCTTCTCACATGTGACTGAGGTGAAATTATAATCAGACAACTTCATATTGCAGGAATCAAACGCTGTTGACGGAGGTGAAAAGCTATATATTGAATGATGAATGATAATAATATTTATTCAGGAAAACCAACATCACAAATAGTGTTTTTCAGAAGGTTCCTGAGAGACATTAGAATACAAAGTATATAAAACTATAGTGTAGTTGTAAGGAATACAACGCTTTGGACTATGAGATATAAGGTCAATTGAACAATTACAAACTTTTAAAAATGAACTTCTTAAATCTAGTATGTCCACAATACTAATAAAGTAATATCTAATTCACACATTCTTTGTAACTTTTATTCTTTTTGACCGCTGAAACCTTTTCAATATAATTCTATTCACGCGTTGTATGGAAAATGGTAGTTCATTTTCTTTTCCATTAATCCCTGCCGCTACGAACTGACGCTCTTTGCAAACATGGGACGGCTTTCGAATCGAATCCTTGCCATAAATCTTGCTTAAAAGCGTTTCAGTCTTGCTGGGACAGCGTGTACGAATCCCAGCTAACCGACAAGGCTTGGTAGGATAAATCTCGCTTGCCTCAAACTGTAATGTCGGTACTTTGGTGTAATTTTCTCCTTTGGTATAGAGATATACATCAATAAAGTTTGCGACACCCAATATGACGCGAGCGGCCGGAGAAATAATCGAACATGGATCCATTTTCTTGTCCACCAAAATTCCTTTACAGTTCAGCCTCATTCCGTTTGAGAATGCCTTCGCAATTATTAAATGTGGTTGTTTATCCTTAACCTTTATCGGACGTTTAGACTCTAGTTTTAATAAGCGATGGAAATGTTTTCTTTTCATGCAAATATCTATATCGTGGTCGTACGGAATAAACTCTCCATTGCGTTGATATCCTAACAATGAACCGTCGCATATAAAATACTCTATTTTTCTTCTCCTTGTTAATTTATTCCAGAATATAAGTAGTTTTTGCAACAGTTTTCGATACGGGTTTATTCCACATCCTACACCGTAAAATATATCCGTTGTATTGTTTTTATTTTTGTTTACTTCTTGCTTTATTCTTGCTTCCAAATTCGGTCTAACACTTTTTGTTTTAGCCATAATATGACCATTATTTTGTTGGTGGGAACTTGTCGTATCCACAAACTGTATATTATCAACAGCTGAGTAGTTATACTTTACCAAAAAGCCCCCGTTGTATTGCATCGCAGGCAACAATTTGAACTCCTCTGATTTTGTTGTATAATCAGTATAGCTAGTCAGAGCCAAAAAATTCCATGTAAAGTACGTAAAATAGACAAAAACAAGGACAATTACAAATTTAATCGATAAACCTCTGCGCTTTAAAGTAGCAAACAGTCTAAGTGCCCTTTTAAAAGTATTTGCCATTGTATAAAAGAGTTATTATAAACTTTAATTCCTCGACTATTGAAGGCCGTAACGAGGCATGAATAGTTGCCTGCACTATATTACCCGTTACGATTGACATTTTGGATATGTTTGTTTAGTGGATAGTGTTCTTGTCAGGTGACTCATTGAGTCATTGTTCTAAGTTCGTTAAGCAATTTTGCTTGATACACCTTTGATGAAAAGAGTTTAATATTTGATTGACAACTACAAACGAATAGAGCCCTGAGCACAGAATAGGGCCGACCTGGACTCCCTCCATCATTGGTCATCCACATGGGATTTTAAGTTTAATACCGAAAAATGTGTCGCTCTCCAATTTTCATGGAAGAAAACCTCGGTTCCACCTCAAGAATATGTCTTGAATCAACCAATTAAGTTCTCCACGACTCAGAATGATTTGGGTATCTTGGTTAGCAACAATTTGAAATGGTCCCCGCATGTTATCAACATGGTCGCTAAAGCTAACAGAATGCTTGGGTTTCTACGACGAAATAGTTTCCACCTCACTGACGTGAACGCTCGTCGCCTTCTGTCTCTGGTTCGTTCTCACTTGTCATTTGGATGTGAAATCTGGGCCCCTCAAGGACCTTGTGCTGATCTGCTTCGTCTCGAGGGTATTCAACGTCGAGGTACGAAATTCATTCTCCAAGATTATGAATCTTCCTACCCTGATCGTTTGAAAAAACTCAATCTAATTCCTCTATCTTACTGGCATGAAATTAAAGACATCGTCTTCTTCTACAAATGCAAATTCGGATTGTATGAACTTGAGTAATTTATCAACCAGCCTATCCATCATTCAACCCGTTTCAGTTCTGGCGATTTTCTTCGTCCAAATCTGTGTAAAACTTCTCTCTTTAGGAACTCGTACTTTTAATAGAATTGTGTTTTTATGGAATAATTTACCTTCTGATATAAAATAGTCCTCTTCAATTGCTATCCTTACAGTAAGACTAAACTATATATATATTATACCAATAAACTGAACACTATCTTCGACATAGACAGACCTAGAACTTGGAAAACTCTGTGTAGCAAGTGTCGTTCGTTTATACAAACAAACTGTTGTTCGTAAATACGTAGGAATGCACAGTTCGTGATATATTGTAATATATAATTTTATGTATTGTTATATGTTTAGTGTAATATTTGCAAATTTTTGGTGGGACTTAATAAGGAACTGATAGTTCTGTTGCCTAGTACCATCAGTCATACTGTTAAGTTATAAATTAAAAAAACAACAAAAAACCCCAAAACAAAACAAAAAACTAGGTAACATTGTTCCGGAGACATCTCAAAATCTTCATCTTTCCTCAAATGTTTTCAAGTGTCCTGCTTAATTCGTATAATTAAAAATTCTGTATTGTTTTTAAAACACACTAGTTATAGCGCACAGGCATAAACGTTTCTCATGAAAACTGGAAGAGGACTTTATATAGGACACTTTTGCTTTATACAACTGCGCATTTCGTCATACACTTGGGGTTTGTTATGAAGTGAGATTCAGAGTTTAACATCAGTATTTTCAAGCGTATATTTTGAGAGAAAAATACCCCATGCCTATAAACCACCTCCCCCCAGACGTCATATTGACATATTTTTGGTAGAAACGCATATTTGACCCTCGCTTACCATACGCGCGCAAACTACACAACTTTCACTTATACGGTGACAACGGTGTACGTTATATTTTTCTTACATAACGTATATGGGTATCCGAAAGCAATGGCGGCCAATACAAAACATTTAAAAGATTTGATCGAAGAGATTTCCAAAGAATCAAATTGGTACGTTGTTATTTTTGCTTTATTTTTGTAAGTGAGTATCTTTTTGTAATTTTAGGAGATCATAGGTCTTTGTTAGCATTTCAGGTATTGCTATATATACTGTATAAAGTGAGTAAGGTAAGAATACTGTATAAAGTGAGTTACGTTGCAATGTTGCATGTATCGGGCTATTACATTTAATACCCATAGCCCCCTGTTGAGGACCTCGATTTCCTCAATTTTTCCAGTTGGGTAATTGAAGAAAATGTGAGAAAATTGCTGTTTCCAGAGGGGTTAAAGTGTAAAAATGCACTTCCAAAGGGGGTTGAAGATTCTTCCAGAGGGATCAGTACTTTATACACAGATTTTTTTGCATTCCCGAGGGGTAAAAATCTTGAAAAGCAGAGGTCCTCAACAGGGGGGTTTGGGTTTTTTTGTAATAGCCCATCGTAACTATCGTTTTGTTCATTTGTTGTTGTTGTTGTTGTTGTTGAGGTTGTTGTTGTTCGAGTTGTTGTTGTTGTTGATTTCAATATAATTTATAGGTTACAGTCTGATATTATGAAAATAACAGAAATGTGCAAACAAAGACGAGAAACTGTAGAAAAACATTGCAGCCGTTGTCGAGATCTCTTCAAACCTTGGTATGTCTTTGAAAACTTTCAAAATACAGTGAATTAAGAATATTTTAGTCACAACTATTTCACTCTTCTTTTATAGGCCAAGCAAGGTTGTTCAAATGTATAGTCCTGACAATCCAACTGATGAAAAAGTCAATGCAATAGATGGTACAATATTTAGCAATATTATGGGCAGATGTTGTGGTGGGGTGGTGCTGTGGCTTAAGCCTCCCTTCTCCAATATACCCCTCTCCAATAAGCATCCCTTCTCCAATAAGCCCCCTTCTCCAATAAGCCTCCCTTCTCCAATACCCCCCTCTCCAATATACCCCTTCTCCAATATACTCCCTCTCCAATAAGCCTCTTTCTTCAATAAGCCCCCCTTCTCCAATAAGCCCCCTTCTCCAATAAGCCTCCCTTCTCCAATATACCCCTCTCCAACAAGCCTCCTCCAATAAGCCCCTTCTCCAATAAGCCTCCCTTCTCCAATAAGCCCCTTCTCCAATAAGCCCCTTCTCCAATAAGCCTCCTTCTCCAATAAGCCTCCTTCAATAAGCCCCCTTCTCCAATATGCCCCCTCTCCAATAAGCCTCCTCCAATAGCCCCTCTCCAATAAGCCCCTTCTCCAATATGCCCCTTCTCCAATATGCCCTCTCTCCAATAAACCCCCTCTCCAATAAGCTTCCTCCAATACCCCCTCTTCAATACCCCCTCTCCAATAAGCCTCCTCCAATACCCCCTCTCCAATAAGCCTCCAATACCCCCTCTCCAATACCCCCCTCTCCAATACCCCCCTCTCCAATACCCCCCTCTCCAATACCCCCCTCTCCAATACTTCCCTCTCCAATACCCCCCCTCTCCAATACCCCCTCTCCTCTTGCATTATATACATTGTGTTTCAGAAAAGCCATGTGATTCCTCTAACGCTGAAAATGAGAATGAAAAACAAGAATTAACAATGCTGGACGATATTTTGGCCAAAGCTCAACATGCAAGAGATATACAGCACAAGGTAGAATTTCTGAAACGGAAACTTGTCATTTCCCACGATTTATAGCAGAGACAGATCATCCATAAAAATATTAAAACCTGTGATTTATGATTTATGATTTATTAAGTCTTTCCCTATAATTTACAACAATTTATGTAAATAAACATAGAGAGGATGTTTTTTATATGTAGATGTCAAAGCCCAACAAGAAATCTCACTCTGCCTCCAAGTTATCCAAAGCACCAACTTCCCACACACAGGAACCAAAACCTAAACCCAAAGTCACGTACCCAGTCCTCAAAAGACCCCCGTCGGCCAAGAGTACGTATTCCACGTCATACACGAAGCCTGTGAGAGCCAAAACACTGGGAACAGGTAATTTTCTCAAACGTGGGAGTTCAGTCTAGGTAGTATTCTAGAATAGGTTCCTTTAAACTTTGAAGTGGGAACTCGGTGTAGGGATGATTCTACCATAAGCTGCCTTAAAAACGTCGTGATCTGAATTCGTCTGGGCTGCTCATGTGAACATATTCTTAACTTTCATTTATACCTTATTCTTCATCAGGTACTAAAAGGACATCGTCAACAAACAGGACAAATGTCACATCTCAACAAGAACTAAAAAAACAACAAGAACAAAGCAATGCAACAAAGCTCAAATCTCATGAGACAAAAACGAACACAGAAAATCTATCTGCAAACACCACCTCATGTCTAACTGAAAACACGTTACCCAGTAAACCACCACAACCTAAAGAGAGAAAAAATGTTGAACCTAACATCAATAAAACAGCTCCGGTCGGTACCAAATTTCTAATTTCCGAGAAAGGCTCCATATTAAGTATGCCAAAGGAGTTTCAAGAAATATGTAAAGAACACAAAAAGCTGCTGCGTCGAATTAGGAAAGCTAGGACTTTTCCACAAAGACAAAGTGAAGATCAGTTTGTAAGAAGAACTGAGGAGTTATTTTGTCCCACTTTGCACAGTTTGCCAAGTTTTTATGAATTGGGAGAAGGAATATGTAGAATCGAGAAAGAATATAGGGGACTTCTTGGATTAGTGAAACTAAAGGCATTGGGTATACAGTGTGCGAGCGAGTCAAGTGGAAATTCAGATTGTTTTGAAGTTTGGGGAAGTTTAAACTCGAAATTTAAACAGTTAAACCATGAAACTCAGATTATGAAGGAAAGTAAGTAAAAAACATGACATTTATAAAGTATTCATTATTTAAATCACGTCCAAGACCATTTCCAGACTTTGGTCCAGGCTATGCGTGGATATATAATAGTAGCGCTCCAATAATTCTGCAAAGTGATGGGAATATACGACTATATATTTGTTTTAGATTTAGATTTCTTGAGCACGCATTGTCCATTTCCTGAACACAAGCCTCTGGTGTTTGAAGAACAAGACGAAAATGTGGATAGCAGGTTATCATCAAGTTTCAGAAACCCCTTCACGGGACCAAAATCATCAAAAACTGACGCGGATGGATACTTTACCTATCATGATATAACGGTATATGGCAATGAATGATTATTTACCTTCTGTAGTTTTTACTCTCAAAGCTTGTATTTATGATTATTTTTCAGGAAATAAGAACGTTACTTAAACTATCTTATGATTATAAGATCATGAAATGTCAGTTTGAGTTGAGAAAAATGGTTGCTGAGACAATGTTGCCATTATTACGAGAGTTGCCTACAAATCACAAGTAAGCTTTCTTGACCTAATGGACATCTTAATCTGTTTACATTGAGAGATAGATTTCTTCCTAACTAAACTAAATCAAACTGACTATATTTATAGTGGGATAGCTCTATCAGTTCTAAACTGTTCTCCCTAGAGGTCTCTTATTGATCCAGTGTTCTAAATTTGTTTAGCTCTATCAGTTCTAAACTGTTCTCCCTAGAGGTCTCTTATTGATCCAGTGTTACTACAGGAGGAAACCTAAACTAAACTAAATTTGTTTATACTGAATAGCTCTATCAGTTCTAAACTGTTCTCCCTAGAGGTCCAGTAAGGGTCATCTCTTATTGATCTAGTGTTACTACAGGCGGAAGTGGAGAACTTGGAGAAAACCTTCAGTGTTTTATTAAACTGGAAGCACTCTTCTCACATGTGACTGAGGTGAAATTATATTCAGACAACTACATATTGCAGGAATCAAACCCACAGAGGTGAAAGGCACATGTAGATGTCTTTCAACGCGTAGTTTTTATACGTCTTTTCCCTGTAATATCTGTTTTCTAGGTCATTTGTTCCGCTATGTTGTTCTGTCTATTCTATCCTGTGTTGTGAAAGCAAAACGTTTCCAGCTGTCGTAAAAGATTCCTTACCTGAAGATTGAATGATTAACTTACATTAAATATATTAGATTCTTTTGTGTACTGTCAATATGTGTATGTATATCAATTTGCCAAATACATATACCTACTATCATGATCTGTATATAATAGAGCAATAGGTGAATATTAGTGTATCTTGTATTAACTGTTTATACTGGATAGCTCTATCAGTTCTAAACTGTTCTCTCCAGATGTCCAGTACGAAACAAGCTTTATTGATCCAGTATTACTACATGAGGAAACCTGAGTACGTGGAGAAAACCTGAGGTGTTTTGTAGAATGAAATTGGAAGCACTCTTCTCGCATGCGACTGGGGGCAGCAATTGAACCAAACTCGTTCGAAAAACAGAGTGGTTCACTGTTACTACAGGAGCAAAACTAAACTAACTTTATTCATACTGGATAGCTCTATCAATTCTAAATTGTTCTCCCTAGAGACCTCGGCCGTTTTCCCTCTGAGCACGACATAAGACCTTGTTTCCCCCAGTCTTCAAGAAAATACACGCGGTTTGAGAGCTGATGGCTTCAAAATTTCCCCCGCAACCCCCCGCCCCGACTGATATAACCTCCCCCTGACTTAGCGTTCCAGTTTATTTAAGTTCAATCAACTTGATGACGTTGCAAAGTGACTTCGTGGCTAAAGCAAGATGGCGGACCAGTCAAACGTCGATCAACAAGCTGAACAAATTGAAAATATAAATGACACAGACGAACCTAAAGAACCTAGCCCTGAAGAGACAGAAGAAATAGCTCCGGAAAAGGTTGTTGTACAATTGTATTCACCTTTAATGCTTGTACATTGTACAAAATTGTTACTATAGCTTACCCGAATAGAGTGACCTCGGACCTTTAAAATATGGTTTAGTTGATCATGCAAACTTAGTTACGTATTTAGTATTATATATTTAAGCAAATTCAGTGTACGGATTTTATAATGCTTCATTTGGAAAAGGTTTTCCTACAGTTTTGTTCAATTTAATGCTTGTTCAATGTGCAAGATTATTTACATAAAGCTGTGACCTTTATAGACGTATCAAATAGACCTAATCATTCCACGATCCAAACTTTGTTCCGTGGTTGTTATCATATATTTAAGCATATTTAGTGTATGACATTCATAATGCTTCACTTGGGAAAGCTTATTCTACAATTCTATTCACATTTAATACTTGTTCAATGTGCAAAATTATTTATATAATGCAGTGACCTTTATAGAGCTATTAATCGTGCAACAATGCAAGCTTAGCTCTGTGTTTAGTATCATATATTTAAGCTTTTTCATTTAAAGGAATCATCCAGTGTTATTGAAGAAATTGTTGCATCACTTCTAAATGTAAAAAGGTATGGATGTGTTTTGTTTCAGTAGAGTACTAGCCTACTAGGATGAAATTGCAGGCATGGTTTATGATAGTATATTATTTATATTATATATACTTCTTTCAGATAGTAAATATGTGACTTGAAGTGATAATAATGTTAGTATTCTACAATAAGCTGTCGTGGTTTGTGTCTGAACTACCTGAAAAAGATATCTCAAACGTGGAGGTCCAGTGTAGGTTATAGTATTCTACAATAAGCTGCCGTGGTTTGTGTCTGAACTACCTGAAAAAGATATCTCAAACGTGGAGGTCCAGTGTAGGTAGTATTCTACAATAAGCTGCCGTGGTTTGTGTCTGAACTACCTGAAAAAGATATATCAAACGTGGAGGTCCAGTGTAGGTAGTATTGTACAATAAGCTGTCGTGGTTTGTGTCTGAACTACCTGAAAAAGATATCTCAAACGTGGTGGTCCAGTGTAGGTAGTATTCTACAATAAGCTGCCGTGGTTTGTGTTTGAACTACCTGAAAAAGATATATCAAACGTGGTGGTCCAGTGTAGGTAGTATTCTACAATAAGCTGTCGTGGTTTGTGTCTGAACTACTTGAAAAAGATATCTCAAACGTGGAGGTCCAGTGTAGGTAGTATTCTACAATAAGCTGTCGTGGTTTGTGTCTGAACTACTTGAAAAAGATATCTCAAACGTAGTGGTCCAGTGTAGGTAGTATTCTACAATAAGCTGCCGTGGTTTGTGTCTGAACTACCTGAAAAAGATTAAAAACACTGACTGTTTTTCCAAGCATCAAAGTGTTGTTTTAAAATCATTAGACAGTTTTGAAAATGGAATATGCCTTATTTATTTATTACCTCTCCAAAATATAGCTCCCTGTCTTAATTATAAGCACCTGTATAAAAAATGATGCATGACCAATTAAACTTGTTTTTATAGTCAAAGAGATGATCTTCAGCCTGCAACTATGAAAGATAGGTAAGAGTGATGAATGTTTTACCAAATTACCAAATACAATAAATACTCTATGATTTTGTCAACTATCTATAGCATCAATATGTTTGTTACAGTGAGAATGAGTTACGAGAAGTTTTACAAGAAATTAGTTCAGAAATAGCTGAGAAAGGAATACAGTAAGTATGGATGACTGTAAGTCTCAATTATGTTATCTCATGTTTACTACATATAATGAAAACTGATATAATGATAACTGCCCAGTTGCGAGTAAAGTTCCACTTGGTTGATGACTGCATTTGAATTTTTTTTACTTTTAATACGTTTCTCAATCGGAAAACAAACTTAAATGTGTGTTTAATCATCTATGGTTTAATGCATAATCTATAAAATAATGCTAAAATAAAGAAATTTTAGATGGTATGCCAAAGAGAAAATGATGTTTGAAATTCAGTAGGTTTGCTAATAAATATGGCATCAATTTTATAGCACCATTAATAGTTGTATTTTAATTTACAAATTTTTACTATTTTCTTATGATTCTCAAATGCCAGATGTAGCTAGCTATAAAAACTAGAAAATAAAGCTAAAATGAAGTAATTTTGGGAAGTACGCCAAAACGATTTTCGGTTTTGAACGCTTTTTATTGCGAATATTTGACATAGAAAAAAATGAGACCAACCTAGCACATGAACATTCATGTTATTGCTCTTCAGAAACAGATATTATTGTCATCCTACAAGAAATACTCACACCTCCATCTTGGCTCGAACTTTCACCTCGTATCTATCTTTACTTGAACAAACCCGACTTGATAAATTTTACGAACATCTGGTCGAGAAAGTCACAGAATGGATTTCAAAACTTTTTAAGTAAGTTACGTCTAACTGTATTTTATAGTTGAGCAAAAAATTAGAGATGAGCCGATTGTTCAAGAGCCGATACATGCCCACCATCGGCCAATAAATCAATGTTTTGCCAATGATCGGCTCATCTCTACAAAAATTTCCATAGAAAAAAGAAAGTGTGCAATATCCCAAGGTGCACATATACAAAGACACACCCTGTGAACATGCTGCACTGTGAAAATAAAATGTGTCATCTATTCTTTTTATTTCATATCTTGTAGTTTTGACAGCAGTCTTGCTTACTATCATCATCATTGCTGGAGTGGCATTGTTAAAGGTATTATTCTGCAACTTTATAATAACTCTTGCCTGACCAATTTTATATAAAGTTGAAGTGGAGAATGGATGTGAGCTATTAAGTTGCTTACGATATATCTTCTTTGTAGTTTGTAGACTTGCGTTACGTATGAAATATCCCAAGTATGCCACAGACGGATTCACAGCTCTATACACAAGGTAACATCTTCATCAAAGAACTCTGAATATCTGAGCTGTTCTTTATGTATTTTAAATTTTGTTAACTTATTTTCATTATTGTCCTTCCAGACCTCCAGTGATCTACATAAGTGCCGCAGCTCATCCATCATTTGGTGCGTATCTACGAATGGAGGTGGGTGATTAACCAAGTAAATGTATCGTCCTTGAAGTATGACCTTGAGAATTTGATGTTTCACTCAAATTATCAAAGAAATTCAAAGAAATTTTTAATTAACTTTGGTCAATGTATTTTTCAGCTTGGTCTTCCACAGTCAAGTATTTGTGAAGGTATTAAAAGATTTTTATATTTGAAATTTCAACCAAATACAACAAATATTTGTCTATCATTTAACTTTGTATACTTCTCATCTAGTTCCTTGCAACACCATGTTTGGTTCAACGCACTCTATGGTAGGTTGTATGTTAATATGGTACATGTATAATCATTGGAATGTAAGAGTTAACCAATCAGAATTTTTCTAACAGGATATTGCAGCATTTGAACGTTTATTGAGTGATGATATTTCTTGTGGAAAAACTCCTTTACTGGTTGTTGCTCATGCAGGTATGACTGACTCATCTGAATTCATTTCTGTAATTCTGTTACAAAACCCTAACCATTTAGCCTCTTAGTTAAATTAGTTTAGTATTTGACACCCCATTTCCTTATTTTGCAGGTACTCCACTTGTAGGACACACAGACAATCTGCAAAGGCTACGAGAACTCTCAACTCAGAATGGTCTATGGTTGCATGTTATTGGGTATGTTTGTTGGACTCATATATGGCATCTCTGATAGGGTGCATAAGATAGGAACGGTCCGAACGGAATATGAGTAATAGGATATCTGGTTTCCAATCATCAAATAATAGAGAGTTTTAAGCCCTGTATGGTCAAACGAGAATGAGAGTTGGCAAGTGAGAGTTTACATGAGAGTTACATCAACTCTCATGCCCTGATCAAACGAGAGATGTATGAGAGTTGACTGGATATTACCACGCATACCGGTCAAATGAGCAAAAATTCTCATCAATTCTGATCAAAATTTGAACCAGATCAAAGTTGATGAGAGTGCATGAGAGTTGATGAGAGTTGATGAGAGTGCACAAGAGTTGATGAGAGTTGATGAGAGTTGATGAGAGTTGATGAGAGTGCACGAGAGTTGACGAGAGTTGATGAGAGTTGATGAGAGTTGATGAGAGTGCATGAGAGTGCACGAGAGTTGATGAGAGTTGATGAGAGTGCATGAGAGTGCACGAGAGTTGATGAGAGTTGATGAGAGTGCATGAGAGTGCACGAGAGTTGATGAGAGTTGATGAGAGTGCATGAGAGTGCATGAGAGTTGATGAGAGTTGATGAGAGTGCACGAGAGTTGATGAGAGTTGATGAGAGTTGATGAGAGTGCACGAGAGTTGATGAGAGTTGATGAGAGTTGATGAGAGTTGATGAGAGTTGATGAGAGTTGATGAGAGTTGATGAGAGTTGATGAGAGTTGATGAGAGTTGATGAGAGTTGATGAGAGTTGATGAGAGTTGATGAGAGTTGATGAGAGTTGATGAGAGTCGATGAGAGTCGATGAGAGTTGATGAGAGTCGATGAGAGTTGGTGAGAGTTGATGAGAGTCGATGAGAGTCGATGAGAGTCGACGAGAGTCGATGAGAGTTGGTGAGAGTTGATGAGAGTTGACGAGAGTTGACGAGAGTTGATGAGAGTTGATGAGAGTCGATGAGAGTTGATGAGAGTCGATGAGAGTTGATGAGAGTCGATGAGAGTCGATGAGAGTTGATGAGAGTTGATGAGAGTTGATGAGAGTTGATGAGAGTTGATGAGAGTTGATGAGAGTTGATGAGAGTTGATGAGAGTTGATGAGAGTTGATGAGAGTGCACGAGAGTTGATGAGAGTTGATGAGAGTCGATGAGAGTTGGTGAGAGTTGATGAGAGTTGATGAGAGTTGATGAGAGTTGATGAGAGTTGATGAGAGTTGATGAGAGTTGATGAGAGTTGATGAGAGTTGATGAGAGTGCACGAGAGTTGATGAGAGTTGATGAGAGTTGATGAGAGTCGATGAGAGTTGGTGAGAGTTGATGAGAGTTGATGAGAGTTGATGAGAGTTGATGAGAGTTGATGAGAGTTGATGAGAGTGCACGAGAGTTGATGAGAGTCGATGAGAGTTGGTGAGAGTTGATGAGAGTTGATGAGAGTTGATGAGAGTTGATGAGAGTTGAGGAGAGTTGATGAGAGTTGATGAGAGTTGATGAGAGTTGATGAGAGTTGATGAGAGTTGATGAGAGTTGATGAGAGTTGATGAGAGTTGATGAGAGTTGAGGAGAGTTGATGAGAGTTGAGGAGAGTTGATGAGAGTTAATACGAGTTGATACGAGTTGATGAGAGTTGATGAGAGTTGATGAGAGTTGATGAGAGTTGATGAGAGTTGATGAGAGTTGATGAGAGTTGATGAGAGTTGGTGAGAGTTGATGAGAGTTGATGAGAGTGCACGAGAGTTTATGAGAGTGCACGAGAGTTGATGAGAGTCGATGAGAGTTGATGAGAGTTGATGAGAGTTGATGAGAGTTGATGAGAGTTGATGAGAGTTGATGAGAGTTGATGAGAGTTGATGAGAGTTGATGAGAGTTGATGAGAGTTGATGAGAGTTGGTGAGAGTTGGTGAGAGTTGATGAGAGTTGATGAGAGTTGATGAGAGTTGATGAGAGTCGATGAGAGTCGATGAGAGTCGATGAGGGTGAGAGAGTTGAGAGTTGATGAGAGTTGATGAGAGTTGATGAGAGTTGATGAGAGTTGATGAGAGTGCACGAGAGTTGATGAGAGTTGATGAGAGTTGATGAGAGTTGATGAGAGTTGATGAGAGTTGATGAGAGTTGATGAGAGTTGATGAGAGTTGATGAGAGTTGATGAGAGTTGATGAGAGTTGATGAGAGTTGGTGAGAGTTGGTGAGAGTTGATGAGAGTTGATGAGAGTTGATGAGAGTTGATGAGAGTTGATGAGAGTCGATGAGAGTTGGTGAGAGTTGATGAGAGTTGAGGAGAGTTGATGAGAGTTGATGAGAGTTGATGAGAGTGCACGAGAGTTGATGAGAGTGCACGAGAGTTGATGAGAGTGCACGAGAGTTGATGAGAGTCGATGAGAGTCGATGAGAGTTGATGAGAGTTGATGAGAGTTGATGAGAGTTGGTGAGAGTTGATGAGAGTTGATGAGAGTTGATGAGAGTCGATGAGAGTCGATGAGAGTTGATGAGAGTTGATGAGAGTTGATGAGAGTTGAGGAGAGTTGATGAGAGTTGATGAGAGTTGATGAGAGTTGATGAGAGTGCACGAGAGTTGATGAGAGTTGATGAGAGTTGGTGAGAGTTGATGAGAGTTGGTGAGAGTTGGTGAGAGTTGATGAGAGTTGATGAGAGTTGATGAGAGTTGATGAGAGTTGATGAGAGTTGATGAGAGTTGATGAGAGTTGATGAGAGTTGGTGAGAGTTGATGAGAGTCGATGAGAGTCGATGAGAGTCGATGAGAGTTGGTGAGAGTTGATGAGAGTTGAGGAGAGTTGATGAGAGTTGATGAGAGTTGATGAGAGTTGATGAGAGTTGATGAGAGTTGATGAGAGTTGATGAGAGTCGATGAGAGTTGATGAGAGTCGATGAGAGTCGATGAGAGTCAATGAGAGTTGATGAGAGTTGATGAGAGTTGATGAGAGTTGATGAGAGTTGATGAGAGTCGATGAGAGTCGATGAGAGTCGATGAGAGTCGATGAGAGTTGGTGAGAGTTGATGAGAGTTGAGGAGAGTTGATGAGAGTTGATGAGAGTTGATGAGAGTTGATGAGAGTTGATGAGAGTGCACGAGAGTTGATGAGAGTTGATGAGAGTTGGTGAGAGTTGATGAGAGTTGATGAGAGTGCACGAGAGTGCACGAGAGTTGATGAGAGTGCACGAGAGTTGATGAGAGTCGATGAGAGTCGATGAGAGTTGATGAGAGTTGATGAGAGTTGATGAGAGTTGATGAGAGTTGGTGAGAGTTGATGAGAGTTGATGAGAGTTGATGAGAGTTGATGAGAGTCGATGAGAGTTGATGAGAGTCGATGAGAGTTGGTGAGAGTTGATGAGAGTTGAGGAGAGTTGATGAGAGTTGATGAGAGTTGATGAGAGTTGATGAGAGTGCACGAGAGTTGATGAGAGTTGGTGAGAGTTGATGATAGTTGATGAGAGTGCACGAGAGTTGATGAGAGTTGATGAGAGTTGATGAGAGTTGATGAGAGTTGATGAGAGTTGATGAGAGTCGATGAGAGTCGATGAGAGTCGATGAGAGTTGGTGAGAGTTGGTGAGAGTTGATGAGAGTTGAGGAGAGTTGATGAGAGTTGATGAGAGTGCACGAGAGTTGATGAGAGTGCACGAGAGTTGATGAGAGTTGATGAGAGTTGATGAGAGTTGATGAGAGTTGATGAGAGTTGATGAGAGTTGATGAGAGTTGATGAGAGTTGATGAGAGTTGATGAGAGTTGATGAGAGTTGATGAGAGTTGATGAGAGTTGATGAGAGTTGATGAGAGTCGATGAGAGTTGGTGAGAGTTGAGGAGAGTTGATGAGAGTTGATGAGAGTTGATGAGAGTTGATGAGAGTTGATGAGAGTTGATGAGAGTTGATGAGAGTTGATGAGAGTTGATGAGAGTTGATGAGAGTTGATGAGAGTTGATGAGAGTTGATGAGAGTTGATGAGAGTTGATGGTCAAACACGAGCGAGAGTTGGAACTCTCATTGACTCTCATCAAATCTTAATTCTCATTCTCGTTTCATCAAGGCTTTAGATTTGACTACGGTAATAATATTCACTCCACTGCCGCACAAATAGCAATTAAATCCTGTACTCGTTGCTGTCTCTACTAGCTATACTAAGGATATGGATTGGTTTATATTTCTAGAGACACACTGGCCACATTATCCCTGGCATCCGTACCATCATCAATGACAGTAAGTATCTGGCTTTATAATCAGATACATCACACATTTCTATTAACGCTGTACAATTGGTGTTTACGCATTTTACTTTTCTAGCCAGCGATCAGCAGTGATAGCATGACCCTAATGCTACATCGATGGTTTTCAATGCCCACCACTCATTGTTGCGTATCCTTTCATGGGAATAATTTATTTAACAACGTTTTCTTACAAAAATTGTTAATGAATTGTGGGACTGGATATTTTTTTCATTTCTAATACTTTTTACATATTCCTTAATTCTTAACTAAAACAGACATTATACAGAATAAAAGATCCAGTTCAGGTCAGTCACTATTTTGTACACTTCAAACTTAAGTTGTTATGTAATATATCATACACGAGAAGGAGTTTATTATAGTGATTTGAAACACCGAAAAGTGTGTTGAAAAACAAGGCGCTAGCCACTATAATAAACGACTTCGAGTGTATGATATAGCTTCTCAAACAAACCAGTATTTAAAGAGAAATTCAACGCGAAAGTTGAGTTAATTTATGGGTGTTTATTACCGTGGAATCAAGACAACGATACGGTGGTGATTTCCTTTGTGTTTTGCTCATGAATTATAAATGAGTTTGAGAAATTCTATTCTCTACAGTAATATTAAGCAACACGTCCTGACGATAGTAAATTTTCGTCACACCCTTTGCACATGACTTGAAATTGGTTATATTTTAATATTGAATTTCTTTTCAGGCAGCACAAGCTGGATTAGGTTGCACAGAACAAGATGTTGAAACGTTGATTCTTCCTTTGTGGATATCTATCAAGCAAATCGGTGTGTACCTTATCTATACACGGAAGACGTACCTTATCTATACACGGAAGACTCGTGATTTTCCGGGTAGTGTTTCAACGTAACAGAAACGAATTAGCATTATACAACTACCTAAACTGGCCCTCCAAACTTAGAGATTTTTATTAAAAAATGAACCTAGAATTTTTAATGATTTTATAAATTGTATATCTCTTTCTTCTCAGGTATGGAGGAACTAAGAAATTCAGTTGTGAAAGCCGGTGAACTGGTATGTTGTGTGTTTGTTTCTTTGTTTGTCCGCCCATTTGGTTTCGCTGTCTGTCTGTCTGTCTGTCTGTCTGTCTGTCTGTCTGTCTGTCTGTCTGTCTGTCTGTCTGTCTGTCTGTCTGTCTGTCTGTCTGTCTGTCTGTCTGTCTGTCTGTCAAAAATTTGCTTCAGTAAGTTGAATAATATAGATGAACGTTCTTCATTGTAACTTAATTTTGCTTTCGTTCAATTCAGGCGCAGCATATGTGTCACCTCCTTGACTTACTGCCAAATATAAAGAGAATTGTGAGTAACTAGGTTGAAGTACCACGATGACTGTTTTTCGTAGAAACAAGGGCAGTGTCCGGTTCTTCCTTTGCCTTCGTTTGAGCGTGTAGCAAAGTGATCACATGTGGTTTTCGTTTCAGGAACAAAGTCGTTGTATATCTCCTGTGGTCGTATTTCGTTACTCAGGCGAAAGTTCTGAGTCTGAAAGTTCTGAAGGAAGCAACAGCAGTGACGAAGGTGAGTGTTGGAGTGGCCCAGTCGTTAGCGCACGTGCCTTACACGTCTGTAGCGCATGCGAGAGGAGTGCTTCCTGTTTGACTGGACCACATATTCGTGGGTTTTCTCCGGGCACTCCGGTTTCCTCCCGCAGGGAAAGCTGACTGGGTGGGTTAGGATATATAGATTAGGAAAGTAATATCACAATTGTTGTAAAAATAGATAGTGTAGGCTAAGTACGTAATATAGGTAAGCGAGATACTTGATGTAATCGGTCACTGAAAAGCCCCAACGGGGAGTGAGCTGAATAATATATGTATACCAGATTAGAAATGACTCTTACTGGACCGATCTAGGGAGAACAGTTTAGAACTGATAGAGCTATCCAGTTTAAATAAAGTTAGTTTTGCATTGTTTTATCCGCAGGTGATGATGAATCGTCGGGCGAGAAAAACGTTTCGACAAAACGAAAACCTGAACAAGAGAAAGCGTCAAATGCTCTCATTGATTCTTTCAACAAAATGGTGAGTGACACTACTTCGAGTGCTGGTGCAACAACCAAAATTTAAAGAAAATTTACGCGCAACAGATCACTTAATTTATGGACGTATGTTAGCGTGGTATCAATACAACGATACGATACTGATTTCTATTTTTGTTCAAGTTTCACGTTTAATATGAAACACTTAACATTTCAGTTGGTTTCGTCGTTGGCTAAAGAAGCTGTTCATGTCAGTATTGATCTTATTCGTGTTCCTAATATTGGTTGGTGCCTTCGTTTTAATCCCTTGGTGTACGCTGCAAGTAAGTCTTCGATGTCTACAGTGTACATATGAATAGTTGATAGTCTTAGTTTGTGTGAAAACATGCTTCAATCTTTGACGCGGTACCTATCTATTTTGTTTCTCGATTGTCTGTAGTCGCTGTTTACATGAGCCTCGTTTCGATTCACCCATGGCTCTGGTTTGTTTATTTCCTTTAGGTTCTGCTACAACGAATGATTCAGTGGACCACTTCATAAAATGTCTTGAAACAAAAATTGTAAGTGGTCATTGTGTTGATGACGTCATACTGTGACGTCATACCACGAACTCCTCCCCATGCTCCGCTCACTGCTTGTGTTGTATTATGTAGAGTGCATTTGATGCTACCCTCTCAGACAGGGTTGGTTTATTCACTGCTGTGGCAGATAAACCACATGTTGTATTGGTCGATATTCCTGATTTTCCCGGAGTCGGTGCTGTGCAGTAAGTATTGGCAGGGAAGCAAGGGTGGCAGATGTGATTAGCGGGCTGCCCCTCGCCTCTGAGTTGAGTCTGCTACTGTAGATCGAGGATAGGGTATAGACAGTGAACTGTACATAAACTGGAACGCTAACTCCAATGATCAAGTCCTGTGATTGGATGAAGCCGATTTGAAGCTAAGAGCGGGAACCGCGCGGGAAAAATACACTTTCAAAAAGACTAGGGAGAGTTTCGAGGAGTGGAAAATTTTGACATTTATGAGCGAAAATGAGCAAGAAAAGTCCATTTTTCATCCGAAGGTTTGCATTTAAAATAACCGTTCCTGGTTTTCTGGATAGTTCTCACTGTTCTACTCTTAGTTGCAGCGAAAATTCGAGGGGTAACAGTTTTGTACACGAAAAAATGGCAAATGTATGAACGTGCCGAAGCAAACTTAGCTCTTCAATTTCGGAAAAAGCTACTTTAAAACATTTCGACGGTCGCAAAACTTGTTTTGTACTAAAGTCCAAGTATTGAAGTCTATTTTGAACAGTCGTTGCTGTAACTGTTGTAGAACGTGAGTGAATCCATGTTTCCCAAGTGGTGTATTTTTCGGCTCCGTACGTACATGGCGGTCATCATGAGCCAGTCATGAGCGGCTTCAAAGATGGCGGCCAAGTTATCGTTCTAGTCCCCTTGGAGTTCACTGGGTCAGAGATGGGACGTATGATGGCAGTCAGAGGCGCCATAATAAGGCTTCGACTCGGTCACGTTTGAGCTGCGTCCTTCGTAATTCAGCTGTAAACTGCAAGGAACGATGATTAGCAACCCCGCTAATTTTACTCTACTCAAACTAACACTTATCAATAATTTGCATTTCTTCACTCCTGACACTTCTATTCTGTAGGTTTATTCCGCAGTACTGGAAGAGCAAAGACTTAAAGAATTTACCCGTTGCTAAGCAACAAGAATTAGATGAAGTTAATGCAGATGTTTTAGCAAAACTTTCAGACAAAGATCTTTTCTCCCAAGGAGAGACTCCTGATGGCCGCGTGTGTATAAAGATTGGACTGGTATGAGCTTAAGATATTACACTATGAGAATTAACACTAAGACTGCTAGGAACGGACTCTAATATAAATTGGACCAGTAATACCTCTGTAAATTTAAATATCTTAGGTAAACAGAACTGTGAGTGTGCAAGAAATTGTGGACCTCTTAGAAAAGAATGTTAAAGAAGTCGAAGAATCTGCAAAGGTAATTAAGATTTGAATTAAAATGGTAATTAAGTGAATTAAATCTTTATAGTTTATAGTACTTGTTCATCGAATAGAATTGAGCTTTACTTTTACTTTTCAATATACATAGTTTATGGAGAAGGTGGCGGAGGTTATTCGAAAAGGAATCGAAGCAGCTGAACACGATTTAGTTCAAGATTCCAATGATATACTTATGGAAGAAGTGAGTTAAGATTGATGTTAATGTAGTGCTTATAATTGTTATCTAGGACTGGGGTGGGGGTGTTGCCTGCACAATGGTTAGTTAGGGCGTCTGTCTTTCACCTGTAGCACTTATTGGATCTATAGGAAGAACAGTTTAGAATTGATAGAGCTATCCGTATAAATAAAGTTAGTTTAGTTTAGGTTTCCTCCTGTAGTAACACGGGATCAATAAGAGATGACTCTTACTGGACCTCTAGGAAGAACAGTTTAGAACTGATAGAGCTATCCAGTATAAATAAAGTTAGTTTAGTTTAGGTTTCCTCCTGTAGTAACACTGGATCAATAAGAGATGACCCTTACTGGACCTCTAGGAAGAACAGTTTAGAACTGATAGAGCTATCCAGTATAAATAAAGTTAGTTTAGTTTAGGTTTCCTCCTGTAGTAACACTGGATCAATAAGGGATGATTCTTACTGGACCTCAAGGGAGAACAGTTTAGAACTGATGGAGCTATCTGATTGTATTCATTTCTCTTTGTATAGGGTCTGCTGCGTCAAGTTCCTATCGTATCTTCTGTCTACAACTGGTTTTCCCCCATCCAACATGAAAAGAAGATTAAAGGAAGAACTTTTGATCTGTCATCTGGTAGGGTTATAAACTGTAGCTAAAACTTGTACTACTCATAAGTAGGTTCCACTAAGCACTATCGTGCAGCAGATGGTGGCCAACCTGCAGTTATCAGAGTGAGAAAATAATGTTAATTATTTTTTTATATGTAGTATTCTTTGTATTTAGTAGAAAGATTTAGATTGACTTGTTAGCTCTCGTATAAGTGTCAACACAGCGATTTGTCGGACCGATTTTAGGTTTTGCTGAATGTTAATGACGAATATTTTCCGTTGATGATGTCATCAGATGACGTTTGCCACGTATTTTTCAAATATCATTAACGTGCATCTGAAATCGGCCCGACAAATCGCAACGTGTGAACGTACCTTAATACGTACTGAAACGCACCAATACAGATTATAATATTATATATTTTAAATATATTTATTGTTGTGTTTCAAGGCTCGCTACAAACTACAGAAAAGACATATAAATATCACATGCAAGTACAAGACGGAGAAGAAGCGACTGGTTAAACTGTGAAATGCTGAACAATCGAACATTTGCGCGACGATGAGTGACTAGACTGTTCATTTCAACGTTTTATTTGTTCTCCAGGAGTTCAAATACAAAAATTAGAGCAATATAAAATGCTACAGGACGCCAGTGCATTTCTGGGGTAATTTCTGCTGCTTCATTTCGCTTGTTCTCATTCAATTGACCTGCTCACTAGCGCGTGTTTATGCCTGTTGCCACCCAATTCCCTTGCATATATAATTTAAATGCTTGGTTATCTTTGTTCCATTCTATGATAACATTATCAGAACAGTGGTAACTAGGCATGTGAGTTATCTGGAAATGTGAATTGGTTAGCTTTGTTCCATTCTATGCTTACATCATCAGAACAGTGGTAACTAGTCATGTGAGTTATCTGAAAATGTGAATTGGTTACCTTTGTTTCATTCTATGCTTACATTATCAGAACAGTGGTAACTAGGCATGTGAGTTATCTGAAAATGTGAATTGGTTACCTTTGTTTCATTCTATGCTTACATTATCAGAACAGTGGTAACTAGTCATGTGCGTCATCCAAAATCTGAATTGGGTGGCAGGTGGCATAAGCTTGTGAAATAGGTCTATTCTTTGTTACCTCTTTGATATGTTTGTAACGAAAACGCTGGCGGACTAAATCGTGTGCTAATGTGCTATGCTGACAATACGAGTACTCTTTTTGTAAAATTTCTGTGTTTCCGAAATTGCGTTGAAGTTACAGCAAAAATTGTATCGCTTGTATAAATGTTAGAATTGCTCCAGAAATGCGCTTAAAATGTTCTCTAAAACAATCAGTTTTGGACGTATATATTAACCACCTGTAAAGCGTATGATTCCAGTATTAATATATAGTGTAGATTGAATTGTTGAGTTTAGTTTACTCTGGACTGATTTTATACTTTGATATTCTCAAACTATGATAACAATATCATGTAAAAATTTTAAAGGAACTGCGCTGAATGAAATTATGCTATTGAATAATTCATAAATTAATAGTTAATACACGGTAATAAACGTCCATAAAGGCAACTTTCGCGTTGAATTTATCGTTAAAACACTCGAACTTTTGTGCGCCTCGTTTTCAACACACTTCTCGCCTTTCTTCTTGCCTATCCATTAATGTTCACACTTGCCCCGTCACTATTCATAACAACGACGTCATTATTGTTTCATAATAATTACGTAATCGAAATTTGGATGCTTCCGTTTCCTGTTCTGCCCTTTTCATTTGAATAAAATTTATTTATACTAGGGATTTTATCAGAGTCAAAAAAGACCATTAATGGACCAAACCTTTAGCCAAACATCTGGAGGACGAAAATATTTCTGATAAAACCAGCATTGATAGAAAAATCGTATTTTTGAAGACTAAAGTATTTTTAAGAAGCGAGTTCACGATTTCAGGAAAATTTAGGGATGGCGAATTCCCTAAGTAAAGTGGAAACATAAGCATGACTTTTAAAAATCGAAATTGAAAGAATCTATAAATTTTTCCAATTCTTTCCTGTTGTGCAATTTTGCTGGGGCTTTCCTGAGTGAAAAAGTGTTTTAATATCAAACATTTCTCTCTGTGTAAAAGATTGTGAGTTGAATAATGGCTACAGCTCAAAGACTTTCGATAGACGAGTCACATTGTGTGTTGTGTTGCGAAGATATTGAATATAGTGCCTGTGGTTCGTGTGATCATCCAATCTGTCTGAAATGTTGTGTAAAACTTCGTCTGTTGAGAAAAGAATACGACTGTCCTGTGTGTAGGGCTCAGTTAAAGGAGGTACGACGTCAATTCTCTGTCGAATGTCAGACGATTTTAATATTAAGCCATAATATGCCTTGCTTTGTTTATATTTCATTCTGTTTCATTTATTAATTTGGGTGATTGATTTTTTAATTTTAGGTGATAGTTTCAAAAGGCTACAAGTCATGGGCTGATAAGACAAAACCTCGCCGTCAGCAACATGCCAGAAATTATGGAATCCTTCATGAAACTTCTGAATGCCAAGCAAAGGTTGACGAACTTCTTGAGCACAGATGCCTGGAATGTGGCGAACTTTTCAGATCATTCCAGCTGGTTAAAGATCATGTTAGGAAGGCACATTCAATGATGTACTGTGATATATGCTTAAGAAATTTGAAGATTTTTACTCACGAACGGAAATGCTACACTCGGGAGGCATTAGTCAAACATCGGAAGGAAGGCGATGCTGACGACAGGTCACACCGAGGTCATCCGTTGTGCCAGTTCTGTGATGAGCGTTACCTAGACAACGATGAGCTGTTGTCACATTTACGTAGGAACCATTTCTGGTGTCACCTCTGTGAAAAAGACGGATCACAAGAGTACTACCCACACTACAAGGAGCTCCGGAAACATTTCAAACAGGCACATTTCCTTTGTGAGGAAGGTGAATGTTTCCACGAGAAGTTCACATCGGTGTTTCGGATGAAGGTTGACTACCAGGCCCACATAGCACAGAAGCACTCAGATAGGTTATCCAAGGCAGAAGCTCGGCAGATGCGACAGTTGGATGTCAATATAACGTTTGCTATACGTGAGGACTCAGACGGCATTGTTTCTGGTCGAGGTTTTAGTTTTCCTGAACAGGGACAGGAGAGGTATAGAGATAGGTCAAATAGAATGACAAAGTATGTACCACACTATAATTTGATGTATTGTACCTTTATATAGCATACCATTCATACATAACATACCATACCATATATTGATGCCATACTACACTATACCATGGCATGCTACATCGAATACTATTATAACTAACTTTATCCGAATTGGATAACTCTATTAGGTCAAGTGGAAACTTAAACTAAACTAACTTTATTTGTACTGGATAGCTCTATCAGCTCTAAACTGTATCCCTAGAGGTCTACTAAGGGACGACTGTGTTACTACAGGAGGAAACCTAAACTAAACTAACTTTGTGTTTATACTGGATAGCTCTATCAGTTCTAAACTGTTCTACCTAGAGGTCCAGTAAGAGTCATCCCTTATTGATCCAGTGTTACTACAGGAGGAAACCTAAACTAAACTAACTTTATTTATGCTGGATAGCTCTATCAGTTCTAAACTGTTCTACCTAGAGGTCCAGTAAGAGCCATCTCTTATTGGTCGAGTGATAGTACAGAAAGAAACCTAAATGAAACTCCCATATATTTTGTAGTGATTCTCAATATGGCGAGTCAAGAGATCCTGGAAGATACAAGGCAAACAATAGAGAACGCGACCAAGAACCTCAACAACGTTTTCCCCAGGATAGAAAGAATAAAGTAGACTCTGAGCGGTACAGACAAACAGAAATGGGAATAAAGGACATGGAGGATCAAAGGGTAGTAAAGAGGATTAGTATGAGGACGTCTAGGGATGTCTTGGAAGGTGATCATAAACGTCCCCCTGGGGATCCGGTACAAGAAGATTATAGAAGGATATTGGAGGGTAATAGTGGTAAAAGTAAAGTTCATAAAGCTGACAAGGATGGTAAAAGTGGAACAAAGGCAAGGGAATCTGAATATGTAAGGTCCAGAAAAGAAAATAACAAGAAGAAGGAATTGTCAGATGAAAGGCTTGGTAGTGGTAGAGGGAAGCAACAGAGTTTGGACGAGGGTAATTTTAGTGGTAAAGGCAAGAAAACTGAGGCAAGTTTATCAAAAACCAAGATTCATGAAAGCAAAGAAAGTAGTTTCGATCAGAAGGCAGACAGCACGAATCAGAAGGTGGACAGCACGAATCAGAAGGTGGACAGCACGAATCAGAAGGTGGACAGCACGAATCAGAAGGCGGACAGCACGAATCAGAAGGCAGACAGCACGAATCAGAAGGTGGACAGCACGAATCAGAAGGCGGACAGCACGAATCAGAAGGCAGACAGCACGAATCAGAAGGCGGACAGCACGAATCAGAAGGTGGACAGCACGAATCAGAAGGCGGACAGCAAGAAAGAGAAGGCGGACAACGAGAAACGGAAGGCGGACAACGAGAAATGGAAGGCGGACAACGAGAGATGGAAGGCGGACAACGAGAAATGGAAGGCGGACAACGAGAAACAGAAGGCGGACAACGAGAAATGGAAGGCGGACAACGAGAAACGGAAGGCGGACAACGAGAAACGGAAGGCGGACAACGAGAAACGGAAGGCGGACAGCATGAATCAGAAAGCGGACAACAAGTCTAAGACCAAGAATGCAAGTAACAACAACTTGATCCAAGAAAAGAATGCTCAGCCTTCACTCCAAGGATCTAGCGTTGTTCATCAAGAGAGGAATACTGGCCCTTCACCTTCTAGTGTCGTCCGTTTAGTTCCCGACGATTTTCCAGCGCTGTCCAGCGACGATAAACAGGGGACGATAGTAAACATTGTTAAGCCGAGACCAACGTATGATAGTGAATTCCCAACCCTTTCAAATGAGTCAAGAAAGTCAAATCAAAGCATTAGACCACCACCTGGTCTAAGTGCACCTCCTGGATTTAGCACTGAGGTGGTTAAATCAAAGCCCAAGCAAAGGAATACACCAGAAGCTATATTTGAAAGCAAACAGAATTTTGAGCAAGTCGGTAACCCCTACAAAGCAACTACAACGAGCAAACAGCCTCAGAAAGAAATCTTAAATCTTGAGAAATCTTTGGTTAACAAATCTGCAGCTAACTCCAAAACAAGCCTGCCAAATAAGCCAGTTCCCAAGCGTACTTATGACAGCGAATTCCCAACTCTTTCCACTCTTATAAATGGTCATAAATCGAGCTCAAGCATCAAAGCACCACCTGGTCTGGCTCCCCCCAGATTTCAGCCTGGAATTCCTGCACGCCCACCTCCCGGTATGGGTTGGTCAGTCCCGCTAAAAACGGGGGGTTCCTCCGCCAAAGAAACCCGAAGCCAAACACTGATCAACGATATACGCCGAATTCTTAACCTCAGGGGTGAAAGTTTTGAGAATTTTCGACAAGTCTCAATCTGTTATCGACAAGGCAAGAGTTCGCCTGAAGTGTACTATCAGCAATGCTGCGAGTTACTAGGAGAAGAACATATACATAAGGTCTTTCGAGAGCTGATTGATTTGCTTCCAGATGAAGATAAACAAAGGCGGCTATTACTTGTGTATAACGATGCTAAAGTTAAAGCAAAGTTGGAAGACAGTGTTAAGGAGGGAAGCGGTGTTCAGTTTAATACTGAAAATGTACCAGCTACTGAAAAGGCTGGAAGTGGAAATAATTCAAAGTCGACGAGTCAACCATCTTTGGAAGATGACTTTCCTGCCTTGCCAAAGGCAACTGGGAAGAAGAGCAAATCTGCGGGAAATGTCACAAGCGCATGGACACGGGGAAAATAGACTGTTTCAAATTATGAAAATTAAGTGACACTGTATAGCCCTGAGAACCCTAGGAAACATAATATTGGGGGTGGAAACATTGTTTCGTAGCCATGTTTTCTGAAAGTAAACAAACCATCAATGGTCGTTTGCTAGTGACTTGTTTCCTAGTGACCTGAAAGCGTTGTGTTCGTTTGTCGGAAATATTTAATATCAATAGTCTTATATAAAACTACGTGATCTTAGGCTTAAATGCTTATATTCTATATACTATATACTGAACACTTTTCAGTGACCGTATGTAAAAGCTAACAAAGTTAGCTATGAAAATTATCGGGAAGACATTTATTAATATTCCCATTTACTGATTTACACTGTCTGATATATTAAAACTATAGCTGCAAGGTTAAAGTTTATCATTTGAATGAATATTAAAAATAACGTTGAGTTCAGCAAGTCTTGGAAAGTTCTTCTGTAGTTCTTTTATCCAGATTTTTAGTTCAGCTTCTCCTTCGTTGTCTCCTAGTATACACAGCGCAAGAACATGATCTACAATGAAAAATCACAAAATCATATTTCATATACACTTTATACAGTGTAGAATGGCCCTTGTATAAAGTAATATTTAAAACACGAGCAGGAGTGTTTTATCAGATATAAAACGCGAGGCGAAGCCGAGTGTTTTATATCTGATAAAACACGTTCTGCGAGTGTTTTAAATAGCTTAAAAACGATCACCATTTGGTAAGTTCGTTGGCGTAGTAATTTTGAAAAATAACGTTGTCTAAGCCGAGAAAATCGAAGCTAAAGTTTATGTAAATCAAGAGGATTTTTTATCACATATAAATCAGGCATTACCTTCATCAGGAAGACTTGGGTTTAGATCAGCTTTCAGAACATAATAATGGATCTTAGTTTTCCGTAACCACATAACTTGAGCTCCTTCAACAAAGACTGGCTTAGCTAACTCGTACTCCGCAAGAAAATTTGAAAGATTTCTACTCTCAGCACCAATAATTTGCTTCTCTATTCCATCTTGGTTCTGAAAGATAAGTTTAGTAAGTAGTGAGAAATAATCAACTAGCTGGAAGCAAAGGCCTGGACGAACTTTGGCAAAGAAAAGATAGTTTGTCTGATAATTCGTCTGAGTATAAGCGTAGTTAATCTACTTAGACGAACGTGCGTGTGTTGTTCGTTTGGACAGATGATCTGTCTATGTGTATAAATACAGTATTAGACGAACTATCAGGAAAATATCATGCATGAGTTGTTTCCAGAACCATTGCCAGTATAGAACACGCTATTCTAGCTAGTTCGTCTGGATAGTTCGTCTTGTGTTTATATGAAGATGGATGATCCATCAGATGGTGAAGCATCTAGTATAAGCCAGGTCAATGATCATACCTTGCATGACATAACTGAAACAGCCATATTTTCATTAACCATTCGATTGATTGCCATCCTAAACAAATCCTGTTTATCTCCTGGCAACTCTTTTGGTATTGGATCTGGGTACATCTCGTCAAACTTGTCAAACCAGAACACAATACGTCTTAGTTTATTCAAAGGTATACCATCATTACCAAATATGGCATGTATTATGTCATAAGTGTCCACATTAGGGCGTACACGATTTTCCTCCAACTTTGTCAATACTTGTACAGCACAGTCGATCTGTGGTCGGTACCGGGTCCATAATGTATCAAACACCGTCCTATTATGATAACGTCCTTTAGGGAAAAGGTCTAACAATTGATTATAACTATCAACATTTTTGGCTAGACCAAAAGGCTCCATGTATGTGATTGCTGTTGTTATAAAATTCATGGCCTTAAGTCGTTTAACATCCCGTTTTTTGAACGTCTCAATAGCTTCGTAAAAGCCTTGTTCGTTGGGAGAAGTAACTGCGACTTTTTCAAAAATTTGAGCCGATTTGGTCAATTGTTTTAACGGAAACGGATGTATTTGCTTTGGCATCGATTGAGTAAGGTCTTCGCCAACTATTTTATGCTTTTTTGCATCGCTGCTCACTGCATTTTCAGTCAAATCCACTTGCTTATGTTGAAAACGCACCAAAAAATACGGAGTTGCATTTAAACCACTTTTCAACGACTTTTCGGCAACTAAATTAGTGTTTACCAACACAGAAAGCTGTCTTTGTAAAAGCCTATTGAACATTGTTGCCTCTGATCTGGCAAAAATACCAAAATACATAGCTTTTGGCCAGAAAAAGTGCGAAAATTTCTATTTCTTGAAAATTCCACTCCTCAAATCGCGGCCATATTGAATCGCAAATTCGTCATTTCGAATGTTTCCACTTCAGCAAAATTCAAACTTCATAAAGTTTCGTGAACGTGCGTTTACATTCGTTTTTAGCGCCCTGCGTGTTTACCTGGGTCCCCCGCGTGCTGTTGAAAAGCCACGTGAAGCGAGAAGGGTTCTTTTCCATTCTCCATTTTGGCTTGTTAACATAGTACGTATTTTGTTGCAGAATTTATCATATTTTTAACTTGTTTTCTGCTTTGATTATTGTCTTAAATACTTTACTGTGCTTGTAGACAAATGTTGCTCGCAAAATATATACTAAACACTGATAATAAAACACAATTTTTCGTAGTCTAATTTGGCAAGAATTATGCTATAAATATGACTATATGAGGGCTATTTTATGCCTCTAGATCGCTGTCTGTTGAAAGAAAATATGTCTGCTACATGCATGAAATCCTTGCTAAGTCAACAGTCTGCCCAAATACAGAGGGTTTCTTCAGATCCAGGTGTAATTTCTTCAATTATACAGTCGTATTCTAACAGGGGTTTAATGGGGGTGGTGACTGGTGAGTGGACCAACAAATGGACACCCCCCTGAATATTTGATGCAAAACAATCCTGATATTGCAAAATTGATATTTGCTCTGTAGCCGGAGCTGAAAAAACCCGGAGTTTGCACAGCCTTGATATATAGATTATATTAAGATTAATATAATCTTAATAAGTAATTAAGTTAATATAACTTAAGGTGGCTTCACCAAGCACTATGGTATCGTGCAGCAGATGGAGGTCAACCAACAAATTATGAGGGTTAATACTTAATACTGAAACTTGCTATTCTAGGTTGTGCGTCGTAACTTTTTTTGTGCAACAATTACAATGTCTGGAGGACCTGCTGCCGATGTTCTGCAGCTAAAAGAGGAAGATGTTGTGAAGTTCCTACTGTCAGGAACGCATTTGGGATCGAACAATGTTGATTTCCAAATGAATTCCTACATTTATAAAAGAAAACCTGATGGTATTGCATATTTTTGTACTTGTTATACAATAGACCTCTAATGCATGTTTATGCTCATGTTTAGTCACATTTTCAGATAAACAGGCGTAAACACGTGTTAGCTGATTAGATTGATAAAATGAAGTATACATTCCTCTTGTACACATTTTAAATATCAAGAACTATGGTTTAGGTGTTTACATTTTTAATCTTCAAAAAACCTGGGAGAAATTGGTGATGGCGGCACGAATCATTGTTGCTATTGAGAATCCAGCTGATGTGTGTGTTATCTCTGCTAGACCTTACAGTCAGGTTCGTCATGCCGGATGGTCTTGATCAATTAGTTGTAAAGCCTGTAATTGGCTAATCTACCATTATCTGTTGCATGATAGTGCATTGAAAAACCAACCTATAGACAATGAAAACCCATGGAATATTCTATTATTTCTTCCATGTAGCGTGGTATCTTGAAATTTGCTGCACATACCGGTGCCAATGCTATTGCAGGCCGCTTCACGCCTGGTACTTTTACCAATCAGATTCAAGCCGCGTTCCGTGAACCACGTCTCTTGATTGTTAGTGATCCTAGAATTGATCACCAGGTAAATGTTTTTGCAATTCTTGGTAGAATATCTGGAAAATATAACAAGAACTCACCATTTCAAGAAGTCCAGCAAAGGCCTTCCAGACTATGGGTTGTCACTGACTTCCAGACGATGGGCTTTGCTCGAAACATCAAAGTTATTGTTATATTTTCAGTTTGATCTAGATATCCCACAAGATATTTACACAATGTCGTATTCTTCCATGTTATTGTAGGCGGTCACTGAAGCATCTTATGTCAACATCCCTGTCATTGCGTTCTGTAATACTGACTCTCCATTGAGACATATTGATGTGGCTATTCCATGCAACAACAAGGGTGCGCTATCGATTGGTCTTATGTGGTGGATGTTGGCTCGTGAAGTTCTACGTATGAGAGGAACCATCAGCCGGGATATACCATGGGACGTTATGGTTGATTTGTACTTCTATCGTGATCCAGCTGAGGTACTTGGTGCTATTTTACTTATTTTAACCCATCTGTTGAATGCCAGACAATTTTACCCATAAAGTGAAAAGTGTTGGGTGTTAAAATAGGAGTTGGCCAGACTATGGTGAATTTACCATTAAGCCACATTGCATCTAAATAAACCTACTTTGTTTATTCACTCTGTGTAATGCCAGGCAATTTTACTTTTTCGTGTTTGATGTATACAGGCTGAGAAAGAGGAGACTGCAGCTGCCGTTGAAGAGACTCCATTCCAAGCTGTTGCCACTGTCCCAACTCCATCAACTGATTGGGCGACAGCACCTAATGTGCAACCTGATGCAGCTCCTACCGAGGCAACTGATTGGGCAACCCTGTCCGATACCAAAGATGTAAGTATCAATTGATTAAGAAAAATATTTTCAATAAGAAATACTGTTGTTTAACATCAAAGGACGACCAATCGCAGATAAAACATTGTCTCATGTTCACATGAGACTTTCATGTTTGTCAAGAGCATTTGATAGGTTTCAATCTGATCAGTACCCCAGTCGCAATTCAGTGACCATAATGTTCTGTTGTCATTTCATTGTTTTGGAAATTCCACTACCCTCCATGCCATCCAGACATTTGTTGTTTTGATGCAATGCAAAGGGGCAATTGAGAGCATAAAGAGCTCATTACATTGTTTGAGAAAAGACTATGTTTTATCTATGTTTCATCCTTAGGTGCAAATAACATAATTTACACCTTACCAAAACATAACTAAACTTGTGTCTTTTTTAGTGGGCAGCTGAGGCAACTCCAGCAGCTACTGCAGCCACAGGTTTTGGTGCTCCAACATCGACTGATTGGGGAGCAGACGCAAGCGACTGGGCTGCCACTACAACAGCCGCCACTACAACAGCCGCCACTACAACAGCCGCCACTACAACAGCCACTACCGATGCATCAGCTGATTGGGGGGCACCTGCAGGAGGGGAGAACTGGTCTTGATTTAAAAATAAAGCATTAAAGGAAATCACATAAAATAAGATTTATAATTTGTGTCTGTTTATTTTTACTGATTAGCTATTGGAACACAGTGTGTATGGGTTCTTTGCAGAACACTTAACACAATCCAGTCACAATCCAGTGATTGGAATGTCCATTGTCTTTTCACTGTTTTGAAAATTCTACTGTTCTCCATGCCATCCAGTCATTCATTGCTAGCCACTTGAAAGTTATGTTCCAATCAGGCAACTGCCCAATGTCGTAGTTATGCGTTTGAAATGTGCCCTACTATGTTTCACTCTCCTCGCTCGTCAAGGGGAAAATGTTGGGTATTAATGGTTTAAACTAGACTATCTGTGCCACACTCTGTCAAGGGGATTGTGTTGTGGGGTTAACTTTGATGGTTGATGTGAAGCTGAAAGGCACTAGAACTTTCAAGCCCGGTTCATATCAACCTTTCCTTCTTTAGCATAAGCACATCAAAGCGTTCCGCACTTGTGCTTATATTTCATCGTGTGAACCAGAACGCAGCGGGAAAGCTCGCAAAAGAATCTCCGTTTCCGGGTTCGGAAAAACAAATTTGTGAAAACACCTCAAGTTGCAACAATAGTTCCATGAAATTTTTATATTCTATTTTAAATTATTCCGTAATACCTATATTAACATAATAAGATAAAGAATTCTTATTTTATTTTAAGAATAAAGAAACTCGGTAAGTGGAATTTTTGGTCTGCCAGACAGAAGTTGTTTAGTGTGCCGAGTGTGGGCAAATACCAGAAAGAAATTCGATATAACTTGAATGAAAACCAGAATAGAAATCATTTTATAATGAACAATTGTAGATTTTTGGCAAGAGTCTAACATGCCGACAGCTTTTTGGCAGGAAAAACGCCGTGATTCATGTCATATTGAAAGTGCCAATATTCTGGGAGTGACATTGAACCACATGATAGTACAAAGTTTGTTAAATAGTTTTCGTTTATAAACTTTAACGAGAGCTATTAAAATGTCAAACAAAAGATCTTTCAGAAAAGTTGTAAAAGATTGGCGAAAGTCTTCAAGCGAAGGTAATGGAATTAAGCAAAATTTTGAGCCGTTTTGGCAGACACAATTGGGTAAAGGAATTCGTCGACTAACTTCGAGTGACCCTTCGACCAACAAAACTAGCCAAGAAGATAAGTCTACTTGGTATGCAGGCGAAAACACAGATAACGAAAGGTATTAACCACTACAATATTAATTTGAATTGTGTTTAGTGTTATACACAAGCTTTACTGGCCAATAAAAACTGCGAACCACTTAATAACTGTCAAACTTTTATCCTAATTTACATGACAAAATGGTTGTTTGTTCTTATTTTAATATGCTATTCAAAAGCTTACGTATATATGGGGCGTCTAGCTTTTAGCTAAAGCAAAACTACTATTTTTAATACATATTCTGATGTTTGAAGTGGGATTTATTAACTTACAAGCTATATTTTATCATTTGTGTCAAGCTTTATAATATGCAAAATAGTTTCGAAAGCGGGAAAGCATTTTAAAACGATGGAAATTACTCTTAGTGGCCCGACTCTTCGCTTTTTAACTTTGGAAGATGAATATCATAACAGAATTATTAAAGATAAAACTCCACAACAGAGGTACTTTTGTTGCAAATTTTGACATTAATTGGGGCTGTTGCTAGCAGGTGGAACTAGGGCTGAGGGTGATATCTGTTTGAATATTGTATAGTATATAGAACCGTTGTGGTTAATGCCTAACTAAATAGTGGTTGAATTTTGAACCCTATTAAAATATTAAAGGATTTTCTACTAAAATTAAAATCCTGGTTATATACTCATTTTGCAACATGTCATTTCTGTTGCCCTTCTTACTTGCATAGACTATAGTTTACATATGTCTTAAATATAATTTTGAGCCAGGCAGGGCAGCTTAATTGAATGCAGCTTGAAGGTTTAACTTATTAAAAGCACAATATATAAGCCCAATTTGCTTGGATAGGATTTAAGCTTGTTCATGCAGGATCTTGGCGAGCAAGGTTAGCCTGGCTTGCATTTGAATATAAGGATCTCGTTCGGCACTATTGGTAAGCCATCCAGGCATATAGGGCTAGTCTTGCATGCATGCTCATATGAACTCTTAGTCTGCATCTATGTCATCCAAGGCCAGAAGTCGAAGCTGTACATATGTGCCGTAACTACTGTTGATAATTTTGTTCAACTTTGCTTATTTGACATTTATATGATCAGTCTATGCAGGCCTGGAAGTATGCATGCATATATGGGTTAACAAAAGGCACTGGTTTATAGACAGATAGTTTTGTTAACCCATTAACTGGCAGTACCCTACCACTGAAAAGTAAAATCGTCTGGTGTTAGACAGAGTAAAATTTACTAAAGTAGGGGCCAAAAGCCAAAAGTTAATTATCTAAACAATTCTAGAGCCTTACATTTGGATGATGCCTTCTTTGAAAAAATTACCGAGTTAGACTGGAAGAAACAGAGTCTTAAGCCGCAGTCGCAAGCAATTAAGGTAGAGTAATTAGCAAGTTGTTTCTGTTGGTAAGTGGTAGTGATAGTAATGGTGTTGGTTGTATACTGATGGTAATGATGATGATGGTGGTGATTGTGATGGTGATGATGTGATGGTGATGATGATGATGGTGGTGATGATGATGATGGTAGTGATGATGATGGTGGTGATGATGATGATGGTAGTGAAGATGGTGGTGATGGTTGTTATGGTGGTTGTATTGATGGTGGTGATGGTAGTCATGATGGTGATGATAAGGGTGATGTTGGCAATAGTGAATGATGATGGTATCAGGTCATTTGATACTGTTGTGTCATGATATTTTCCTTGTTCAGAACTTACCATCATCACAAGATGAAACAGATGAATATTCAGGAGATGATGAAGAAGTCAAACAAGCAACGACACCTTCTCCTCGAGATAACAAGAAGACACAAACTGACAGAGAGAAGGTATTTGATCATCTCAAAAGATTTGCAGAGTTGTAAATGATCAGTATAATGCCTAGATGTTTTATCTAGATCTTGGAATGATTTTCTTCTTTTCTGTAGTGTTTAGAACTGTACAGTGAGCTTTTGTTTGTCACAATCAATCAATTTGTATCGGAGCAACAGAGAAAAGATGCACCATTACAGGGAGAAATATATGTTTATGGTCAAGAGGTTGGTGACAGTAATAATGTCCTTAATGCATGGAAAGTCTGTGTATTACTGTTATTCAATCCTCTGAGACGTAGAAAACAGTGACGTACAGTAGGGGGGGAGGGAGGCCATGTGCTCTCTGTATGCTTTTAGGTTAGCCTAAAAAACACTGTACTCTGAAGCAGGTCAAAGTTAGCACATAGGTGGGTGTCAGAAGCATTACAGGGCCGCAGATGGTGATCAACTTCAATACTGGTGACATTGATAGGAGCCAGAATTTCAACTATATCTCTCAATTGTGTTGAATTGGCTCTGAATGCAAGTCAGAGTTGATCATTATTATGAACTATTTCTAGGTGTTTGGAATAACGCAAGAAAAACATCGAGAATTATTCTCACATGTCAAGGAACGTAAGGTAAGAAATCTGTTGAATATATGACTATGGAGTACTGGACATATTTCATAGGTATTTTAGTAAGTAATTCTTTTGTTTTATATGTTTCTTGTATTTAAATTTCAGCCTCCGACCTGCCATGTTGAAGTTAAAGGTAAGTAAAATAGTAAATTTTAATAGTGATCAAGTTGAGTATGCTTGGAGCCAGTGTGGAACGAGAATTCCTAATATATCATAAACAATTTTTCCACAGTTATTGAAGCAAAAGACATTGAAGCAAAGGATGCTAATGGTATGTGCTTCTATCACGGATAAAGTTTCTGTGTCCTTGCGAAGATAACTATTAAGTTAATCCACTTCTCCCCCCTTTATTTCTCTCCCCCAGTGATTCCCCTCCTCTTACCCAGCCGTACCCTCTTGTTATGCCTTCTCGTTTCCCTCTCATTTGCCCCCCTTTTATTCTCCACAATATCGTTGACGAAGTAATCCAATTCAAAGTAGTTCAATAATTTGTTAGTGTCAACAAACACACCACTTCAAGAACTTCGTTGGCAGTTGGCTCGGAGCTACCGTAGCAAGTGCTCGGAGCCGTTTTGAGCCTTATCAAAGCCTCTCTGAGACGTTTTCGAATCTGCTAAAGGACTTAAAAACCAGTTCAAATAACTGGTTGCTCGAAAACCAGTTGCTTGAAGAGCTTTCGGATATTTCATGATGACTCGCATCTGTTTTAACAAACTCTCATCTGTATTGGGACTTCTTTGGCGCAATCGTCAGAGCACGCGCCTTTCACCTCTGATATCGTGGGTTCGATTCCCGTTGGGGACGACTTATGATAGCTATGTGAAAAGAGTTAGTCAACGCTCTGCCGAAAATTGTGGGTTTTCTCCAGGTACTCCGGTTTCCACCCACAGGGAATGTTGACAGGGTGGGTTGGGTTTAATCGCTAACTGGCCCTTCCACCGTAGCTGTGCTCCGTGATGGCGAGCAAAAGGTGGCTGCAATATGCGCCTAGAAAGCCTTCGACTTGGTCACGTTGAGCTGTGTCCTTCGCAATTCAGCTTAGCTCTCAGCTGCAAGTAAGGATAATAAGCACACCCCCCTTATTACCTTATTACCTTATTACCTTACACTCGCGTCTGTCTTCGCAGGCTTCAGTGATCCTTACTGTATGCTTGGCATTGTCACTGACAATTCATTTGATCGCAAACTAAAACGAAAGTCAAGCAAAACAAGGACTGTGACAGAACAACTTGAGGAGGATCTCATTAAAGTCACTTCGGTGAAGAAGAAAACTTTGAATCCGATATGGAACGAAATCATTACACTGTAAGAATGAGTTTTAGAAATTGTTTGAATACTTTGCGAAATGGACAACTGAAGACACACTTGGATGATAGACAGAAGGACAGAAGGGAGGATTGAAGGAAGGAAGGAAGGAAGGAAGGAAGGGTGGGAGGAAGGAAGGTAGGTAGGTAGGTAGGTAGGAAGGAAGGGTGGGAGGAAGGGATGAAGGTAGGTAGGTAGGTAGGTAGGTGGGAAGGAGGGAAGGAATGGTGCAAGAGAGAGAGAGAGAGATGGAGGAAGGAAGAAAGGATGAGGGAGGGAGGATGAACGACGAGAGAAGAACAATGGACGGAAGGATGGCAAACTGACGTACGAATGAAAAGGCGGACAAAAATAGGGGCCGATTAAGGGGGGGAATGGACGAACGGAAGGACGGGAAAGACTAAAAAACGGAGGATTGAAAGGATAGAAGGAAGAATGGATGTACACAAAGGAACATAGAGGAAAAAGACGGAAAAGGTGCAAATGGAAGGACGAACTGGAGATGAAAGATCGAACAAAATAACGAAATAAATAATAATGCATTTCTATCTTTTACAGAAAAGTAAATGATGTTCTGACAGAGACAATACACTTGGACATGTGGTAGGTGACAAGCATTTTGGAAACAAAGTTCTTGACTAATTAAGTATTCACAAAGTAACCTTCAAATAAATCGTTTTTAACATTTATATGTGATTTCCAATTTTAGGGACCAAGATGAAGACACGGAATTTCTTGATAAAGATAACAGACTAACTCAGATCAGAGGAGTCGCTGGTGTTGGACGGTGAGTAAAATGCCATGATAACACCGTGCAAGATTTAAAAAAACAAATAATATTTCGTCTTTTCTTCAGTTTCCTAAAGCAAGTCGTACAATCAAGCAGGAAATGCAGTGGAAGCACAAGCATGGATGATTTTCTTGGATTTATCGAGTTCCCAATTAAGGTAAAATTTCCTTCTTTTTAGACGGTACACTACGATCAACTAGTCCGTCAATCTTGCCTATAATGAACACTAAGGACTGTGTGCAGGCCATGCCTTTTCCCCAACGTTTACCTTTGTTCGTGTATATGCACTATGCGATATCAAAAACTTTCCGTTTTTTTGTTGTTTTTTCGTCATTTGTGATAAACCAATTTTCCTCTCATTTCGGCAGGATATTCCATCGAGTGGTATAGATCAATGGTTCCCGTTACATGCTAGATCAGCCAAGTCAAGAACACATGGCGACTGTCATCTTATTATCAGACTCGTTGGACACCAGGTGAAAGTTTATACCATAGTAGTATTCTACTAGTTTATGTCTGAACTGCCAGAAAAAACTTCGACGTTTCAAGTGGAACGTTTACACCCCGCGATTTGTCGAGCCGATTTCATATGCAGATTAATGATATTTAAAAATACGTGCTAAACGTCATCTAAACGATATCATCAACTGAAAACCGACGACTCTGAAAAACTCATGAACGACGACTCTGAAAGCTTATATATCTTTGGTTTAAAACTACGTATGGCAATCAAATTAAGTTGAAACTGCCGTTCTTACTCCCGAAACAACCTTTCTCCTTTATGAACCAATATTGCTTTCCACTTTATTGACTGAGAATTATTTTTAGAACATGAACAATAACAAGGAGGATCAAGTGAAAGCCAGCATATCTCGACGCGATACTTATGCTGCTTTGCTTAAAGCATTTGTCGTTTACGACGGCGGTCACGTGGAGGTTTGTAAATCACTGGCCTGAATTATAATAGATATACAGACCATGAATCTGCTGTCTTACGGATTTCTTTCTTGTCAGGATTTGGACGATGTTTTCACAAGTGGAGAGTTGTCGCGATTCGCCCGATGGATCTTACATCAGTACGTTGTTCAAAATAACATCACCCTATTGCAGAGAGCTGTTTGGTAAGTGAGAGTTGTGTATTGCTCTATCGGTTCTAAACTGTTCTTCCTAGAGGTCTAGTAAGGTCTGTCCTTATTGGTCCAGTGTTACTACAGGAGGAAACCAGAGTACCTGGAGAGAAACACCTGCAGTGTTTTGTACATTCAAACTGTAATCATTCTGCCCGAATGGAACTGAGGTGAAATTATAATCAGACAACTACACATTACAGGAATCGGACACCAGTCACGGAGAACACTGTGCTATACCAACACTCCCGAACAAACAAGTGTATACATTGATGTGTTTTGTCATATATATAGTGAATGGGAAGTATACAGCGCGTGTCATCAGACACAGCCTCTGAAATATTCGTTCTTGGAAGAACTTCTCTCGAGTATTGCTTACAACTGGAAAACTGGTGGACTCACTCTTGCTGATGTGAGTATCTATGACTGTTTACCTCACAGGCACAGGTCCAGTAAGGACCATCCTAAACTAACTTTATTTATAATTTCTACCTCTAACAGTTCTAAACTGTTCTGCCTAGAGGTAGAACATCTCTTATTAGTCAGTGTTACTACAGGAGGAAACCTAAACTAAACTAACTTTATTTATACTGGATAGCTCTATCAGTTCTAAACTGTTCTTCCTAGAGGTCCAGTAAGGGTCATCTCTTATTGATCCAGTGTTATTACAGGAGGAAACCTAAACTTAACTAACTTTATTTATACTGGATAGCTCTATCAGTTCTAAACTGTTCTTCCTAGAGGTCCAGTAAGGGTCATCTCTTATTGATCCAGTGTTATTACAGGAGGAAACCTAAACTTAACTAACTTTATTTATACTGGATAGCTCTATCAGTTCTAAACTGTTCTTCCTAGAGGTCCAGTAAGAGCCATCCCTTATTGATCCAGTGTTACTACAGGAGAAAACCTAAACTAAACTAACTTTATTTATACTGGATAGCTCTATCAGTTCTAAACTGTTCTCCCTAGAGGTCCAGTAAGAGTCATCCCTTATTGATCCAGTGTTACTACAGGAGAAAACCTAGACTTAACTAACTTTATTTATACTGGATAGCTCTATCAGTTCTCTAAACTGTCTAAACTGTTCTCTATGTTTTTCAAGGAAGAAACATTTCATCAATCATTGGATACTTTCGTAGAATATTGTCTTCGTTTAATAAATAACCACCGATCTTTATACCCGGCCACTGAATCTGGAAAATTGTCTCGTTTGACAAATATGCTAAAGTAAGTACGAAGAAAGAGGGTCTTCAGGTGTTAGAATCAGCTAAAAGTCAAGACAAGCGGCGGGTTTCAGCACGGCTATTGCTTCAGTAAGCGTTGCGCGGCAGCTGATGAAAGTCAGAAATGTTGATACTTATAGAAGCAAGAAAATTGAACTACATTTCTCATATAATGAAGAGAATTAGCATTATTTTCTCACCTTGATAACTGCCAGTTGACTCTGCTCTTTTGCTCTCAAAACAAAGAAATGTGCTCCGATCCGCTACGTTTGAAATAGATGACGTAACAGGCTTACATGTCTAATATTTCTCGTTTTAGTTGCATCAAAACAATTCAAAATATCCCGAACTACCGCGCAAGTCGTAATAACAACATTAGCGATGAGATTGCGAATACAGTCAAGGTATGACGCAGTTGTAGCTGGTATTTATATGAGGCCAAGAGACCTTCCCATACGAGATCCCTATATTTACGCCATTATATTGACTGCTTTTAGATCTCGGCAGAAAGATGGTATTCTGTTCAGTATGCTTGGTTTGAACCAAAAGATCCAGTAAGATTTTTTATTTGCTTGCTTCACATAGGGTATGACTAGAAGACTTTCCACGAACAAGTTGAATAGGTTGAATATTTGTCGAGCGATAGTTACCCTGCGTGGCTGACGGTCTGCCCGTGGTGGGTGTTCCGTCGCCTGCATGCAGGCTTAAGCCTCGTTTTGATATGTCGCCGATGGTCGGCGATGCTTTCGCAGTGCTATTGTCTTTGATCATTGATGGGTAAAATCCTTTGTCGACCTGAAATAATTTTCTCCTTCAATGATCACTAACAATGGTCCACGAGTGCATCGCCGACCATCGGCAACATATGAAAACCAGGCTTAAGCGACAGTGGAAACTCGTTATGCGTTGGAGTGGCGTTTCACAGCTCAGTTGTTAGATGTTTTCGTTTGAGAAATTCTAGTTTTTAGACAGATTTTTTTTTATACATAGTTGAACAGTCTGGCATTGTAGACAAAGTAGAATCGTCGGGCGTTGAATAGATACATTGGAAGTCGTCAGGCTTTACATCATACGTTTCAACCCCCCCCCCCGATTTGTTCTTCTCGATTTGAATCTCCCGATTAAAAAAAATGCTTGTCATTAAGAAAATTAGTTTTAAATTAACATGCACTTTCTGTTTAAAAATGCACATTTTTATAGTTTCTCTCGTATTGGATTCTCGCGATTTTTTTTCTCCGTGAGAAAGATTTTACACATCGACCGAGAAGTAGGTCAAAAGTTCAATACGATTATACAAACTCAATACGAGATATGCGTGTCTTTCAAGAAACAATTTGCGGTTGTCGGTCGGTGGGAAGTCGGTTTAAATCAGTTCAATGGTTTAAATACCGCTCGGCCAATCACGACACAGATTTCATGCTTGTCTGAACAACAGCTTATAAGTACGGCTTCGACAAGATGGCGACGGCGACTTTCGATCAATGTCGGTTTGCGGAATGTTTGGCGAAATACGAAGCGATTTGGAACGATAAATCGAGAGATCATGCAAATAAAACAAAAAGAAAAGCCCAGATGAAAGCCTTAGCTGACGAATTTGGCATAAGCGGTAGGTATCCTTGTGATATACAGGATTTTTTTCATAGTAATTTATATGCTTCATCCGGTCGTAGTTGTCGTAACCCTAAAATAATGATCACCGATGGCGATGCGTCTTGACGGATGACCCCTCTCTAGTATAAATCGGGATATTTCAATATTTGAACGAACGTCATTTTGGTCATGTTATTTACTTATTTGTCGTTAAAGTTAAGCACAAATCACCGTACGATGCAGCCTTTCTTCCGACAAACGAAAAGCAATTAAAATGTACAATCAGTTACATAATTATGCATTCTCTAAGCACAAACATAAAGGAATAATAATTTTAGAGTGTTCATTATAATTGCATACAACTCGCATCAAATTCGTGCCAAATCAGTCTAAAGTAAAGTCTGAAAAGAATCCGTTTTGTAATTTTATAGCGACAAACAACAGCCTACGCTTTTAATACTCCTTTAGCGATATTAAATTTCAGCGATAACTCAATAAGACAGTGTTTTGTTTTACGGATGTTTATTTCGGAACTATACATGAAACAGATTCAAACATTCCACTCAAAACGTCAAAGAAAGTGTTTTAAATCTTTTTCAGGTAGTTCAGACACAAACCACGGCAGTTTATCGTACAATACTAATGTTCCGCTGTTTATTTATTCGGCCGATACACGACAATGCCGAAACGAAATCGTCACCGACACGGTATGCATTTATAATTACCTTCAAAACGGCCAGCATTCTACTTTATGTAAGCCTGGATTCATTTGGCTGTGACAGTCGCGACAATGGCAAGTTGTATAATACTTATACAGTATCGAGAAATGTCTGCAAACAGTAAATGGTAAAAAACTAGAATAGCGCGATCTATACTGGCAATGTTTCTGGGAAGAAATAATGCCTGATATTCTCCTGATAGTTTGTCTAATGGAGTAATGCCATATATATACACATAAACGGGTAATCCGTCAAGACTACTAACCACGCACGCAAGTTCGTCGAACGGACAACTTACAAATTCCTCTTGACGTATGGCCCGCCTTCTTGCCACATCTATACACAGACAAATGATCTGACGAACAATCTTTCCTTCGTCCCAGTTCGTCCAGACAAGTCATGCATTTCTTGCATAAATCTGTCCATTATAAACACGCGTATATATGTTTTTTTAGCCGAGTTAGTGGACACAAAATACAACAATCTACGGACGTACTTCGTGAAACAACGCCGTAAAGTGAAAGAATCAGAAAGACGCGCCCGTGAGACTGGCAGTGTTTTTCGACCGTCATGGCCGCCTTACTCAAAACTTTTATTCCTCGAAGAAGCTTTAGCCGGGGTTAGTCCTGTCGGGCCGTCAAAGAGGAGAAAAAGCGAAGATCTAAGCTTGATTACCATGGTGCCAAAACTTCGAAGATGCTCAGATTTGTCGTTATATGGGGAAAGCACTGAGCATGATCTCAGTTTAGCCACCATGATCGAAAATCCAAGAATTTCCGAGCGATTTACGACAGAGTACGATTCTTTGTCGGATGTACCCCTAACTCAGACAGACGTGATTTCAAATCCCGTAATGTCGGACAGACTCGAATCCAGCCTTCACACAGACACTGTCTCGACACCCGAAATTTTGGGCCGAGCTGGGTCTAGCCTGCACGCAGGGAACGCACATTCGCCAATCAGAATCGACGATGATAGCCAGGAGGCGATGGTCGGGGTACAAAACTTTCAAGAAGAGACTGATCAACCCCCCCTGGATTCGGTTAGACCCCACTCCCCTAGGCTCCATTCTCCTATTTTCCCACCCACCGATTTGTCCCCTCCCCACTCAGTGTCAACTTTTCCCCTTCAAGATACAATGCTACCCCTAAATATCCCAAATTCCCTTGCTCTAGCCCTAACTACCGACATTACACCCCAACCTAAAAGTTGGAAACGAAGATTTCCGAACTCCGACGACGATAACCTAGGAATTGTATTTCACGATACAATCGACAGTTTACGAACAGTGGCCGAGAGCATACGGGAAGACACGAATGATGACGTCAGCGGGTTCTTGAAAATGATTGGTTTTCAGTTACGCAGTATAGATGATCCTCTTCGGCGCATGCGCGTGATGCATGCTATTCAAGGAGTGATTTTGGATGAAATTGCATCAACCGTTCGTTAGGTAACTGTTGCCTAACGTGAGCCTCGTCCAAGAATACAACGCTAATAGATTTTTGTGAGATAGCGAAATTGAGCAGCACTTTACTATACTTTATCAAGAATGTAAATTCATCGTTCCTTCAATTTGAAATTTTGTTGTAAATATATTCATATTTTTTTGTAAATAACTTAATCAAAAAACATTTATTAAAAGAAAATTTTTTAATACGTTTGTGTTTGGTTCAATAGTAACTTGGTTTATTGTTCGTACAAAATATTTGTACTCTCGTCAGCTCGCCCATTCTTTGACTAAACTTTTTGCGTGCGTCGAAGTAACTTTGTTGCTGGTATTTTTGAACGTTTCTATGCTTCCTCTAATATTCTGCCGTCTATCATCCATCACACATTATTGCACTATTGTCTATTAAAATTTTCAGAGTCAAGCCAGCGCCATATTATCCGTGGTATCCCTCTCAGAACTGATCGTCAGTGATCTTCTCAAAGCTCTCAAATTTTATAACAAGATTTTTAAAGAGTAAGTGATTTTTTGAGATACATACATTATTCAGTTCACTCCCCATTGGGGCTTTTCAGTGACCGATTACATCAAGTATCTCGCTTACCTATATTACGTACTTAGCATACACTATCTATTTTACAACAATGTAATATTACTTTCCTAATCTGTATATCCTAACCCATCCAGTCAACTTTCCCTGTGGGAGGAAACCGGAGTGCCCGGAGAAAACCCACGACTTTCGGCAGAGCGTTGACTTACTCTTTTCACATGAGTGTGATGAGTAAAGTCCTCAGCGAGAATCCAACTAAAGACTCAGAGGTGAAAGGCGCTTGCTCTGACGACTGCGCCACCGAAGCCCGCTAAGAGATAACCTTTTCTGGCTATTTTACTCGCACTAACTTTACAGACCACTATTTTCCTGTGCATAAAACATTTTGTTTGCTTTTCACCAGAGTTGGTGTTGATTATTTCTCGCTCACCTATCTGTCATTGGAAAAACTGGTTAGTAATAGTCAATGTTAGTCTCATTAGATCCTTTCTGTAATTTTCTGTTGAGTTTGGAGCGTCAGCATCGCTCATATATAGGGTCGATATATAGAGAGGAGGAATTGAACTCATTTCTTTCCGCCCCCCACTGTACAGCTGGCATCTGATATGCGTCAATCAATTGCAAAAATGGATCCACAAAAATTACTTCTGGAAGTTGGCGATGGCGACTTGGGAACAAAACTATTTTCTATGTACTTGGCTGCAAAAGAAATCTTCGAATATCGCCAGTATTTACCTCTCAGGTTGGTTGAAATTTTATTAAAACCTAAAATAAACTAACATTATTTATACTGGATAGCTCTATCAGTTCTAAACTGTTCTTGCTGGAGGTCCAGTAAGTGCCGTCCCATATCGATCCAGTGTTACTACAGGAAGAAACCTAAACTAAAGTAACTTTATTTATACTGGATAGCTCTATCAGTTCTAAACTGTTCTTGCTGGAGGTCCAGTAAGTGCCGTCCCATATCGATCCAGTGTTACTACAGGAAGAAACCTAAACTAAAGTAACTTTATTTATACTGGATAGCTCTATCAGTTCTAAACGGTTCTTGCTAGAGGTCCAGTAAGTGTCGTCCCTTGCTGGTACAGTTGTACTACAGGAGGAAACTGGAGTACCTGGAGAAAACTTGTAGTGTTTGGTAGAGTCAAACTTCAAGCATTCTTTTCGCGTGCAACTGATGAAAAGTTATAATCAAACAACTGCAGGAATCAAACCCCAGTCACGGAGGTGAAAGACACATGCACTAATCACTGTTCTGGCAACACCCCGTGAAAGGGTTATAACTATCACGATGTGGTTTGCTGAAAAAGAACAATGAAAATTTTCATTCTATATTTGTAGTGAGAAAACAGAGTTCGCGTTTGATAACAGTCATGTTTGGTTCAAGAAGTTTATTAGTCATTGGTTCCAGGTCGCACATAAGAAAGCTTTGGCCAGAATTACTAAAGCAGTAGAGATCGACCAGGTGAGACCATTGGGAAGAACTGATTATTGCTTGTATTGATGGGTTTCAACTTCAGAAATGTTGACACTATTAGGAGCAAGAAAAGTGAATTACATCTCAATTCTATCGACTTACTACCAAACACACGAATACTACATGTTGTCACTCTGATAGCTGCCAGTTAACCACCATTTTCCTCACAATAGTGCTTATACTTTAACGGTTTTTCTTGCCAGGCAATGGTCGTGGATTCCAGTGTTAAATATTCCACCTCTGCTGTGGATGTGACGTGCTGTTTTTATCAGGTGTGTTGTGTAATTGTCTTATTTGTGTCTTTGCTGGGTTGGCTGGTAACATAGTTGTTGGATTTCTTTCAGCTTTGTCAATTTTGGAAAAGATTGCGGTGGCCGGATGCAACGGGAAGCTATCTTTTTGTTACCAAATTAAGTGATGTAAGTTTATATGAGAAAATGATATATAGACCTACTTTTACACAATTTATTCATCTCTTCTTCCGTCTCCCCTGTCCTCTGTTCCTCTTTATCTGCAGCTCAACAGAGCTGCTCTCCCTCATCTCTCTTATTATACGTCCATACCATCGCAGCCCTAGTGCTTTCCTTGCCTTTTCCGCAATGTCTACCACTCCACATCTTCTTTTGATCTCTAGATATTTTACTGTAGATATGAATCTAAAAATCACACGTAATGTTAATTCAAAATAGAACATAATTATCTAATGAGGACATTTTCATAATTTTATCTAGTAAATAATCATTTTATCACAGTCTACTATATTTTTCTTATATTTGGATTGAGTTTTGTTTGCAAGACAATAAATGGGATATGAATCTACCAACCCTATTTTTAGGACATTTGTGAGGCAGCTCGATACTATGCTGATGCTTTGGAAACAAAACTGAAGGACAATAATTATTACGATGACAATCCCTCATATTTTGGAGTCAGCGAGTCGGTATGTGATCTCATGTTTTAACTCTCTATTTAGGTACTTAGCCTGCACGCAAACGCATATTTAGGGTTTTAGTAAATAGTACAGTCTGCCCACGAGAGCCACATTTCGTGTTCTGTAATTCTTTGCAATTGGTAAAGACTAATCTGCACCGGAATCGCAGGGACGCAGGTTAATGGAATTCAAGCTTTAATGTATCCCTCCTTTTATTTTAGTTATGTATAACACTGAACAATCTGGCTTACACTCAACAATGGTTAAGCGAACTCGAGACTCACCTGGACTGGCCCAGTATCATCAGTGGTATGAGACTCGCGTATAATGAACGAGAGGCGAAGAAGTGTGAAGAAACATTGAGACAGTTTGCTGAGCATGCGCAAGACGTACTATTCACGAAAATTGATGACATGATCTACCATATTGGAGAAAAGGTTTGGAATACTGATTACTGGATACGGTTGGCAGACGCGGTTTAACGCGCTGCCAGGTTATCGCTAAGTAAAGCCTGTTATTGTAGAACAAGGTTAGAGTATTACTTTGAATGGGTGGCTACCCGGCTCTGACTTGATGTGGTTGAAAAAGTATGTAATTCAAGTTGTGCTTGGTTTCCTGCAGTGCTTCGAGGGTTTTTCTTTTCTACTTAGCTGTGCTCCGTGATCAGACATGGGTCTGATGATGGCAGCCAGGCCGAGCCAGGGCGCCCTAGCAAGCCTGCGACTCGATCACGTTTGAGCTGTGACCTTCCCAATTCATCTCTCAGCTGCAAGGAAAGATAATCAGGACCGCATACCATTGCCCTTATCATAAAACGTGTAACATAAAACATGCCCTTTAACGCATTTTTTTTTGTAATTTTCAGATGTCCGTGGATATCAAGAGATTTGTCTCCGAGCTCGTCGACCAGGATGAGAGTGTGGATATCTCCCAGGCAAGTTATATTTGAAATATGAAAGCGAGATCTATACTGGATTTAAAACCCCGTTCCAGATTAAGGTTTAGGATTGGTTTAGTTTAAGGAATTATTTTACTTTAATTATAAAATATTTTCATATTTTAGGCAATGGACCCGATATTGGGTTATCTGGAAAAATCAATGAGAACATTTTACAGCACTTTAGTTCGTCCAGTGTTTGACAGGTCAGACTTGCCTTAAGGTGGTATTGTTTCCTCCGCAGGCATATGTGATATTATAATTTTCATTTTATTGTATAAGATCATAATTGGTACCTCTGTTAATGATGTACGTATTTTTTTACAGAACTCTTCTTCATCTCTGGACAATGGTAGTTGATAATATTGTTGCCACTGTGGGAGGTGACAAAGGAGTAAGTGTGAACGAGGTGTCTGTTTAATAGGAATTATGATAATGATACTAAATAAGCATTGTGGAGGGGTGTCCAAGTAAGAGAGGTATTTAATGCTAGGGTTTCGAATCGTGTTTCTGAACTATTTCTTCATTAACAGAAATCTCCTATCTTTTATCAACGTTTGAATCAAGTTGTTGAGGTATTAACACAGTTTTCATGCGGTTTTTATTCAAACGTGTTTCGGTCAAACTATAAAAATTTTCTTATTTTAGGTTTTGATCGATTTCTTCTGTGTTGATGGCATCGGCATACCGCTGGACAAAATGATGACAGATACCGTGAAAGTAAGCTGTACTCCCTCCCTAGGGACCAGTAAGAGTTATTATTTATTGTTCCAGTGTTACTACAGGAGGAAACCTAAACTGAACTAACTTTATTTATACTGGATAGCTCTATCAGTTCTAAACTGTTCTTCCTAGAGGTCCAGTAAGGGTTATTCTTTATTGTTCCAGTGTTACTACAGGAGGAAACCTAAACTTAACTAACTTTATTTATACTGGATAGCTCTATCAGTTCTAAACTGTTCTCCCTAGAGGTCCAGTAAGGGTCATCCATTATTGATCTAGTGTTACTACAGGAGGAAACCTAAACTAAACTAACTTTATTTATACTGGATAGCTCTATCAGTTCTAAACTGTTCTTCCTAGAGGTCCAGTAAGGGTCATCCATTATTGATCTAGTGTTACTACAGGAGGAAAGCTAAACTAAACTAACTTTATTTATACTGGATAGCTCTATCAGTTCTAAACTGTTCTTCCTAGAGGTCCAGTAAGGGTCATCCATTATTGATCCAGTGTTACTACAGGAGGGAACGTTAATTCAAACTGGAAGCACTCTTCTCACACTTGACATGTTTTCTATAGGTGTTAATTGAAGAGCTCCTCCTCCGACAACTTTCCACTGAAAAACTGATCGAAGAATATTACACTGAGAAAATGAAAGAAATGGTTAGTAGAGAATATGAGATTAAATTCTGCACAATGATCTATCATGCTAATGTCCTTTCATGCTAATGTCCTTTCATGCTAATGTCCTTTCATCTTCCAGACTTTGAATCCAGCTGAGTTTGGTGAACTTGCGTTGAGAATGTTTTATGATTTAAAGAACCAAAAACTTCATGTTGAATGTATGTTGAAACTTTTCTTCTCCTAGAAGTATTAATGCCTGACGTCAAATGTGCCTTTCTTACGTTAGTTGATGGTTAATATTATAAATTTTGTTTTGTTTGTAGTGTTGAATGGAAGAAATCTACCACCTTTGGATTCAAATGGTAGGTACATTGAAATTTAAGTCCTTTGTCTGGAAGAAGTTTCATTCTATATTTTTAGGTAGCTATATCCTTCAACTAACGTCTTGAGTGTTTTTCAACACTGCCTACGCAGGAACGCAAAATTCAAGATATTGTTCTTATGTAGGTTATTGTGACCCGTATGTAAAGCTGTCCCTGGCTCCACGTCATCTGTTTCCCATGGCAATAGTGCAGAGAACTGACGTACAGAAAAAGACACTGTTCCCGTTATTTGATACGAAATTTCAATTGTAAGTAACAAAAAAGTATTCTTTTTAATTACGGTACTGTTTAGCTCTTTCCCGTACGAGGAAAACACACTCAATTTAGGCCACTGGAATGGCGAGCAGATAGTCTCATCACATTTATTTAAACTTGGAATGTTCACAAGCGACAACATTACAATTTGGAAAACCTAACAACAATTTATAGTACGCAATTCAATAATTCATGACCAAATAGAATGTCTAAACACTAAAGCTAATAATTTAGATAATTTCGTTCCGCTTTTAAAACATTCAGTATTCTTCATTACGCACTATATGTAAGATACTTGATATTATACTCCTATTACCCTAAATACTCTCTTAACTTAAGCCCCCGGGGGGCGTCTGTATTTTAGTACACTGCAGTATTTCAATATTTACAGCACTAGATCACAACAGCTGTAGCTCCATATCTGGCTTCATTCATCTGAGGAAGTTCCTCCCAGCCGTAGTGATCGAAGCTAAAACCTTCCACAGACTTTAGTATATTCTCTTCACCATCAGCTCCGCCCATAACAACAATAGTATTCCCAAGAACAACTGCAGTACATCCTTTCCTCCTGTATTTCATTGGAGGCAGCAGGTGATATTGGCCAGTCTTTGTGTTATAGATAACTATAGTGTTTAATACTTTACCGTGCTTGTCTGTTCCACCAATAACCACGACGTTCTCAGCCCATTTGACTGTTGCCATGTCTGCCACGGGGTAAGGTAATGGTTTCAGCTGTTCACATTCTTTCTTGATTGTATCAAAGAGTTCAACACTTCTAAGCTTGTGTTCATTTAAGCCTGTTTGGTTTCCCCCAAAGATATAGATATTGTCGTTGAATAGCTCTGTGCAGTGCCCTTCTCTTCGTTCTGGCATTTCGGCTACCAACTTGACAGAGTAAGGAGGCTCAAGTTGCACTTCGTGAATACAGCCCGAGTATTCATCTACGTCATCATTCCATCCTCCAGTAACGAACAAACTATCGTTGAACAGTGCACTACTATGGCCGGCTAGCCTGTTCGGCAATTTGGTGGAAAGATTTTCCCATTCTGTTAAGGGATGAGGGTAGGGATAAATATTCATTCCAATCATGTCATCTACAGTCATACCAGAGCAATAACCCCCAGCTATAGTCACATGATTCTTGTAAACAAATGAGGAGGCTTGGAAACGCTTGCCTGGCATGGATTGTAGAAGTGACCAAGATCTCTGGCTGGCGTTGTATATTTCCACTGAGCTCTCGCCAATACCACCAGCAACAATTATACCTTCCTGGTTTTCCTTTGCACTTGATAGTTGTCTAACATCACTTGTAATTTCTTCTTGCTTCTTTCCTAAGCCCTCTATTTTCGCGAGTAATGTTTCTTTCAAGCTTTCATGTTCGTCAGTTACAGTCCTTCTGAGTTCCTTTACTTCGCTTTTCACTGTTTCGAAATTTTTTTCGCTACTCCTATGCAACTTCCCGATATTGGTTTGCATGTTTGGTACCAAATTCATATTTAGACTGGCCATATTCAGTTGCATGTTATTCATCCCTATCTCCATATTCGCCATATTATTCTCCATGTTCTGCATGTTCTCCATATTTCTGTCAACCTTTGCAACTTTCGTTTCGACGTTCGCCACATTCGCCTGCAATTTTGCCAAATCCCTCTGCATACCCGCCATCAGTATGCTCATTTCGTCACAGTTATGACACTGTAACTTCCTGTGTTCGCACAGTTCACTCTCGTGGTGGATTCGATCGCGCTGATTCATTGTCATACCACAGCCTTGGTTTGCACAAACGACTGGTTTAAAACCACACTTTTCAACATGGCTGCCAAGGTTTTGTAGCTGAACAATTTCTTGGCAACCTCTATCCTGATAATCACAATAAATAGGTAACTCTGATAAATAATCCTTGACCATTCTCGGTGCGTCAGTCAATGTATCTACAGTCAGTCCCTCTGCACAAGTAGGGCATCTTTGAGCATTTACACAAAGATGTTCTGTGATACAGCCTCTACAAAAGCAATGTTGATTTCTCTGACACATTACAGGGTCTTTTAGAACATTAAAACATATGAGACAATGGAAATTCCGGTTCACTTTAGTCGCAAACCTTTCCTCCTCGTAACCTAGATCATATGATGCCATATTTTATACGCCGTCCACTTCTTGGAATGATATATATAGACTTTTGTTCATCTCATGCCTGTTACATCGTAAACACCACGCTATATGAATTTACGCTTTCCTTTGAAGTTAACCACGCTATATACATGTAGACAATCATATGAATGCAGTATAACTTCTGCAAGACAGTCTGTGTGGTAGTATCGCTTGAAATCTTTTGCGGAAGGATGTATTTAGAACCAGAGATTTAGAACGAAAACTAAAGAAATTGTTATCACTTCCGCCTTTGTCAGTTGACCGCTAATGCCACGTATGTTAAGCAATTGTGTCCAGACAAGTATTTGCTTTGCATAATAACGATTATATTTACTCTCTAGACAATAGGTTATGCAGGCAAGGAATTTTTTAATAACCCTGTATAAATATCAAGCTGTGCTTAAAACACTTAGGTTTTAATTAGGCCAGTAAATATTTTTAGCTGAGTTTCATGACATGATTTGAAGTTATATACCTGTATAATATGTTGAACTACTTTCGGCTATGCTATGCTATACTGCACAGCTACAAGATTACTTTTATTAAAAAACAGAATTCATAGAAAATTTGCTTTTAAAGTTGTATTTGTATGTGGACGTTTGTCTGAATCCTTCTGTATATTCGTTTCAAAAGTATAAACGAGTTTGCGAATACCAAGGCGTTCATGCGTTTTATTGTAAAGTGCAATCACCTCGCCCAGGAGGTTTGTTTGTTTGTTTGCGTGTGTTTGTGTTTGTGCCCGCCGATTTGGTCCCGCTATGCAAATATAAAATCATCATTATTCATTTCTTTAGAAATTCATTGTTTTCGCCGTCAATGAACACGAACAATTTGCATAGCGGGACTAAATCGGCGGGCTGGCTACGCTACTGTCTTTCAGCAGAATAACTCAACAACTATCAAACAGTTCAATACGAAAATTTGTCCAGCCAATGATGAGAAATTTACAAAAGTTCATCTTACTTTCCCCGAGCTATTAAAAAGAACAGAATGCGTAATGAGTGTATAAATCTATAATTATGTATGAATACTTGACTTTTGCAGGCATGCAGTCTCTGAGCTGTCTCTAGTATTGATTTTGTTATCATTTAGTTCCGTTCCTGTGGAATCGTGCAAGCAGCCCAGTGCCCACCTTCAAATGACCGTATTTGATTATGACGTCCTCACAGACGACATGGCTGGTCAAGTATTTGCTTCGCTAAATTATGTCCTAGGCCTCGATACTGAAATCCCGGCCACGTTCTCTGGGATCGAACAAGTAGTATTACCCATAATCCATCCGACACCTGATGGCACGCATTTTGATAGTAAGTATTACAGAATAGTTTGGCTGTTGGATAACTCTATCAGTTGTAAACAGTAAACTGTCATATTTTGCTATATTTAAATTGAATTATTTTAATTATTTTTACAGTTTTAAAAGCAAGAAGCGATGAGGCGGCGGTGAAATTTGTGAAAGAAAGACAGGACCTATACAACAAATTTTTACTTGTGAGAGATAAAATTGTAAAAAGAACATAATATCACGCTTACATAAAATACTTACATGAAGAAATCAGTCACCGTATGAACGCCAAAAGATAGTATCTAGCACCATGTTCCTACACAATCGTGGTGAGAATAGGATAAGCGATTATATTGGTGTGACAGTGCAGAACATGGTCAGGTCAACTCTAAAAGGAAAGACAGTTATCTGAGTGCCTGTATTGTTCACCATATGTATTGACCCAGGGGTCATCCTAAGGCCTCCCATTTTCCAAAATGGGTAGTTCTAATTGTAAAATGGGTAGTTCTAATTGCAAAATGGGTAGTTCTAATTGCAAAATAGGCAGTTTCAGACCCCTGAATTGATGGCGAATACAGGCATGGAAACATTAAGTATAATTTGCTCGCTCTCATAAGTATCAATATACTTTCATATTTTTTTTTATTTAATTCCTAAAATAAAAATCTCTATTGGGATAACCTGACAGTGCTTGAGCCCCAGGCGGCCAGCTTCCCCTCTCGCGAGAGAAGTTGACCACCATGTGTTGTGTAGCACCATATAAAACACTTACTAAACCAACCTATTTCAGAGAATTGACCTTATGCTAAGTGGCGAATACAGGCATGACTGCATGCATCGATCTTTCTATTGCATTTAGTGTAGTTAACTCACAGATTCCTGAGATAAAACTGGACCAATGGTCCTGTAGGATTGAACTAACTAGCTGAACTACATTATTAAGATTAGAACTCGACGTTAGTTTCCTGTTGTTTAATGAGCCATATTTTGAAGTTTGATATTTGTAATGAGGATAGATAATATAATTATTTAAGTTTTAAACATAATAAAGGGGTAGAGTAACAACAACATAGACCTAAAATGTATCTTATGTAACTGTGTTGGCATGTTAAACATGATCAGATCAAAACCTCTCAAACGCTCTCGACCAACATGCAAATTCACCCAGAATAGACAATGTGCGAGTGTTCATTGTTGGATGCAAACGACGGTATTAGGAAATATTAGTCCAGTTTAATCCAGTAGTTATATAGAGTTCACTTTGTTCCCTTGGGGGCCAAGCGTATTAACCAATCAGATTGCAGGATTATGGCACGTAAAAACAACTTTCAACGGTTAGCAGTCGAACAAACGTACAGTTTGTAAGAGTGAACGTTAGAAATTTGCGCTAGATTTCTATTTAAATAGTATTTTTTAAATTTATATATTACCAGTTATAACAAGGAGTCTTGTATCTTTTATGAACTAGCAAAATGGTCTATGTAAAGCGCTTCCGTAAGTTTGATATTTGCGTTTAAAGTTGATCGATTTGTGCTTCAAATTTTTACACCAATTCGAACGTTGTTGTTTATACTGTTCTATTCCTTTTTATTTTAGCCGGTGTTCGTCGATGTTATCGCAAAGCTTTTGTACATTTACCAGATGACACGTTACTGCTTGTTTTGCAGTATTTATCTGTGAAAGATCTTTATAAAATGCGATTGGTAAGTGGCTTATTTTGAGAAGTCGACCTTTGGAATTCGATATGGTTCGAAATTTATAACGTCTTTCTATTCAATTGTGTTCAAGGTTTGCCGCCGTTTTAATAGTTTAATCGTGAATACACCAAGTTTATTTATTCATACGTCTTTTGCTGGGATCTGGCCATCTCCAAATAATTTTCCAATATTTTTGAAGTGAGTATATATAGTAAACTGTAAAGCCGTCTGCCCGTATGGTTGAATGAAATTTAATAGCCTTAGCCCTTAGGCGACCATGTACGATGATACCCCACCCAATAAGGGATAGGCAATAAATAGATTCCTCCTGTATGGTGGATTTTCCTGTGATTGCGTTGTCCTAGTTTGCACAGATAAGTCAGTGTAATTCAGGATTCTTAGCTACCCTCCCCTTTGCAGAACATGCCTGCAATCCAGGATGAAATCTATTTGAAGTCCACATTTGTATTTTTCAGGTAGTTTTACACAACAGTCAACTGCCCTATTTGTAAAATACTGTGTTTTCAATAATTATTGTAATAGCAGGCTGAATTTCAAAAATAGGCATCTGTGCTCAAAATATCCAGAAGAAAGACAAATATACATTTTGCAAAAAATCGAAGAAATAGGCGGCCATGAAAGGCCTATTAGGCTGCCTTTTATTGAAAACACTGCAAATATATTCACATGCTGGACATGCTGCCTGGTACACTGCAGTTTACCACACCTGTGTAATGTGTACAAGTATTTGTTGCCATGCTTTTGATTGCCAGTAATTTACTATTTTATGGCATATTTTTGGTGGCAATCGTGGCATAATTATGTATTTAGTGATTACTCGGGTATGCAGGCTTTGTAATTGCCGAAGCAAATGCTGAGGCATATTGAGAACCCTCTGACTTGCCTTGGGCAGGGGCATAGCTTAGAATATGGGATGGAGACCACTTGGGCAACTGCTTGAAGTTTATATTTTTCAAAATAATATATTCTAGAGCGACTTCTGTTGGGAACATAGAAGCTGTGATAAAGTTGGGAATAAGCTATCTCTACAATGAAGGAGGTACAAAGTAATGATTTGTCTGGCACTAGGTTTTGGTTCAGGCCGGCAGAGGGTCATATCAACTTCAGAAATATTGACACTTTTACTCCTTATTGTTTTGTGCTGACTAACTTAGGTCGATATCGACCTATTTTTGCAGTTTTCATATCGTCGGTTCAGTGCATGCTATGTAGATGACAATACCACCGTTCGATTCAGCGTTTTACAGCGTTTTTAGAGAAGTAAATTGTGTTTGTTTACAATGCTACGCGGCCAATTTAGCCCCTTGCAAACACCTCTGAACTTTGTATTGTTTACAAATTAACAATAATACAAACTAATTATATATTCAGTTCGCTTTCCTACCTTTGGTTTACACGCTACAAACTCCTAAGTGTGACCATTGGATAGCTCTTGAAAATCCCGTTCGAAAGGATGTATTTAAATAAATATACTAAATAAACTAGCCATTTTATGACAATTCTCGACTTTTCCCGTGAAAATCCCGTCTAATTGCGAAATCCCGGTTTTGTCGGCGCACGCTCGGGCAACTTCGGAAGCTAAATCTCCGCGGCTTTGCATCCTAGCGTATTGAAAGTACCGGCAATCGATTCCGCGTCATTTAATTGCCTAGATGGCGGATTTTCATTGGTTTATAGCAATCAACACTGACCTTATATGGCATTTCGTAATTAATTTCCGCGTGCGGGAATCAAATTTCAACGATCTCGGCATTTTGCATGCGACTTTCAAAAAATAAAATAAAATACTTCTACTTCTTCAAATGCAATGAAACTTTCCAATAATATTCCTTTTTATATGAGCTACAATTTTGCTAATTTTTTTGCTAACATTTGCTCGAAAATTCTGAGCCCTGTTCTGGCAATTCAGGGTTATTTCAACAATAATTGTAAAATTTTTAGATAATTTATGAACATGTATGCAAATTAATTTGCATATGTAATATGAACCGGGACAAACTAAATATAATTTTAAAGAGGAAGTCATAAGCTATCGAATGACGCGTGTCCTGTTGCCAGAGAATAAACACGTCTGGCGATATTTACATTTTGAAACAACCGATCGTAATTACGGCGCAAGGCGAAAAACGATAAGGAGTTAAAGGAGCAAGAAAATTAAACTACGTCTCTCAATTCTGTTTATTTGCAACGAAATACAAGACTGCTACATATAATTAAACGAATTAACATCATTTTTCTGGTAACTACCCATTGACCACCATCTGTTTGTAGTGCTTACAGTGAAACACATCAATACTACAAAACATCTCTGTAAATAATTAACCCAACACTCGCTCTTCTGCAGTGTCAACCAATTACTCAAAGAAGATCACGTCTTCGGCCAACGAACAAAATGCAAAGAAGGCAACCGAGTATTTCTGTCAAGCCGAGAATATTACATCTCATACTGTTGCATTTATCTGGACGTTCATCCGACCCCCCTGGGCACCTGGGATGATGTGCTGTAAACGACATGTCTTTGATGGCATTAGGAAATATTGTGAAGAGAGAGAGGTAGAGCCACCTTAATATATTGTGTGCTTGCAAGCAAAACTTTGCAAATATATATTTACCAAACATCGTTGTGATTTTTTTGTTGTCTGTTTATAGGATGCTTCCCCATCTCTCCTGTATTCAGTGGGAAAAATATTAAGTTTACTAGAGGTAAATTTTGTTCTATAAATTAAGCTAATATTATTTATACTGGAAAGCTTTATCTGTTCTAAACTGTTCTTCATAGAGGTAGGTGGAGTACCCTGAGAAAAGCTGCAGTGTTTGGTAGCATCAAACTGGAAGCACTCTTCTCACATGTGACTGAGGTGAAATTATAATCAGACAACTGCATATTGTAGAAATTATCTAGGTGACAGAGGTGAAAGGCATATGTGCTGACAACTAAGCCACAAACACCCACCCCCTCTCAACACATTCTACAGTTTGATGAATTAACAAGTTTTCCCACAATTTCTACAGAATGCAGATGGGGAATCGGACTGTGAAGCTAAAGCCAAATACTGGCTGGAGAAAGCAGCGCTAAGAGGCTGTACTACTGCAAAATTTGAACTTTGGAAAATGAACAATAAGTCGAATACTGAGCCAGCTTTCAACTTGCAACAACTGCGAGACCTAAGGGAATGTTTACAGCACAATAAGGAAGCGCAGTTAGAACTAGCTATGAATTATGCTTCAGGAAATATTGGGAACTTGGATAAAGAGAGTGCAGCTGTGTATATTAGACAGGTAAGGAGAAAATCTCTCAAACATGGCTTCTAGTGTAGAGTGTTTGATAGTAAGTTATCTTCATTTTGGTTGTAATTATTGGGAAGAACTGTGGAGGTTTTTAATGTGAAGTGTCAATCATTCTGTATAGTTCATGGCCGCTTCATCTCCGTGCAGAATACGTGGAATATTTCAATTCCAAACGGAGGTTACTCGTTTTATGAGGTATTTCAATCTTTAAAGAATTCTTATGAAGGCTTTTGATGTGTAAGATATAAGTAATTGAGACGGAAAGCCAAAATAAAACTATTCTTTTTAACCCTTAGACACATTCTAGTGGATTGGCTAGTTGAAGTCTGTACAATGAAGGTTTGTTTTCCAATGGTATTGTTGCGTTTCAGTGACCGTTACGCTGCAGCAGATCAGGTGGTCATCTTCAGAAATATTAACACTAATGTATAGGAGGTAAAAAGTCTATCTCCTCATTCTTTCGGCTTGCTATCAAATACAAGACTACTACATATAATGAAAATAATTAACATTATTTCCTTACTCTGATAACTGCAGGTTGATCACCATCTGCTGCACAATAGTGACCAGTGTACGTCTGGATCTTTTGCTATGGTGTATACAAAAACTTATTTTGTGAAATATATTGAAGTTATAAAATACGTCTTTCATAGTTCTAAAAAATGTCTTTCATAGAGTTTCAGTAGTCACGTATTACATGCAGCTGTGTCCTATGTTGATATGTATCTACTTCGAAGGAATAGTAACCGCTGTGAACTGCAGTTGTTAGGCATTGGTTGTATGCTCATTGCTTCAAGGTACAGTTCAAGCTTTGCCATTACTCTTTGATGCTCTGTAAACTGGGAGGCAATGAAGGGCCTTCGCGGGAAACGTATCGTATACCAAAACATAATGCTATTCGTGTTGTAGATTTTACGAGAAGAATATTGTCACCATTCGCGAGTCTTCCTGGTTGACTGATAACACGTATTCCTACGAACAAGTCGTAAGGTATTTTAGATTATTTACTTTGCTTTTATAAGCCATGTTTACAAAAGAAACCTATATTAAAAAGAATAACTTTGGGGTCCATTTTCCCCGAATATTAGTTATCACCTAGTCGTTTTTGCCTTTTCAGAATGATAGGGGAAATCATGAGCTGTTTAAGAGGAGAAACGCAGGTACGTTGAACGTTGATAGAATTAGGTAGATATATTAATATTAAGGAGTGGATCTTTTATATATATATTGTATATATCCATCAATAAACCTGGTTGTATTTTTGGATAGTTCTATCATCTCTAAGCTGTTCTTCCTAGATAGAGGTCCAGTAAGGAACGTCCCTTCCTTGTTGGCCCAGCGTTACTACAGGAGAGAACCTGGAGTGCTTGAAGAAAATCTGTGGTGTTTGGCAGAGTCATATTGAAAGCACTCTTCTGACATGCAACCGAAGCGAAATTATAATCAGACAACTGCATATTGCTGGAATCGAACCCCAGTTGAAGAAGTGAAAGACTCCTGCACTGTCCTTATCCTTGATATATACCGTAGATCTTTACTAAATCATTGGATTGCACTGACCAAGCCAGGAACATCCAGTATTACCATGATGTTATCTTGGCAGTACCAGTGCTAAATCAAACTGCAGTGCCCACTCTGGAAGACTAGAATAACCACGTCTTACCGGCTGATATCATCTGCAGATATTTGTTTATCATTTCTACCATTGGCCAGAGAAACTATTGAGACGAACTTAAGGCTGATTTCCATTCAGTGCAAACTGTGGCGCGATCGACTTTTACGATCGTCTTCTTTTGAATTATGAGCCCTCAACCGGATCCGTTCCAGTCGAGGGCTCATAAGTCAAAAGAAAACAAAATCTTGCAAAAAGTCGATCGCGCAACATTTTGCACTGAGTGGAAATCAGCCTTTACTAGCATAGCGCGATCTATACTGACAATGGTTCTGGGAACAAATCATGTCTGATATTTTCGTGATAGTTTGTATAATACCGTATTTATACACATAGACTTCATAGTGGTTAAGTTCTGCTGCCTATATTCTTCTGAGTAGACGAGCTACGCCGATCGTTCGTCTTGACAGATGATTCGTCTGTTTGTTGCGTTTAAATATACACCGACAACTTGTCAAATGAACAATATTTTTGCCCAAATGCGTCCAGGGGTATCATCCGTTATAGCTGCATTTCTGCATAGCTGAAATATCAGACGAACTATCTTTTTCTTGCCCGCGTTCAAGACGGATCTTGCCTGGTAACCGAAGGTAGACGTCATCATCCGTCTCCACTCTCCAGTATATATTTGCCAGTAGTTTGTTCACTGTCCATGCAGTATAAAACTATTTTGTAAGCTTCTTCTCGATTACCAGACTACGTTGTGCATATTTTTTACAGGTTTTAACAATCCCTAACTATGTGAGGCTAAGCTGCGAACTTATGAAAGTGAGTTGAATTACAATACGCTACAGTCCCGTATGATATACGGGCATAAGTTACTTTGTCTTGTTGAGATTTTAAATAAATTTTGCTGGTATACGACGAGTTCATTATTTGCCACTAGGTTGAACGAAAGATAGAAAATTTAGCATCCTACATTGCTGAGATGTCATTGTTGAGAGCAACGGCTGGAAAGTAAGTAATTCTATTGAGGTTGTTCTCAGTTTGATTGCGATGGCGGTTGTGATGGTAGTCATTATGGTGGTAATGATGTTGATGATGAGGGTGGTTCTGGTAATGGTAGTGTTTTGTTATTGTTGATAATACATGACAAACTAATACATGCTTCATGCCTTCCCAATTAGATATTCCTGTGCAGTCATGGGATTCTCTTGTACATTGCTGGCTCAGTTAATATGTTACCCTGGTAAGCAAACAAAGAACCTACAATATAGTATAATTCTTTATCATTATCAATAGGCGAATAAATACGTTTGTCCTATCAACTGCTCGGTAATGTTTGCTGTAACCAACTAATAAGGAATAGAATATATTCTTCAAATTTTACTCCACATCAACTTCATGATCCATCGTATTTTTACAGAAACCTTGTGGTGTCCAAGTTTGGAAATCTATCTTCCATTTAAAAGAAACACCATTTTGTCTTGTATACTTTACCTTTTTGAGAATTGGTGAGTTGCTTAATAAATCTTTCTGATGTTAACTAAGACTCTAAGTGTGACAAAACTGTCTTAAATCTCAGGTTTTTGCTAACTCGCATGGCCCAATGAAATGAGAATAAGAGTGGCATGTGAGTTGGCAGGTGTAAGTTTACATGAGAGTTTCGTCAACTCTCATTGCTAGGTAAAAACAAACGAGAACAAGAGTTACACAACAGTCAACACTACATAGGACTCTTCTTTAGCCCTCAATGGCCCAGAAGGGGAAAACATGTGTGATATTTGTCACAAAATTGTGACTACAGTCTTAGAGGATTTTTGTTATAGATGTTTTACAAAGTTCAGAACGCTGGCTGTAAATGTCTTGTGGCCCAATTCATTGCACTGACCAAGCCAGGAACATCCAGTATTACCATGATGTTATCTTGGCAGTACCAGTGCTAAATCAAACTGCAGTGCCCACTCTGGAAGACTAGATAACCACGTCTTACCGGCTGATATCATCTGCAGATATTTGTTTATCGTTTCTCTGCCATTTGTCCAGGGGTGTTGGTGACATTAGCACATATGCCATTCACCTCTGACCAGCCAGGATCTCTAAGGAGAACAGTTTAGATCTGATAGAACTATCCAGTATAAATTGTTAGTTTAGGTCAGGGATGGATCCAGCTTGATTTGATAGGGGGGGTGCTAAGCAGGCTTGAAGCAGGGGGTGGTCGTGAAGCAGGGTGTGGTCGGTGACCGAGGAAGGGTGAATCACCCCTGAGGACCCCCTACAGGGTCAAGGGGTTTATCTTGTCAGAAAATGTTTGAAAAATAAGACTGCCTAGACGGTCAAAAAGGCCCAATATTATATTTTTGTTTGATAAATGCCCTGCCCTGGGAATTACAACCCTCTTGCACCCTCCTTGGCCAAGGCTAGGAGGGGTGTGCACCCCCCCCCCAGTAAATCCATCCCTGATTTAGGTTTCTTCCTGTAGTAACACAGGATCAATAACGAATGGTCGTTGTTGGACTTCTATGGAGAGCAGTTTAAAACTTCTAGAACTATCCAGTGTAAATAAAATTTACAATTCATTGATAATAACAAGGCTTTGCGTTTATGAAAAATACATTTCTGTGGCTTTATTTTTCAGCATGGTACAAGATTGTCCAATGGATCAACAAAATGAACGGCTCAAAGCTGTCAAAGAAAGGTCTGTAATTTGCCTGGACATTCAGTCTTCAATTTTATTAATCCTCCTTTGACATTCTTAGACTTGTCATCCTGGAGTGAAAGTCTAGAATACAGTATAATATTGAATTATTTTTAGATATGATTCACCTAATTTTTCAAACGTGAGCAAATTAAAGGTAAGCTTATATGTATACTAAAATATTTTCTGACAGCAGTTCTATACTGCATTCCTATAGTATAGACGGATCGCAAAACATGCTACGCACATCAATCCTAGACACAGATGGTTCATCTTGATCATGAATCGTTTGTTTGCTGTGTTTATTTTATACTTTCAAATTCGTTATTTCTTGAAATTGTCCGAGAGGGGGGGGGGGGCATGGTATCTCATCATGCACATTGTGGCTCTCTTACAATCATGGTGTTGTTAACATTGTTCCAGATGCCTTCCAAAGATGAGATAAGAGATTTGATTATTCGCTTTCGGATACTTGAGGATACTGCTGACCCTATGCCGGCTGAGACTGTGTTGAATACAAGCGCCTCCAGTATTGCATCCAGTGGTTACGATGGCGATGAGGAAGACCTGGAAGAAATGATGGATAGTGATGATGATGAAGTGATGGCCTGGTATGATGATGGATTGGAAGGGGTAGAGAATGGGTCAAATCCTAAGGAAACCCCAAAGAACACCCCCGATGGGTTAAACTCGGAGCATATAGAGCGGTCGACACCCAGTTTTCTCTCACCAAGTTGGTTTCAAGAAGTTGTTAACCAATCAGGGCTATCCAATAGTCGCAGTGTGTCATTAAGCGGGAATGGTAGTAGGAGCAAGAGTGCCACCCGGAGACCATACAATTCTGTCAGCACTCCAGCAACTGTGCATCGTCGACCATTAATGGATGTTAATAACAGACCACATTCGTCAGGGAACTCCGATACACACAAAGCGCATGCAAAATTTAGACCAATTGATAATACACCCACTTCAGAGAATATGGATATGAACTATTAATAATTGACAAATTATAGATATTGTATAAATGTATATATTAAAGCATTCTCCTAGATATTTTTTAAATTGAACAAAAAGTATTCCTATTTGTACAGCCATCTCTATGCTTTCTATGAAAGAAGTTGTTTTAAGCAGTTTTGACTTGCTTTTTAGTGTAGATGGCCCTAGTTAATGTACACTGTAATTTCTTTAGGCATTTATTATATGAATTTCAAATAAATCTACTCTATTAACAATATATTTTCAATATTAACCCATTGAGCTGCAATGTACCCCAATGTGCCCTACTATATCTAAGTCCAGATCATTTTACTTGTCAAGAGGAAAGTTAAGTGTTAGCCATTACAATTAGTGTTAAGCCGTTAGCCTATATACTTTGAAGGTGTTTTAAATCTCTTATTATAAACAAGTTCAAATGCAGGATATACCTTCTCAAAGAACGAGTATTTAAAGAGAAATTCAGTAAATTTATGGACGATATAACCGTGATATCAAGACAGTGATACAGTGCAGATGTCCTTTGTGTTTATCATGAATTATTAATGAGTTTAAGGCTCATTGCTTTTTTACATGCAGAACAAATTGACAACCACTTTGTTTTGTTGTTTGCAAAAAAATGCAGCTTTTATTAATAACCGTAACATTACACATATTGAAATATCATACCTAGCTTGACTACCCCATTGAAGAGTGACTTAAACTTTGACCCAGTACTGTTCCCATACAGATAAGATTGACAAATGCTAAATAATGCTTACCATAGACTCTGCAAAATCTTTAAATATACTTGACCCTTTTTTTAATACTCTGACATCACAAGTTGTGTGTTGTTGTAAATTGAACTGCTAGAGTACACATTCAATAGTGTTGTACAAATGAAGTTCAAAAGCAAAAATGACCTTTATTTTCAGATTGACTGAGAATTATTCTAAGCTGTAGATGGATAAATCCCTCCCTAGTTGTTACTGGGCACAACTTAATGGCCCTGCGAGTCTCCTTTAGTGAATCTCCTACAGTTTATAAGCACTCCACTAGAAAATAACAATAGTATTTTTTCTGTTTTCATACAAATCTTACTAAAAATGACGTCAGAATATATCTCAGTTTAGTAACTTGATGGCCTGCGTAACTCAATTCATACATAGTTTATAACAACCCAGTAGATTTTAACATTAAAACATTAGTAACCAGAAACAAGCATCAGTTCTCATACAAATAAAGTTCAGTTTAGTATGTCGGTGGTTTATATTCCCCAGATTGATCAGTCTGACCAGATTGTTCGAATGGTTTCGCTTGGTACGGGTCCTCATTCTGTTGTTGGTCGGGGAACGAGGAGTAAGGTGAGCTCTCATAGGGTTGTCGACTATGTCCACCAAATTCGAAGTTGCTTGCTCCTCCGCCGACCTTTCGGAATGCAAGGAATGTTTGAACACCCTAGATTTTAAAAGCAAACAAAAATTGGTTTGAATTATGCAGTGAGGTAAATGCTCCCTTCCTCCAGAGGTAAATGTTCAGATTTAGTTCTGATACAAAACATGGCAATTAACACTTACCCAAGAAAGAATGGAGAAAAAGCAGAAAGCAATTGCTCCTCCAGCATTACTCTTTTCCTGTGAAGAGAATAATTTATCCTTATTGTCTGTCTTTCGCCACTTGTCGCAGAGATAACAGAAACCGACAAACCACAGGAACGTCCAAACACCAGAAAACAGTAGATCAGAAAGAAAGATATATTTCTTGGCTTCGACGTTCGATACGGAATCCATGAAGAAGTCTGTGGCAAGGAATACTAGACAAGCAATGAACGCAATCACCCCAATAGCAACTCCATAGTTGCACGCACCATCATCTCCGTTGTAAACACAATATTTCTCACCAAGAATTGTTGGTTTGCCTTTATCTGCTATACAACCAAATACGATGATTGAAAACAACTAGAGGAAAAAGATTCTGCTCAAAATATGGCCACAAGTACAAAAAAAGTCAATGCTCTGGAGATATTAGTCCAAGTCTAAGGCCCTGTTTACATGAGACCGGGACGAAGTCAAACCGGGACGATTTTGTTTCGGTCATAGTATTATTTATAATAGGTGTTTACATGAGACTGGGATGAAAAATTAACAGCATCAATTGTGGACTGCACATTTGATATAAGCAATAGAGTGTGTAATGCTTTTTGTACCGGTCTCATGTAAACCTATTGACAAAACTCACTCTGACTTCATCTCGGTCTCATGTAAACGGGGCTAAGTTATTTACCCATTAAGCCGCAATGCCCCCAATGTTTGAAACATTACTCTGTTTAACACCAGATGATTTTATTTGTCAAGGAGAAAGTGTTGGGCAATAATTGGTTACCAGTAATTAACCCGTTAAGGCACAATGGGCTCTACTTTGATATTTTACTCTGACTAATGCCAGACGGTTTTCCTTGTCAAGGGAAAAGTGTGTCACTTCTTTATACTACAATATTTACTACAAACGGTCATGAACAAACTGAAATAGGAAACCAATTTTGGTGCTTTCTTGATATATGAGCAACTAATCCTAATCTTAACCCCCAACCAACCTAACCCTAATAATCCCTAATAATCCCTATTCGGTTGCTCGTATATCGAGAAAGAGCCTCAATTTTGACGTGTACCATGCATAACGAAACAGGTTTGCTTCTTATGAATGTCGCTTTTATACAACGTCTTTGGGATCAATTCTTTGCTAGGTTTTCTACTATATGTTCTAGGGTGTTAAATTTGTTGTGTAAACTAAAACTTATTGCTAAAAATACAGCGATTTTACAGCTAAATTGCTGAGTTATATATACATGAGCATGATTGCTAATTACTAATTGCTTGCGTCATGATATTCACTTCAAATTAAACTTGCAAAATGGCTTTTTTACACGTTTGTGAGAGCAACAATATCTTCTTAATATTACCGTTTGTAAAAACGAAACTTGCAATACTTAGGCTTTCTAAAATGGGCACTTCTCAAGGCAACAATTTCAGTTGTTAAACAATTCAAATACGACAGTGTTCAATAGTGGTTACACCACGAGCATCGACTAAATATTTTATAACTTCGAAATTTCGCCAATAATATACACAAATACTCACTAAAGATAGAAGTCGGCAGATTACTTCAGGCCTTCGTAACACTTCTATAGGATCAGCCATTTTCAAACCACCAAAATTTCGTCTAAATTCCACCACTGATCTGTAACTAGAGGCGGTCGGACTATGGTCTCTCGCCCCTCACACGCTATTCTTCAAATTTGCGATTCAAATTTTATCCCTGCTCGAATAATTAAATTTTTAGTCAAGCGTGATTGAACACGATGAGATTAGAAATATTCCTCATTTGCTACATATAGCGTTCCAAAATCTGCCGCCGTATAATGTATAAAAGTTGAAAAGATCAAAACCAAAACATATGTTTCTATTTTAATTTTTAACTTTGGAGTTTAAATTTAGCAAAATGATGTAATGTTATTTGGGTATGTAGTCCCATGATGATAGTTGAGTATCTTGTTTCATCACGTGCTTTGCTCATGTGATTTAGGGATATTGTATGTAAACCGGGTATATGTTGGTATGTTGTGGGGTCATTAAGGTTATGCAGGGTATTAAGTATATGTATAGTCAAGGTTATATGATGGTACTAGTGTATTAGGTATGGTGCTTATGGTCACAGATTAGAGTATGGTGCTTTTGCCAGAGTTTAAGATGGTGACTGTATATGGTAGTTTATATGATGATCTTTTACTGTAAATTATCTTGTATCTATTGGTAATGTATTATTAATTGGCATAATTGCTGTTTCTGGGAAATGAATGCTTGCTTCTCAGAATTCCAGAACTTGTGATAAATTTTGCAATATATTTTCTCAACAGTGACAGAGTTGACAGCATGACAATGACTGTAAAATAAGAACAACCAACATATCATTCTATATAACGTTTTGTTGACTTGACAGTATGAACAATTGGGCCCTAAAAACTGTCCAAGTAAACCAGTTTGAGAAAGAAGTAATAACTCAAGCAAGTCAACTTTCAACAAGCAGAAGTATACAAGATGTGTGCGATTCAATATGCAAGAACCTAGACTCAAAAGCCGAAGCAAAAAATGGTCTAAATCTGTTTCATGTAGCCGGAAAGACTGGCAGTGGCCGAACGACATTCTGCAAAGCAATACTCAAGGAATTAATCCAAAATCGTTCAGTCGAGGAATCCAAAATTATTTACATTAAAATTGACAAACATGACAATGTTAATTGTGTTTGGAACTGTGGAATTCAATTGGCAAGGGTGAAAAATTTGGGTAGCATTGCAGCAGTGTTGGCTTCACAAAGTAGCACTCGACAAGCAAAACAAGATGCAATGGTTAGCGTTTTTGACAGTTGTGCAGTTGTCTGTTTTGACAACTTGTCCATTTCTGAAACAAACCATCAGCTATATACATTGTTGATGTCTACAATACACAAATTGAAAAATAATGTTATATGTGTATCAAACACAGAAACACTACCCCAAAATTATGAAACCCTAGTTCAAGTCCATGGCCTTAACCTTGCAGTGATTGGTAGCGACTTAAAGTGGAAAAAAACCATCCAATATTTGGACACCAATTACAAATCTGTTGGTGAGACCGTTCACTTTAACCCAAAAGCTGTTCAAATGCTTGTTAGTGCATCTCGGATGCTTGGCACACTTCAGTATCAAGAAGTCGGCAACCAAAGTCCTGTTCTTTATGTTTTGAACTTAATTTGGCTTCATTTAAGTGATCATGAAAGATTGGTGCTCTTACAATTGAGTGAGCTTCGTAGAGCACTACCATTAAAGAATGCTGATACTCTGTCCAGAATTATTCAGATTGGTTTGATTGAGTATGAACCTCCAGGGCATTATGGAAATTTGTTCGGACAAGTTACCCTGAGCGACTGTGTCCGAGAGTTTGTGCTGACCAGGGGAAACAAAGGTGAGATGCTAAAAACAGATTTGAAGTTTGATGTATTTGAATGCTGGATGGCGTTGCTTAATGAAGAGTTGGTTGGTCTCATCAAAGAAGCAAGAAATAATTCATGGCCCTTTGTACCAGAAAAATGGTAGGTACAATTACTAAATAATTGTACACATCCAAGGGGCTATATATAGAGCTAACTTTTCAGGTAGTTTAGACACGAACCACAGCAGCTAGCTTATTGTTGAATACTAATCCTACACTAGACCATGTTTGATTATCAATCTTTCTGTTCAACAGGCAATATGTCAAAAATGCTGGTGAGGATGAAAATTATAGCATCAAAGATCTAATAACCATGAAAGTGGAGAATCTTCCTCATTTAACACAGTTTGATGTTTTACAGGTAATTATAGAAATTGCAGAGCTGACTGACCCACTCACCAATCAAATCACTGACTGACAGGCTAGCTGGCTGACTGACCAACTGATGTGCCGACTGACTGATTGATTGATTCACTGACAGACTGGCAGATGGACCGACCAACTGACTGTGATGGACAGCCTGACTGATTTATTGGCTGCCTGAATGACCGGAGCTGACCGACCGACACACTGACTAATTGACTGACAGACCGACACATCAAACTAGGTTTCTCAATGCATTATTTTAGTGTGTGTATTTTGTATTCCAAATTTAGGAAACTCTACACCATGCAGTTCTTAGAAAAGACCATGAAAATATGGCAGCAATATTGTTCCTCATTGACAGATATATTTATTGGCAAGGCGGGTCCAAAACGCTTTTGGATATTGTCGACTCAATCATGAAGGAGAAACCTGAACTGCCAATTGCCCCACAGTTGGTCATCAGAAAAGCTCGTGTTTTGCGAACCTCAGGTGATCTGCAAGGTGTGTATGGAAGATAAATTTTTGTTTTAATTTTATGTCCCTGAGTCACTGCAATTTCATTAAAGACATTGAACTAAACTAATAAAACTAATTTTAAGTTTTGTTCACTTAATCCAGTATGACTCATCTCCTATTTGTTTAGTGTTACTACACAAGGAAACCTATTAAAAACTAAACTAGCACTATTTATATACTGCATAGCTGTATCAATTGTAAACTGTTCCAACTCTAGAGGTCCATTGTGTCACATACCCTAACTTTTATCTGACTGTAAGGTGCTGAGAAAGTTCTGGACAAATTATTAAATGAAACACAGAAGCTTGGTATGTGGCATTACAGGGAAGATCACCACCATGATCTGGTTAAAGCTGTCTGTGTGCAAATAAAAGGCGAAATCCAGGCCACACTTGGACAGTGGTATAACTCTGCTGTGTTGCTGCTTGATTCAGTACATCTCTTCAAAATGCTACCAAAAGTTGACAAGAAAGGCTTGTCTCATAGCCTAGGACGGTGTGTTAACACTCTACAACATATGTCAGTTGAGGAATTCAAACTTATTGCACAGAGGTTTTTTCTGGAAGCATCTCATCCCTATATTCAAGCATATGAATTTGCAATTGAAGCTGCAGAGTTGGCAATATATACACCATTGTTTTATGCCTGTCATAAAGTAAGTGAAAAATGAACTAACTTTTATCTTGGATATATTGTTTTATCATGTTCACATGACCATAAAATGATATATTTTTAGTGTGGTGCTGGACAAATGTTGTTAGAATATTCAAAGCTGTCTGAAGACAAGCTTAAAACCCAATACCTCACTGATGCCTTGAAGGAATTGAAAGAAAGCTTAGCTGCACACAAGGTTTTTGATTCTTTAAAAAGTCGTGAACAGTATTATGAATTTATCAGCGCCTTGTATTTGACAAGTTGTGTTTTGAAGAATAGCGAACAAGAACAGCACTTGGATTTGAAATTGATTTCGATGGCTCTGTTTTATCATTATTCTCATAATCAATTGTCGATTGTCCACGATGATAACAGTAAAGGGTATATCAACACAGCACTAAAAATTCTTGAATTACCATCATATATTGAAATTGATATGTATGTGGCTGGTACAACTGGTAATGCTTCAGAATCTGTCAGAGAAGATAACGTTGAATCAGGTATATTTTAAACGTAGGGTCCAGTACTTATAGACCTGTGGTATTCTACAATAATCTCTTGTAGTTAATGTGTCTGGACTACATGAAAAATATATCTCGCAATATTGTAATTTAAAAGATAGGTAATAAGGACCTGAGTAACCTGACCACTTAATGGGTTAACCAGACTGCCATCTGCCATGTCTCTTATTAGCTAGTGTCAACATTTCTGGAGTAATGAATACTGAATCACACCAAGAACTCACAAATGTTGTCTTTCATGACCCTAGCCCAAGCTCCAATAGTGGATAGATGTGCTGAAACCCTACAAAAACTAAATGTTAGTTCCCTGGCCTCAACCTGTTCCTCAACTGTGGACCGCTGTAAGACAACGTTGTTAACAATAGATGACTTCGACAGCAGTGACATGACCAGTGAGCAACGTGATGAGTATATGGATGTAGATACAATGTACAACCCATTCACTAATACTAATGTTCATGGTAAGTGGTATATCCTTACTGAAATATGCAGTTGTGTGATTATGATTAGTAAGTAAGTAAGCACATGTGAGAAGAGTGCTACCAGTTTGACTCTACCAAACACCTCAGGTTTTCTTGTGTACTCCTGTAGTAAAGAAGCTACCTTAAACTTAACCCTAGCTAAAATGTTATTCATTCATTTTAGAATGTGAGGTTTCATCCTATGATCCAGTGCACTCCAAGTGGCAAACACGAAGGACACTTATTTACATTGGGGAACAGCTCCACCTCTCCAAAGACGATGAAGGGGCACAAAGGGATCCATATATGGTGGAATATCTCAGTCAAGATGAACCAATGGGAAAATATGTGGGTAAAAGATATAAGGGGCCTCTTGGACCACAACAGTACAAGGAGGATGTTAAATGCCAGATGACTGCACGTTATTATGTCAGCTTGTTTAACCAAGAGCTATATCATAAAGGTACGGTGTGTTTCAAACTTTTAAAAGTCGTTACGACAGGTTGACCAACATCTGCTGCACGTATATGTTCCACCTCTCTGACTAGGATTTGATGCATACATGTGACCATGATTTGCTTATCTTGTTTTATTAATTAATTTACCATATAGGTATCGAAGCGAGTCCAATTCAATTCTTACCCGTGGTGATGATCACTTTGCTCACACACAGTGGTGAAACAAGCTCAGTTATATACAATGTAGAGCCGTACATGCAAGGAAACTTCAAGAAACTAACGAACAATTGGAGCTTTGTTGAGAAAGAAGGGGCTGGAAGTAAACTGGTCTTAGCTTTCAGGTAAATGTCTTGGCAAACTTAATCTAGTTTGGTTATCGCATTAACTAGTAAACTCATGTGGTCTTATAGACAGAGAAGAATTGGGGTGTTTGATTCTTGCAATAAATTGTAATTATTTGATTATAATTTCACGTCAGTCACATGTGAGAAGAGTGTTTCCAGTTTTACCAGACACCATAGGTTTTCTCTGGGTACTCTGGTTCCTTAATAAGGGATGCTCCTTACTGGACCTCTAAGGAGAATAATTTGGAACTGATAGAGCTATCATTTGCCATCTATTTAGTCATTTCACATACGAGAGATCAAACCATACGCTACTTATCACAGACCACCAGGGCTGGACCACTGAAGATCATCTATCCACAACATTCCTTACTGATCCACAGATACACAGTGTTGAAAAAAAGTTGTATGGTACAGGTAACCTAGGCATGCGTGGCATTAATAAATTTTGGCAGGATATGCACGGGGAGTGCAATGAAATTTGCCAACAACTTGGTCTTACCAGACCTTAATACAGTTTTCACCATGCTACAGTGGAACTTCGCCGTTCGGCCAACTCGTACATATATATATATATATATATATACACGCGTTCAGTGACGCATCTTCAATGAAACGTCAGTGACGTAAAAGCGCAGAGTAAAATTTGATGAGTTCATTAGAAATAATAGTATTTAATTATAAGAAGAATGATGACTAGACAGTCTATCCACAAAATGGCACTGCACCTGTTAACTGACCATTTATACAATTAACTGGTATTAAGTCATGTGCAATACTGCAATTAAAATATGTGTTCAATGTCCTTGTGTAAATAATACTTCAATCTAGTATTTTGTAAGGTACTAAAATGAGAACCTAGCATTACTAGGCAATGCGTTAACAAGATATGAAGTTTGGTCCTCCAATATATTGCTGACTAACCGTCCTCTCTAGTTGAATGCTCATCATTAAATAACTTCGAATTCCTTTAAATTCTAATCACAGCGTGTGTCGAAATAAAATTTCCATTCATTCAAGACATAGATACCTTTATGAAGGAGTGATTCACAGTTATTCCGAAGAATTTTGAAGGAACCTTGGTGAATGTTTTCACTGTAAAAGTCTACTAAGGTATTACATTTTGCTACATTTATATCTTATAATATCCGCGATACTTGCAACAATGTTTCTGCACATTCCACACATATTTATGAACGTTCTTATGCGTTCGGTTGGCACAGGGATAAAATATATTGTGTTGTGTTGCCATATTTCAATGATTTGTCAAACTAGTGCTTTTTATTTGGTTGGCTCTGATAACTGTCGGTTGAGCACCATTTGCTACATGATGAGTGCTTGGTAAAACCCACATATTACAAGCCTAAATCGCTTCGTTTCATTTTGTGTAGTAATCCAAGATATGGACTAAAATCTAGACAACATTTTATTTGGTTATATTTCGACTTTATTTCATAAAATATTATGACTAAGCCTCTTCAGACCAACTGCAAAATCACCATATACCTATTTATATATATATATATATATATATTGTCTTGATTTTCGTCCATATCTTGGATTTTCAAAATGAAATTCTAAATGCTACTGAATTTGTTTTATTCTATGCCATTATGTGTATATTTTGATATTAATTACTCAAAATAAAATTATAGTAATCACTTTCTAGTCACTAATATAAACCATATGCTTAACTAAAATGTAATAATTGTTCTGTTTATATGAAAGTATTTTTGTTTCTTATGACAAGCCTTCTTAAGAATGAATTATTAATGAGTGCCATACTTGTTTCTTAGATTTGTATTTTGGTTATAATACATTAAAAGCGATACCAACCACAATGCAGAAGACTTAAGATTCTGCAATCAATGATCTTCATGAGGATGTTCAGCTATCGAGGCGCGAGGTGGTAGATTGGAATAAAACTACAGTGGAAGACGCGAGAGATTTGTCAGGTGACAATGTAGTTGACCATGAAAAGAGAATATAGAAGACCATTAACCAGCTGGTGGTATGGCAAGCGACCGTGTTGTTGACCACGAAAAGAGACCCATAGAGGACCATCAGCAATGTGGTATGCAAGATTGTAGGCGGTCGACAAATTCAAGTAGTAACTTATTGGGCCTTTTAGCTAATCGTAGCAAGAAAATAACTCGAAATAACGCTACCGTTGAAGACACTGTTGTATTTCAAGACAACCAACCTGTGATCCAATCAGGGAAAGATAATAACCTGGTAGATTGTCAAAAAAATACAGAAGATCCTGCACCATCAGCTAAAGACACATGTGTAAATACACTGGTTCGTAGGAAATCTAAGAATCTGGTTGGCGGAAGCAATGCTCATGGTGTTCATGATCATGGTGGCAAACTGGTAAAACGATTCAAAGAGCGTAGCAATATTGTTGATAGAAGACGAGAAACAACAGGTGAGATGTTTTACTTAATAAAATAGAACATGTACAGATATTTCAAACATGTCACTATTCTTCCGTGTGTTTTAAAACAATTTTATACACACGATCCTTCATGTTCTTCGAGGCAAGCGGGATCACACATTCCACCCTTACTGCCTTGTTTATCATTAACATTCTGTGACTGACTAATTCACTCGCTCACTAGCTCACTCACTGACTGGCTGACGTCCTGGTGACTGATGGACCGACTGACCAATCAACCAAACCTGCAATGGGTGATAAAAAATCTTAGTCTTATTTTCTTTTATAGTTATCTCAACAGGTAAGAAATGGACTCTTGAACTCCATGTCGACATTGCGTGTGGCAACGATATAATAAATTGTTTACCCATTTCAGCCGAATGCTTTAAATGGGACAAACCGGTTCTTTTCGGCAGACGCCAGGGTGCCGACATCTTCATAAATGATGAGAGTGCTTCGCGAGACCATGTAGAGCTGATGGGACAAATCTTTACAAATGGTGAAGCATTATTTATGACCAGAAACGCCAGTATAAGTCAAGGCTATAATTTAAACGGACAAAATAACACTAATAATAATCAGTGGATACCATTAAACAAAGGAGACCAAATTGAAATAGCTGGACTTGTTTTTGTTGTGGATATTATCCCTGCAAAAGCCATTTTGGATAATTTTGCTATACAATTCAAGCTGCCACAAGTTCACGATAGTCCAGTTGTGACCAACCCTGGCGCAATGTATCCCACAGTACCACATTCACCCAATGGTCACCAAGGTCTTTATAACCAACACACTAGTATTCAGCCTCATGCCAACCCTCATAGCAATTTTGCAATCCCTCAACCAGTCCATGGAAATTGTATTCACTTTAATTTACCACCAAATACTGGTACGTCTATGCAGGCACATTGGTCGCCAGCATATGGTAGTATACCACCTAGTCAACCTCATCTAACAGGTGGGTTGTTACTTTTGCAATATGCACTTGTCTCTGGCAGTCTGGCTACAATGTCATCTCAATCGCATGTGAGATGAATGATTCCAGATTGACTCTACCAAACATGGCAGCTTTCTCCGGGTACTTCGGTTTCCTCTTATATACAGTTATAGCTACACTGGATCAATAATGGATGATCTTTACTGGACCTCTAGGAAGAACAGTTTAGAACTGATAAAGCTATCCAGTATAAATAAAATTAGTTTAGATTTCCTCCTGTGGTAACACTGGACGTACTTTCTCTTATATTTTCAGGTGACTGGCGAAATATTACTAATGACATGGTAGAGCGCTCACTTCAACCTTACCAAGGAATGGAGAGGTATGTCAAGTTGATTAAATTACGCTATCTTGCCTTGGAGGTCGTGGATGTATGGGAGCAACTGGGGAGAGCCTTAGGACTCGAAGATTGGCAACTCGCTGTGATTAACCAGGACTATGGAAGATGTGTTGAGAAAAGTTACCAAATGCTTAAAAGTTGGGTGTTGTGTGACCCCAAAAGGGCAACAGTTGAGAACCTAAAGACGGCTCTTGAAGATTCGACGGTGGGCAGAGGAGACCTAGCTGTGAAATATTTTGATTGAAAAATGATGACGGAGTGAATATGAAGTGCCGAATAGTACAAGTGATCAAACTTGGAACAGAGTTGATAAATTCGTTGATTCATCAAAAATCTAATCAAAGACATTTTGATTAGATTTTTGATGAATCAAACTTGGAACAGAGTTGATAAGATTTAATCTTATCAACTCTGTTCCAAGTTTGATTCATCAAAAATCTATTGCCAAATTTCGGCAATCAAGATTCTGGTCAACACATTTCTGGTGGATCACAGTATAAGCTCAAGACGAAGCATCTTAGTACTCATATACATAATTAACGGATCATCCGTCAAAGGGATTTATGCACATGGACAGATTCATCAAGACGAACTACGGAACTAAGCACGCAAGTTTGTCTGTGTAGACAAAAACTACGCAGATAGTTTTACGTTATCTATATTTGTTTTATGCACATACTGTGATACTGTAATATTATGTTTTGGCAATTATTTGATAATAAACTGGCGGCATTAACTGGGTGATTGGCAATACTAGTTCGTGTTCAGGGAAATGCACAGTATTGACATTTCTATTATTTATGGTCACTTTTCCTGCGCGCGACAAGCAACGTACGCGTTATCTGTGATATCATAAAAGTAGATGGCCTGCTATATTAGTTTGTATAAAAGTCCTTGCCCTGTCTTTCAGGTATGTTAAAAGTCATGGCAGTGGCGTAACGTTATATCAGGGTGCCCCCGGTTCAAAATTTTTAAAGGCCCTTCTAGTACGAATGCCGAAGGCACGAGCTCCGGGGGCATGCTCCCCTGGAAAATTTTTAATCTAGAGTCTCTGAAATTCCATTTCCTGGCCCTTTGGGGGAAGATTTTACAGAATTCTGATGGTCAGAAAACAACATTTTAACATAACAAAATTTACAATTTGTTTGGTCCCCGGACAACTCAGTTCAGGGTGCCCCCTGGAAGCCCGATCACCTGGGTGGCCCCGGCTCTTACCGGGTAGAGCTCATAGGAGTTACGCCACTGAGTCATGGCCCTGCCTTGTTTTACTCCGGTCCCACCTTTAGGTAATTGTGGTGTGCTCCATTATCTCCCAGTTACAATATTACATCTAAATAACATTGAGTACAATATATCAAAACCTTTTTAGTGGTAACAATTTTATCATAGAACTACGATTACTTATACTAAAAAGTTGTGCTGTTCTAGTGAGCTTTCTCAGGTCTGTCTTACATTCTTTCTATGATGAATGATCTGTACCATTATTTTCAAAAGTACAGTATTTAAGTGCTAAATCTGCCCTACCAACTGTGATATCTTCGAGCGCCGTCTTTAGATTTGCAAGTGTTGCCTGTTCAGGATTACACCATACCCATGTTTTAAGCATTTGATAACTTTTCTCACCACTTCTATTAGGGTGGTCTCTGTTAATCATTGTCAGTTGCCAATCTTTGAGTCCTAAGGCACGCCCCAGTTCCTCCCACACAGCCACAGCTTCCAAGGCAAGGTAGCGTAACTTAGTGAACTTGACATACCCCTCCCTCTCTTGGTATGGTTGTAGTACATGTTCGGCCATGTCACCAGTAATGTTTGTTGGGGGTAGCCTGAAAATTCAAGACAGAAAGTATGTACAGTGTTACTTCAGGAGGAATTAGACCTAAGCTAAACAAACTGCATACTGGATAGCTCTATCATTTAACTGTTCTACTTAGAGGCAGTGGCGTAGCCAGCCCGCCAATTTTGTCCCGCTATGCTCATTTCTTTAGATATTGATTGTTTTCACCATCAAATCATCAATGAACACAAACAAATTTGCACAGCGGGACTAAATCGGCAGGCTGGCTACGCTACTGCTTAGAGGTCCAGTAAGCACCATCCTATATTACTCCAGTGTCACTACAGGAGAGAGATTAAACCTGCCATGTTTGGATAGAAACACACCATTATATACTTACCGGTCAGAAACCAACGTGGCTGCATAGGCATACAATTATGTGATGGTAAGTTTGATTGAATATAATTGCCATTGGGTGGTATGGTCACGACTGGACTATGGTGAACTTGGGGCAGCTGAAATTCTATAACAAACTTTTGTATAATGGCTCTTGCAGGAATAATGTCCACAACAAAAACAAGTCCAGCTATTTTAATTTGGTCTCCTTTGTTTAATGGTGTCCATAGATTATTGTCAGTGATATTTTGTCCATTTAAATTATAGCCTTTACTTCTACTGATGTTTCTGGTCATAAATAACACTTGACCATTTGGCAAAATTTGTCCCATCAGTTCTACATGTTGTCTTGAAGCATCGTCATCATTTATGAAGATGTCAACACCGACCCCTCTGCCGAAGACAACTGCTTTGTTCCATTCGAAGCATTGGCCAGAGGTTGGTAAGTGGTCACTTACTTTTTTGTTACTTGCATTGTTCACATGCAGTTGAATTATCCATTTTTCTGCTGAAATAAGTATAAAAGAAAAGCTTTAAATATTATGCAGATAAGCCTAATAACCTAAGCTAAATGTCAGTCACATTTTCAGTAGGTCCAACAGTCAGTCAGTTGGCCAGTCAGTTGGTATGTCAGTGAGTTAGTGGGTTGCTCAGTCATTGGGCCAGTCAGTCACTTTTTGAAAAAACGTTGACTAGAGAGTCTCACCTTCTGGATGTGAATTTGCCACTTGTCTTCTATCAACAATATTGCAACCCTGCTTGAATTGTCGTTGGAGTTCAACACCACCAACCTGGTGATTAGGCTGTGTAGTATCTGGAACACCTGGATTATTTACACTTGTCGCCTGAGTGGATGGCACAGCATCTTCTAATGTCTTTTTCTCACGATCTACCATGTTATTACCTATCCCTGATTGTGTGCCACTGCTGTTCACCAGATGATTAGGTTGGTTTGTACCAGTAATCTGTGTTGTGCCTGCTACAGCTACACCATGATCATATGATGAATTTGATTGAGTCGATGGTTCTGTATCTTCAACAGTTTGTTTCTCACGATCTACCAGGTTACCAGCTACCAATCTTTCACGATCTACAAAATCAGTTGATGTACCATCTACCACTTTCCTACCAATAGAGTCACTTGCATCTTTGGCTGTGGCCTTGTTACAATCCACTATTGCTCCACCACTTAGACATGGCTCTTTAACTGTCGACGTTTCACCATGGTCACTTGATGTGTCTTCAACTGTATTTTTATTTCGATCTACAATCTCACTACCTTTTTGTTTCACCACAAAGTCTGTTAAATTACCACCAGCTGGTTCGTGGTCCTCTACTGTTCCCTTTTCACGATCAACAACGTGGTCACCTGATGTACTAGCTGTATCTTCGACTGTGGCCTTGTTACGGTCTACTATTACCCTACCACTTTTATTTGGATCTTTAACTGTTGATGTTTCACCAATATGGTTGTTTGATGCACCAGTTGAGTCTTCAACGGTAGCTTTATTCCTATCTACAACCACACTACTTTTTTGTTCAACCTCAAAGTCCATTACATTACTAGCTGAAGAATCAACTGTAGACTGTCTACGATCAACCATACCACCAGCTGGTTCATGGTCCTCTACTGTTCCCTTTTCCCGATCAACAACATGATCACTTGATGCATCAATAGAGTCTTCAACTGTAGCCTTATTCCGATCTACCATGTCACAAGCTGATGGCTTAAAATCTCCAAATGCCACATTTTGATGACCAACAGCATAGTTACTTGGTGCACCAGATTCATCAACTGCATCCTGTCTTAGGCCAATCATTGCTCTGACATTTCGATGCTGGTTTTCAACAGCTGGTTTTCAACAGCTGGTTTTGGATACTCCACTACATCATGAGTTAAGCTAACAGAATTTTCAACTGCAATTCCCTTCTGATCGAACAAATGTTGTCTTGTATTCATAGTGTCACATCCATGTACCATATTTTCTTGACTGCTAGCAACTTGGTTGTCTTCTGTAACTATCTGATCATTCTGAACGACAGACGACTCTACATCGATACCAAAATCCGAACTCCCATCTCCATCTACGAATCGTTCAGCCATTGTGGCTAGTCGCTGATGCTTTTCTGATAAATCTCTAAGAAATATACAATACAAACTTCTAAGAAATTATGCCACTTATTAATAATTCAGTTTCTAAGAAGGCTTTGCATACAAAATCAAAAATAGTTTCATAAAACCGAGTATTTAGTACCGTTTACTGATTTAAGTTATTAAGCATTATGTAATCTTGTATTTATTCTAATAACAAAAAAGTAACGGGTGTAATTTTTTGCCATGTAAGCAAATTAGCGAAATAAACGCGCGTGCCTACTATAATTCCATTACTACACAAGTATATACGAGCTATTTAGGCTTTTTGTAGGTGGATTTCACTAAGCACTATCGTGTAGCAAATGGTAGTCAACCAGATTTGACAAAACATTGAAATATAGTGACCTATATTAAACATGATCTATTTTATCCCGCACCAACCAAGCGCAACATTCTTTTGTATGAAATGTAGCAGTTTACAAATTATAGCTTAATGAAGCGATAAAGTAGCAATATGTAGTAGTACCTTAGTATAAACTTTATAGTGAAAATATTCAACAGTATTAAAACTGTAAGATTCCTTCGAAGTTCGTCGAAATAACTGTGCTTCACTTTTCATAAACAGATTGGCGCCAATGTCCAATGAATGGAAATTGTAATTTGATCATTAGTGATGGGCGATTACCGATTACTTGGTATCGATACCAGGCCCAAACCGGAAGTAGTCGATACTGCACGGTATCGAAAAAGTGTTTTGATTACTTTTAAAATTAGACATTTATTATAATCCTGTAGTTTTCATGTTTATTTCCAATAAAATTTACGTACTTTTTTGTATTTTGTTGCATTTATCAATTTAATCAAACATCCTTTACTTTGTTTGACATTCTATCCACTTCCCTTATTATATTCCTGACCTCCCCGACAGAATAAATTATGAAAAAGGCGGGAAATAAATTTTTGTTTTTTCATCATTTCATGGATTAAATGGCGGAAAATTCTGAACTACAAGCGTTACTATTACTGTAGAAAACAAATTGAGTTTGTCAGTAGAAATTACTAATAATCCTACTAATTTCTCCTGACGAAGGGCTTTAGCTCGAAACGTCGAGATTTTGTTTATATCCTTTAGGCACACGCGAAGCAACCCTCAATTTGTTCTATATGTCCGTAGCCGACGCTGAATTAAAGTCTACAATATACTTCTTTAACAGTCTGGTCTTTATTAAGTGACTTACATTTATTATGTTGAAAATTGGAGGAAGTAATCGTTTGGGTAATCGATACCTCGATACCTTTACGAAAAAGTAATCGGTATCGTATCGAATCCGATACTGGTGGTATCGCCCATCACTATTGATCATATATGCATGATGTGTGACATGATGTAATACAGTAAGAATAACAGGAAGTTTCATGAGCGAAACAGACCCACACTTTTCAGTTTTCACTTTTATACGTCACTGAATGGAACATTGGAAGTACTCCCATTTCCTTTTGACCTGTTTTGACCATAGGAGCCCAGACAAGCGGGGTAAAGTAGATAAAAGCCGTAAAACACTTGAAATATGTTTTAAAATGAATTAAAGTATGCAAATAGCTATAAAATTGCATTTAGAATCATATATGTAGCGTGCTATAGTCGCGCTGAGATTTGGAGATCACTTCGTTAAAGTTCGTTTAGGCCACTATTTGTTAAATATTAGTTTCTCATCCTCCGCCCGCATGGCTTTTACAAAGCCGCATCGATGGCCATTATCGCAGTTTTGTCAAATATCAAACCAAAATCTACCAAATTTCTTTCTAAATTATAATTTTCCATCTGTATTTGATACTATTTCTTGTCTAAGGGATTTTTTACATGGTTTTACTTATAATACTTAGAGCGAAAATTTAAGTAATTTTATTGAGTCATGGTGGTCATCACAAGTTCTAGGGTAATAATGAGAATATGAGATAATGGAATGGCCGCCCGCCCGCATGAACTTTGAAGAAAGCCTCTGATGAGAAACTAATATTCAACAAATAGTGGCCTTATGGATGATACTTTTCTTTTTGGAGGTAAGTATTTACTATTTACCTACTTTAATTATTTAGGGCCCCCCCCCTGGATATGGAAAAGTTATCGTAGAAGTCATTAGACATTTTTGTTTTCCCGGGGGTTGTATTGTTTAAAAAACTTATGCACAGTAAAACAGTTTTGCGAATTCTGTGTTTTGTACTCAATTTGAGCTGGATTTTTGATCAATTTTCTATATTTCTAACATAAAAAGTGAGGTTTGATTGTGTACTTTTATTCAATAGCCGCACAAAAGATTTATTTTTGCTTCAACAGTATACTATAGACGTATAGTAACTATGATGGTTTGTTGAAAGGCCAGTCCATGACAACACGGCCTAGTACAGCGTTTACAGACGGGCAAAAGAAAGATGCGTTAAGATTAGCGAAAGGGCTGTTTGAGTCCAAAGGTATGATGTTTTAAGCTTTTTAGATCCACTAACTGAGCCATCCCTTTCTGGGCCAGTGTTTATATGCATCAGTCAATTCTGGCATTGCCAGGCCACCCCCAGCCCCCAGGCATTTGCAAACTTTCTTTGCCCAGGGGCCCGGCATTAGTACTTGCAAAATTTCCCTTTTTCTGCCCAGCCCCAGGGAATTGTACACTTAGAGAAAAAATAAGTGCAAATGCCTAGGGGTGGCCCGGGGGGATGGACATTAGTCGAATTCATATTAGGGACAGGAAACTCGTCTTAGACGGGAAATTCGTCTGTGAAAACCCGTCTGAATATTAATTTAGGGACGGATTTAAGACGAGTTTCCCGTGGATGGGAAAGTTAGATGGGAAACTTGTCTGCCCCCGGATTCATATTAGACAAGTTTCCCGTCTAAGTTGAGTTTCCCGTCTAAGACGAGTTTCCCGTCCCTAATATGAATTTGGCTAATGCTTAAGAATTGACTGATGCAATAGTGTTACCGTATTACTACAGGAGGACAACTAAACTATATTTATACTGGGTAGCTCTATCAGTTCTAAACTGTTCTCCCTAGAGTCTCGATGCATCGTACGTCGTTATTTTAAACTGTGTCATTATAGAAAATATCCACAATGCCCCCACGGAGGAAATGGGAAGTCTAATAACTCCCCTCCATTCGGATGTCCTAGTACATTTTGCCCTCCATTGAGGAGTGTTGATAGTTTCTGGAATGACAAAAGCAATGTGCATTAATTGGGTAATTCTCTATTTAGTACTGGTAAATAGACCACCTACGACCGCTCAAAGGGCAACCTACAGCACTGGCAGGTCTCGAAGTGTACCAAAGTCATCACATGGAACCAAGAAAGTAAAATTAAATAAGTCCGAGAACCAACTGGTCAATCCAGTTTGGCGACCTTTCAATCAGGATAAATCATTAAGTCAGGTTCGACATGAGATAAAACGTGGCAAGGGGATTAAAACCAAGACTGTTAACAATTTAAGCAAAGGAGATGATGGAATTTCTGACAAGACGCCAAGGTAGGCAATCGTAAAATTTAGACCTGTTTATGGAATATCAAATATATTGAATATTGACTTGATTAGTGCATGTGTAGCCTTTCATCTCTGTGACTGAGATTTGATTTCTGCTTTATGCAGTTGTTTCACCTCAATTGCATGTAAGAGTACATGCAGTCTGACTGTACCATACCAAACACTGCAGGTTTAAATTCTATGTTTAACACCGAACCATTAGGGGATGACCTTGCTTGGACCTCTAGGAAGAAAGGTTTAGAACTGATAGAGCTATCCTGTATAAATAATGTTTTTTAAAATTGATAGATTACCAAGTGGTGTTGATTCACTGGAATCCTGGATAACAGATGAGGATGGTGGAGCATGGTATGTTGTTTCTACCCAGTAGGTAGATCTTGAGAGCTAGTGGAGTATACCTTCATGTGAAAGACATGTGTTAGACTAACCACTGTCCTACCATGCATCATGTTTTAGGATTGGTATTCCTGCAGATCCAAACTGTTTTGTAATATTACCAAGTGGACTTCACTCTGATGCCAATTGTCTGCCACCATTACAGAGCCATGAAGACACTTTGTTGGAGAGACCTGTTCAGGAGGTTAAGGTATGTTTGATTGTAAACAGACTGGTTCTATATTTCATTCTTGGAGTGAATGCATTGCTCCTTATCACTGAATTATATTAGCTTTAATTACCGCCATTGTAGGTCGAGTGTAAAGTATTATTACTGAGGATCATTAACCATGCTCTGACTTGATGTGCTTGAAAACTTATGTGACAAGAGTTGTGGTTGCTTCTCTCCTGTGCTTTGAGGGGTTTTCTCCAGTTCTTTCTACCTTAGCTGTGCTTTTTGATCAGAGATGAGTTGTATTCTGGGAGCCAGAAGTGCCCTGATAAGCCTTCGATTAGCCACATTTGAGCTGCGTCCTTTGTGATTCAGCTCTCAACTAGAAGGAAATTAGCACTTTCTACCTTTTCTTCGGGAAAGTTATCGCCTAATGACTCTCAACAGCACTTTACACTCACGAAAATGTTTTCTTTTCAGAAATACATTCCACCAAAGATTCTTCACAACTATAACTATCTGGTAAGTACTAATATATTTTAAAAGTATGTTTGGATGGTGTGGTATGTTATGGTGTGGTATGATTGGTATTGTATGGTATGATTGGTATTGTATGAATGGTGTGGTATGGTTTGATGTACTATGATAAACATGCCGAGTAGATTATGATAATTCTATTTTTGCTGTAGGAAAATGAAGATACCTTTCAATGTCAACATGACAGGAAGCAATGTGGCAAATCTGAGCCAAGGTATTAAACATTGAAGAACTATTCCTAATTAATTCTAACTGCATGTTCATTAGTTCTACTGTTTTCTTCTTAAGTGACACTGTGTAATCCAAATTTGCCATCTTTTATTAGCACAAACATAAAAAGATTACAAATCAGTGAAATTATCAAGAAAGAAATAGAGGATCTCGAACGATTGCTCCAAGGTAAAGACATTTGTTTCCACAAAGAAAAACCATTGCAGTTTATATCATAAAACTGTGAATATGCTATTGTATACCAAAAACAGCCATTAATGTTCTATGGATGCTTTTCTAGGATATGGTAATCCAAACAGTTCTTCTATTGTCAATCGATATCAATATGAAATTACTACCCTTAAAGAGATGGTCGTGGAGACATTACGCGACTATACAGTGTAGGTGACTCTCTAATACGTTTATAGGTGGTTTTCAGTTTACAAGCATTACAAAGCAGCAGAGGGTGGTCAACTTCAGAAATGTTGACATTTATAGGGACAAGAAAATTAAGCTACATCTCTCAATTCTACTTATTTGCCACCAAATACAATCTTGACTACTACATATAATGAAAAGAATTATAATTACTTTCCCACTCTGATAACTGCAGGTTGACCACCATCTGCTGCTTTCAAGCTTTAAGGTACGTTCACACACAGCGATTTGTCGGGCCGATTTTAGGTTTTGCTGAATGTTAATGACGAATATTTCAGTTGATGTCACCAGATGACGTTTGCCACGTATTTTTCAAATATCATTAACATGCATCTGTGTGTGAACGTACCTTTAGGTTGTGCAATTTTTAATTAGAATTTCTCTGATGTCTTTCTAGTGACGTAAATATACAGCAGGAATTGCAATCAACAATCTTTCATGTAAGTGTTTAATAGTTTTCATACAACCAACAGCAGTCACGGTGCCGATCTGGTTGCCTGTGGCCCCCCTTTTTGCATTTGACGAAATTGTTTTGTCTGAATTGTTAATTTACATCAAGGGTGATTTATTTGAATTTCTGGCACGTCATGATGAAATAATTGCTGCGATCAAAGAAAAGAGAGATGCATGTGTAAGGGAGTTAGCAAGATTGGAACAAGAACTTATGCAAGATTATTAAGCACAGGTAATGTATATTATTCTTCCTATTACGACTTTTCCAAACTACGTCGCGCTAGCTGATTTACTTTATGTTTCCACACATGAATTATTAATAAGTTTGAGAATTTCTTTAATAGTCCACACTCGAATGCATAAATATTTGATGACTTATTCACACATTGAATGAATACAAATAATATAGAGTAACATAATTTGAACCTTAGTTTCATATGAAATATATTATATGCAGGATAGAGTTGGTCTGTCTATCATATTGTCATTTCTTCCATGAACCTTTCTCTTTGGTATTGCTGTGTTACTGGAGGGTAAAATCTTTGTTCATATCTTTTATTAATGATATAAATACTTGTATACGTAGATTATGTGAGTTTCTATCCTTTCGGCACCAACCCTATCACACCACAGTGGTGGTGTCCAGGTACTATAAGTATCAATTATCACATCCTGGTCTATTTAAGCTTCCGTCGTTTGCGTGGTTTCTTCAACTTGGCATAACCCTTGCCGTACCACCCTGCTCCTAAATGTTCCGCATTGTCCCACTCTACCGTGTCTTGTTCCTCGTGTTTCACATCTTGCATTAAACAAGGGTTTGTTTCACCATTTGATTGCTCAGTGTCCCTCGTTCTCTCTAGAATCTCCAAATTCTTTGTTGTTTTCGTGCTAAGTTCATGTTCTAGTAGTGGCATACACAGACGAAATAATGGGTCATATTTCCTGCAACAAAAATTGTTCTGGAGTGAAATAACCTGATAGATGTGTAATCAAATTTAATGTTTTCTTTTATTAGAGAAAACATAAAATATTACCAGGCAACAAATAGAAGATCTGGAATTATTGCTTCAAGGTAAAGAAATTTGTTTCCACAAGAAATACCATTGCAGTATAATTAAGCCTGGGGTTAGCTCAATAATCGTTATATACCTTTTATATTCCGGAGTTTCCAGCCCAAGTTTTTCCATAAGGAGCTGCATGACGTCATCGCACCGACCGTTAATTTTCAAAGTTGCTGACGTATCTTTCGGAGTCCACTAGAATAAAACAATTAGCAATGTTTAGAACACAAGTGGCCGAGTTTTTGTGCGAAGTGCCTTCACCCTGAAAATCATGGGCTTGATTCTTGAGAAAACGGCACTTCAATGAAATCCACAATATTGCCACCCAAAATGGTGGATTATCTAGCATGACGTAATACAGATTATTTAGCATAGCATTTACAAGGGCATACACATGACCTAATCTTGAAAGTTGATTGGCTGCAAAGCTCATTATTTATTCATGCATTTGACAAAATAAGCGATAGGGTTGTAAATCTGACTAATAGTAGAAGGTGTTTGTAGATGGAATACTATACATTTTTTTAGACCTAGCCAGGAGCAGTTGCGAAAAATGCAACTTAGGCCTTTGGGCAGGAATTGAATCTGCGGCCCTGTGATTCCGGTGCAGGGCCGCAGGTTCAATTCCTGCCAGAGGGCCTAAGTTCCATTTTTCCCAACTGCTCATGGCTAGGTCTAAAAAAATGTATATTAATTTTTCGTTTGAATATTCCATCTACAAACACCTTCTACTATTAGTCCTATCGAACGAGATGCCAAGAAAAAAAACTTGTAAATCTGACTGTATTTTCTATACCTGTAAGTTAATAATATACAACTGTGGTCTCTTTGCTTTCGTCCTGGTCATTCCCCATAGAGAATTATATCTTTTCAAAACCTTAACAAATTATTAAGTTCTATATAAAGGACTTTGAAATCTAGTATAAAGTTAGTTTAGAACTGATAGAACTATCCAAGTGTAAATAACAATAGTTTAATTAAACATCACTGGACTGGTAAGTGTTCAATTACTTTGAGACTTGAGCCAAGACAAACAATACAATCAGTAGCTTTCCCTGCATCAATGGCACCCTGCCAATTGAGTGGCCATTCCAGACAACCTTTCTCACCAAAATGTACTATTGTATCTCGTAGTTTTGCTCCACAAACATGACACATTCGACCTGTGTTGTGGCGACGTAATGCTGTCCTTTCTGTCACATCAAATGTTCGAACATAGGTTTGCTCAGGCTCACATTCTGTACACACCTAGCAAAAATAGAATTCAAGGCTTATCCACTACGGCTACCATGGCTTCTCTGGGATGTAGCATTGCTCTATATAGCATACTGGACTAACCTCCATATACATGTTACCATGAACTTCTGACAACGCCTCGCTTGGTAAGCCACTACGTAGATGTAGACCATCGCAGTTTTGTGATACAACATGCTTTACCTAGGAAATAATAAAAAATATATAATATCTCCTTGCAACTTAACATTGACTGGCAAGGGATTTCACAGTGAACAAGGAAATTTTTCTGTTTAGCCCTTAAGAAGAGTTTCTGGAAACTAGGTTGTAGCAATTGTGTAAGTCCAAAGCTCCAACAGGAAGGACCTGTGCCAGTCCAGAACCCCAAATCTGAGAGGGAGGCACAGGTAATGTTATACCACGATTATCGAGGGCACCATGTTGGGGTGTGGGGTGATTTGGCCCCTATCCCCTCTTGGCATCGTTAATCCAACAATCAATGAAATCATCTGTCAGGGTGGGAAGGGGGGAGCATCATGACTTTGAAATATTGATATAGAAAAGGGGAGAATTTCTAGGGGTACATCATTACTTTAACACTATAGGTGCTATCAATATTTTCATAAATCATATAAATTTTTCTATCTGCTAACTTTTCTGGAGAGATTACTCTCCAACAAAACCCATTCTTTTGCTGACCCGAAATAAATGAAATTTAACTAATTGAGTAGGAGTTTCCTGCTGAAGCTTTCTGAACTAAGAAATATGCTCTCCGTACATGTCGTTCTTGATAGAGTTTCGAAATAATCATGTGTGTCAAGGTCGGCTCAGCATCCGAAAGATTTGTACAGTTCCTATACAAAATGAAATATAGAGAATTCAACATATCTATAGGAGACTAGTTTATGTAGGAATGGCTTAGAATAGTCTATGGGTAAATATCAAGATTTTTCTCTGCACCTCGTTCGCGATGGGATTAATAGTAGAAGGTGTCAGTAGATGGAATACTCTAACGGAAATTTATATACATTTTTTAGACCTAGTCAGGAGCAGTTGCAACAGTTGCAAAAAATGCAACTTAGGCCCCCTGGCAGTATATAAATTTCCATTTGATTATTCCATCTACTAACACCTTCTACTATTAAAATAGTCTAAACTTCATATATGACTATCAGGTGTTTGTGGCCCAGTGGTTAGTACATGTGCCTTTTGCCTCTGTGACCAGAGCACCAGAGTGTTGATTCCTGCATTATGCAGTTGTCTGATTATAATATATTTTCAGTTGCATGTGAGAAGAATGCTTCCATTTTCACTTTAAAAAAACACCGCATATTTTCGCTGGGTGCTCTGGTTTCCTCCTGTAATAACACTGTCTCTCTACAGAGAACAGTGTAGAACTGACAGAGTTATCCAGCATATATACAGTGAGTTTAAAAATCCAAAAATAAGACTTTTTTCATGAAGACAAAAGCTTATGTTTGGTACCAGGTACTCATAACTTATTAAAAACATTTGGCAAATTTTCCTTTGTTGTTCATACAATTGATTTTTTTTCAAATTTAAATATAAGACAGTTCAAATTCCCTTACTTTATTGACTCTCCTTTTGAAAGTTTTGTCCAAATTCCATTTGGACCCCTGCAAACAAATTCCTTTGTTAAATATTAGTTTTATAATTGTTTTCCAATTTAAATTCCAGAGTTAATATCTACATTCAATTTAAAATATTTCAAATTTTTTTATGTAAAAAATTCTTACCGATAATCAGGAATGGAAGCCGCCTAGAAATAAAATGCGAAAATATAAACCTATGTTTAATATTGGTAGTAGGTGAATTGGATCAATTGTATTATTTGTATACGACCCCAATAAATAAACGGTGTATTGAAGACTTGAAGTTTTATCAATCTAGTTTTATTTAACCAGGACAACATTATATCATTATTTGGACTATCCCAGGATAGTGGATTTATTGTAGAACAAGGCATTTCTATACAGCGCTAGCTTATAAGAAACTATAAAATATTTTGAAATATTTATTTACCGTGCTGACACCAGCACCAGTGTAAACAACTACGAAATTCGCCCCTTTGATGGCATTTGCTAGCTGTGTGGCCTTTTCTACAAGTTCCTCTGGAGAATCACAGACCTAGAAAAGTAAAAAGGCCAGTATTACATACAATCCCTTCCCTAAATACTTAAAAATGATATTACAACAACCTCTATCTTTCGGGCCTTGACGTTCGCTTGTTTCACCGCTCTTCGTTCAATTTCTCCCACCATTTCAGGCGACTCTCGCAAGATATTTAGCTCTTCCTGGCTGCAATCGTCAGTCCCTTTCTGTAAGATAGTTTTTATTTGTTTTAATCTTGCCTGAAGCTCGTCATTTACCAGAGAACGGCCACGTTTTGCAGTACATTTTCTTGCTAGACGCTCTCGACTGGTCGCCATCTTGACAGTAAACCATATGCAGTAAACACAACAGGTCGCCACTTGTTTCCATCTACCAAACTGACGTTACGTCATTTTTTCAACTTTGGAGTAAAGTTAAAAACTTTGTAACTGACCCTAAAACCTACCCTAACCCAAAACCTAACCCAAAACCTAACCCAAAACCTAACCCAAAACCTAACCCTAAACCTAACCAAATTGGTGAAGAATAATCGAGAAAAACGAATATGAAATTTTTTGAAAATCGGGAAAATTGCGTAACGTCAGTTTGATAGATGGAAACAAGTGAAAACCAACTTTTAAGGTTATGCAATCCTAATCCCAATCTAATCTGTATCCTAATCCTACTGTGCTGTACTATTGGTTGAAAATACTGTGCTACTATTGGTTGAAAATATTTATATATACTGTGTTACCATTGGTTGAAAATATTTACGAATACTGTTCTGCTATTGGTTGAAAATACTGTGTTAGGATTGGCAGATAATATTTATTTACAAATTCTGTGCCACCAATACCATGCGATCTTCGTTACCAAACATAAGCGCGAAAACAAAGCATATAGCTTCCCCTCTACGTAGACGAATAGTAATTTTTAGCAAGACAATATAATTTTCATTATTCTTTTATATAGTTGAATTTCAAATAACCTAATATTTTGGCTATAATAGACACTTTCCGAATTTTCTTGAGTGTACTGTGTCTCATTTCAGGAAGCAAATTTGGGAAGTGTTTATTACAACTAAGCATCTACTGTTAATCAATTTCATGTGCTAAATTTAGTAGTGTTTCAGTGTCCACAATTTTTTCTCTGGGTTTTCCTCTTTTGCTGCCCAACTGTTGCTCATGTTCGTCAATACGCTCCCATTGAGTGAACGACACTGGTTTTATCCCTAAAATAGACAAGAATAAACACTAACTCTATTTATATTAGATAGCTCTATCAGTTCTAAACTGTTCCTTTCCATAGGTCCAGTAAGAGCACTAACCACCGTATCGCCAACACACCTATTATTTTTTATGACATAAAGGTATCAAGACAGAAATACTTCAAAATACCTCGAGAATGTAGAAGAGTTAAGATTGCTGAGAATCCTTTATTTTCCTTAGTAATTCCAGGAAGCTTTCCTGTGAAATGATGAGAAAAGAGCATATATAACCAACACAGATTACCATTTAATCACAAGATTTCTGAGACCCAATTAACAAAAAGCTTGATACCTTCTTTCAAATCGCTCACGACGATTTTAGCTGTTTCTCTTCCTTCGTTTAATGTGCTTAAAATGACACCAGTAGGGCCTGTCCTTACCCAGCCACAGCAATAAACACCTGTGAAATAAACACCAATAAACTTTAAGTTCATTTTCCTCACCAAATATCATGCATGTTTTAAAGATTATTGAAGAATACGAACATTTTCATCAAGACGAATCACAAGCTATATACAGCATTCGCGTGTTGTATAAGCTATAGAGTGCAAGGAATACGAAAGTAGTATTCTTATTTCATTCATAACTGTATTTATACCTGGTAATCCAGAGACATGACCATCATTGGACTCACAAGACACCACTCCATGTTTATCATCAAATGGTATTTCATTATCAATAGCGATACTACGGTAACCAATACTGCGGAATATCTGAAGAAAATGTCAAAAGACGCGCGATTAAATTATCTGTAACCTAGCTGCGCTTCCCCATTGTACCTGGAGTTTTTAAAAAGTTGCTTGAAGTCAGTTTAAGAAGAATCACCCACCAGACCACAATTCAAAGTTTCCATCTCTCCGCTGCCTTCCGCCCTTACTGCTCCATCAGGCGTCTACCAAAAAATAGATTGACTTTATCTCAAACGTGGTGGTCCGGTGTAGGTAGTATTCTACAATAAGCTGCCGTGGTTTGTGTCTGAACTACCTGAAAAAGATATCTCAAACGTGGTGGTCCAGTGTAAGTAGTATTCTACAATAAGCTGCCGTAGTTTGTGTCTGAACTACCTGAAAAAGATATCTCAAACGTGGTGGTCCAGTGTAAGTAGTATTCTACAATAAGCTGCCGTGGTTTGTGTCTGAACTACCTGAAAAAGATATCTCAAACGTGGTGGTCCAGTGTAGGTAGTATTCTACAATAAGCTGCCGTGGTTTGTGTCTGAACTACCTGAAAAAGATATCTCAAACGTGGTGGTCCAGTGTAAGTAGTATTCTACAATAAGCTGCCGTGGTTTGTGTCTGAACTACCTTCGGACTTTCGAGCGAATGTCCTTCGTCAAGAGAGCAACAACTAAGACCTATCTATGAATGAAATAAGAAATACTACTGGGTCAATTTCCATAATCACAACCTCGATTTAAATACAACCCTAATCCCACCTCTATCCCTAATCCCAATACCAACCCTGATCTAACCTAATCCATATCCTAACAAACCCGAGCCATATTCTATACCCCTATGACTGTAATACCTCTATCAGGTTATTTATTTCAAATTTAATTCCAGAAACTCTTCCTGAATCTGTGCTCAATATCTCAACCGGACTTCGACAGAACTTTAGATTGAACTCTTTTGTACTCCCTGACGTTCCAGAGCCCTGTTCAGGACTGTTTCTAAATCAAAAACAGAGTTGCGAATAAAGAATCATTGACAAAGTAAAAACAGATAAGTGTAAAGTTATCTGGTATAAATATAAGGTCTAAAACTAACCACACCAACTTACAATGCAGTGTTGCAAAGAAGCTCAAACAATCTTCGTTTTTGTCGTGGAATTTCTACGGAAAAAAATGTAAAATGTGTTTTGGTAATATATATACGAGAGAGTTGGATGGGAACGGAAATATGAACACGCGTTAGCTGATTAGGTCCCAACAGCTTTTACCCGAAATTTTCTCTTGTACTGGTTGAAAATCTTCTGGCTCGAACACAGGACGACATCCGGGTAATTTCGTCATTTCACGTAACTCTTTGATTGTGAATGATATCTAAAAGCAAGAAATTCTCTAATGACTTGTGGTTATTTTTGGACAGAACTACCTGAAAAGATTAAGCGATCACTGACCTTCTTTTTCAGGTAGTCCATACACAAAACCATGACAGCTTATTGTGGAATTCTACCTACACTAGACGTTTGAGTCAAACCTGCAAAGGGCCTCTTCTCCCAATGACATAAACTTGCTTCACTTTGCTTTCTCGTAGTACATCCAAAGCGTGTTCACATATATCTGTTTTCTACAGCAAAATAATTGAAATAAGATTTACTGAAAATAGAATATGGTTAGTAGTAATTATACGACTCTTCGTAACTAGTATTCCAGTAGTTTTCTCACTCTTAGAACCCTTCTACTACTTTCTTCCAAAACTTATTTTTCCTTTTACCTCAAGCATGCTGACAGGTTTCAGTAGTATCCTGGCAACATCCAAAGCCACATTGCCCTGTCCCAATATGACTGCTGTCTCAGAACTCAGATCTGGTTTTAACTATGGAAGGCAAAGGAAAGATAGTTCGTTTGATAATTCGTTTATGTATAAATGCAGCAAACAGACAGATCACCATCAAGACGAACTTGGGCAAAGAAAAGATGGTGTTTTTGATAATTCGTCTTTGTATAAATACGACATCATCTCAGCATCTGTCTACTCTGACGAACGTACGTGCGTAGTTCTTCCTGGCGGGATGAGCTCTGTCGTGATGAACTTGGGCAAGGAAAAATCTATCATTTGTCTGTGTATAAACGCGGCAAACAGGCGAACTATCAGAAAAACATTAGGCATGATTTGTTCCCAGAACCATTGCCAGTATAGATCGCGATATTCTAGCTAGTTCGTCTGGATAGTTCGTCCTGTGTTTACACTCGATGATGCGTCTTGACGGATGTAATAGTACATATAAATCGGGCAATTATGGAACGAGAAAATCTTGAAATCCACAAGCCCTAGCCAAGACTCACCTCGCTACTGGTTGGCAAACCATTGTACCATTCAACAAAACTTCTGGCCGAGTAAACACCATGATTTTCCTGTTCAGAAAGGAAAAAAGTTTTGAGTGACTGGTGCGTCTTATGCAAAAACCTGGGTTGAGTGATTATATACCTCGCCTGGAATTTCAAATTTTCTGTCCTTTTCTGCACCGTAACACTTAAAACAAAACAATTTCATTCAACATTTTTTTACTGATAGAAGTCTATAACAATTACGCGAGCGAGGGGGCTTATTAGAGAGGGGGGCTTAATAGAGAGGGGGGCTTGTGAGAGAGGCGGATATATTAGATAGGGGGCTTATTAGAGAGGAGGACTAATTAGAGAGGAGGACTAATTAGAGAGGCGGCTAATTAGAGAGGGGGCTTATTAGAGAGGGGGACTTATTAGAGAGGGGGACTTATTAGAGAGGGAGGCTTATTAGAGAGGGGGACTCATTAGAGAGGGAGGCTTATTAGAGAGGGGGCATATTAGAGAGGGGGCATATTAGAGAGGGGGGCTTATTAGAGAGGCAGACTAACTAGAGAGGCGGCTAACTAGAGAGGCGGCTAATTAGAGAGGGAGGCTTATTAGAGAGTGGACTTATTAGAGAGGGGATTATTAGAGAGGGGGCATATTAGAGGGAGGGTTATTCAAGAGGGGGCTTATTAGAGAAGGGGGGGGGCTTTATAGAGGATTTACAGTATGTGTAAATTTAATACCAAAGCATAAAAAATAACATTCATATGTGTAAATGTGACACTAGTATGCATATAAATATCATTATTCTATGTGGCACATTGTAACACAATTAGAATAATATTTTCAAAATTAACAGTAAAAATTACCAGTATAACAACATCATAAACAGACTTTAATTCTTTCAAATATACATCTTTGCCTATGTGCACATTGCCCACAAATCTACATCTATCATTCTTTGCTGTTGTTGTAAATTGATTGATGCAGTTCTAGGGACACAACATATAGAAGAGATTAGCTATAGCACAGCAATAGGTGAAATATAGAAGAGAAGTTAGATGAATAGTGATGAAATGTAGCTAGGAGCAAAGTTAGCAAAATAGAAGAAAGAAAAGGACTGATAAAATATAAAAAATGCAAGTGAATAACCAACACTAACCTTTGTCTCAGGGTGGTCTGGAGCTACACCAAACCTAACCAGACCAAATGGAATGGACAACTTGTCATAAATGTCGATGGATAGATTCTCATGAAACTGAAAATTAACACTTGTAAGGTGTGGTAAGCTTGTTCACACCACAACTGTTACTTTTGCACAGTGTGTTGTTATGGGGTCTGAATGGGCAGGTGTTAGACATGTTTTGAATTGTGGGGCTTGAAAGATGTGCAGTTTCCTTGTAACCAGATTGTTCATTATATTTTGCATTGGATCACCAAAGGTATTTGGCAAACTGATCACATTAGAAAATCTAATATGTAATAATCAGATCCTATTGAGTAGCAGTAATTGCACTATAAAATAAATTGCATGCAAATAAAGTGTGTCATGTTTTTGGATCAGAGTAGATTCAAACGCTATTAATCATCAATCAGTTGTTGGATTAACTCTGAAAAATTTGTCCAACCTGACGATTTATGCACAAATCTGGCTAACACTAAGGGGGTCGAAGGGGAACCCAATTCACACTTCCAATATTTCGCAAAGTGCCTGCAAAATATGTACATATACCTACAATACAGTACTACCTTCAATAAATACTGTGCAGTGTAAAACCCTGCTGGACCACTACCAACAATGCAGACCGCAGGTTTCCCATTTCTGTTCGTTCCAAATCTCCTTTTTATACACACATTTCTGGCATAATTTATACTCCTTCGATGCACCCCACAATGCCTCATAAGTTGTCTGGAAACCCATAAAAATTGTAACTGTTTCATTGATACTCGTAAGCCAAATTCAAATAAGTTTTCATGAAAATTTGATATGCAGATTTAGACTGTAATAGACCACAGTCACCTGACACTATAAATATTGCCAATGTACCATATTACTACCATAATATTATATGCAGAATAATTATGCAGAATAAATACTGCAAGTATGTCTTAGGTTTAGGGTTTGGATTAGGGTTAAAATAAGTTTTAGGATTAGGATTGGGATTTAGGGACTGACCTCTTCTGGAATCTGGATACGCTGGAGTGATATTAAATATGGCTGAAAGTGAAGGAATTTCAAAGTCTGAAGAGAAACAATGTACAAAACCTGTTTGTATCATAACTTTAGGCATGGCAGGCTCGGGAAAAACTACATTTGTACAGGTAAATGTATAATTTATACATTTGTGCATGTAGCCGTGATGTAGCCTAGGCATATAGAATTTTTGCAAAAATGGAAAATGGCCAGTGTTTATACTGTCTAACTGTCGTTTGCATCCAAAGATTAACAGTCGACAAGCATTGAAACTTCCATGTTTATCAAAACCGTTTGACAGGTTTTAATTTTATTAATAATGTACATTTATTTTACCTCATGGTGATTGACTGAACTAATTGAAACCTTCAAATTCTCTTTACAAACATTGAAGTTTCATATGACAATGGACAATGTATTTATCTGTGATCATTATTTATAGATCTGCAACCAATGCAAGTGCTATCAGAGTAATGGTAAAACTAGGCCATAAATGATTATATCTGAATTATATTTGTAGCGAATCAATGCCTACCTACATGCAAAGAAAGCACCGCCTTATGTGGTGAACCTAGATCCAGCCGTGTACGAAGTTCCCTATCCCACAAACATTGACATTCGAGACACGATCAAATATAAAGAAGTCATGAAACAGTACAGTATGGGACCAAATGGAGGGATTATGACATCGCTAAATATGTTTGCAACTAGATTTGGTCAAGTTATTCAATACATTGAGAAGAGGGCATCAGAATTCAAGTAAGAACTAAATGCAATAAGATTATGGTTGAAATTTGTTTGACATATTTTAAATTTGCAACAAAATGACCTCCACAGTGTTTCCACTTTTCAAAATTGAAATTTTCTTCAAATTTCCATGAAGGAAATTTGCAAATAGATTTTTCCTCCTTAATTGGAATCCTGTGTTGTTGTTGCAGACAGTGTTTTCATTTTTCAAAATAGAGATTTCCATCGACTTTCCTAGCAGGAAATTTGCACATTTATTTTTTCTCTAATTTGAACCATGTATGTATTTTGTAGACATGTATTATTTGACACACCCGGTCAGATCGAGGTGTTCACATGGTCAGCATCCGGTGCAATTATTACAGAATCTCTCGCGTCATCATTTCCAACTGTTGTTGCATATGTTATGGATACCGCACGTTGTGTGAACCCTGTGACGTTTATGTCGAACATGCTTTATGCCTGTAGCATTATGTATAGGACTAAACTTCCTTTTATTGTTGTCTTAAATAAGGTGATAATATTAATTGTATTATGATTTTTCCTCAGTTGCATTTGAGAACAATACTGCCATTTTCTTTTGCAGTAACACTTGACCAATAAGCCAATTGACACTAACTTACATCTAGGGCAGGGAACACTGCCAAAATTTGAATCAAGAATATAGTCGAGTGCTGAAACATTATTATTTTTATTACAGCTATATAACATCGACAGTATTACTCAACTGTTAGAATAGAGTTCTATCAAGTGTCATTTTTGCCACTTTTTTTTGAAGACTCCTGATTTAGGGAGAACAGTTTAGAGCTATCAGATAGAACTATTTTTTCTGTCGTTCCTAATAATTTCAACAATTTTAGACAGATATTGTTGATCACAGTTTTGTAAGAGAGTGGATGACAGACTTCACAGCATTTCAAGAAGCATTGTCACAAGAGACGACATATATTTCTAGTTTATCAAGCTCGTTAAGTTTGGTCTTGGATGAGTTTTACGAAGGCTTGCGAAGTGTGGGTGTGTCCTCAATGACTGGTGCAGGAATTGAGGATTTTTTCAAAATGGTTGAAGAGGCAGCCTTAGAATATGAAACAGATTATAAACCTGGTAGGTGTGGCATGAACAACACATGTTTTCTCTGGGACCTACTGAATTATAATTTTATTATTTCACAGAATATGAAAGATTAAAACGAGAAAAAGAAGCAGAAATAGAAAAGTCCAAACTTGAACAGTTAGAAAAACTACAAAGGGACCTTGGACATGGTGAATCTGTTGCCATAGGAGCAAATACAGTGGATCACCGCCCGCTGCCAAGCACAAATCCAGAGATTTCCCTTGGGGCTAGTGATGAGGTGGGGGAAGATGATAATGGTGATGAGATGGAGGAAGATCCACAAGAACAGAAATCATTTCAACGTTTTCTTACAAGAGAACGTGAAAAATCCTCCAGTTCAAAGTCATAGTGCTATAGTTGTAATTATAAGTGTTCTATTGCTTCTAATTGTGTTACAAGAAGATTTTATTGTATTTTATACTTGCACATTTGGGCTGCCACACTCCACAGCGGATTGTGGTCAACCTGCAGTTATCAGAGTGAGAAAATATTGTTAATTCTTTTCATTATATGTACTTGAATTAACATTATTTTTTCACAGTCATTGCTGGTCCATCATTAGAATATTAATTAATGGGACGAAAGTCCTGTTCCTCATCCCAGTCACGTACATTGTCTTGTAACATGTTATGTATATCAGTGCCAATGTGTCATTGTTAACATTTGTGAGGAATTTAATAATAATTAATAATAATAATCATGATATAAATCATCTCAGATTAGTCCGATGGTTCACTCCCCCCCCTGTTTTTCGAAGTATTGTACAAATCCTTTTCGGTCGTCATAGCAATTTGACGCCACAACAAGAAGACAAAATGGCAGCTCCGATACTAGAGCCAATTAGAATGACAAAAATGCCTTCGACTGCTTCGAGTTCGAGCGAAACACAAAGCAGAATGCATGAAAAAGTTCATCACTTTAAATCGAGAGAAATGGCAGACCCGCTGAAAGTTTTAGAGCCCGAAAGAAAGAGGTTAACTTCGCTTGAATCTCAACGCGTTATGGCCGTTTTGGAAGACACGGTACGTCGTATTGAAATATCCACAATTCTGCCTTTTGTTGTGGAAAATTTAAGTCGATTTTCTATCGTACTTGGGGCAGAACTTGCACACTTGTTAAGAGAGCATGACAGCCTACAGGGACGTTATCAAAAGGCTGTTTCACAACTACACTTGGACGAGAAGCGACTTACAAGTTTACAAGAGAAATTTGCACAACAGAAAAAGGAAAAAGAGGCCGAGTTCTTTTTAGATGATGACCAGCAAAGCTCTATCGACCGAGATGATGGAGGTATAACAGCTTTAGATATCACTTTAGCAGAAGGAAAGTTTAAAAAAGAAATGAAAATGGTCAATTTTCTTAGAGGCCAGCTTAAACAGTCACTCAAAACTCTGCTTCGGCTTTTTGTTGGAAACCCAACAGCTTTGGATTCATTGAGAAATGAGAGCAGGGAACGGTCTGAGGAGGCGAATGAGATGCTGACGCAGCTCGATGCTTTAAAGGGAACTTTATTTGAACGTTTGTTGCGGACCCCATCAGAGTTGAAGGAAAGAGATAGTTATCTCAAGTTTATAACAGAACGAGAGAAAAAGTTGAGCAAACATGCTAAGAAGTTGCGAGAACAGTTGAGTGTTGCTACGGAAGATAAGGAGAACGAGGCAAGTATATGCCGTAAATCCTCAAATAACCCCCACTCTAGTTGTCCTCCCTCTTAGATAACCCCTCTAATATGCTGCCCTCTTAGATAACCCCCCCCTCCAATATGCCACCCTCTTAAATAACCCCCTCCTCTCAAATAAATCTCCCTCTCAAATAAGCCCCTTCTCTTAAATTAGGCCATTTAAACATGCCCACCTCTCAAATCTACCCCCTCTCAAATGAACCCCTCTCAAATGAAACCCCTCTCAAATGAAACCCCTCTCAAATGAAACCCCTCTCCCTATCTCTCTAATGAGCCCCCTTTCAAATATACCCCACAATCCTTAGATCTACAAAACCCTCTTATAAGCCCCCTCTCTGCTTGGGGTATGTGTGTATAAGTCCCTTGTTATAATTAGACACTAATTACTTGCTATGATTTTCTTTAGTTATCAAAGCGTAACGATGTCATACGCAAACTAAGGTTCGATATCTTCCATGTTGAGCAAACATCTAAAGAAAACAATCAACAACTTGTTAACGAAGCATCAAAGGAGCAATTAGCTGAAGAAAAGAACTCGGAGGGGAAGAGATCTAAATTGCAACAAGAGACAATTGAACAAAAAAAACTTATCGAAACTTCAATTACAAAACACCGAGGAAGTGAACTTTCTCTTCGGAAGGTGAGGGACTTGTCAGTATTGTAAATGTATTCTGGCATTTAAATAGTGGAGGAGTAATAGTTTGTTTTGTTTTTTAGAAAAAGTATAAGGTTGAAACTGAAGTAGAGAATTGGATACAAAAGTATGATGGTGATATGGGCGAACGACAGGTAAAAGAATCTTGAATTAATCTATCCTAAAATAACAATCTAACAATCCTAAAACTGACTTTACTTTTATGGGGTATCTCAACCATGAGTTCTAAACTGTTCTCCCAAGAGCTCCAGTAATGGCAATGAGGTTATCCAGTGTCACTACAGGAGGAAATTACCTAAACTAACTAATTTTTGTACAAGATAGCTCAACCAGTTCTAAACTGTTCTCCCTAGAGCCCCAGTAAGGGCAATGAGGCCATCCAGTTTTACTCAGTTCTAAACTGTTCTCCCTAGAGCCCCAGTAAGGGCAATGAGGCCATCCAGTTTTACTACAGGAGGAAATTACCTAAACTAACTAAATTTTGTACAAGATAGCTCAATCAGTTCTATAAAACTGTTCTATTAGGATGAGTTTGACCAGTTGGACGAGATTTACACAGAAGAAAAGAAACAACTCAACGAATTGGAAGAACGATTTCGGACGATGGAGAAAGAATATCGTGAAATAATGGAAGAGAGGAGAATTGCAAGAGAGAAAGCAGAACAAGCGAACAGAGAGTTGCAAGCGAAAATCAAGGCAGCCACCTTAGTACAATCATTTTGGCGAGCGTTTAAAGCAAGAAAACAACTCAAGAATAAGAAAAAGAAGGGCAAGAAAGGAAAGAAAGGCGCTAAGAGAAAAATGAGATAGACATTTGTTTGTTGTCGTGGTGAAACTTTTGCGCATGCCTTTCTTATTGGTGTTAATAAGCATTTAAAAGCAATAAGCATTTTAAATCATTTTAGTGCGGATGCGCACTAAAAATGATCCCCCCACGCTAAACAAATTCCGCGCGAAAGATATGTGCACACCCATGTTTACCATTTAAATTTGCGCAACCAAATTGTACGCCAGCATGTATCTGCCCAGCCTGGACAGCTTGCTTACAACTTTCTGAGTTTGTAAATAGTTAACAAAAAATAAAAGTAGCAATCTGTTTTTTCTTTTACTTTACACAATTTTAGAATTAGTGAAAGTAATATATAGCGTTTAATTCAGTGTAAATGAAGAAGCGATGACGAATAAATCGTGAAGTCAAAAACAATGAGGGGGTTGGGTGGCGTGGAGAGCAGTGGGATTTTCAAAACAATGAAAAGACAATGGAACATTCTGATCACTGAATCGTGACTGAATTGCACTATTGTTATGCAAAGGACCATTGAGGGAAAAGAAGGCTCACTTGGTTGGACCTGGTTGGATCACGTGTTCAGAACGTCGCAAGGAAGAGTGACCACAGTAAAAGGTCCGTTCCACCCCATTACGTTGAAAAGAGCAGAAATGTGAACGTGGCCAGAAGTAGCCCAGGAGTCAATGGCAGAGATTCATGGCACAACTTAGGGCGCTGTCCATTAACAAGGTCAGATCATAGTCCTTTATATAATACAGTGTCTGGAAACGCGGTAAACTTGAAAGTTTATAGCCATGTCCGTGGGTTAATGTTGAGGGTGTACTGAGAGTGCACGTTTTCTTTGTTTTACAAATGTTAATATTCAGCTGCAGGGATTTTATTGGCTGCTTCCTTCATTATGCTGAAAGAACAATGTGTTTACGGATCAGATATTTCCATCGATATAGTCAGAAATTCTTGTCTGGCCGGTCTGGCCAATGGAAAACGCCCTTAGCTACGATTTAAGATAAGTTTTGTTAACATATTATTATATAAGACGCCGAATGTACTGAATATCAAAAACAAAGGTTAATAAATAAAGGTACAAGACAGTCTCTTTATTGCCCCCCACTTAGGGCACTCAAGACACTTAACTTTAGGTCCCGATGCTTAGCAACCCCACGCATTTCCCCCACACCCGTACGGGGATTTAGTACCCTCGGAACTTTTGTGACTGTTGCTATTACTTGCTAATTCTAATTTGCATGTGAAATTTTGTCAATATTACGATGTTTTTGGTCTTTTAAAAGTGAAATGCGTCGAAAAAGTAAGCCATGGAAATAATCGGAGATACGATGGGCCATCTTAAGCCCGTTTTCGATGCTTGTGATCAAAATGGGGACGGATTTGTTAAAACCAAGGACCTTCTTCGGCTCGTTCAACAACACACGGACATTGCCAGTGAGGTAAACAATAGAAAAATTTTTAATTCCCCAGGCGAAAACTAAATGTTTAGCCTTTTATATCGCATGAAATAAATTTTGAGGCTTTAGAAATGATCTATTGTTGATTGGATTGGGTTAGATTTGTTAAATATGCCCAAAAACCGCCACAAATCTATGCCTAACTCGTGGTACTGATTGTTATCTGTGGGGCTCTAATACATTCGAACGGTGGGGTTTATGGATGCCTATTAAAATATTTCATGGATTTAAGAGTGTGAAAGTGATAGGATTTTCGAGAAATTTGAGAGGGCTTTGAACCTTCTTAAGCTGTGTATATTTTCTTTATCGTTTTGGGGGAAATATAGCAGAGTTTACAAGTAAATATTGAGTATGCGCTCCGAAATTTCGAGAGAATATTGTTGTATTTTGGCAGGTAAAATTTTCTATTAGATTAATTTTCCAAGACCACATATATGCAATTTGGGGTCAACTTAAATTGGGTTACAGATCTGTCTAAGTTTATAGGGCAAAATATAAAGATCTGTTTCAGTCTAAGCTATATTATTTACATCCGTGTATTGTCTAGCCACCGACACGAAAAGACAAATCTAGGAGTTTTAATCCCTTTTATATTAAATATTTGAGGTTATTTAGACAATATATTTGGCTTTCGACTTTTAGGCGCTAGATTTTAGGAAGTTTTGAGATATTATTTGTTAAGTATGGGTAAATCCTAAGGCAAAAAATAAGCAAATTATGTAAAAATTGAGCAAAGATTACGCACTTTGAAAGAGTCTTTGTATGAATATAAAAGTTGAAGCTGTTTCATGGCAAATATGTTTAACCTGCTGTTAGCATAGCATGAATCAATAAATAGCGTCAACTAGAAATTTCTTGAATTATATACTTGAGTGGAATGAAACAATAGCTTAAACTAAGTTAAACCCAAAGTTATAAATAGAGTAAGGGGGCACTTAACATTTTATTCTGTCTGATGCCAGACAAGTTTATTTTTGCATGCTTATACCTGCAGCTCTCAATGGGTTAATAATGTTATCATAATTAAGTTGGCTGTTGTTTTGATGGTCAGCTACTGCTGAGGGCTAATGTATGATACTGTCACTGCTTAGAAGTGTTGTATTTAGAATTTCACAAATTATTTGCTATGTTCTTCATCTCGCTGTTGCAATTTGGACAGACTTTGTGTCACATGACCAATCTATTTCCTATTTGTCACCATGTCAACATAATCTACCCTAACAGGGCTGTTTCTCTGCATTTTCTAGGACATTGCAAGCATGATTGGATTTTTAGACCCAACTGACAATGGTTCAATATCATTTGATCATTTTTGCAATGGAGTCAAAGAATTTATGGGTAATTTATATTAATCAACTTAAGGGGGGGGGGGGAGTTAACTAGTGGTAATGTTGTCCCATGTGGTCAAGAGAAAACCACCATCATCACCATTACTAGTCACCATCATTATCACCATTATTACCCCATTCATCATCATTGCCACTATCACCCACCATCATCATTATCATTACCACCACCATGTTATATGGTTATAATTCTTGTATTAGTATAAGGTCTAATAGCAATGTTTTTATGAATATTTTTCTTTCAGTTGCTAATGGAAACCACGAAGATCTTCACCACGATAATAATAATCTAAACAATAATCACGCAGAAAAAGATCATGACAATGAAGTGGAGGTAAGATGATCAACATTGGACGTGGTCGACCATTGTAAACTTCTGTCAGATTTCATTATGATAGTCCCATTTACTCTTATTAAATGTCTGTCATTAGCTATACTAGAAACAAATTATCCATCTGGACAAATCTACTGGACCACCCTGGTGGCCATTATAGATCACGCTATTCGATCTAGCTAGTTCGTCTGGATAATTTGTCTTGTGTTCACACTGAGACGGGTAATCTGTGAGACGGATGATACGTCTTAACAAATGATCTGTCTATAACATAAATTGGACCATTTGTGCACTCTTGTTAACTCTAAGTTTTTGATAATTAAAAGTTTGAGGAGACCCAATGAGATTGAACGTTGCATGATTTTTCAGGCGGATTTGTGTTCACACAGTACAGCATCAACAAATGATTACAATGGAGACTTTGATGAGGATAGTTTGGCAGACGAATGTATCAACCCTGGGTCAGGTTTTCAAAGGAACGGGATGTATTCTACGTATCCACCAAAAGGAAACCTCAGAAAGAGAGAGCCGCCGCTTTCACAAAGGTTAATGGGGCATAATGCACTGGACGAAAGTTTGAGCGAGACTAGTGAATACCAGTCTGATAATGGTGGATGTAATGGTGTCAGTGAAGTCATTGAGGATGTTAGTATAGGTCCTGTGTCAAGTACGCCGACCACCAAGAGGAAACATGGAAGGTTTAGGAAAAGGTAAGGGATGATGGTGATGATGATGGTAATGATGAAGGTGATGGTGGTGATGATGATGATGGTGGTGGTGATGGTGGTGGTGGTAGTGAGGCTGGTGATGGTGGTATTAATGATGGTGATAGTAATCGCATATTCAGACAACTTTAACATTATCTATTACCATATAGGAACAATAATTTCATGTCACATTCACTAAACACAAGTCCACACCGAAGTTATGATGATCTTGAGAAAGCTATATCAGACAATGACACAAATTTGAGTACATTATCTGATAAGGTATGGTGACAAAATTTTCATTGGATAATGCATGTATGTGTCTTTCACCTCTGTGACTGAGGTTTGATTCCTGCAATATGCAGTTGTCTGATTATAATTTCACCTCAGTCACATGTGAGAAGAATGCTTCCAGTTTGACTCTACCAAACACCACAGGTTTTCTCCAGGTACTCTGGTTTCCTCCTGTAGTAACACTGGAGCAATAAGAGATGGTTCTTACTGGACCTCTAGGAAGAACAGTTTAGAACTGATAGAGCTATCCAGTATATATAAAGTTAGTTTAGTTTAGGTTTCCTCCTGTAGTAACACTGGATCAATAAGAGATGACCCTTACTGGACCTCTAGTGAGAACAGTTTAGAACTGATAGAGCTATCCAGTATAAATAAAGTTAGTTTAGTTTAGGTTTCCTCCTGTAGTAACACTGGATCAATAAGAGATGATCCTTACTGGATCTCTAGGGAGAACAGTTTAGAACTGGTAGAGCTATTCAGTAGTTTAACCTACAGTATATGTATATTATATTTAGATATTTTACCTGACGTCTGAGGTAACAACGTTACAAGAAGATCATTCTATCAACCTTAGCAAACATGATAAAATGAAATATGAAAATAAGACCTTAACAGAAAGGTTGGTAAAAAATCTTGTATAAGTAGGTTTCACTAAGCACTATCGTGCAGCAGATGGTGGTCAACCTGCAGTTATCAGAGTGAGAAAATAATGTTAATTATTTTCATTATATGAAGTAGTCTTGTATTTGGAGGCAAATAAATAGATTTGAGAGATGTAGTTTAATTTTCTTGCTCCTACAAGTGACAATCATCTGCTGCCCTGTAGCGCTTACTGAAACTCGCCAATGTGGTCAACATTACTCCCTCTGTCAAGAAAACAAATTAAAAGTCAATAAAATAATAAATCCTATTTCCTAAGTACACGCTAGGATCATTTATAAATAGCGTGACACAACAAAAAGTCAGTCAATATTAACACGTATCCATGCCAACTCAACCCTATAATTAGTTCTCCTTTACTGTAAAACGCTTAAGTGTTTTGTTGCTTCGGCGCACACTGCGAGTGGGTATATAAAATATCTGAAAATTATCCGCATCACATAGGCATAGCTGGCAATTTATTTATAATATAAGTATTATCTTGCAGCAGATGGTGGTCAACCTGCAGTTATCAGTGTGAGAAAATAATGTTAATTATTTTCATTATAATTTATGTGTAGTAGTCTTGTATTTGGAGGCAAATACATTTTGAGAGAGATTTCGTTCAATTTGCTTACTTCTATAAGTGTCATGATTACATATCGGAAGTCTACCACCATCTGCTGTCCTCTATTAGTGAAACTCGCCAATAAAGCCCTACGCAACTATAGAGAATAGTATGTGGCAAAAACTTCGCTTGAAGCACTATACTATTGCGGTCAACCTTATCTCAAATGTTGTCAAGTGTCGCAATATATTGATTTTAAGTGGGTTCGTATTTGTCCTTCTAACTGTGCTGTTGATATTATCGTTTCCGAATAAAAACTTTAAAGCTTCCTCGAGATGCATTTAAAGGCATTAAACTAATTTGCATGACAAACACGTCACCTGCCCGCCTCTGACAGCAACGCTGAAATATATTTATTGTGTATTGTCTGGCCGAAGACTGAAAAACAGAGTTACTGATTTCTAAAATTTTCAAAACAACTCGAAAGACGAAAATGTCAGATTTGAAAGTATAATCTATCGAGAACTTGTCTCAAATACGAGGTGAGAAAATCCACATTTAATTCATTGATAATTTTTTCTTCGTAAATGTTTTCGCTCAAATGTCCGATTTGCATTCGTTCTCGTGAATATATAGGGTAATTTACATGAATTTAGGTTTTGAGTATGGATGGAAGCTTCAATATATAGTGATTATTTATATTGGATGCGCGGCTACAAAAGATGCATCTTTACACTGTGGCTTTTGTTTAAAGGCTATATACTGTAGTCTGTACTTATTTTGTTATCATTCGACTCGAGGCAGCTCGTAGTTTACTTTAGTGTAAGTCGACAAGAATATAATTTGGCATGCTTGCTTGATTTATGTGAGTGTATGGCGTGTGTCTTTAAGAAAATTACAGACGACTATATATTTCCATTCCATTTATTACATCCAATACTGCGTATATTGTAGATTTATCCTGAATATGCTGTGTGTGCCGATAAGTGACTCTGAAAATGTAGCTCGAATACGGTGTCCTAGCTCGTATATAAGAATGTGGTTAAATTAATAAATCACGAGAATATCTCACGTATAGACCTTTTTCAGAATTACTGGAACGTAGCATTATACACGCATACTAGCCTCTCTTCGACTTTATTCTTTGATTTCTATGGGATTTTATGCCGTCCTACGTAATGTATGAAGTTTCTCTCTGTTCTCAATAGAATGAAGTCGAGGCTATTCGTGTATAATAATGCTACACTCTAGTAATTCTTCAAATGGTCTATGCATTTTCAGACCAAAATCTATAAACTTGTGGTATATCCTCAGCTGCGGTATATTATACTATAATGTATCTCTATTTCAAACCCTTATATATAGTGCCGTATAGTGGGGATTTGCGCAATTGCACATATCATCTTTCTCTAGAATAAATGGTCTCGAAGAGTTACTGGAACAACAGAAAATTTCAACTGATGAAAAAGTTGCAGACGAGTCCAGGAAATACAACGCAGCTTTGGTAAGCCAATAGAAATCCCTGCAATATGCTGTTGTCTGATTGTAATTTCACCTTATAGACGTATATGAAGAGAGTGCTTCCAGTTTGACACTGAATGGTAAATTACTGAATTATAATAGAAAGCAATTCCTTCGTTCGTATAGACAAGACTAGAACGAGAAAGCGAGGAGACACTAGAACGAGTCCAAAACAAGTAAGATCCATTTAACTGATGATTTGTGATTTTCTATTTGAAGGAAGGAAGATTTATTACTAACTTGTTTCATTTCGTTTCCAGGCTAAGTGAAGCTGATGAAGAAATTACCCAGTTGAAACAAGTCGATCCAATGATAAGATATCAACTGGAGATATGTATGCAGGTTAGCTGACTTAACTGTTTATGATTGCCTGCCGTGGTTTGTGTGGATTGAACCCGTCACAGAGGTGAAAGACACATGTACCATGCCTTCAACACCTTCTAAATGAAACTCATCTAACGCGAAATATCTGCTTGTAGGAAAAACGGAAACTGGAAGAAAAGATCGAAAACTTGGAATATAAATTGAGCGACAAAGATCGCGCTATTGAAGAACTTGATCAGAAGCTTCGCGCTGAGAGGACGAAGTTTGAAGCAGAAAGAGTTAACCATACTCAGGTAGTAATATCTTTCAGCTTTATGTTTTGTTGAAAGCTCGTTTATTCATATCAAGGAATGGGATTGTATCTTTTTATCTAATTGTCATGATATTCTTTCACAGGAAATAGTCGAGTTCCAAGGTCGGATTGATGAATTAAGAAATTTCAAGAAAGCTGCAGAATCCAGGTTGCCAGATTTCGTCAATGTCGCTGCGGAAAAAGGAGACCTTGAAGATCAACTCAGAGCTCTGCAAAAGGTTGGTTCATGAGATTACCTTTCATCTCTGCGAGCGGGCTTTGATTCTTGCAATATGCAATTGTCTGATTATAATCTGACTCCACCAAACACTGCAGCTTTTCTACGGGTATTTTGGTTTGTTGTGCCATTACTGGACCTCCAGGGAGAACAGTTTAGATTTAGAACTATAAGAGCTATTCTGTAGAAATGAAGTTAGTTTCATAATTGGTCAAGTTAGGTGTCCTCATGTAGTAACACCAGATGAATAAGTGATGAACCTTACTGAACACTAGGGGCAACAGTTTAGAATTTATAGAGCTAGCTATCCTGTGGAAATTTATTCATTCGTTCGTGGATTCTATCATCAATTCACATTACAATAACTCTCTTCAGGAAAATGCTCACTTAGTTCAAAGCAGAGACGAATTAAAAGTTCAGCTCATTCAACAAGGAAGATGTCTTCTTGAAAAGGTATGTCTGCTGTACAGCTTCTTTGCAGCTTAGATATATGCCGAGTGAAATACGCAACTCGTATCTTACTGAAACTTCCCTGTATTTAGAATACGTCACTAGCTGACGAACTGTTAACCGCTGACAAGGAGGATGTACTGAAGGCTCTCCGCGACCAGGAAACACTCAATCACAGACTAAGAGCCTACACTGACAGTATATTAATGATGATTATGGAATACCATCCAGAATTACTGGAAAAATAATTCGTGCCCTTTTTACCCGAAAAAATGTCAGAGAAACGACTTAGTTTTCTATCGCTCAATATCCTGGCTGGTCCTGGGCTTTTATACAATGTACAGTCATGCTTTGCGCAGGAATAACATTTTTTTAAACATTTTGAAGACGCAAATGTTCGCAGACCAAACAAGGATTAATTATGTGCGTGTACTAAAAGCATTGATCATATACAAAGGCAAAAGTGACATTTTATACACCAAGTGGTTTATAGATCTTTTCCCCCAAACCGTTACCATCTTCAAACCACAATGCATCACGAGGCAATTGTGACAGTTTTGAATTGTTCTTAATCCAATATACATTTTAACTGTTCATACAATAATTGTCTATGACGTCACATATATATTGAGATATTCTCATGTACGTAGATTGTATATACTAGATAGAGAATTTTAATCCAATGAAATTCATGAGACGTAAAAAACGGTCTGTTTTAATGTTTTACCTTCAACTAGAACCCTAGAAGCCATTCAGAGTGCTTACCTTCACCAGCAAATTAAAGTATTCATGCATAAATTATAGAATTTTGACACATCTTTATTAATTTAAGTTCCAAGCTAAACATCTAAATAAAAATACTACGAATTAAGAACACACGAACTATTTTTTATCTATTTTAACTTTTCCACTATAACCACAAGTCTAGATTATCCACACACTCATGAAACGAGAGTCCACTATATCATATATGTCTTTGTTGTGTTGGAGATAAGTCCATGTTTTAGACAATTTAATCTTTTTTCATGCAAGAAAAGTGAACTATAGTCTATACTGAACGTGCTGTGCCAGTGTGGGTAGCGAGAATAGCAAAACAAGTCCACGTTTTGGAGAAATCTTTTTACCTTAAATTTAACTTAGGAAAAGTCCACTAGTAACTGGAATACTACGTTTTGTAATAAACAGGCATTGGGAATAGTCCACAATAATAGTCTATAGATTATCTTTTAAATCAGTTCATGTCCAGGCATTGGATATTTCGCACTGTATACTTCTATTTCCTCCCTTAAAGCTTTGATTCTTGAAGCAAATTCCTCTTTCGCCATGTTTGCATTAAAATCTTTAAGCGAAGGCCCACTTGCTTTGACAATTTCCAGCCCAAGTTGAATGCCTTGGTGTAGGTATTCTGCGACTTTTTCAAACTCTTTTACTTTGAAATTTCTTGAGGTCAGAGCAGGGGTTCCAACTCTAAGACCGCCTGGGCGAAGTGCACTTTTGTCGCCAGGGCATGAGTTCTTGTTCACTAAAATAGATGAGGATTTTAGATGGACTATGTGTATAAAAACAGCATTAGAGGGATTAGCAGGGAAATATCTGGCATAATTTGATCTTAGAGCCATGGACAGTATAGATTGCATTATTCAAGCTAGGTTTTCCAGATTGTTTGTCTTATGTCTACACAGAGACAGATGATCTGTCAGACAGATGTAATTGACCTACCTGTAATCGAAACAGCTTCCAATATTTTTTCCATTTTTGCTCCATCTGTTCCAAGCGGTCGTACGTCCCACAATACAAGATGGTTATCTGTACCTCCAGAGACTAGATTATACCCTTTAGTCACCAGGACTTTTGCCATGGCTTTGCAATTATCGATAATCTGTTGTGCATACTCCTTAAAATCAGGCCGGAGTGCCTGCTTGAGGGCTACACATAGAGCTGCAATCGCATGGTTATGTGGACCACCTTGAAGGGCTGGGAATACAGCACTGTTAACCCGTGGGCCATAATCGTACATAATTGGTTCGCCAGTTTTGGAATGACCTTTTACGCCTTTACGGTAGAATATCATGCCAGCTCGGGGGCCACGCAAAGACTTGTGGGTAGTGGTCGTGACAATATCGGCAAGTTCGAAAGGACTGGTGATGACCCCGCCTGCAACCAGGCCGCTAAAGTGGGCCATGTCGACAAGTAAGACAGCGTTGACGCTATCACAGATTTCACGGAATCTCTTGTAATCTAGGTCCCGAGGGTAAGCACTGTAGCCTGCGATAATGATCTTGGGACGGAAAAGTCTGAAAAATATAAGCATAATCCATCAAATCTGACTGTGGTATAAAACACTGTTGTGCAGAAGATGGTGGTCAACAAATATGCAGTTCACTTTTCTTGCTCCTATAAGTGTCAACATTTCTGACATTGACCACCATCTGCTGCCTTCGAACGCTTACTGAAACCTATCAATTCTCAAACTTAACAAAGTCTTTGTTTAATCAGCCAATCACCCAAAACTTACTTTGCAGTCTCGGCCAGTTTGTCGTAGTCAATATATCCAGTTTCTGGGTTCAGCTTGTACGGCATGGATTCAAAATAGATTGACGTGGCAGAAATCCTCTTCTTATCCGTCATAAAGCCATGGGTAAGATGTCCGCCGTCAGGAAGATCCAGCCCCATGATTCGGTCGTGTGGGCTCAACAACGCTGTGTAGGCTTCGAAATTTGCCGGTGAGCCTGAATAGGGTTGGACGTTTACACCCCATTTTTCTGGATCTAGACTGTAATGGAAAACAAGGGTTTGGGATTAAACTAAACTACCTTTATTTATACTGGATAGATATAACAGTTCTAAACTGTTCTCCCTAGAGGTCCAATATGAGTCCTCCCTTAGGAAGACAAAGTACCAAGAGAAAATCTGGGGTCAATCGGTGCACTGTTACTTACCCATAAACCTGCAGTGCTCTATTTTGACACAATATTTCCATCTCATCAATAAACTGGTTTCCTCCATAATAACGCTTGCCCGGTTCACCCTCAGAATATTTATTATGCATGCAAGACCCCATGGCTTCAAGCACAGCCTTGCTCGTAAAGTTTTCTGAAGCAATCAGCTCCAAGCCTCGGACTTGACGAGTCTTTTCCTTCTTGATGATTTCGTAAACCTCTGGATCATTAGTGGCTAATGGCTCTTGGAGATAAGTTTGATCCATTGTGGAATTTTTTTGCGAGAAAATATCTAAAATATAGTTTTGAGTATGGTAAATATGCCTTGCTATTAACGGGTCAATATTTAACATGAAATAGGTGGGTAATGGGTTCCACTATTAAAGCACCATTGTGCAGCTGATGGACAGATGGTCATCAACAGGCAGTTTATGGTCTTTATATATGTTGCTCCTGTAAGAGTTGACAGTTCTGAAACCATCATTACTGAAAGCCACAATTACATCCAATATTTATGTGGAGCAACGATGTCCAAAAATACGAGTACTGGAACAATGGCTAGGTTGTAGTGCTATAAATAAAAGGTTATTCCAAAAAAATTCCGATAAAAACTCACAATTATAGGAAGATGTAAATGTTCATACCATACTTACTTACCAAAGTAGAATATATAGATATGTTTATCACAAGGCACGGAAAATCACAGATAATTGGTCCAGTACAAAGTACAAGATGACTTAGATGAGTATATTACAAAATTTTCCCTTTTTATATAATGCAAATTTGGCGCACTTTGGCGGGAGTTGGAGACGAGATTAATTAAAACGCACGTGGGCAAACGTGGCACAGACCACGTGGTATATGCTAATTGTATTGCGTAATCGCGATTATATTATCCCGTCAGCAGTGCAGCAGCCAAGTGCCTTCAGTTTGACACTACCCAAACACTGCAGGCTTTTTCCGGGTACTCGGCCAACTATTAGGGAGGGCCCTTACCTGACCTCTACGGAGAACAGTTCAGAACGGATAGAACTACTCAGTTTAGGTTTCACCCTGTTTAGCAATATTTCACCAAAAAGTGATAATCCTTACTGAACCTCCCTCCCTCCTGTAGTAAACACTGGACTTGAGCACCTAACAACCCACCCACATAAACTAGATTCCTGAAGGCGGAAGTGAAAGTCAGGGCGACTACTATTAAATAATTCACTTGCGCTTCGGCTGGTTTTGTAAGCGCGAGCGTACTATAAGAAAGCCTACCAATTCAACGCCGCAATGAACACAGGACAAGACTCGATTCATTCTGGTTCGCTAAAGCTTTTTGAGAGAGGAAAATCTCGGCATTCGTGGGCAGAACATTGGGCCGTCCTTGGAACAGACTCGCTGTGTTTATTTACAAACTATGAATCATTTTTGAACGCTTCAGAGGAGCCGAAATCAATCCAGCTTACTGCGGACAGTTTTTGTCAAAGCGTGAACAGAAACAGTCAAAATTTTCAGTTCAAAATTATCAACGGTGATACGTTTATGTTTAAATGCGAGACGGAATCGGCCAGACAAGAATGGCTCAGTAAATTGGCGAACGTTTTGGCTGGTTTTTGTCGAAAAAATTGCTTTCATTGTAGCGAATTCAGCGATAGCGCGTGCGTTAATATAAAATCTGACAATGGGATTAGAGATATGTCAAGTCAGAGCTCTACAGACAGTGTATACAGTCAACCTGGTGAAATCATTCAAAATACATTTAATTCTACAAGTACAAATATTTCAAGACATTCTACAGGAAGCGAAGATCAAATTACATTAAATTCCCCACTGAAAATCTACGATACGGAACAAAATATTTTCTCATCATTTAATAAAACCGAACAGGAAAAATCCGAAAGTCAAACGGACGCCGTTACAGTAAACTCGCATGCTCTAAAATCATCACAAAGCGCTTCGCAAATCGGGCAAGCTATGAAAAACGAAAAATCGCCTAAAAATAGTTTTGGCTATGCATTCGAAACCGATTCTGCAGATAGTGTTTCAACTTCCTCACTAAAGCTGTTCGATAGTCAGAATAAACGTTTTTCGACGTTTTCCAAACGCAGTTTGAAACGCAAGTGCCCCATGACGGATTTTGCGAATCCTGCTTTTATATTAGAAGACGCTGATTTTCAGGCAGAGTGCCCTGAAATCCCGAAAAGAATTTCTAAAGTTTACGGTGAGTTTTATTTTATTAGCGATTTTACTTCGACGATAGATCGCGCAACGCGTTCGTTGGTAAATTAAAAATTTCAAAGGTTTTCTGTTAGCAGATGCATCAGCGTTTCTAATATTGTGCTGCGCAATTTATGCTAACATATGTCACAAATAAACGTAATTTATGCACATCAGTAATGTCGCAATTTATGTTAATTAGTAATAATTGCAATTTATGTCAATTAACTAACAATAGTTGCCATTTATACTAATTATTTAATCCTCAATTTTCTTAGATGCGCCACTCAACTACGATGTGCCTGCTCTATCTAAAAGCGACCCTAGACGGGGCTCTCTCAAAGTTTTAACTGGCAAAAACAACTGGAAAAAATACCAAGCAAGTGTCGAAAAAAACGTTCTGATTTTATCAGATCCCGAAAACAATTCCCCCGAACAAAATGTTACTCGTATCGAACTGAAACCTAACATCAAATTCACCTTATTGCCACGAAGGAACCATGATCATCGTTTTAAAATGACTAGCGGAGCGTTGGAGTACTTTTTTAAAACCTCAAATGTTCTACAACGCGATTCCTGGATAAAAGTTCTAACAGAAGCAACCAGTAGCGTTTGCCAGATGGCTTGCCTACGGTGTTGTACGAAGGCTAGCCGGAATATCCCGAATTTCACCGACAATGATGCGAGCCAATCAGATACGGGCGAGGCTTCTGTTGACCAATTCGAAGAGGGCATTGATGACGTGTTTTATGTCGGGGTGACCAATCCCGTTGAAGGGACTACATTTGTGAATGCGTTCAGTCAGGAAAGTGTCAATCATCATTATAGCACTTCCGAAGAGCGAACTGTTGGTAAGTTGGATTCAAGGTATTGCTTGGTGGTACAGCCGTTGCAATATGCAGTTGTCTGATTATAATTTTACCTCTGTTGTTTATGTGATTATAATTATACCTCTGTTGCATGTGAAAAGAGTACTTCCTGTAGGAACTGGATTAATAGGGGATGATCCTTGCTACCCAGTGGCAGTATAAATAAAGTTAATTTATTCAATAAGGTTTCCTCCTGTAGCAACACAGAGCACGGGCCTTTTCTTTTTAAGAAAAATCGGGGGGGGGGCCATCATCGAAAGGGACGTAACAATAGTGTGGTACAGGTGTGTGTGGGAATCTGAAAGGGTCTGGGGGTCCCTCCAACAAATTCTTTTGTATCTTCTCTGTGGCTTGATTTTTTTCATTTTCCATTTTCAATTTTTTTATTCCATCTAATCCCGAGCCAGGTTTTGTTTGTGAGATACAAAAAAATTCCTCTAAACGCAAAAAAAAATAGCTGGGGGCCAACATGGCAACAGGGGGGGGGCCCCTCCAGTACATTAGTTAAAAAAGGCCCTGGGCTCATCTGTTAAGACAAACATGTCTACATAGTTCGGATTTTCGCAACCAGATTAACATGGTTTGTTCCAGAATCCAGAACCATTGCCAGTGTACATGTAGACTCTCGCTATTCTAGCTAGTTCGTCTCGTCTGGATAGTTTGTCTTGTGTTTATACTAAGATGCGTTTTGATGAATGATCGTCTATATGTGGATAAATACGGGCGGTATTAAACGAACTTTCAGGAAAATATTAGGCATGATTTGTTTTCAGAACCATTACCAGTATAGATCGCGCTATTCTAGCTAGTTCATCTGGATAGCTTTTCTTGTGTTTACACGAATAATTCAGACCAACCAGACTTAACTTTTTTAAATTTATCTCTTTCTATCAGAACCTGATCAAAATGAAAACCAAGAAGCACCATGTTTCCGCAGTGGTTATTTGAAAACAAATGCCATTGACAAGAATTGGGGTCAGTACTGGACTACCATCACAGGAAAACAGTTAGTACTCCATGAAAGTGAGGACAACCTAAATGCACTCATGACTATCGAGTTGACACAAAATGTTCAATGTAAAACGGCTAAACGTAGTTCATACGATTTTCGATTTACCTTAGTAGCCAGCGCGGTCGAGTGTCATGAATTCAAGTGTGCGTCCGCGCACGACAGACGAGAGTGGATGGCGGCATTGGAAAAAGTTGCTGGAGGGGTGGGGCAGGATAATGCTAGGTCGAAGATTTCGGAGATTGTTACGAAGATAAGAGATAATCAGAGTAGATTGGAGGAAATACAACAACAACAACGACAACAACAACAGCAAGAAGAACTTAAGAAACAACAGCAAAAACAACAACAGCAAAAACAACAACAGCAAAAACAACAACAGCAACAGAACCTTGATGGTGGTCAAGAAATTTATGATGATACTTCACAACAACAGCAGCAGCAGCAGCAGCAGCAACAACCACAACAACGAAACATGGAAGAAATTCAGGATATTTACGAGGTTATATCTGCTGACAAAAATCAACAACAATATATACCATCCCCACCGCAACTATTACCACCGCCAACACCTCCACAAAAACGACAACAACAATTACAACAAAACATAGACGCAGATCAGGATGTTTACGAGCTAATGACTGCAAACAACGACCAACAACAACAACAACAACAACAACAACAACAACAACAGCGGCAACAATTACCACCACCACCACAACAAATACCGCCTCTTACACCTCCCCAAAACGACAACAACAACAGCCAAATATTGATGGAAGTCAAGAAATTTATGACGACATTGCAGCAAACAATATTCCACAACAAACTTTACCACCACCACCACAACAACAACCGCCACCAACACCACCGCAACAAAGACAACAGCAGCAACAACAACAACAACAAACTCAACAAAACACAGACCGGGGAGGTGAAGAGCTTTACGAACTTATTCCTGGCGACAACAATCAACAACAAAATCAACAAGAAATCCAACAAAATACCGAAAACGAGGATCTTTATGAGATTATTCCTGCTGACAAAATTGAACAACAACAACATAAAGACAAGAAAAACAAAAAGATTTTTCCAGAGTTATATAAAAAGCAACAGAAAAAAGAGAAACAAGAACAAGAAAGCAAACCAGAATCTCAATACAAACAACAAAATCAAGAAAACAAAACGCAACAAAAGGCACAGCAACAATCAAAGAAGCCAAACGAAGAACTTTCAAAACATAAAGTTGAAGACAAGAATGTGGAAAATATCATGAACGAAATGTCTCAAGACAATTTGGATAAGCAGTCTGAATCACCTTGGAACTTCGAAGAACATGTCCAAGTCCTACAAGAAGTTACGCAAGGGGAGACTTCTGCAGAAGGCCAAGAAGATCTAGGGTCAGGAGTGGTAGCAGTTGAGGAAAGCGCTGTTGTTGTTAACGAACAGAAGAAGTCTGAGGCTTCTACTTGTGCTGAGACAGTTGACGCTGATATGTCATATATGACACAAGGTAAGTTACTGTGTTGAGATTATATTTCAAATGTGGGTGTCCAGCTAGTGTAGGTAGTATTCAAAAATAAGCTGTGACCATGCCACGTGACCAAACAAGCTTTTTGTCGTTGATCAGCAGTCTTTATGTCAATTCATAGAGTTTGTCGCAGGGTAATGTTTGAGGGCGACTTTGGGATTAGGGTTAGGATTAGATTTAAGATTAGGATTAGGGTTAAGATTAAGATTAGTGTTAGGATTAGCCGATCAGGTTAAGATTGGGGTTGCGCGCAAATGACCATATTTATCCATGCTATTTCCATGCTGTATCCGCAAAAGTACAGTACAAACCCCACATGTACTTGAGCTGTGCCAGGAAGTTAAATTCCAAATGTGATCAAAATACAAAGCACGTTCGATATTTTCTTTTCTTCTACAAAATATGGAAGAAATTACCGTTCTTCTAAAAGGTTAGTCATTATTCAAAACTATGTGAGGTTTTTGGGATGAAGTAGGGTTTTAGCCGGGCGTTTTTGGTTTAAAAAATGGAGTATATTAAATATACGTCTATTTTACTTCCTGTTTAAATGCTGTTGACAAAAAACTTTACATACTTCGAATAGAGGCATATTTACACTGCAAAATTCGGCTTAAATAATTTATATACCGTATATCTTCTTGTCTTGTTCATTATGCAAATGTTGAGTGCACAAAATGCTTTTATTCGGAGTATGTTTTGTTTTATAATATTTCTGCTGTTGGGGTTGGGGTACATGCTTATATAAACGTTTACAAATAGCAACAATTCTAATGGCATATTTGTAGTGAGCGCTACTTTCTCTAGTTAGGGACAACTTCAGTGCAAGAAAAGAAAGTTTTCCCCTCTCCCCAACCCCTGATCTCTCAGATTTATTATGAAAACTTTATGGGGTACCGGTACAATATTTTTAGATGTTGAAAGGTTCCTCACTCAAGTTCTTGCAAAGCTGGGCAACCTTCCTGATAATGTGAACAAAGAACGTCTTGAGCTCTCGCAAAGACTGCAGAAATTTTTAAAATTACCTGATAAAGTTGTGAGTAAGAAAAAACCACCTCTTCCGGTACCTAACAAGCCTAACGAGGATGTCGATGAGGTAGTTAAGTTCTCTGGAGATTTTTAACTCGTTAACGTGCAATTCCCTCGTTCATCATTTAATTTGTCTCTAATGCCCGACAAATTACTCTGATAATTTATCTAGGTTGACGAGGGGGAATATGGCGATGTGGCATCAGCATTAGAAGCACACAATGGTAACAAACCTGCAGTCTTATTGTAGTCCTGCTTCTGACTATAAAATTATCTGGCATTGGGCAAAATAAATTAGTTAAAGATTTTAGATTTAGTATTTTGTTAACTTTTCAGATGATGGTCAGGAAACATATGATGATGTTGTTAAGGATGATACAGGTATGAAATTTTTTGTGCTGTGTTATGGTTGAACTCCTTCCTAGGGACACCTTTCTAGAGTTGTCTACTCCCGAAAGGGAGAACACTCCTTTATTTAACAGACCGTTTCCTATGTCCCCATTGACTGATCAAACTAATAATGCAGTGCTACTAATTTAAACATTATTCAGTCCTTGCCAAACATCTCTCTAAGATGCATAGACACGCATTTCTCTGTCCCTTCATTGTTAGTATTAGGGAGGTTTGATTGTATTTTCCTGCACATAATTGTTATGTATCATTGACATCAAATCTACATATGTATTTATATTTTCAGCTGGCGAAGAAACATATGACGATGTTGCCAATGCGAAAGAGCCATCGTTAGGTACAAAATGTTTCAACATAATGTGTTAATTGTACATTTCTATTTTGCTGTGACAAGATGTAAAAAACATTACCTAAACGTTTTCAGATGACCAAGAAGAATATGACGATGTTGCTGCACTAAAACAAACAGGTTCAATTTTAATTTACGTTTTGACAATATAAATTTCTTGTTGTAGTTTCCCACATCGACATTATTTTAGTGCTGGTAAAATCTGGTCACCAACAATACTTAACAAATATAGAAACTAAGTTAGAGCTTGTAAAATATTTCATTGGAATGAAAACTTCCACACATATAGTGCATTATATAGCCTGTCCTGTTGTGATTAAAATGGTCAGTTAAGTCAGTCCTATTGTGATTAAAATGGCCAGTTGGTGTACGTCCTGTATGGCATATCAAGTAATAAAAATGATTATTGTTTATTTTTTTCGACACAAAAGCAGAGACACCCGAACCGGAGGAATTCTATGATGATGTCAACCCTGAAATAAATACATCTACCACTGCAAACCACAGATCACGTATGTTCATTTTATTATGTCTAACGCCAGATCATATTTTACTCTTCATATCAAGTTGGCTGGGGGCCCAATGTGGGTACCTAGTATTCTGAAATAAGCTGCCGTAGTTTGTGTCTGAACTACCTGAAAAAGATCTCTCAAATGTGGGAGTCCAGCTAGTGTAGGTAGTATTCTACAATATGCTGCTGTGATTTATGTCTGAACTACCTGAAAAAGATATCTCAAACATGGTGTCCCAATGTAGGTAATATTCTAAAATAAGCTGCCGTAGTTTGTGTCTGAACTACCTGAAAAGATATCTCAAACTTGGGAGTCCAGTGTAGGTAGTATTCTACAATATGCTGCCGTGGTTTGTGTCTGAACTACCTGAAAAAGATATCTCAAACGTGGAGGTCCAGTGTAGGTAGTATTCTACAATAAGCTGCCGTGGTTTGTGTCTGAACTACCTGAAAAAGATATCTCAAACTTGAGAGTCCAGTGTAGGTAGTATTCTACAAAAAGCTGCCGTGGTTTGTAACTTTGTGTCTGAACTCTGAACTACCTGAAAAAGATTAAAAACACTTCAAAACTTATCTTTTTCACAGTGTCAAGAAAGTCAAACAGCTCAGATATATTGGATGCCAAGGGTGTGGGAGAACCGAAAAGAGCATCCGACATAACAGACAAGATATATGAAGGTATCTATACCTGTGTTTGACCATGTTTACACTTATAATTGTTATTTCAAAGAATCTGAATTTGATAAAATGTATCGTTGTTGAATAGTAAAGAGGAGAGTACTATGTAACTAACATATATCCTTACTAATTAATTTCTCCACATTGTAGGCAACCTCGACAAATACAGAACAAAAGGTTTATTCAAAAAATGGCAGCGTCGTTATTGTGTTCTCACGCCCCTTGCTATATATTATTATGAGAATCAGAAAGACCAAAAACAAAAAGGGCAGATCATTTTGCCATCCAGTGACACTACACTTCGCAAGGGCTGTCACAGCTTTCCTGATGTCAAAGACAAGAGGTTGTGTTTTGAACTGGTCAACAATGATCGATGTTTTCTGGTAGGTTGTTTTATGGCTTTTAATGAGTATTTGGATTAGTCATTCTGTCGGTCGGTCAGTGGATCTTTTGGTCAGTCTGCCAGTTAGTTCAGCTTGCAAACCAATCAGTCAGTCAGTTTTGAATATTTATTGCTCTAGTTTCTGAAGAATAATTGTTTACAGAATGAGTAATAGTCAACCAGCCAATCAGTACGCCAAACGGTTGGTCCGTCAATAAGTTGGTTGTCAATAAGTTGGTCGGTTTTGTCGGTCATTCATATGCACATTTTACCCATATGGACATTTTACCCACATTTACCATACGGACATTTTACCCATATGGAGTAATATGGACATTCACCCATATGGACATTTTGCCCATATGGACATTCATCCAGTCAGTTGGTCAGTCAGCCGAACGGTCAGTCAGTAAGTTATTCAATGTGTTTTCTCATCTAATTCTTGATCTATTTTGTTCAGTTTAAAGTTACCAAGGAATCAGAATTAGATATTTGGATAAATCATATCAAAGCTGCCTTATTGACCGACCTCTCGGATGAACAGTCTAAGATCATGAGACAGAAAAGTATCAAGATGAGTAACCATGACGACGATGACGTAGACGATGACGTAGACGATGGTGAAGACCTGTATGAGTGTATAGATACAATGCAACCAAAAGCTCCATCCAGTTCGAGCAATGATACAGAGCCCATCGTTGAACGTGCGTTTAAGAAAGGTTAATTTGTTATAATGAGCATTACTGTAGATGGGTTTCACTAAGCACCAGTGATGGACACTTCGCAAAATATTGTGGGTGCGAACTTAGGTTGCCAACATATAATCACCCTTTTGTTGCTGAAAATCTCAATTCTTAAAACCTTTTTGGCTTAAATTTCATGCAAATTTACTTAAATTTTAGCCTATCAAGGCTTTCGCGGTCGTAAAAACTTTGTTACACAGTTTAATCAGCTATCACTCAAAGGCTTTGAGAAATTATTGGGGGGACCACCGCCCCCCTTCGCCCCCCCCCCCCCCCCTAGTGTCCACCACTGCTAAACACTATCGTGGAGCAGAGATGGTGGTCAACCTATAGGTATCAGAGTGAGAAAATAATGTTAATTATTTTCATTATATGAAATAGTCTTGTACTGTATTTGGTGGCAAAAAAGTAAAAGGTTTAGCGCTATTGTAGAAACAAATTCGTTCTAATTCTTTTAGAAATGTACGAGTTAACAGATCAGTTTTCACAAGTCAGTGAATCATCGGGATCTTCAAATGATGCCCCGGCATTACCATCCCGGAATCAAGCACCTTCAACTCCTCCGACACAAGTAAAGGGGCATGAGGATGATGAAGAATTTGAGAAAGTTGATGAGGATGATATGGAAGATTATGAATTACCTGAAGCGAGTGCTCCGAAACCGTCAGGTATGGGTTGTTGGTGACATTGTGGTTAATACGTGTGTGGTACATGTGTAGTACATGTTGTTGGTGACACTGTGGTTAATACGTGTGCCTTTCTGTGACTGGGGTTCCATCCTGCAGTATGTAATTTCGCTTTATGTGAAAAGAGTTTCAAGATTGACCAAACAACCACAGTTTTTCTCCAGGTACTGTGGTAATACTGGATCAATAATCCTTACTGGACCTTTAGGGAGAACAGTTTAGAACTGATAGAGCTATCCAGTATAAATAAAGTTAGTTTAGTTTAGGTTTCCTCCTGTAGTAACACTGGATCAATAAGAGATGGCTCTTACTGGACCTCTAGGAAGAACAGTTTAGAACTGATAGAGCTATCCAGTATAAATAAAGTTAGTTTAGTTTAGGTTTCCTCCTGTAGTAACACTGGATCAATAAGAGATGACTCTTGCTGAACCTCTAGGAAGAACAGTTTAGAACTGATAAAGCTATCAAGTATAAATAAAGTTAGTTTAGTTTAGGTTTCCTCCTGTAGTAACACTGGATCAATAAGAGACGACTCTTGCTGAACCTCTAGGGAGAACAGTTTAGAACTGATAGAAGTGAAATTGAGGTCGAGCTCTTTCAACTGAATTGCATTCAATTCATTTTCAGGGAAAGCAAAGGAACAGGAGAAACCACCTGCAGGTATTTTGAGAATTATAAAATCAGAGTGGTTAGCAGATGTGCCTTTCACCTCTGTGACGGTGTGCCCAGGGTTCCATCCTGGTTTATGCAGTTGTCTGATTATAATTTCAGCTCAGTCACATGTGAGAAGAGACCGTCCAGCTTGACTCATGAAAAATGTTAAAAATATATTTGTTCTATTTTCTTCCAACAGTAGTCAGCCGTCAAAAGCAGCCCCCCTCTGGATCCTCAACATTACCTCCGCGACCTATCTCATCCCAAGATGCACCACACCTACCCCCTCGGAGTGATAAGTCAACCCCAGTTTCCAAGAAGCCACCCGGTCTGCCAGCTCGTACCACTCCCCCAACACAGAAGAAAGCGCCGCCAGTGCTACCGACGCGAACCACTCCTACACTTACGAAAAAACTCGGTCCACCTGTGGATGAACCGGAAGTTGAACCTGAAGCTAAGCCGGAAGTAACTCAATCACCACCAATCAAGGCAAAGCCTTTAAAAGGAGAACAATTTGATTACAATAAGGTGATTATAACTTGAGGAACACGTTCTTTGACCAAAATATTTATTTTACACGGTATTGGCCGCCCTACTGGAGCTGAACGCGGTCTTTCATTTGTTATTCATACTGGAGTCAAAATAGTCCTTCCAGTTTTCACCCAAATAATAGTTTCAAGTGATTTTTATTATCCCACCTTTGTTAAGGTACAACTAGCGATTCTTAAGGTCTGATTCCACTGTTTTTTCTCAGCGAAATGCGAAAAATTTCGCACGAAATGAATTGACGCATGCGCAGAAAACATAAATCAGGCTTCGTGAGAAAAAATTTCGCTTCACCAGTGAGTAGAAGTTAGTTCTACTCACTGCGAAAGCGAAAAAAGTGGGGAAATTGAATAGAATCACTGATGTGCAGCCATCCGTATTCTGCAGACACAATTTCTCGCGAATAATTTCGCCCTGGAATCAGGCCTTAATGATGGTTGTTTTTGCTCATAAAACTAACTCCAGACTCTCCACTTAATACATTGTTCGATATTTTTCCAAGGTCTATGTTGCAATGTGGAACTGCGACGCTGATGACGACGACGACCTTCCATTTTCCCGCGGAAATTATCTCTACATCCGGGAGAAGATACCGAACAGTGATTGGTGGGTTGCCTCCTTAATGGATATCCCGGATATTCGCGTTGGACTGGTACCCAGGAATTATATCATGCCCGCGTATGACATGTGATGCGACCTTTGGTGATAACTTGTAAGGTGAAATTTTGAAAGACTTTTGGTGGGTTCCAGTTAGCGCGTTACAGGGCAGCAGATGGTTGTCAACTGCAGAAATGTCAACACTTATAGGAGCAAGAAAATTAAACTACATCTCTCAATTGACCACCATCTTCTGCACGATAGTGCTTGGTGAATCCTATCTGTTGGATTTGTACATAGAGCAGCTACACCAGCGGTAACTATACAGCTCGAAATGAACGTTACAGATTCGTTTTTCAATGTAGATTTAGAAAAAAATAGGCCGTGTAGCAAAAGGGGAGCAGACAGATGTAATTGTAAAATTTAGTATTGAAGTTGTACAGTGCTACCGCATGATAATTATTGCGCTAAGTAAATCAGAACAGAATGATTCAAAGGCGAAGAGATTTGCCTCCTGTGGGATAAAGTTTGAATTGCAAAAAAGAAAAGTCGTTTGCCGTCAAATTCATCCAACATCGTCTCGGGGACGCGAATCAGCGTGTTCGTTACGGAGGCGCTATAATTGATCAGGTGATGGTCAACAAATGAAATTAAAGAATTAAAGTGATCTATTCTGTTGAAACGCCCTGAATATATAATTGATCGAAAACGACTCAAAACAGAACAGAACATGCTTTGCATTAACGGGGAAACATAGAAATTTTCAAACGTTTCCGCAACAATATTTGTATAGGTGGGAAAATGAAATATATAAAATAATGAAATGTGAAAGTGATTTGATCGATTCGACTGTTTCGACATGCTGAGCTAAAACGATCTAATAATCAAAACGTGTTTTGAATGCAGTAATGCACAGCACGAAGACGAGCATTTCTAAAGATGTTAAAATTCTTTGTACAAATCAGACGACGGCTGTTATGTTTGATTGTTATAGAAATTATGGTAATTTATGTTTCCATAACAACTGGTAGTTCACAGGTGATAATAGGACGTTGTAAAATTATGGAAATTGATTGTGTCAAAATAATATCGAAAATACGAATTTTTTTGACACTTTTTCTCCGGCAGGAATAATCATTATCATATCGTTTGTTTATCATTTAGGCCTCCCGTGGTGTTGTTTTTAAATATATTGTCAAATAGAGCTTATGTTATTGCCGTTCCGCCTTAGTATTTTGTTGATTTCCGCGTCTATTTGCTCATTTATTTGTCTCTTGTGCATAACACTGTGGAGTCGAGTACATTAGCAGCTGTCTGAAGACACACTGACTGGCTTCAAGGTACAAGATTTTGATTGCAGAATGAGGAATTCCGAGAGATTACAACACGAAATGGACTCGACACTTGGAGGTAAACTAACAGGCTAAGTTAGACTCTAAGACAACGAGAGAGGATGAATTCAGGACCTTACACAAATTCGTTCGCTTCCACGTACATGTTCACATGGTTCGTTCCTCGAAATTCGTGCAGTTTCATCACTTTCATGCGTGCTATGTGAATTAACGCAAAGCGAAATCAGAGTGCAAATTTGAGTACGGTAAGGAATTCATCTGGTCTCGTATCAACGGAGCGTGAATAATCTCATGGATATTCTGTGTACGTATTTAACTGGAATGAGTCTGTGAAGACAATTAGTTGAATTGGGCTGATCTTTAATAAGCTACCTTGCGCAGAATTAGGTCTACTTTTATAGCTAAACTACCTATAGTCATGCGTTGATGCGTTCCCAAAGCTCAATTTGGAGCCAGCGTAAGCTGCAAGTGTGTGTATATTAATAGTTAAAAACAGTCTGTATAGGCATTTAGCTGAATTTGGCTTCTCCTTAAGGCTGCCCTGCGCGGAACTTGTCTACTTTTAAAGGTGAACGACCTAGAATCGTGCAGGTTTAATAAGCGTCATTTTACAACAATGCTTGCAAGCGCGTGACTATCGACTTCCTTGATGCAAATGCATTGCATCTATTCATTTGGACAAACGAAGCTACATCCGAAAACAAATAGCGTTATGGAGTCGTATTTACATTGCTGAAGCTGTTGTTTAGCTCTTAAAGAAGGCAAATACGAAAAAGATACTGCATTGTTGCCAATTGGTCATCGGCCAATTTAGACTGCTTAATCATTGCCAAACGTATTTTCTTATTATGAATGCGAAATTCCAAACATCTTTTAATAATAACGTCGCCGTATGTTTTCAATATTTGAATAACACTCAAAAAACTTCCGTTTCTCTCAGTTATATAAATACATTGATTATTTCCTTATGAAAGTGAAAACACTCTGAATACAAGGAATATTCATAACTATGGATTTGAATTTGCGCTTTCCACATTTGACTCGATAGCTGACTCAGACTTGGGTCAACTTTATGCCAGCGGCGATAAATCATTTTTACTGGCATGAACCCCGGTAATTTTGGCTGTGTTTATTTAAGTAACGCAGTGTTTTGAAAATTGTCCATATTTTTCGTCAATTATTCATTCTAAATTTCTGTTGGAAAAATTATATAAATGATATTTAATTATTGGTTAACCATCAAATTGCTGTTTGTATGAATTTTCAATTTTGGTTAATGGAATAATAGTTTATTGACTTTATTCCAATGTGATGTTATATTTCCCATAAACATCTACTGTTTTCAGAAATTTGCTTGACAACAGCGTAAAGGTCCAATAAATTTGAAACGTTGGGGTCCAGTGTAGGTAGTATTCTGCCGTGGTTTGTGTCTGAACTACCTGAAAAATATCTCAAACGTGGGGGTCCAGTGTAGGTAGTATTCTTCAATAAACTGTCGTTTATGTTGCGCAAGCTGTTGCTTTTTCGCGTAAACAATTTGTGTAATTTGCGTATAAATTATTTCCCGATTGACATATACAATTTAAATGCTTGGTTATCTTTGTTCCATTCTATGACAGTGGTAACTAGTCATGTGAATTGGGTGGCAATGACATACCGCAGGTCCGCAATGACGCATCTTGAGTATCTGATGCAAAGAAGTATTAATTTAATTTCTCGCGATAACTAAATTACGCTGCACGTAATTGCATCGATATTTGATAAGATTGTGAAATTATTTGTGCTTTTTCGTAAGTTGTTTGTGTTTTTTCTACAATACGACGTGTCGGCTTGGGCATAGAAAAGATAATTAGTATGTGTATGAACGTGACATCTATCAAGATGACATTACGCACACAAGTTTGTCAGAGCAGACGACTTACGCATGCGCAGATAGTTCGTCTTGACGGATCACCCGTCTGTTTGTCGCGTTCAAACACAGACGAATTCGAACTATCTTTTCTTTTCCCAAGTTCGTCCAGACAGGTCGTGAGAGAATGACATGAGGTAACTAGGTAAGGCTGACAATGGTAACTTAAATATGATCACATCGACCATTGTCAAGCTCGAGAAGAAAGCGTGTTCATAATGTCATCACGCTTGTATATCCCCAGGATTAGCTTCTTAAATTAGTCTGATGATGAATTTGTAATAAATTCGAAATATCACTATTGAATTTTGTGACCTCTTGTTTATTCTCAAATATTGACTTTCAAGCTGCACATCTTTTGTTTGTTTTTCAGAAGTAGAAACATTTCTACACGACCTTTCCCTAGCTGAACTCCCTCAAAATTACAACGTGAGAAGACAAAAACTCGAATTTAAAGTGAAACAGCTCCGAGCAAAATACCGTCTGCACTTACACAGAGTGCCTCTGGCTTCGTTACGATTTATCTACGATCCTTTTCCGAAAGATCTCGAAGTAATTAAGAGACCTCGTTCGCTGACGTCACCCGATACCATGGCAACGTATCTCCCGGATGTTCCAGAAGAGGAGGAGGCGTGTTCGCCGGGACCTGGGAATCAGCCGGGAAAATTGGATAAGGACATTGTGATATGTGATAGTAATGACAATATCATCCAAAGACCGCGTTCCGCCTCGTTCCCTTTAACATTATAACATAGTTTTGAGTTGTGGGGTACAAACTTTAATCTATTGCATGGTAGGTTTTAGTAGGGCATTATGGGACAGCAGATGTTGGTCAACTTCGCTTCAGAAATGTTGACACTTGTAGGAGCAAGAAAATTAAACTACATCTCTCAATTCTGATAACTGCAGGTTGACCACCATCTGCTGCACGATAATGCTTAGTGAAAGCAACACACTAGCTAGCATTCAGTCATGTTCCCAACTCCTTGGGATTCCCAAGGCTTTTTTACAATGGTTGTTAATACAAAAGTACTTGACCATAGAAAATTGCATTGGAACAAGATTTCCTTCATAAAATGACATTACGAGGAAACGCCTTTCTCCTAAGACTGGGGGCATTCATCCAATCATTGATGAACGGTTCATAAACGGACGATGTATTATAAGGTATATGACATTGCAAATAAAGAAAATAACATGGTGTAAAAATGGTATGTGAAAAGTTTGCACAATGATATATATTCCTGCTTCGGAAAAATGGCTTTCCTTGTTCGCAGACGGGAGCGTTTGAGTCGTAAGAACGTCTGCGAACTAGGAGACTATTTGTTGGAACTATCTGGAAAAGATGAACAGCATTTTGACAACACTGAAGGCTCTTCTTCAGGAGGTTGATAACGAAGGGCCTTCGCTGGAGACGTTGAAATGTTTTTAATCTTTTTGCATGTAGTTCAGACACAAACCACAACAGCTAAATGATTTACTATCCTCGTGACAACATTGAGATAAATATGTATATTTATTCAGCATAACCAATAGGAAGTAAGGATGGCTGGTCATTAATTACGACATATTAGTATGTAAAGGAATGCAGGGTTAAGGGTCACCATTGGCAGTTCAGGATAGCTGTTCACTCCTTGTATAAACTACATTCGCTTCGTGTATTTTGTGTGAAATATGGCTGAACGAAAACCCGAGGACGAAAGCACACAACTAAATAACAATCCCACCAACTATGAATCGCTTAAAGAACCCGGCAACGAAGGCTTTAATGGTATGAGATCTTATACAACAATATAATGCTTAATAACTACAAGGTTGTGTCTTATTAAATGCTTCCTTGCTTTGTGTATTACATACCCTAGTGCTTGCTGACTTGTGTTGTAGCATGTACCATGTAGACTTTGTAGCATATATCATACACACAGTAGAATGGTCTATGCATGGTTTTGCCCAAAGCTTCAGTCGTATTCAATTCTGCTTATAATTAATATAAAATATACAATCTTGTGATTGCAAAGCTGCTCGCTTTCTTTCCTCTTGTGGTTGTTGACTTGTGTTGTGTAGACATCATAACATACACCACACATTAGTCTACTTTCATACCTGTAAAGGCTGTAATGGTGATTGCCTAACACCTTAATGGTATGGCTTCAGTTCTGTTTATATGTATACACATGTGTCTGACCACGGTCTGACATAGCGTATGCATGTCCGCTCAGGCTTGTTAAGGTGTTGGTCAGATTTTGTAGCATATATAATTAACTTAGAATTGCAGCATATAATTGTTATTGGGTATATAGGTTGATTTCACTAAGCACAGATGCATGCAGCAGATGTTGGTCTGCTGTTAGTTATCAGAGTGAGAAAAATAATGTTCATTCTTTTCATTATGTGTAGTAGTCTTGTATTTGGCGGTGTAGGTTAATTTTCTTGCTCCTATAAGTGTCAACATTTCCAAAGTTAAGTTAGTTAACCACCATCTGCTGCCCTGTAACGCTTTCCTTGCTGGAAGCCATCAATTGAGTGTGGCAGTTTAACGCTACTGAACTCTAAAATGTCTAAAGACAGTATTAATGTTTTTACTCGCTTAGTTAACTAATCGATTGTTTCAGTGTTGATATTGACAAACGTTTCACTCCATTCGGCTAGTATTGGTGTGTGTCAGTAAGGTCAACTTCAGAAATATTGACACTTATAAGAGCAAGAAAATTAAACTACATCTCTCGATTCTATGTATTTGCCACCAAATACAAGACTACTACAATAACATATAATGAATTAACATTATTTTCTCACTCTCATAACTGCAGGTCGAGTACCTGCTGCACGATAGTACTTAGCGGGAACCAGAACAAATTTGAAAACGTACACTGAAAAACTTGCACGTTTCACTCGCTCTTCCAGACGAATCTCGTAGGGGCAATGGGTACTCCCCATTGTGTTGCCGACACTCCTGATTGACTGCCCACAGAGTACACGAGGAAAATATTCATCAAACAAATAAACACTAAAAAATAACAAAACTTGGATCATTGTGCTTGTACAATCGTACTTTTGTGTACAGTTGTACATCTGTGTGACCATAGTCCTAGACTATATGACTCCTAACCTTATTCTAGAATTAGAACTTGTTTTTCTAAGCAATTAAAAGTGAAAATATTTCTCAAACTCAAAAGTGAAGACCGAAAAGCTACCCAATATAAACTGAACTAGCCTTTTTTTAGGAACAGTATAAATTTATCACGTGTCGTTTTGAAGTGCCATAAAATTCAACAGAGCGATCAATTTATTCAAAATTACAAAAACGTTGCAGATCCCTGCGTTCAGTTGGAAATATACGCCCGACACTCGAAATTGAACTTGTTATAGGCACTAGCTTGTAGCTCAACAGCTTGTCGTTTATATTTCAATTTATGGGAAATACTTCACAGAGGTCTTCAACGGCTGCAAATAACAACCCCGAGACCTACCAAGGGGTTAGTTATTCACCAGTGCGTACTGGTAAAGGTAAGGTGCATCACATTGCTGTATAGACGTGCATGGTTGAATATGGCTGCTCATCTATATGCTGCATGATATGGGGAAAAAATTGTTAAAGTCTATACCTAGAGCCCTAGATTGAATGCCATGCACGTTTAATAAATCTCTTATATCACCTATAGTTGTTTTATACAATAATGTACTTTGGTTTTTATTGTATATCAAACGAAAACACGATAAGATTATGCTTCCCTCTTTTTGGCATTGATATTCAAATATTCAATGTAATCCACCACACATCGCTTTGAAAAGCATTCTATGCAGGTATATTCAAAGAGGAAAAGCATTCTATGCAGCTATGTATATAAAGAATGAAATGAAATAAGGTTGAACCACGCAAAATTAACCATGCTGAAATATTCTTGGATTACCAGAAATTTCAGTTGGTGAAATGATTTCATGTCAGCAGATTACCCCTAACATAAGGTGTCAAAAATCATCTTAGAATAATATCAAGATCAATATGGCAAATGACTTCCTATGACCGAAATGCATAGACATTCTATCAGTCGGTTTAAGCATTATCAATATCAACTCCATTAGATCCTTTGTTTCCCAAATTATCTCGAGGCATACCTAAACTCTATATAAAGACCGGCTATTTTGGAACTTCGAGAACGATACCACACGTGCATGAAAGTGCATATAAACAAATTAATCAGCAACCACATGATTTTTCCTATGGTTGTTTATGCACAGTTTGACATAAAAGTGAGGAAGTGTCAAATATCAAATCCCTAATCGTTTGGTGAACCAACGCCCATTTTATACGTTGTCGTTCGGGCATAGAGTGAGGTTTTGTCGTATACTTTACAAATTTCATGAAAGTTTGGTCTTATATTTAAGACCGAGTTGAGAATGGAATCTGAGGGTGGTCGTAAGAAAGGTAAAAAGTTTAAAATCGTTTTGCTTTACGACGATATTCTCAGACAAGTAGGAAGTGTGCAATACTATATTATATTATTATAGTGTAGTATCATGTACTATTGAAGGTAGAATCGTTTTAGTTTATTATCGCGTTATGCAGTCCGCGTTTGTTGTTCATGATATGTTTGTAGGTTAAAACTACCACCATATAGACACTGTACTGTCGCTGTAAACGCGGGTTAAATGGTGAATTTATTTGTACACCATATGCTGATTTGCAACTGTCGGTGATATTGATAATGATATAATAGTATTAAAGGTGATCAATCTGAATAGTGCTAGTAGCTTAAACTCGGTTATAAAATCTCTTTGGTCAAGACACAAGTATACATAAGTTATTACAGTAAACTGTTGATATGAATGCAAAAGGAGTAAACGAAATCCTACAGGATCATGAATCGTATACTTTTTGGTCACGCGTAGTCTGACGTAGTGTATTTACACCATTTTCATGACTTAATAGTGAACATGCTGGTAAAATGGGTAATATATATAAACATCACCTGCTTTAGTCGATATATGGTATATATAGTATTAGTAACTATATGTTGTACATAAAATATATATTATGTTATTATAACAATGTAAATTTTCAAATAAACCTGGTCAGGGTTAGACCTGCCTATATACTGTAGAACAGCCTAGCACTCTGCCCAGCACCTATATCTCGCATACCAAAACATCAAATTTCAAAGCATGATTCGCGTCACTGATTATAAAGGTCACAAGGCCTTTCAAGTGCTAACCGCATATGACCTTGTTAAACAACAGTATTGTGCTGTATAATATTCTGCCATTAAGAACGGATAGATATACTCGTGTTTTCGTGGTGGGAGGAATGAAGAGTTAAATGTTCCTATTGTGACCTGTGTATTAAATTATGGAAAAGCCGGAAGAGGGCCAGTCGATTGGAATGAAAAGTAGGTAGATTTTGCTAGCATTGGCAAGTGCGTATTGATTTGATATTCGGCATAGCCATAGCTTATTAGGCGTAGTTCATGTATTGTTTATACAGATGGGTAGTTTAGATTTATATATACTGAGCGGCATCATCCGTGTGAGGGATCTTCTCGTACCTTCTCAATGCAGTAAACACAAGACGAACTATTCGGACGAACTAGCTAGAATAGCGCAATTTATGCTGGCAATGGTTCAAATGGGAACAAATCGATTATGCCTAATATTTTGCTGATGTTGTATTTACACACATACTGACATAGGCAGATTGACGGCTCATCCAACATCGATCCATAAGGAACTAAGTTGACCACACACAGTATAGAGAAGGATATAAATATGTTACTTTCAATGTTTATGCAGTTGTTCCTGGGAAGGGAACATATATTAATATTATTATTCAGGTCTATAACTAGACTGTATTTATGAATTATGGTACTTAGTTTAATACTGCATCATTATACATATGTAGTGAATGTCAAGTCATATGATATATGATATATGTAAGCCTTACTGACAGTAACTTACATATATCATATGACTTGACAACTTACTGAGTTTGAAAACGAAACGTTCACACTCGTGGTCGTATCCTTGGTCTTAATGTCGGTCGGTTTACATATCAGAGTGGCGTTATGAAACCTTTGACTCCAAGACTTTCGAATTCAAATTGTGTCACTGAAACTGGTTTATACTGTCTTACACTTTGATCAAAGGGTACTTTGATAGTATAAAGCAAAAAGTATAAGTTTAAGTGTCAATATCCAACTCGGCAACTCCACGTCTCCGAGACTCAAATAATCTTGTAATAACAAGACTGCTGGTGATAGTATCATCAGATTTGCCACAAGTTGAATATCGTCTGCATAGCACATGGCAAGCTGTTCAATAAGAAGCGAGCGGTAGGGTCTTTATGTAGCCCTACGGCTACACCAAGCAAGCAACCTTGCAGCACGCGTGATTGTAGCAAGTGATAAAGTTACGTGCAAACTATTTGTACGTAACACGTTTGATAACAGTAATCAAATTTGTCACAACAACAGGGAACAAGGCAACAAGCAGTGCAAACACATCTTAATTTTTCCTTGATAAGAACTTGTTACATTACTTGTTACAACTCGATCAGTTGTTAAGAGTTACTCAGATAAACTTGTGGGTCATAAGTTCGTTGTCGTGTAGGCTTGCATACATGTGGAAAACACCATATTTATATATTTAGCAAAGCTTTTAATCCGTAACTCGTAAAGCCTTGACTTCCATCGTCAGTGCAAATAATGAATTTGAAAAAACTTAAGTTAAAAGTCGTTTGCACATACAGCAGTCTGCCTTCTTCTTATTCAAGAACAACCAACGTTCTACATCTTTCGTGCACAAACTAGATAGTAAATTGTTATTTAAAACTTGAAAAACCACCGACCGAGACTTAAAAACATCATTAAAACACAATATGAAGCCAGTGGGGGCAAATATGAGCTATCAATATTCACTCACTGCATTTTTGCATATTTTTGCATATAAAATGTGAGAATAAATTGTTTGTCCACAAATCAAGTGAAATGTTTCGATTGGCGATATTTGAATGCCGATTAAAACGATACTTTATCGAAAATGTCTATCTTAAATGTGTGGTTTATGGTGACAATGTTCTCTAACTGTTAAAGTGTGTTGTAGGAGTGTTAAATAACAGTTGAAAACATTGTTGCAAACTTGTTACGTGGGCGTATAGGCGGTGCTAGCTCGTATATTCTAGCACTTGCTACACATTGCAAAAATGTCTACAGGGGCGAACCACCCTTCGGTTAGATTTCAACCAAACAGCGAGGTCGGAAACGACCCTGACACCAATCCATCTTCTCCTATAGACGAAGGGGCTATTCTACTTGAACATCAAGTACAGCATCCCGAAAACGAAGGACAGAACATGGCTTCTCCTTCGGTAAACACAGAGCCGACGAAGAACAAAATGCGAGATGGCTCCAGCGTTGTTGATATGGTGCTGGTTTATGAAGTGCCTGACCCTTCAACCTTGGATAGCGAGAAAGAACAAGAAGAAGAAGCTGATAAGAACAAGATTCGAGAGTTCTATATCGATGGTTTGAAAGCAGCTAACTTGCTTGTTGAGATTGATCAATTGGGCAGTGGCAAAGCCGAGGTATTATTGTCTATAGATTATGTTTCTTAGTCTTAAAGGCTACGAGCTTACCAATTGATGTATATGACCCCCCATAAGTTAGTGTTGTATAGAACTTCCCCGGTCTATAAAAAGTACCTTCTATATATTTGTTCTGGGATAGGCAAATTCATATACTGAAGTTGTACTGGATAAACATAACTGGATGTATTAAAGAACATGGCAGTTCAGCAATATGACAATAGATCGCTAACTTATTGGACCGATTGTAGAGCCGATTTTCGGATCTAAATCTTACAAATATGTGGTGAAAGTGTTTGACAACATATTCGTAAATGAACATTCAGCACACAGCCTGAAATCAGCCCGACAATACGTAGTGTGTTGAAACCACTGATCTGAAAATATATATTTTCAGATCAGTGGTTGAAACGTGCTCTAAATTGCCCTTGGAATTTGAGATGTTGGTTATCAGATAGGGATAAAGAATTACAAGTATGCACTAAATGCCGTAAATATTTTGTCTTATAAATGATCTACTACGGATATACTATAACGCACGCACGCAGATAGTCGTCTAATTGTCTTGTGACGGATGATCCACACAGATGAATTTGTTTTGGTACTGACCAATAATTTATCAAATAGAAAACGCGATTTACAAGTAACAAAATTTTTGATCTTCCAATATTATTAATTTGCTTTAAAGCCCTTACACATTAAAGTCTATACGACTATACACAGATGAATTATCAGACAAACTATCTTTTCTTTGCCAAAGTAAATCTGGCAAATTCGTTGTCGGCATAAATGCGCGATTTGACTTGTCGGATCGCCTCATCGCCGTCTTTGCAGATGGACGCAGATGATATTTGAAAAATATGGTGTAAACGTCATCTGACGACATCAACAACTTGATTAGCCTGTTAGATCTGCAACTTGACAGGAAAAACATCAATCGGGCCGACAAACGGGAGTGTAAACGACTAAATGAAGCCTCACAGGATATATACGGAGGCAAAATATAAAAGAATATTGAACCTCTGACAATTGTACTCGTTTTAAAGTACAAAGTTCGGCTGTTATTGTTGTACTGTTTGGGTTATAAATTATGGATGCAAATTGCTATCATGAAGTGTTCATATTTCTAAAATATTTGAAATATTTTTGGATCTTTTTAAAGAACCATTACAAAAGCGTAGAGAAATAGTTCTAAATTGACAATACAGCATTTTCGATCCTTTGGTAGATTTGGTAGTATTCAATGTCCTTCTATAATTTGGTCGTTCCAAAATTTTATTTGATGAAATTGCAGCTATAAACAGGTGTTCATGCATAAAGATGATTTTTTGTCAATATTTGTCTTTTTATGGCAATATTTATGCAATGAGCCTAAAACGGACGAATACATCTTTACTTCCGATGTAGCCCTAACATTTTTCATAGTCCACCTCTCAACCCCCCCCCCCTCTCTCCTCTTCCTTAACCAGTTCAAGACATCCTTGCCCCTTGTATGATTTGAGCAAACATTTTTACACTGATGAACATCCAAGTCGAACATTTTTTGACTGCAATATATTTGATGTAACTTTCCTCTTTTAGGATAACAATGAAAACGAGAAAAAGCCGACTACATTTTTCGTCAAGATTCACGCTCCTTGGGATATCTGTACAAAAATGGCGGAACAGATGTTTCTCCGTACGCCGCTTCAAGAATCCGACATCGAGATACGCTCAACATTGGAAACCATGTTCGGAGAAGAGTTTATGGCGAGAGGACGAGAACGTAATCCCATGGAAATTGATCGAAATATCATCCCGAATGATAAAATGTATTTTACAGCCTATTTCACCAAAGAGCACGAGGCACAGTTTCTTGGCGTGGAAAACCATGAAACGTTCTTCAGCCCGACCGAAAGAATTCGTATGGTCGAACGAATTATGGGCCAGACACCTTTCTCGGAGAATGCAGATGAGGATATCGGCATAGCAAAGCTTGTGTATAGCAAAGCGTTTTCTGGAATGTACCCCCTACATGACGGCCCGTGTGAGATCCCCGAAGGAGGCGTGCCTTCAAACCAACGTCAACAGTTACGTACAGAATGGGCTATGTTTCGAAAGTGGTATAAGTTCCAACCATTGGATGCTATTAAAGATTACCTCGGCACTTCCATCGCATTATATTTCGCGTGGCTGGGATTCTACTGCACCATGTTGGCGCCTGTGGCCCTACTAGGGTTCATTGCATTCCTTTATGGTGTTGGTGATTCCTTTAATTACCCTCCTGTCGATGACTGTAAAAACACCCCCGCCGAAGAGTTCACAATGTGCCCACTCTGCGATACGCAATGTTGGTATTGGTATCTCAAAGATTCGTGCAATTATATCCAAGTCGCGCACTTTTTTGACAACAATTTTTCCATCGCTTTTGCATGTATCATGTCAATTTGGTCCACGCTATTCCTGGAATTTTGGAAACGTGAACAAGCGATCTTGGCGTACACTTGGCATACTTTGGATTTCGAGGAAGTTGAAGAACAAGTCCGTCCGGAGTATGCCGCTGTCGTAACGACCCTTCAAGAGAATCCTGCCACGGGGCGTATGGAACCATACACTCCAAAAACGACGATCTACAAGAAATACGCTGGCGTCTTTAGCGTCGTTGCATTCATGATAACTTTGGTGCTTTTCGCTGTGATCGGTGTCGTAGTGTATCGTGCTGCCGTGTTTGCAGCAGCGGCGAAAAGTAGTGATGAAAGTGTTCGAAAAAACGCCAAGATCTTAACCTCCATGACCGCAGCTGTGCTTAACTTGATTGCTATTAACATACTCAAGTTTCTTTACCAGTTTGTTGCATTCTGGCTGACCAACTGGCAAAACCCTCGCACGCAAACGGATTGGGACGATAGTTACACGGTCAAAATGTTTATCTACCAATTCGTCAACATGTATTCTTCGTTGTTCTATATCGCTTTCTTTAAGATTAATCTATTCGTCGGCACTCCAGGACATTACCTGCGATTCCTTGGCAAGAAAGATGGTTGGCGGCTGGATGGCTGCGGGCCCCAGGGTTGTTTAGTTGAGTTGTGTATTCAGCTAGTCATCATCATGGTCGGACAACAGATTATCAGTAATTTCACTGAAGTTATGATACCGTAAGTACTATACAAATATTTTCTATGTTAGATGACACTTCTTCGACTGACTCCACATTGGAAAAGCTGAAAAATTGCTTGACACTCACGTAGTTTAGACACAACCCAGCCCTTTTTTTATTGTCAGTTTCAGAAGTAAGTTCTTGAAAAGTAATCATGGAATTATAATTTGTTTCAGATACCTGACAAAAAAGTGGAATGAGCGAAATACGCAGGAAGAAAGTATTACACATCTACCACAGTGGGAGCAAGATTACTTCCTGCCAGCTACGGAAAATACCATGTTTTGGGAGTATCTTGAAGTTGGTATGTATCTTCTTCTATCCTATTCTTTTATTAAGCCGCCGGCCATTCGTTCTGGCCCTTTATACTATCGAAATCTAGGAAGAACATTTTAGAGCTAATCAAGTACAAATAAAGTTGGTTTAATTTAAATCTCGTTTCTTTTCCACAGTTTTACAACTTGGTTTCGTGATGATGTTCGTTGCTGCCTTTCCACTCGCTCCGTTTTTTGCCTTCGTAAACGGCGTCCTAGAGATAAGAGTGGACGCCATCAATTTCATCCGCGACCAACGTCGTCCCAGCCCCAATATGGCAGAGGATATCGGTGCGTGGTATGGAATCCTCGAAGCCTTGTCCAGTTTATCGGTCCTTGTAAATGCGTTTGTGATTGCTTTCACATCCGATTTCATCGCAAAGTTGGTTTACAAGTATAACTATAGTGACGACCATTCCCTTGATGGATATATGAATAACAGTCTGTCCTACTATGATACTTCACACTGGCATAGTTTTTCTAGGCCAGAAGCGCAGTATAAGACTGATAACATTTCTGAACCCAAATACTGCAGGTAAAGTTGATGTCATCATCACAATCATCACCATCATCATCACCATCATCATCATCATCATCATCACCATCATCATCACCACCACTACCATCATCACCACCACTACCATCATCACCACCATCATTATCATCACCACCACTACCATCATCATCACCACCATCATTATCATCATCACCATCATTATCATCACAATCATCATCACAATCATCATCACAATCATCACAATCATCATCATCGCCATCATCACCACCATCACAATCATCATCACCATTAAAACACTAACCTTACCTTGCCTTCTCCTCCCAGGTATATCGGCTATCGATCAAAAGAGGGCGATGAACCATACACAAAGCAACATTGGCAAGTCATGACTGGTCGTTTTGCCTTCATTTTTATCTTCCAATTCTCTATGACCGTAATAAAGAGATTCGTGGCTTGGGCTATCCCTGATATGCCAAGTAGTCTCGCACTCAAAAAGAAAAGAGAGGAACACATAGCTGAAACTAAACTACATCAACATCACGATAGACCTGGAAAGAAATCAAGTCCAGCAAAGACCTACATATAATTCGTAGTTATGGACGATATAGATTTATAGGACATTAACCGTGTTTTCATTTATGCCTCATTTCCATTTGGTCGTAACTATCATGACCAACCCATGTTTGATGATATGAAATAGTTTGAATCTATCTTGTCTTTTGTGTGCTGTACGCAAATCAATCTTTACTGATTACACTGCAATGATATATGGACACTCTATTCCATTGGTCACCTTGATATTATCGCAACCGCACGACCAAATGGAAAGCAGGCTTAGGGTGTAGTGTGTGTAATGAACACAATATGTGTGTTCAATGACAAGGGATTTAGTGATTTACGCAGCAAAAATAAAAAATGCAACGTTCACATTATTATTATTAATCGATATGTAAAATGCCTTCTATGCATAGACGATCGAGATATGGTCTGAGAACTTGGCAAACTTCAAAGCGTTGAGACGACTTCACCGTGCACAAATCTTTTGAAATTTTACTTCATAATATTTCAACAGTACGGTTGAGCGATTCAAGCAGATGATGCCGTAAGATGGTTGCTTCATTATACCAAAAATTCGTTGTCTTCACCATGCACAAGTTTGCTTAAACATGAACAAAAAGATTGAACGAAGATTTTGGCCGAGTTTCCAGACCATATCTTGGTTAATGCTTGATTGTTAAGTGCATGTACGCGTGACTTCGTATATATAGGATTTTGTACGTAAGGTAAAATGCCTTAGGATATTAACATAATGAGTCGAATTGCTAAACATTTGCACCGGTGACATACGTTCGTTAAATATATAATTACTCATTATATTAATTAGAAAGGTAATTACAATAATTAGTGAAATCAATAAATTTTTGCAATATATACCATTTGTGGAGAAAATTTTTGCTACTTTGGAGGAGTACGAAATAACTAGATCACCTTCTCAAACTCGTTAATAATTCATGATCAAAACCATATATAAACCATATTTTTGGACCATAATACATTGCGATTTTCGGCATGGCGTCATTATTGTTGAAATGATCTATTTCATGCGAATCGACTGTCCCAGAGTTCGTCTAGCAGAGTGGGGAAGACTTCGACACTGGGTCTAGCAAGAAGCAAAATTCAAGATGGCGTCTTTAAATAAGACTTCGCCAGAATTTCGAAATTTTTTCATCTATAACTCGACGCTTGGACCAAAGGAAGGCATGGTAGGAACTGCATTTTATACTACAATTATTAAACTATTGTTAGTTTGTTCATATTGCTTTGTACAGTGTTAAAATAATACTATAATTGCCTTTAAAATATCAATCAAATTGAAACTTTGCAATCCCCCCCCATTCAGAGTTTTCTTTCCAGATAGCTCGGGAATTTAAACAAACATGGTAAAATTCTCCACTTTATTCTACTCATCTTCTCAAATGCATACATTCTTGTTGATATATTAATATAAAATTGTTGAAACAGAGTGCGAAAGTACAGAAAATAAACCTTTTATGTACTGTACAATCGGACCTGACAACCACGCCACCACGGCCACTGCAAGGACACAGCAAAGTGTCCGTTTTAAAGAGGTTTTCTAAAAGAAAATATATGAGAATTTAATATGCTTTATCAGAGAGGTGTCCATATTAGAGAGATGTCCACTGTCCATATTTAATAGAGAGGTGTCCACTGACCATATTAGAGAGGTGTCCACTGTCCATATTAAACCAGGGTGCATTCCATGTAAACTCTGCCGGAGATACGCCAACATTTACGATCCTTCACGCCACTACATTTTCGATTTTGGGTACTAAAATCCATGTGAAAATAGGTAATATTATATACTGTTAACATCATATTCTTGAAGTTATATTGTGAATATGCATATGACAATGAACTCAGGCACAAACTTAGTTACGCTTATCACTCTTTGAGTGATCTCCAATGCCAATACGCCAACAATTTTGTAACCTCACGCCGGAGATCTCCAGTGTGGAGTGCATGGAATACAGTCTGGATTAGAGAGGTGTCCATATTAGAGAGGTGTCTGTATTAGAGAGATGTCCACTGTCCATATTAGAGAGGTGTCCATATTAGAGAGGTGTCCATATTAGAGAGGTGTCTGTATTAGAGAGGTGTCCATATTAGAGAGGTGTTCATATTAGAGAGGTGTCCATATTAGAGAGGTGTCTGTATTAGAGAGGTGTCCATATTAGAGAGGTGTTCATATTAGAGAGGTGTCCATATTAGAGAGGTGTCCATATTAGAGAGGTGTCTGTATTAGAGAGGTGTCCACTGTCCGTATTAGAGAGGTGTCCACTGTCCATATTAGAGAAGTGTCCATATTACAGAGGTGTTGGTAAGGAGAGGTTTGACTAGTTTTGTACGGTGTTGTAATGTGTCATAAATGGTGTTTTAGGAAAAAGAGCAGATCTTACTTTACCTGCCCGTCGAAGAAGATCTAGAGAAGAAAATACGAAATGTTGGACTTTGTGAGGCCATTGTAAAATTCACTGAGTATGTGTCTCAACCAATGGCTACTAACTAACCAATTGCTAACCTCCTAATGAAGGACTAACCTCTTACAAAGGGCTTGTCTCCTAACGAGGGCTTGTCTCCAAAAGAAGGGCTAACCTCCTAACAAAGGGCTAACTGCTTAACAAATAATAAACATTTGTAGATAGTTCAGAAATTTCACTTGTTGACCTCATCAGTTGACATCGCCAATGTTGATATTAGACAGAGTACATATTAAGGCATATTGCAGTTTAATGGTTTAATGAGTTGTTACGAAGTTTGAGCCTCAAGACTCTCAATGCTTTCAATCTCAGTGTCAGTATATTGTAGTTTTATTTCAGGCAGTTCACTCCAGACAAACCATGTGAATCAGTTCACACTCAAAAGACAAGACAGGTCTTTTATGAACCAGAAAAAGACTACTGGATGATAATGGTATGTGAAGAATGAAACAAGATACTTGCATTTGAATTTATGGAGTATTTGAGTGTGTTTTCTCTTGTTCTTTCTGAAATTGTTTGGCATTAAATGATGTTGTCTATTTCTGTAGACAGTCACTATACCCTTCAGTGAAAAGACTACAGACAATGCTGGCAAAGAACCTGAACGACATTACCACAATGAAGATGTTCATGTGAGTTTCATCGCTAATTTATTGATTGGTCAATATGTCACTCAATCAGTTGGTCAGTTAGTCAGTCAGTGTGTCAGTCGGTTCGTTGCCAGGTTGGTCGGTCGGTCAGTCTGTCTGCCTGTAGGTCTGTCAGTTAGTCAGTCAGTGTGTCAGTCAGTTAGTTGTCAGGTTGGTCAGTCTGTCTGTATGTCGGTCCTTCAATCGGTCAGTTAGTCAGTCAGTGTTTCAGTTGGTTAGTTGCCATGTTGGTTGGTTGGTCAGTCTGTCTGTCTGTCTGTCGGTCCTTCAATCGGTCAGTCAGTGTTTCAGTTGGTTAGATGTCAGGTTGGTTGGTCGGTCAGTCAAGCTGTCCCTCAGTTGGTTAGTAATTAGTCAGTCCTCTGATAAAAAATATCAGATTCTACTTAAATAACTTTGAATTTTGTATTTTTAGGATACTGTGTTACATGCTGTTTTAAAACAAACCTACCAGATGTTTAAGGTTGGGTAAAGTTGTTTCGTGTGAACAAAAATATTAACTTTGTAACATACTTTGTAATCGTTTGGAAACAGGCTTTTAGCCAGGTTGCAGAAACTGGCCGTCCAAAAAATACCATGGGCGTAGTGGTAAAATACATTGAAATTGAAATAAATTGTCAGATGCACATAATTCAGTGTGTTTTCAACGAAAAGGCAGCTAACAACTCTCAGAGTATTCAAGAAATATAACAAAGTTTATAAGTTGCCAATTAAAGAAAATATTTTCCCAGGCTGTCCATGACCATCTATTGAAAAGTAGCCATCTAAATTCATAAGTGGCCGTCCATACGACAGAATGGACAGCCGCCTGGCTAAATGCCTGTTTGGAAATCATAAGCCTTTAACGTTTGCAATAATCCAAACATTCCTTTTCAGCTATTCAATGGTTCGTTCCAACACATTCTTTCAGTTTGTGATTTGGTTGAGTTACGGAGAAGATTGGATTATTTCTTTGGAAGAGTGAGTTGAAGTTGTCTTTAAATTTTGAAGTTGTCTAGTGGTAGTCATACTAGTCAATATTCAAATATAGATTGAAAAACAGTCAAATAATAGATAAATGTTTCCCTACAAATGAAAAATTTGTATATTTTTTCAGTATTTAGTGACCATCAACTTTTCCACAGTGGATATTCTGAGCGTATTTTCAGGTAATTTATTTCTGTAAAGAGTCCTTAGCATCATAGCTGAAAATTTCTGTGTGATCTTTTTACTGAAACTGATGGTAGAGTTTGTGAAGATAAGCAAGGCATAACTAACGGGAGATGATTTGTTTTAAAGGAATACATTTCCTGCCATTGGACAAGAATACTTTCCTAAAAGTGAGCTGTTTTATGAATTTGATTGAACATAAGTTTAGGTAAGTATTTGTAATATTGACAACAATATGACTTCTGATTTGACTGGATTTACTGTTCAGGCCTTTTTTCAATCTATATATTTCTTTGCTTTTTAGTTCTATAAAATATACAGTTTTTATGTTTGATGATCAAATTGTATGGTAAGATTTGGCGGCTTTCTAAAGATTCGTTTTTGGTACTCAACAGGATGAAAAATATAAGCATGAAGCAGAGCCTCAGAGGATTCTGAGAGACTTCTGACACTTTTCATGTGGAAAGTGTCAGTCAATGCTCTTCCAAAATGTGTAGATATACTCTGTCTCAAGAAGGTTGAGACATGCCTGTAGATATTATTTTTGTGGAGCTAGGTGACTTTTGAAGTTGGCATGTAACACAATTCTTAATTCAACAAAGTGTTGAAGTGTTGACGCGCACATTTTGAATTTTGAATCAGCCCCTTAGACTATGGAGGTAGAGTCGCTCCATGGCTCCCTAACTTCTGCAGCCATGGATTGAGAGCATTGTGATAAATATAGAAAATAAGCTTCAGGTCTTTAGGATCAATCTACCTGAAAAATTCAACAAGAACTTCGACGTTTCGAGCGAAGCTGGCCCTTCGTCTGGAAGTTTCTGACTCGAAACGTCGAAGTTCTTGTTGTATTTTTCAGGCAGTTTGATCCTAAAGACCTGAAGCTTATTGTATATACGCTATGGTATAGACACTACCTACGTTCAAGGTAAATATAGAAATCGTGTCTACAGTAAACTAATCACAAATATGATGTGACTATATTTCACTATAGGAGCGGACTCGAACAGGAAGATATGCGAGTACTGTACAGATATCTTACAACAAGTTTGATTCCCGTCACCAACGAAGAGGTTTGTGTTTCACTGTTTGTATTAAAGTGTCGCGCTAGTTACTGAAGAAGACCATAGGAACATCTGTTTTCCCACCCACTAAGACAGATTTAAGAGTGAATATATTTGACGAAGTGCTATGTATTGTTGTTTAGTGGATAATTTATGATAAACAGATGGTTGCACGAGGGGAGAACGTCACTTCGCGAAATCATCGCGGAAGGTATGTATCTTTTCCAAGTAGTTCCGATACTAACCACGGCAGCTTTATATTTGAATATTGATCTTTTAATATAGGTTTGTGACGTGTCCATCGGAAGTGATGGATGAGGTGCGCGGACCTCCACGTAAACTACCTCGTATTTTTATTGAAGAAGAAGACGGATTGAATGAATTCTCTCTCGTTGTTTACCAGGTCATTATCTTCGTTATCTTTATGTTGCCTCAGTGGAATAATGAAACCACGGCAGCTTATTGCTACACTGGACCACCACGTTTGAGATATATTTTTTCAGGTAGTTCAGACACAAACCACGGCAGCTTATTGTAGAATACTACCTACACTGGACCACCACGTTTGAGATATCTTTTTCAGGTAGTTCAGACACAAACCACGGCAGCTTATTGTAGAATACTACCTACACTGGACCACCACGTTTGAGATATATTTTTCAGGTAGTTCAGACACAAACCACGGCAGCATATTGTAGAATACTACCTGCACTGGACCACCACGTTTGAGATATATTTTTCAGGTAGTTCAGACACAAACCACGGCAGCTTATTGTAGAATACTACCTACACTGGACCACCACGTTTGAGATATCTTTTCAGGTAGTTCAGACACAAACCACGGCAGCTTATTGTAGAACACTACCTACACTGGACCACCACGTTTGAGCTATCTTTTCGGGTAGTTCAGACGCAAACCACGGCAGCTTATTGTAGAACACTACCTACACTGGACCACCACGTTTGAGATATCGTTTTCAGGTAGTTCAGACGCAAACCACGGCAGCTTATTATATAATGCTACCTACACTGGACCACCATGTTTGAAACATATTAGCGACGATATTTTATCTTTTAGGCACAGGATGCCGTTGTGTGCATGCTTGTTGCAGGTATAATATTGCGTAGAAAATTCTACATGCTGTCCTAGATGACATTCTAGATAAATCAGTAACGGTGATTATTATTATTGTTATTATCATCAATATTTTTTTCCTATAGTTAACCATCCTCCTGACAAAGAGTTCTGTAAACAACTGAGTGGTTTTGTTGGACCACGGTTGACAAACTTGGCTAATACAATAGGAGAACATACCAAAAAAGCTGCTTCAGCGTGAGTTTGATATATATTTTCACTCTTACTAATAATTTGCAAGGAAATTGACAAATCATGCTGCATTGTGACGTTGGTCTCACACAATTTGTTTTCTTAAATTTTATCGCCTATCATCATCATCATCATCATCATCATCATCATCATCATCATCATCATTACCGTCACAACCGTCATCACCAAACCACCATCACCACCACCATCAAAACATTCATTATGTATTCATGTGTTCTATGTTTAGACCTGATCACGAGTATCGCTATGTGTATTTTAACCATATGAATCTGGCACAGAAGACTACCATGCACAACAAAAAGCTGAACCAGATGTGTGTATCTCCAGAAATTATGAAAATTATCTGTAACATAAACGCAGACTTCGCCAGGTGAGAGCCATACAAAAAAAATATTACCACCATTAATAGAAACTGGATAGCGCTATCAGTTCTAAACTGTTCTCCTAACCTTGATCCTTACTACGCATGCACAGCAGGGAAGCTAAACGCAACTACTAGTAACTCTTATGTAGTCAGTGGCGTAGGAAGATATTTGAATTTAGGGGGGCTGAAACATAGGGGGTCCGGGGGGGGTGCATGCTCCCCCGGAAAATTTGAAGAATCGAGGCTCGGAAATGCCATTTTCTGCACCTTCTGGCGCCGAATTGAATAACTTGGACAGGAAAATTGCTGGGGAAAATTTGCTTCATAATCAGTTTGGTTGTTTGGTGGGGACAATAATCGCAAGAAAATTAAGCATAATTGAACTACCTGAAGATGGAAAAGAGCTCGCGCAGATTCTCAATATTATATAGGGAATATATTTCCAACTTAATCCATACATCATACTCAAGAATACAACTGTAGGAGAACAATTTGTGGAGTACAGTTGGTAAAGGGCAGACAGGGGGTAAAGTTACACCACACATGCGCAGAATGGAACGCACCGTAAGCAGTAGTTATTCTGATGTAGTATAATTATATTGATTGTAAAAAGGTTCAAAATATGGAGCAATATTCGCACACTCCTATACGCACTCCTTGGGTAGCTTCCATTTGAAGCAAAACCCAAACTTCAGAATTTTTGTGGTCCTTCAACAAGGGCTTTTATCTCGAAATAATTGCACTAGGATTAGGATCAATGTTAGGATTAGTATTATATCTAAATCACAGAATAGGAAATGACCAGAAGGGCGACTCAGCAGTGCAACGTGCCCCCTATTTTTATTCAGTTTTCTGGCCAGAATAATGGCGGACCAGCCAGTTCAGCGTGTTTATTGGCCAGAAAATGCAATTGACTGGCTAGAATAATGGTAATGAACATGCGTAATGCGACATGCGCAGCGTCAAAAACTCCTATTCTATGTCTAAGTCTTGCACGCGCATGAGCAGGGTGGAACGCACCGTATGCTTTAGGTACTCTTATGTAATATATATTGAGCATTCTGTTGAATTCATTCTGCCATTTCGAATGGAGTATATTTATGAGAGGAAATTTAGCTTCATATTGGGTAATGGTGTATTTTGAGGTTAACCGTAAGTTGCACTGCGCATGTGCGTTGGATGGAACGCACCGTAAGCGGTACTGATTTTTTTGTAGTATATATTGAGGGGGAAAATTGTTGCAAGTTGCTTCACTTTTCACAGAGTGTATGTATGTTGCTATACATTCGCTCTAAGCACGAATGGGAAGCTTCCAGTGGAAGCGAAACCCATCCTCCTTAATTTTTTTGGTCCGTGAAGGACTCCACCACTGATGACTGATCTATCAAATTATACCATCACGTTGAATTCATTTTTCACAAATGCACTATCCAGTTCTAGTTTTCAGATCAGTGATAGCGGACGCACTAATCCAGCAACGTAATCCAGTCGCAGTTTTGAGCTCAGTGAGTGAACCGTAAATTGTACTACGCATGTGCGGGATGAAGCGCACCGTAAGCAGTATAACAGATATGTACTATATATCGAGTGAAAAGTATTTTACGTTTAGAAAATGGCGATACGCGCAATACAATATTTTCTTATTCCCCCGGCTTCCAAGAGAAGCTATACCTAGTTTTTGCGGTCCGTCAAGGACTCAGAATTCATCTCATTACCGAAAATTGGCGAACACTTAATATTGAGGGAGTGCCAGATTGTCTCGTTGCTGCCTTGTTTGTCAAGGCAGTGCTTCCACTTTCAAATTTTTATTTTCCAAATATGACAACAAAAATTTACCAAAAATTCCATAAATTCCCAATGCTATCCCTAAGTGTCACAATTTACCCCACAATAACCCATATTATCCTTTGACATCCCACACATGTTTTAACATCTGAACATCTTGAGCCGGGGGCGAATTTGAAACTTGGGTATTCGAGATTTAGGTCCATATTATACGTGATTTGTCCTTGAAAATAGGATTAAACGTGATATTTAGCATATTCTTTTGGACTTTTAACACTTAGTATTAACTATAATTGGTATTATTTGCTGAAAACTGAAATTTCCATATAATTTCCATGTCTTTTCCAATTCCATGAAAAATTCCATATCACCTGATTTTACCTCAAAAATTCCATAAAATATGGAAATTTCCATGAAAGTGGAAACCCTTTGTCAAGGAACGAGACAACCGGGCGGCTATTTTTTGCAGGCTAAAAAGCTGATAGAACAGTTTAGAACTGATAGAGCTATCCAGTATAAATAAAGTTAGTTTAGTTTAGGTTTCCTCCTGTAGTAACACTGGATCAATAAGAGATGACCCTTACTGGATCTCTAGGGAGAACAGTTTAGAACTGATAGAGCTATCCAGTATAAATAAAGTTAGTTTAGTTTAGGTTTCCTCCTGTAGTAACACTGGATCAATAAGAGATGGCTCTTACTGGACCTCTAGGGAGAACAGTTTAGAACTGATAGAGCTATCCAGTATAAATAAAGTTAGTTTAGTTTAGGTTTCCTTCTGTAGTAACACTGGATCAATAAGAGATGACCCTTACTGGATCTCTAGGGAGAACAGTTGAGAACTGATAGAGCTATCCAGTATAAATAAAGTTAGTTTAGTTTAGGTTTCCTTCTGTACTAACACTGGATCAATAAGAGATGTCCCCTACTGGATCTCTAGAGAGAACAGTTTAGAACTGATAGAGCTATCCAGTATAAATAAAGTTAGTTTAGTTTAGGTTTCCTCCTGTAGTAACACTGGATCAATAAGAGATGACTCTTACTGGACTTCTAGGGAGAACAGTTTAGAACTGATAGAGCTATCCAGTATAAATAAAGTTAGTTTAGTTTAGGTTTCCTCCTGTAGTAACACTGGATCAATAAGAGATGACCCTTACTGGATCTCTAGGGAGAACAGTTTAGAACTGATAGAGCTATCCAGTATAAATAAAGTTAGTTTAGTTTAGGTTTCCTCCTGTAGTAACACTGGATCAATAAGAGATGACCCTTACTGGACCTCTAGAAAGAACAGTTGAGAACTGATAGAGCTATCCAGTATAAATAAAGTTAGTTTAGTTTAGGTTTCCTTCTGTACTAACACTGGATCAATAAGAGATGTCCCCTACTGGATCTCTAGAGAGAACAGTTTAGAACTGATAGAGCTATCCAGTATAAATAAAGTTAGTTTAGTTTAGTATTTATGTTTTCAGAGCAAACGAGGATGGTGAAGTGTTCATGAAAACACTAACAGACTGTTGGGTGGTCGGGAGGAAATCTGATCAACGAGAATTATATGTTATTCTTCATCAGAAAAATGCAAATTTAATCGACGTGAACGGTAAGTAAAGGTTTGGCGGATGAAGATCCAAGAGGGTGACAACATAACAACGAATGTATATTTTGTTTTTAGAGGAAGTAAAAAGAATGACTGCCGCACATTTCAGCCACATTTTCTTTCTGGACTAAAGTGGATTGATGAACTGCATCAATATTGATCCATCTGTGAAGGTAACATGCTTAAACGTTTTACCTACCAAGGAATGACGGTCGTAAACACGTCCAGGTGACGGATGTACTAGAGTGTTCAAATATCTCTACAATCAGTACAAATCAGTAAACAAACGAAATTATAAATCATTAATTATGACTTGATCATGACAGCTTTGCCGGCCAAATGAAAAGCAGTGTTAAAATTCAGACTATTGTTAAACATGGCCAAAAAATCCCAGAAATTCAAACCCATAATAACTGCCATTTCACTTAGTGTAAATATATAATTGTAAATAAGTGGACATTTTGAATGTGTACATATAAATTCGTGAATATAGGAGAAAGTCGCTGAGGAACATGACTAAACTATTTATATGATTATGTTAATTATTACCTATATTGTATTACGTACAAGTAACGTAAGGTTCCGAGGTCGTCGCGTACTGTTCAGCATTTTCATCGTCGTTTACATCCAAGGATGAACAGTCCTAGTTATAATATTATAACAAGCATTTAAAGGTTTCAATCATTGAACGCTAACGCAGGGGGGGGGAATTGAAGCCAGCTTAATTCAGTTTTTCTGAGTTTTGAGTTGAAATACTTAACGCCGAACATTGGGCTGTATATGAAATTGAAGCTATTAAAAAGTTATATTTGATATAAAAACTTCAAGACTAGGTAAAAGGGAAATACTTAAAACTTTGAGGGAAAATTTGCCGTATTTTACAAAATTGCGGTTGTTTTTGTATTTTTTAAGTATTTCCATTTTGCCTAAAGTCTTGAAGTTTTTATATCAAATAGAACTTTTTAATAGCTTCAATTTCATATACAGCCCAATGTTCGGCGTTAAGTATTTCAACTCAAAACTCAGAAAAACTAGCTTGGCTTCATCCTATTATCGGGTTTGGCGTATTGAGTTGGCGTTCCAGTTTGTATATAGTTCAATGGTTTCAATTAGCTCAGTAAATCACGCGAGCATAGGCAACGTTTTATCTCGATCTGTTCATCCTTAGATGTAAACGACGGTACATCCGAGGTCCACATCATTATGCAGCCTCGACGCCAGAGCGAGGTTTGGTTTGATCCTTAAACAATCTTTTTATGAAATAGATTGTCCGCTTTCTCCTCACTCTTACGTTCCATGGTTCGTCACTGACCGTCCAATCCAAAATCGTACGTAATAGACTGATGACGTAATAGAATGATAGCACAAATATGATACGTAACGCCATGATATGCCAGTATTGTGAAGAATAATCGCCGTTGATTTCGTGGTAGCCATTGTATCTGTAGTATGGAAACAAATGTTGTGCAAAATTGTTGGTTTAACAATGTTGTAACAAAACAGTTACCTTAAACGTGGGAGTCCTGTGTACTGTAGGCAATATTCTACATCAAGGTTTCCTATTTTGCCCAGGGTATTAGAGAAAGCAAAGAAAAAACAGTAGTAGCCAACATACCTGCAAAATGTAGGTAGAGTTTTTTGATATTTCAACATGGGTTTCTCCACCTCAGAAAACCAGGACATATTATAGAACGACAGGCTATTATTAACATAACCATTGAGGCTACCATCACTACTGTAGCTGAAGCGATAAACCATCTTCGGTACAAAATCTGTCGTCATTGCTATAACCAAACCATTGATAAGGACTGACCATTCAGCGAGTTGCTCCAAAATTGTTTGCCATGCCCCCCTGGCCGGCGCCATCTTGGGACACGCCCTTCTTTGGAAATGTATAAATTTCATAGCATCTAGGCGGATTTCGAGTGTAGAGTTTATGAAGGCAATCAAAGGCGCCAGGGGGAAAGCAGCTGAAAACATCAGGACGAAACCCAACTGTAGAACTAAACAGAAATAAACAAGAAACAGTAAGAATATATTATCATTATTATGGGTAGATTTCACCATAAAAAGTTACAGGACATCAAATGATTGGTCACCATCTGTCGCACAATATTAATGCACAACCAAATTAAGACCGTTAGAATTGCCGTTTCAAACTCTATTTTGTTTCTAAGTCGAGAAATTTTTCAAAGTATTGATATATATTGTTTACCAATTTCCATATATTCCCAGAATAGTGTATCATCTGCTGGTGTTTGAAAATATTCTTGTTGCCACGGTAACAGACTGTTGTACAACGGTTTACATTTTCGAATAGCCAACCACTTTACCAAATAACTATATGGAAAAGTGATTTAAGTATGTTATACTGGATAGCTTTATCAGTCACAGAGGTGAAAGTCTGAAAGCCACATGCACTAATCACATCACTCACCCTTTGATTTTGGTCAATATGAATTGACCATGTCAGGTTATTAGTAAGAATATATATTATAGCCAGATAATTTTTAACATCAACATACTTACGGTTTTGAAATCTCAGAGATATTCTGAAGTAACATTTGTCCAATCATGATAACGCTAAGTTGAATACACAGTTCCATAGAACAACCTTGTATGGGACAACCCTCCAACCGATATCCATGTTTACCATACTTTACATACTCTCCTGGTCTTCCTGTGAAATTATCTGTCTTAAAGAACGCGATATAAAACAACGAGGAATACCAATTAACAAACTGAAAAGCAAACATCTTATAAGTGAAGCTGTTCTCCCATTGGCCCTGTGTACGAGGGTTCTCCCAGTCCGTGAGCCTTTGCGCGATTGGTCCATATACCCAACTTAGTATATTGATACACACTAGTGTTATTACCCCGGCTGTAATATCTGTTATAACCCTAGCTTGGTTATTATCCCGGGTTATAAGTACTGTATACACTGCACTACGGTAGATAACCACGCCCAATAGTGCAGCTAGTATTACACTTATCATAAAAATAACAGTTACTATAACAAGTGTGAATCGGTAACATAGGGTAGGTAATGGTATATACTGCTCTAACTGGCCATGCGCAATATTTCGGCGAACGGTTTTTACTTTGGCAACAAATTCAGGTCGTGATGCTTCGTCGTTTTTTTCGATTTCATAAGTTTGCCATTGAAATGCCTGCTTCGAATGGTACCTGTTCCAGAACTTGATAAAAAACAACGACCATATTGAAACCAAGACTGCTAAGATTACTGCAATATCATTGTTGAATATATGAGATATCTTTGTAGGAACACAGACTTCGTACAAATACCAAAAATCACATTTGTCACACTGAGGGCACATTAGGTATTGAGTGGTGTTGCTTTTATTGCAGATTTCTTTCACAAGAGGGTAGCCAGAAAGAGTAAGACCACCATATACAAGGACCATAACGCTAACCGCAGCCAGAGGCCAGAGATACCATGCACAGAAACCTAACCATATAAAGTAGAACGCGATTGAAGTGCCCAGATAAGATTTCACCGTGTTGATTGGCTGTTTCTTGTGCATGCTAAGGAATGAAGCCCAGTCTTTCGCTAGTTTTTGTCGACCTAAAATTGAAATATAGTTAATTAAGGTTAGGGAAATTTAGTCCTTTTCACCTCTGTGACCGAGGTTCGATTCCTGCAATATGCAGTGTTCTGATTATAATTTCACCTATCTTTCAAGGCTTTGAGAAATTATTGGGGGGGGGGTGATTGCCCCCCTTGCCTTTAGAGGCGCGAAGCAGTGGCGGACACTAGGGGGCAGTCACAGATGAGAAGAGTGCTTCCAGTTTGACTCTACCTAATACTTCAGGTTTTCGCCGGATCACCAATAAGGGGTGACCCTTCCTGGACTTCTAGAAAGAACAGTTTAGAACTGATAGAGCTACCAGTATAAATAAAATTAGTTCAGTAAGCTACCTTTTCTGTATTTAGCCGACCCATCTTTCCCAGATTCATGTGGAGGGTAAACAGCCTTAAATACTTGTTGATTTACCAATGTCTTGACACCAAATTCCTTTCTATTTGCTGAAAAGCAAGTTTCGTTTAGAATTCGCTCGCATACAGCAATACGATCTGACGTGGAAAAACACTCTCCTTGCGCCATAAATTTTTCTGCGTGTTGTTTAACGAAGGGGGTTAGTAAAAAATATCGGTGGTTAATGGTGGTAATTTCTTCGTTTCGTAAGGTGAACGGAAGGGAGGTAATTGCAACGTCCATTTCTGGATTTTTGGAAAGGAGTGAAAATGGAAGTTTAAGTTTCATGTCTTCAGCTTTCGTTTGTAAAGTGTCCAACGGCGCGTGTAATTTGATGAAGTATATCTCTGTGTCCTGGTTGAAAAAATAGGAATATATACATATATATATGTTTTGTTTCTCTGAGATCACTCTTACTGAATCTCTAGAGAGAACAGTTTATAACTAATAGAGTTATCCGGTATAGATAAAGTTAGTTTAGTTTAGGTTTCATTCTGTAATAACGCTGGATAAAGAAGGGGTGTTCCTTACTGGACCTCTAGGAAGAACAATTTAGAACCGATAGAGTTATCCAGTATAAATAAAGTTAGTTTAGGTTAGGTTTCATTCATGAATAAAAAAGTTAATTTAGTTTAGGTTGGTAGCAAAAGAGAAACACACATACTAAATGGTGTACTGTGTCTATTTCAACTTGTAATCCATTCATGATTAATTCATTCATAAATCTGTCTCTCTTCTCTCGAGATCTTACATCCTTGACACCATATTGCGTTTGATTGCATTGAAACACCAGCACCATATCAATACTGCGTTGTGAATCTCGAAAATATGGGCCTTTATATTCAACAGTTTCCCCGAGATTTTTTGTTGACTCTGCACTGCAATAATCTAGATCAAACGCAAGACATGAAGACATTTCAGTGAGCTTGGATTTCTCAAAGCACCATCGTGCAGCAGATGATCATGATGGTCAACCAGCAGTTATCACAGTGAGAAAATAATGTTACAGTTGGAATTACAGTTGGTTTTCGTAAATTCAGACAGTACCTTGTAATTTTGATTCAAACCCTGCAAGCAGAGCTTTTTTATCACTTTCCCTTGCCTGAATAGAGTCTTCATGTTGACGTCTAATTATACGTTTGCCGGCATTGCTTTTGCCCGAGGAAGTCGCCATGGCAAGCAGGTTATACCCACCAAACTAAATTGATGTTTACCAGTGTTATGACACAAGGCTTTAGTTTTGGTGAAATGGCTCTTTGCATTAACACTTAGCATAATAATAGTGTCATTCCGTCACGATCCAGTGATCGAAATGTTCCATTGTCTTTTAATTGTTTTGGTGAAAATCCCACTGTTCTCCATGCCATCCAGTTACTATACGGAATTGAAATACGGAGTTCTGTCCCCCCCCCCCCACACTTTTAAACAGGCTCTGCGGTCCCTGCATTGACCCTTTCCCCTTGACTTGACATCAGATGGTACTCAACTTCAGAAATGATTAAACCTGTGATTAAACTAATCTGTCAATTCTATATATTTGCCATCAAGACTACTACATATAATGAAAAGAATTACCATTTTCTCACTCTGATAACTGCAAGGTTGATCACCATCTGTGACGCATCACCTATCGCCGGGCCCTTTGATGTTTGGTTGGTCAATCAACCTCATTGGCACCCAATGTGCTAGTATTATCTCTGAATATTTAATTACCCTATATAGTGACTTGTCTGTTATCATGTTTACATATTGGTATTGTTTATAAATATGCATGCATGTTTGGTATTTGCCGCATTGTTGAGCTCTTGCACAACGCTTTACAAAATATATTCTACTTATTGTAACTGGATATAACAGCAAGATTTTACAAACAACACAGTCAAATCACACGGTAAGTACAGTATATTTTAGTATTTGTTTACTATAAATACAATGCTTTATAAACACATGCCTACGGCTCTAAAGCGTCACTAGATTTGTGCGCCAAAATTTATACTGAATTTGTACCGGAAAATGTCCTCTAGCTGCCCTTAAAAAGTTGAACGATTCTTTTAATAATTTGATTGTTTACCACCATCTGCTGTACTATAGCATATTGCTTAGCTTTATAAGAGGCTTTCTGTCTTTTAAGCACATGGGTTTCATGTTGCATACCAAGATTTTAAAATATTGGGACTAAAATGTGTGTCAGAATACACCCTTGTTTCATATGGCAGATGATCTGACTCAGGTGGATGATATTAAACATCTTGATTTACGATCTGCCTTGATAGTATAAATTGGGCTATTAAAATATAATCCTAAACTCTATTAATCCTATTTCTTGTCAGGTCACCAAACTAGGTAACTATATTATTAAAGTCATGGCTGTAGACAATCTTGCAAGTGCTTTGGGTAGTCCAGGAAAATTGCAGATGATATTGTATTTAATGCTGTGCTGTAATTCATTCTTTGTCGCTTGGAACCATTTGGGAATGGCATTCATGGGAGCGAAAACTAAACATCACTGCACAGTTGGAAATGTGACAGACATTAACGATGTTGTCCCCCTTGTTAAGAAAGGCGGCAAGACAGAATGGGACGGATGTAATCTATTTGTAAATGTTAGCACAAAGGAAAAGGAATCATGTTTCAATGGGTGGACATATTATTTGAAAGGACAAGAACAAACTATTATATCTGAGGTGATGACTCAACTAACTTTATCTATACTGGATAGCTTTTATTTATCAGTTCTAAACCATTCTCCCTAGAGGACCATCTGGTAAGGACCACCTTTTATTGGTCCAGTGCTACTACAGGAGGTAACCAGAGTGCCCAGATAAAACCTGCTGTGTTTGGTCGAGTCAAAATCAAGCACTTCTCACGTGCAACTGAGATGAATATAGATTATAATCGGACAATTGCATATTACAGGAATCAAACCCAACACAGAGATGAAAGGCAAATGCACTAACCACTGTCCACTGTGCCACAATGTTAAACTCACTTACTACTTGCATCAACTGTACTATATTTTATTTAGTGGGATCTGGTATGTGACGATGCATACAAGGCCAGTCTTGCAACAACCATCTATTTCTTGGGGGTCATGGTTGGTGGTTTATTGTTTGGAACATTATCAGATAAATTTGGTAGACGACCAGTGCTATTATTCTGTCTGTACTCACCTATTGTTCTTGGTATATTGTTGTTTCTCATAAGAGAATATATCGCTTTCCTCATACTGCGTTTTATCCTTGGGCTTGTTTTGCAGGTATGAACTGTGAAGATTTATGATTTAATGTAAAAGTAGTGGATTCCAATCATCCTTCATAAGTCCAATCTCTTCCATAATCTTCTTAATTCCATCACTCCATCTTATCCTTTGTCAATCTAATGATCATTTTATGACAAATATAACACTGCAAACTGCAAACATGCTCCCTAACAGCTAAAGTGCTCTTTTTATTATTCCAGGGTCTGCAAGCAGCATCCTATATTTTAATAGTTGAGTTGTTTGCTTTGAAATATCGTAGTAAAGTTGGCACCATACAAGTCAATTTCTGGGCAGTTGGTGTGATGTCTTTAGCTCTAATTGCATTCGTCATTCAAGACTGGAAATATATACAGTTATTTATAACTCTGACAACAGTACTTCAGATTGGTTTTATATGGTAATTTAACATTAAAGTTTTGTAGAAATCATCATCATCATCAATGATTATCATCATCATCTAACATCATCACCACCATCATCATCATCATCATCACCATCATCATCACAATCATCATCACCACTACCATCATCACCACTACCATCATCACCACTACCATCATCATCATCATCATCATCATCACCACAATCACCATCACCACCATCATCATCATGATCATCATCACAATCATCATTACAATCATCATCACCACTACCATCATCACAATCATCATCATCATGATCATCATCACAATCATCATCACCACTACCATCATCATCATCACAATCATCACCACCATCATCACCAGTGACGTACTGACATCCATAATATTTTTAGTGTACAAAAACGTTCTTTCTTTTTACTCCTCAGGTTGCAACCAGAATCATTTAGATGGCTGATTGCACAGAAAAAATTCGACAAGGCAGAACAAGTTGTCACAAAAATTGTAAAATTCAATAAGTTGGAATTCCCTCGCGATGTCTTTGATGATATTGTTGAAAAAAATGAAACAGAAGAGAGAGAACCAGCTGTTAAGAAATACACCATTATTGATCTGTTCCGATATCGTGTGTTGAGAAAACGCTCTATTATTCTAGCTTGGATATGGTATGTATTTCTAGCGTATAGTGCTGTAAAATTATGCATGTATAATGTATAGTTTCACTAAGCACTGTCGTGCAAACCATAGGTGGTCAACCTGCAGTTATCGGCGTTAGAAAATAACGTTAATTTTTTTTCATTATTTGTCAGTAATCTTATATTTGGTGGCAAATAGATAGAATTTTCTTGCTCCTATAAGTTTCAACATTTCTGAAGTTGACCACCATCTGCTGCCCTGTAAAGCTTACAGAGACCTACCAATTTGTTCATTATATAGGTTTTCGACCTCTGTTGGTTATTACGGTATTTCACTAAACATCTCAAGTTTGGCAGGGAACAAGTATCTGAATTTCTTTATCGGTGGATTTTTGGAACTGATGGCGTATACTTTGACGGTGTTTGTTACAGAAAGGTAATTTTTAACCGTTTGGAGTCATTTTGATGCAATGATAAAAGAGTCAGTCAATGCTCGTTAAAACTAAACTTTCTCAGGGTGCTCCGGTTTCCTTCCACAGGGAATGTTGGCAGGGTGGGTTAGGATATATAGAAGTAGATTCACGACACATTGCTTCAAATGAACAATTGCTTTGCAAGGTTTGGTCGTCGAAAGCCACTTTCTACATATCTTATCATGGGTTCTATAATGAACATTGCCGCTGGAGTGCTCTCTGAAAAAGCTGCAGGTTAGTTTAACTCTGCCGTGGTTTACCTAGTTAGTAAAGTTACAGGTATTATTATTCAATGGGCAAATCGTGTCATTTATGTGTTTTGAAATCTTTTATAAACTTTTATAAATAATGAAAACTATTATCGCTAAAAAAGAAGATAAAATGATATTTTCTCATTCTCCAGACAGTGACGCACTTCAGAATTTAACGACAGCCCTCGCGATCATTGGAAAAGTTGGATTTGCTGGGTCGTTCAGCGTTCTGTTCATTTATACATCTGAATTATTTCCCACTGAAATCAGGTAATTTTGTATATTCCGATTAAACATTCACTTTATATTTTCTTTTGTAATATACGTTTTCTCTGATGGTATTTTTGACCCTTAGAAATGTAGGTTTGGGAGCATGCGCAGCATGGGCTAGATTTGGTGGTGTGATAGCTCCTCAAATATTGTTGTTGGTAAGTTTTAAATGCCTATCCAGTATAGTTTAAACCATTGGTGGGTTTCTGTAACCGTTGCAGGGCAGCAGATGATTGCCAAATCAGAAATGTTGACCTGACTTATAGGAGCAAGAAAATTAAACTACATCTCTCAATTCTATTTATTTACCACCAAATACAAGACTACTACATATAATGAAAATATAATGAAAATAACTATTTTCTCACTTTGATAACTGCAGGTTGGCTGGCCACCATCTGCTGCACGATAGTGCTTAGTGAAACCTTCCTATATTGTCCATTTTTATAATATCGTGAGATAGTGTAATGCAACCAGATGTAATTTCTTCCTTTATTCCTTATCTAGGGCAAAGAAAGCAGAAAGTCTGTCCCATTCATTGTGTTCGGTTGTTTTGCTTTCATTGCAAGTTTAAGTGCCTTGCTTTTGTTTGAAACTTTGAAGAAGAAACTTGCGGATACTATCCACGAAGCAGAACAAGACAGCAATGCCAACGAGGCCTGTGTAGAAGTGAATATTGCCCTTGCTGAAACTCCATCTGCCAAGACTGATGATGACTCATTGCTACCTAATAAGCAGTAGAAGAGAGTTCAGCCGTCGATGAACTAGGAGACATTGTTGTGGATTTGCGGAAACATATTTCGTTTCCCAAGTGTGATTTATGCTGCGTAAACAATGCTTCCTGGTTTGTTTTTCCTTGCATGGCTAGGAAACAATGTTTCCTGATTTGTCCACCTTCAGGAAACAATCCGAAACATGGCTAGGAAACAATGTTTCCTGGTTTGTCCACCTTCGGAAAACACGGATAGGTAACAATGTTTTCTAGGCAACTTGTTATAGAATACTACCTACACTGGACCCATGCGTTAATGCCAATATATTCTTATCGCACTTTTGCATTGGTATTTTTATTAAATAATTTTTTTAATTACTGGTAATTATTATTCTATTTTTACCTAGAGACGCAGCAATTACATTGTTAATTTTAGACTATATTGTTGAATCAATCACTGTAAGTCATGGTATGCTAATTTGTGCGATGCATCGTAAAACCACACATGACAACCACACTACAATCACTGTAAGTCATGGTATGCTAATTTGTGCGATGCATCGTAAAACCGCACGTGACAACCACACTACAATCACTGTAAGTCATGGTATGCTAATTTGTGCGATGCATCGCACAACCGCACATGACAACCACACTACAATCACTGTATGTCATGGTATGCTAATTTGTGCGATGCATCGCACAACCGCACACGACAACCACACTACAATCACTGTAAGTCATGGTATGCTAATTTGTGCGATGCATCGTACAACCGCACATGACAACCACACTACAATCACTGTAAGTCATGGTATGCTAATTTGTGCGATGCATCGCACAACCGCACATGACAAACACATACAATCACTGTAAGTCATGGTATGTTAACTTGTACACTACAAGTCTACAATTACTGTAAGTCATGGTATGCTAATTTGTGCGATGCATCGCACAACGGCGTGTGACAACCACACTACAATCACTGTAAGTCATGGTATGCTAATTTGTGCGATTGATCGCACAATGGTGTTTTTGTAACCATTATTTCACCAAACTTTTTGAAAGAAATTTCAATACTTTTTGAAGGAAATTTCAATCAAATTTAGGACAAAAAAGGAAATATTCATTTTGGAAAGTGGAAGCACTGCAGTCTTGTCAAGTGATCAATAAGCCATTTCTTGCTCATTTTTTGTAAAAAAACGACAATTTTAGTTCGCCATGGAAGATAAATTCTCAGTGTGGGTAGGCTCCTTATCATTGCAATGCAAAGAAGAGACAATATCTGATTTTTTCGGTAAATTTGGGCCGCTTAAAAGCGTGGTTATCTGTCGAGATGAGCATGGCAAATCAAAACAGTTTGGTTATGTGAATTACTATAGCCGTGAAATCGCCGAGTGTGCGGCCACTGTAATGGACGGTTGTAAGTTATTAGGTCAAGCAATCAAAACTAAAGGACCAAGCGAGCTACAGAAGTTAAGAAATGAACAGAATATTGGTGCAAGAAAGGATTACAGAATGTTTACTGATTGCTTGTTTTTTATTGACGGTCGCGACTGCACATGGAAGTCTGGAGAGGTATAAATATGCATAAATAAGTGATAGCAACACAGTGTTAGTGCATGTGTCTTTCATCTCTGTGACTGGGGTTTTGATTTCTGCAATATGCAGTTGTCCGATTATATTTTCACCTCAGTCACATGTGAGAAGAGTGCTTCCAGTTTGACTGTAGACCTGTTTACCAAACATTGCAGGTGTCAGTCGTGGTCACACCCAAAATTTTAAAAAATGTAGTAGAAAATATACAGAAAAACCAAAACTGCACAACTGAGATCTCAGTTATGCAATACACTTTCCACAGTGGGGTATAAATACACACGATGATATAATGGAAAGCTCTGTTTCCCCAGACAATTAACAGTTGTAATTAGACAGAGTAATATGACCCAGTGCATCTTAATGGGTTAACAAAGGACATATTTTGGCAGTCTGGTTAACCCATTGACACACAACACCTAATCTTGTCAAGTAAAATTGTCTGGCTTTTATTGATGACACATTACCATCGACACCGCAATAGACACAGTTAAATCGTCTGGCGTTAGACAGAGTAAAATACTAAAGTAGGGCACATCTGGGCGCATTGCCAGCTAATGGGTAAACAAGAGACACTGGCATATAGTTCTGTTAACCCATTAACTAGCTGGCAGTACCCTACTACTGACGAGTAAAATCGTCTGGCGTTAGACAGGGTAAAATACTAAAGTAGGCACATCTGGATATATGCATTGCAAGCCAATGGGTTAAGAAGAGACACTGGCAGATAGTTCTGTTAACCCATTAACTGGCAGTACCTACCACTGATGAGTAAAATCATCTGGTGTTAAACAGAGTAAAATACTAAAATAGGGTGCATTGCCAGCTAATGGGTTAATCAACAAAGAAGGGTGAAAAGTGTGCATTGCAACAGGTTAACTTGTAATGTTTTGACAAACAGAATGACATTAGACACACTAAAATGTAATTGGAATAATATTGGATCATTCCAGAAAAGATCCAGACTTTCACTATGAAAGAAATTTGTGCTGTCTAGAGGTGGGGGCAGGGGGGATCCACTTCTATAATGGAAAAATGTACTAGAACATCTGAAGTGGGAGATGGTTAACTCCAATTTCCTCTGTGGGGGAGGTGTGGGTGTTTTGTTGAATATTATGGCTATGTGTTTCAGTGTCTGTTTCGTCATTGTGATGCAGCAAAGAGAACAGAGGTTGTTTGTGTGAACTGGTTGGAAAGACAATGTGAAGATCTGCAGTGTCGAAACAGACATCCAAGATTGACTCCAACAATAATAGATAATAGTAAGTTTTAATGATCTCAGATGTTATAAGACCTATTTTAATTCAAGAACTCTTATTGGCAATTTTACCCCCTTAATTTTACCTTCCCCAAATTCCCCCTCCAATTTTACCCCTCCCCCTAATTCTACCCCAGTCTCCCCCCCCACAATTTTACCCCTCCCCCTAATTTTGCCCCAATTTTGAAACCTAATTTTAACCCCTCAATTTTACTGTCTCCACAGATTTACCCATCCATACTCAATCCCCCCATATGTCCCCCTCTCCTTTATTTTACCCCCTAATTCCTCCCTGGTTTACCAGATAATTTACCCCACCCCCTAATTTTACATCCTAATTCCCATTTTAATCCCATCCCTAAATCCACCCCCTTACTTTAATCCTACAACGTCACTCCCCCACAGTTGTACCTCCCAATTCCACACACCTTCCAATTTTTACCCATCCCCTATTTCCCCCTCCCTGATTATACCCACCTAACTATGCACCCCTAATTTTACACCCTTTTCCCAACCTTCATTTCCAGCAGTCACCAGATGCCCTTCCCATAATGCTTTCAAGTGTTTTGGTGAATGCGGCAATAAAGATTGTAGTACTCATTTCTTGGAGCACTCAGCTTATCTCGAACATGTCAAAATGGCAGTGAAGAAACTAGCTCAGCCTGTCGATATCTGTGTCAAGGTGAGGTGTTAAAAAGTTGGTTGGTCGATCAGTCAGGTGGTCGGTCATCAGTCAGGTGGTCGGTCAGTCAGGTGGTCGGTCAGTCAGGTGGTCGGTCAGTCAGGTGGTCGGTCAGTCAGGTGGTCGGTCAGTCAGTTGGTCAGTCTGTTGTTGATCGGTCAGCTCTTTTTTTAATCATTTTTTCTAGTGTCAAGCTGTATTTTTCAACCAAGAAGAAAGAATAAACCACAGATGTTACAAGAATGTCCTTAACTCGCCTCGTTCCAATGCAATACAACAATTCACATCAACCCGTCTGCAGGCTGAAAAAGACATCGTCCACCCTCACCCCACATATCCTAACAAAACACATTGTACTATTAACTCTAACACCACACAACCCATTTATACACAACAAACTAACAAAGCACAAACTGATATAAAAATTGACAAAAAATATTCAACTCTCTGTAGTAGTGTAAATGACAATGATAGGGTTCCAAGCACTATGATACCCAAGGCAAAAGTGGATTATCCCAACACAACCACAGGGAAACATTGGCCTATACAGCAGCCATACAACACCAATAATTATATAAGTTCATCACCCGAGCAAAATTCCATTCCACATTGGAGTGTACAGAAAGCGTACAATCCCAATAACTTTAATTCTTTAAACTTACCCTCTACGAATCATATACAGAAAGCATTAAATACCACTACATTTAATGCTATTAACCCCTCTACAAGTCATCTGAAAACTTCAAGAGAATTAGAGCCAGTTGGAGTGTTTTGGGATTTTGAGAATTGTTCAGTTCCCAAGGGGAAGTCACCTCAAGCAGTGGTACAGAAGATCCGTAGTGTGTTCTTCAAGGAGAAGAGAGAAGTGGAGTTTATGTGTGTTTGTGATACAGGCAAGGAGAAAAGAGCTGTGATTGAGGAACTCAATAAAGCACAGGTCAGTTCTAGTTTATCCCCTTGTAGTGTTGTGAGAGTTGTTGACTCTCTGGGACGGTCATTGACTCTTGTGTAAGAAGACTTAAAGCCTGGTTTCCATTTGGTAGTAACTGTCATGAACAAGTCGTAACTGTCACGAATCAGTATTTCACTGTCTGTAGAGAAATATTGACACTCTATTACATCGATCACCCTGATATGTTCACCACAGTCTAAATGGAAACCAGGTTTAAGTCTCTCGTGTGATCTCTTCTAGTTGTTTTTAATTCAAGTACAGCCAGGGCCGCCGAGAGAATTCGCGTGGCCCGGGGGGAAATTTTCTCTGGGGGCCCCTATGACGTCATTATTTTCAAGCAGCAGAAAAAGACTAAAAACAGGCATATTAGGGCCCCTAACTAGAATGCACGTGGAGCTAACTGAAAAGGCCCCCCAATTTAAAAAATGCTCTCAATCTGGCCCTTACACCGACCCCTACATTTTGAGGGGGCCTGCTTAATATTAGGCTCTTCTCAAGTTGGGGGCCCCTATTAGGTTGGGGCCCGGGCAAGTTGCCCCCCTGCCCCCCTCTCGGCGGCCCTGAGTACAGCTAACCGTAGAAATTCCTGTTTGAACAAATGGAACCGTAGAAATTTGCATACAGCTCCGAATTCGTCCAGTCTCCTGTAAACGTAGTCGGTGTAAAGGACCGTTGGTGATAAACGTATGATTCAAATTTGCATTCAGGTGACAGTAGTGCACATCAATGCGACATCCAAGAATGCAGCCGATGATAAACTCCGTCAAAGTTTGCGACGTTTCGCCCAGACCTTCAGCAGACCTGCGACAGTCATTCTGATCTCAGGAGATGGTAACTTTGCGATGGATTTATCTGATCTTAGACATCGTCATAACTTTCAGATCATCTGTCTGCATTATGTTGCTGCTTCATCAGCATTGCTGGGTTTTGCGCATGAGACTCATCGCTTTGATCTGTTCACTGAGGACATTCAGACTTTTACATCAGGACAGGTATTGTAATAATTGTATGTCCTTATGAAATAATGTTCTGGTATTCATTGTTGTTTGTGTTTATTCGTTGTTGTTCATTGTTGTTCATTGTTGTTCATTGTTGTTCATTGTTGTTCATTGTTGTTCGTGGTTGTTCATTGTTGTTCTTTGTTGTTCATTGTTGTTCATTGTCGTTCATTGTTGTTCATTGTTGTTCATTGTTGTTCATTGTTGTTCATTGTTGTTCGTTGTTGTTCGTTGTTGTTCGTTGTTGTTCGTTGTTGTTCATTGTTCGTGGTTGTTCATTGTTGCTGTTCGTGGTTGTCATTGTTGTTCGTGGTTGTTCATTGTTTGTTGTTTGTTTGTCCATTTTCTTTGTCTTTCATCATGAAATATTAATGCGTTTGAGCTTCTTATTTAACCCTGGTTTGAGAAATATATTTTCCATCGTCAGACTCCATACAAGCCTTCATTCACCAACGATGTGATGGTGACCAATCTTCCTATAACCAAGAGTACGACTGTACTGAAAGCAAGGTTGACCAAACTTTCTGATAATTGTGGTGGCAAAGTGGTGGCAATCAACGGAAATAAAGCCATTGTGCGTTTTCCTAACACTGAAGCGGCATTTAGGTGAGTTGGTTTTTGTGTGTGTACATTCCAGTTTCGTTGGGTTTGAGTATGAGCCAGAGGAAATATTACTGTATAACTACAAAGGCGATGGTACAGTGGTAATAATAGCATGTGTCTTTCACTTCTGTGACCGAGGTTTAATTCTTGCAATATGTATATTTGTCTGATCATAATTTCACCTCAGTCACATGTGACAAGAGTGCTTCCAGTTGACTCTACTTTTTTATTTTATTTTAACAACTTTATTGGATGACAATAACCCAAGTGGCAAGAGTGCGAACGGGACCCAAGGACCCATGCGAGGCACTCTCCCGTAACTAATAGTAATATAAGTGAACATAGACATAAACAAATTGCCCAAACTACAATGCATGCCACCTTGCACGTGCAGAGAAAACTCCTTATCACATTAGTAACTCCTTCAATTTTAAGGATATAGCAATGAAAAACATTGAAAACAAGCAAAAATCTAGGACATAGACAAAGTAGTACAGTATCTATCAGTGGAATGATGCATCGTATGATTAAGCAATTGGTATATGTGTTTACTTAAGAAACAAATCCTGATGACAGGAACAACTACGATGTAATGACCAAGTACAGGTCATATTAATGTCGAAACTATAAGTTAATAAATGTAAGTAAGTTCTAGAGAAAAATGTTTTAAACAAAGCCAGAACACCAAACACCTTACCAGTAAGGGACAGTCTTTACTCGACCTCTAGGTAGAACGGTTTAGAACTGATAGAGTTATCCAGTCATTTCGTTCGCTCTTGTTAAATAATCTCCTTATTTTCCAGAGCCAGACGAAGACTTGATAAAGAGGACTTGTTTGGCTACATTCTGCGTGCAACGTTACAACCTCTGACAACCAACAAAGATGCTGGACACACGACGGCCTCGAGGCGAAAACAAAAAGAAAATACAAGCAGTGCAATCACTCCTAGCGGTGCTGTCACTCCTAGCACTTCACTCATGGTCAAACCTCTTATGGACCTTAGTGTAAATGACAATACCAATACTAGATCATGGAAAGAAAACCGATCGCCAAATTGTACTAACCCCACCAACGGTTTTCTCAAGCAATACCAAGCACTGAACTCGTCTCAACTACGCTTCCCGGAACCCCCAGCGCGCATGAGCCCGCATTATCCAAATCCGCAATTTCCTGGTCAGCGGTTTCCTGGTCACGTGATGTTCAATAACATGTTTCAACCAACATTATTCCATAATATGTTTGGTTTGCGGGGTGGGGCACCACCCTCTCCCATACCTATTACTACAGCACCCTCACCCCTACCTACACGACCCTCTCCACTCAGTCCAGTAGTCAATGGTATGGTGGGAAGATCACCCTCCCCAGAACAACAGTTTAATGGTGTAGATTTACTGGTCACCAATATCAATGAAAATATACCGAAAAAAGAAATAAAAAAGAAATTAGCTTCTGTGTTTAGAGAACATTGTAAGGTGAGGTTGTAAGACAATCTAATTTTGCGACCGGAGTTTGATTCCTGCAACATGTTGTTCCCTGATTAAAGTTTCACCTCAGTCGCATGTGAGAAGAGTGCTTCCAGTTTGACTCTACCAAACACTGCAGTCTTTTTCGTGGTACTCCGGTTTCCTCTTGTAAGAACATTGGATCTGTAGGCTAGGGGAAATAGTTGAGAGCTGATAGAGTTATCCAGTATAAATAAAGCTAGTTGAGATCTTTTGGCGTACATTTAATGCATAATTTATAGGCTTACCATCAATGAACAAATATTTCTGTTGTGTTTACAGGTCTACTCCGTCGTACTGCATGCAAAGAACGGAGCACCATTACGGGCTTTTGTCAAAGTGCCCAAACTAATGGATGCTCATATTGCTATCTCCAAAGTTACTGGCAAAATAATCCTTGGCCAAGTCGTTCATGTCTCAATAGCGAGCGAGAGGGACAAAGAATTGTGTTATTTACAAGATGAGGCTGTCACCGTCCTGCGAGAAGCTCCATTAAGCTGGCTACCTCTGGCTACATTTTTTACCAATTTTGAGAAAAAATATCGTAGACATTTAGATGAAAGACATTTGGACCAAATTCAAGATATTGTGGTGGTTAATGGTTCAGCCGGTTGTCAGACTGTTTCACTTTTAGAAGGAAAGATTGATTCAGAACCCGTGGTTGTTGATAGTTCGTTCGCGTCAGATGTTTTTAAGCTTCTTTATCATTTCGATGGGGCTATTGCCTTAGTTTCTTTTCCAGCATTGTATTGGTTGGAGTTTCATAAAGAGATTGAGTTATGTTCTACTGGGTCTGTACTGCAAGAGTTGTTGTGTCGTATACCAAATGTAACGGTCGCTGGAATTGCTGCGAAACGAAATATTCAGTGGGTCCATAAACCTGGTGCCAGCCCTTGTAAGTATGAACAGTTTTAGTGTGTGCCTTTCTCTTCTTTGACAGTGATTTTAAATCCCTTCAGTTCCGTGTGAGAAGAATGCTTCCAGTTTGACTACACCAAACATCGGTTTTCTCCGGGTACTGAACTTATAGAGCTATCCAGTATAAATAAAGTTAGTTTAGTTTAGGTTTTCTCCTGTAGTAACACTGGATCAATAAGAGATGACCTTTACTGGACCTCAAGGGAGAACAGTTTGGAACTGATAGATCTATCCAGTATAAATAAAGTTAGTTTAGTTTAGGTTTCCTCCTGTAGTAACACTGGATCAATAAGAGATGACTCTTACTGGATCTCTAGGGAGAACAGTTAAAGAAGTAATAGAGCTTTCCAGTATAAATATAGTTGCTTTAGTTTAGATCTATTAGATTCATCGCATGTAAAATATAAGCAATATAATCTTTCTTTTCAGGTGACTCGATGGATCTGTCACTTCTCAGTTCTCAACTGGTTGATATTCTGCAACAAGAGCATGAATTTGAAATGACATTTGAACGACTGCGAGACAGATATTTATCCTGTTATGACAAAGAATTGGACCCCTTCGCTTATGGGTTCCAGTCTCTCGCGGATCTGCTGCATTCCTCAGCGAGCATTGTGCAGGTATGAACAAGAGGGATGTTGGTGGCATAGTGGTTTAGTACATGATTGTACCTCTCACCTTAGTTTAAGTTCAGGTTTCCTCCTGTAGTAACACTGGATCAATAAGAGATGATCCTTACTGAATCTCTAGGAAGAACAGTTTGGAACTGATAGAGCTATCCAGTATAAATAACGTTAGTTTAGTTTAGGTTTCCTCCTGTAGTAACACTGGAGCAATAAGGGATGACCCTTACTGGACCTCTAGGGAGAACAGTTTAGAACTGATAGAGCTATTCAGTATAAATAACGTTAGTTTAGTTTAGGTTTCCTCCTGTAGTAACACTGGATCAATAAGAGATGACCCTTACTGGACCTCTAGGGAGAACAGTTTTGAACTGATAGAGCTATCCAGTATAAATAAAGTTAGTTTAGTTTCGTCCATTCTATACATTTTAGGTGAAAGAGGACCTGTTAGAGATGTGTGTCTGTCTTCTTCCTGAATATCGAGTGAAGTTGTTCAAGAAAGAAATTTTAGAACTGTTGAAGCAACAGCCACACTACAGTGTACTTCTTTCAAACTTTATGGCGTCTTATGTGAAGCATTTTGGTCAGAAGTTTAGACTATCTTCGTTTGGTTTTACTCGTCTTACTGATCTTATTAAGGCTGTCTCTAGCGTTGCTGAGGTGAGTGCATGTGAGCACTGTTTAACATAGAGTGCACATGTAATGCTTGGGGATTTTTGGCTGGTAAAGTTAGCGGAAGTGACGTGAAACAAGTGTTAGCGGAAGTGAGTAAGGGTTAGGATTAGGATTAAGGTTATGGTACGGTTAGGGTAAGGTTGTATGTTAAGTTAGATTTGAAGTTGACTGTTGTATGATTGAACTTATTTAGATTGAAGGCGTTGGTGATCAAAGAACTGTCACACTTATTACCAAAAGTAAGTATTTGAAAACGGAGTTCTGAATGTCCTAACCGAAAATCAAACCCAAGTTCTGCAGCGCTCTGACCACTGCGCTATTGACATACTGTATTCTATCGAAACACTTGCGAAATATCAGTATGTTAAATCAGAAATTCTTTTTGAGCAAGTGTTTCGACTCCATTTGTATAACGCAGTTACTGTTCCAACACTTTTGACGACAACAGCAATACTGTATTTCTCATTGCGTTCTTTTAGAAGATGAAGAGTCATCCCAACAGACAGACATGGACAAGTTTTTACGGCCTCATGAAACTATTCACTCTGTCGATCAGGTCAAAGCAGATCTATTCACGTTAGTGAGTGGTCAAGAGAATAAGTTGGTTTATGTGAGGAATATTTCCAAGTTGTATGAAAGTTGTTTTCATCGGAAGTTTCCTTACGAAATATCGCTTTTGAATGAAGCTTTGGAAAGCCTGGATAGACCTTTAGAGGTATGGTTAATGGTAACGACATTTTAAACGTGTTGTTTGAGATATCTTTTTCAGATAGTTCAGACACAAACCACGGCAGCTTATTGTAGAATACTACCTACACTGGAACCCCGCGTTTGAGAGTTCAGTACTATATATGGATGAAAGGCCTTAGTTTATGTAAGATTTTTCTATGCATCTCGTTTGATGGGAATAATAGTTGATGGTGTTTGTGGATGGAATATTCGAACGAAATTTATATACATTTTTAGACCTAGCCAGGAGCAGTTGCGAAAAATGCAACCTTATAGGCCCTCTGGCAGGAATCGAACCTGCGGTCCTGCGATTCCGGTGCAGCGCTCTAACCAACTGAGCTACAGAGTCCAGTTGCTGTGCATCAACCGCAAGTTCGTGTATATATATGGGAGGGATGCCAGTATATGGTATATGGGTAAATACTAAGATTTTTCTCGGCATCTCGTTCGATGGGAATAATAATTGCTGGTGTTTGTGAATAGAATATTCGAACGGAAATTTATATACATTTTTAGACCTAGCCAAGAGCAGTTGCGAAAAATGCAACCTTAGGCCCTCTGGCAGGAATTGAACCTGCGGCCCTGTTTATATAGAATGTCATCCTTCTATATTTCTAGGTTCGTGGCAGTGGAAATGACCGGATAATTGGGATCCTCAACGGCACAGGATGACGAAAACCAAAGCAACGTTGATTTTCCGTTTGTGAAAACTGCCGTCGAGATTTTATATCAGTGTGAAGGATACACTTTACCAAAACTGAAGTTTCAATGTCTGTATCAACAAACCCTTCGTAAGAATAAGACCATTGCTGGAAATGATGCAAATCTTCCCAGTTGTGTTTTGGTAAGTTTGTTTTGAATGTTGGATGGATCAGTCCACATTGATTGTTGTTCCAAAATACAGATCGGTTCAGATATTGTTTAAACAACAGTTCGTCCCGATTTGATGTATATTCATGTTATTTTAGGTACGAAAAGAAGGCAATGAGGAAATGGCCGAATTGAAACGTTCCTACTGCATTCGTGTACTTGTTGAAGACTTGAAGCAATTATTGGCTTCAAGTGATGATCTCTCTATTAAACTGGATGAACTTCCAACACGATATGAGGAATCTTTTAAGAAGACATTTAATCTGGAATCACATGGTTTGTCATGTCTGGAAGATCTTAAGGAGAGATTGAATGGTTTTATAGTGGTTAGTATCCGTAATCATATTCGAACAACCTACCCCAAGCAGGTTTTGATGTCACATTGGTTAGTGCATGTGCTTTCATCTCTGTGACTGAGCCTCCATTCCTGCAATATCAAGTTGTCTTATTATAGCTTAGGTTGAGTCTAGTTTGACTCCAAACACCGTAGGTTTTCTCCGGGTACTCAGGTTTCCTCCTGTAGTAACACTGGAACAATATGGGATGGCTCTTACTTGACACTTGTTTCTTTTGGAGCCAACTTATGCAAGTATCTTGATATCTTGTTTTTAATATGCGCTTTTCATTTTAGATTACAAGCTCTGAAAACAGCGCTGACTCTATCACCTTGTCTCCAGTCTCTCGTTTTGAAGTAGAAACCCAGACTTTGCTGGATAACTGTGGTGGTTGTCTATCCCTCAGTAGATTTGCTCCTATTTATCAACAGATGTTCTCAAAGCCATGTATCGTCTCTGACTACGGTTATACTAAGCTATCCTCACTTATCAACGCAGTTCCCCATGTAGCAAGAATTATTGGCAGTGGTCCAGAAAAGGTTGTTATTGCTGTTCAAAGATCAATTCCTGAAAGAGTTTGTTCTGGTTAGTATTTAAAAATACAGTGTTGATGCATATGTGCCTAGCACACCTCTGTGCCCAGGGTTGAATTCTTGCAATATACAGTTGTCTGATTATAATAATTTCACCTCAGTCACATGTGAGAAGAATGCTTCCAGTTTGACTCTACCAAACATCGCAGGTTTTCTCAGGATACTCCGGTTTCCTCCTGTAGTAACACTGGAGCAATAAGGGATGACCCTTACGACACATTTAGGTAGAACAGTTTAGAACTGACACAGCTACCAGTATAAATAAATCATTGTTCTATTTTCAGATATGCTCAGTGTACGAATTATTGGTGAAAGCACTGAAGAAATTTGTTCTGTTAAAAAAGGTAAAGGCTTAGATATGGAAACCGGTTGTTACCTAAACTGTCATTATTTATAGAGTTTTTCACAAGGGTAGTGGCACACACTGTATCCCCATCCCTGCCAATTATAACTTAATCTCCCCCCCCTGCCCTGCATCCAACGCTCTTGAATCCGCAGAGTAAATAGGTCTGGAAATAGACTATCATGCAGCAAATGGTTGTCAACCTTATCAGAGTGAGAAATAGTCCTGTATTTGTATTTGATGGCCAATAAATGGAATTGGGAGATACGGTTTCATTTTCTTTTACACTTACACTTACACTTACACTTACACTTACACTTACACTTACACTTACACTTACACTTACACTTACACTTACACTTACACTTACACTTACACTTACACTTACACTTACACTTACACTTACACTTACACTTACACTTACAGAAACCGACTAATAGGTCTCGTAATTTGGGCATAACATGGTTTAACGTTGTTTCGTGTAGATAAACATGTCCCACCGCCGACTGGCGCCCAGGATCCAACCTCATTTGAGGAGGCCACTGTGTCAGGTGCAGTAAACACAAAGCTTCATTCTCCTGCGGGACAGGGGAAAACAGAGAAAGTGAAGAATTTAAATGTTTCAAATGGACGTTCTAATGTCCGAGCAACTACATCCAAAGTACGTCTTGCCGCGAACTTCACATTCCCGCTTAATGAAAAGAAATAACATTGGACAAGAGGTAAAAACATAAACGAAAGTTTGCTCCCCGCTTGTACCAGACTGTAATTATCAAGAGGTTCATGTGTAAAACTTGAATGGTATTTCGTATTTATTTTTCATTTGATATATAACTATTTTTACTTGTTAGGCTATTTTGTCGATATTTTTCTTTTAAAAATATGTAAGTATATTAAAAGAACCAAAAAATCAGTTTTCTTTTTGTTGTAAAGAACTTTTGAACATTTTTTCTACATATGGTAATCTATTATAAATTGGGTTATATACTTATATTTATTTAAGGCTGTAAATAAATATTCAAACTGTTGTAAAATTTACGATATTTTGGAAGAAAAATATATCATACATTTATAGTATTTTTCTTTATTTTCTTTCAAAACATTGATTTTCAAACGGACAGCTCTATTTATCCAATCAGAAGGTCGGATTTTTAACCAATCAGAAACTGAAAATAAAATAGCATCTGTATTTTTAACCAATAGTATTAAGCCATTTTGAACCAATTGGATCAATCCGATCTCCACGCGTGTTCTCCGCGCGTTTCTAATTCTTAGCGAGGATCACACGCGTGTTGCGTGATTACAACATGGCGGCCGAAGGAGCATTGAGCTCTGTTAATACTTCCCTTCAAAATATTGAAGAAAATCTCGAACGTTTTATAACTTATGATAAAAAACACAGTGCTACAATACTGTCTGTTTTACGGGACGTTTTTAACTACAACAAGAAAGACGAGGCGATTTGTGGACGAAAGATAGAAGGCTGTCCTTTTGAGAGTTTAGAACTTGACCCAAAAAAAATAGATAATGAAGTAATTTGGCAGCAAATTCAGCTACAAAATGAATCACTTTTACCAAAAATACGGACTGGATTTAAAGCTGCTCTTAAGAAAGCAAACTCTGTGCGTTTAAACTGTATAAAATCTACTACAAATGGGGAAAATCGTGAAGTTTTGAATAGGGGTGGAAAGAGAATAGATTTAACGGAACAAGCGATTCAATCGAGTTCTGGTGAAGGCAGTGATGCTGATAATGAAGAGATACCGAAAGCCGTTAAAAATAGATTGAAACCCAAGGGCAATCCAAAGGGTTCGGTTGTGGACGATCAGTTCTTTAAATTGGCAGAGATGGAAAAGTTTCTGGAAAGCAATCATGGCGAAGGCAACATGTCTGCAGATGAAAGTGATGATAATGAAAATATTGATTATTTTATGGATTTTAATGAAGGAGATGACGTGTCGAATGTTGTTGAAAGGTAGTATAATGTGCCTTGACTTGTGTCTGAACTACCTGAAAAAACATTTTGAGCAAAAACCTTTACTCAGGAGGTTAGCAATAAACTGCTTGACAAAGGGTTTTCACTTGAAACGTAGAAGTGTTCTTAATTATTTCGGGTAGTTCAGACACAAATCAGTTTATTGATGTTCAGTATCTTAATCTGCCAGGGGTAGATAGTCTTAGGGTTTGCATCAACAATTTTTTGTGCTTTGGTTTGGTTTTAGAAATGATGCTAAAGGTGTCATGTATTCTGATTATTTTGACGCCCCTGACGATCTGAGTGGTGAAATGAGGGATGATGGGAAGGACAGTGACGAAAATATGAATGATGTCGTTAGTGATGACAATACCAGTGATAACGAGGAGATGGAAGTTACAGATGACAAATTAAACATACTTAACGATGACAATGACGATGATGATGATGGTCCCAAATCAACATTGGAAAAACAACAAGAAAAGGTCAGCCAGGGATGGATTAACCCTATTTGCAACTTTCTATAAGCTGCTTCCGCACCCCTATCACTGATCAGATCAGGTCACTGGACCCTGTCTGGGATACTACCATAAAGGCTTTCTGTTTTAACCACCAGGTAAAGAAGCAAATTGCAGTGTTAGAAGACAGCAATGTAGCTACAAAGTCGTGGCAACTTACAGGAGAGACGTCAGCTTCCACTCGACCTTCAAACAGTCTTTTAGAGGAAGTCTTACAGTTTGATCATACTTCTGTTGCTGGTTAGTGCTGCTTATTTTATGTAGTATAATTTCTGGAAAATATTCTCAGCCCCTTGGTCTAACTCCACTCATGTCGAAAGAGTTGGTCAATACTCATATACAATAATAACTACTTATTAACCTCAAACGTTAGGTCTTTACGGTAAAATATTAAACCGAGGTCTTGCCATATTGACCGTGCAATAGCGAAGTCAATACGACAAGACCGAGGTTTAATATTTTACCGTAAAGACCGAACGTTTGAGGTAAATAAGTAGTTTATTATATGGCACAACTGGAATTAAGTCCTTTTGTTTGTTTTTGTTGTAGGGCATTATGTGATTTTCATGACCGCTGATTAGCCAATCATATCGCCTAAACTACAGGAACTAGCGCTTGCCATATAATAATAGTAATTATACAAATATTTATAATGTATTACGTAACCTTTGACTTTGTAGCACCAGTAATCACAGAGGAGACAAGTAAAAGTCTTGAAGATATCATAATACAGAGAATTAAAGACAGCGTAAGTAAAGTGAAGTGTGGGTTTTCTATGGTCGCTGAAATTTGTCAACTACAATATCTTTTAAAACTGCAATATTTTTCAGTTATTGGCCAGATTTATGCAAGTGACAGTCTGTCTTGACAAACTTGGGCCAAGAGAAGATACATTTTTTTTTCACATTCACAAGGGGGACACCAAATCATTTTAACAGCCCCCCCTCCCCCCCTCCCCTGTAATTAATGACCGTTCCCTTACACTAAGACAGGTGATCTGTCAGACAGTTGAAAGGACCTTGAGAGATGATGTATTTCTAGTATAGATGAACTCATTAGATGGTTGATGGTCACTTCTCTCTTTGCTGCTGTAGGCTTGGGATGATGTTGAGAGAAAAGAAAAGCAAGTGAAGGAACCATTTGAATACAAGAAAGCTCAACCACTCAATCAAGAGAAAAGTAAAATGAGTCTCAGTGAGATTTATGAAAAGGAATATCTCCAACAACAGGTGGTTTATTTTGTTGGAAATCTTGAAATGATAATAATAATAAATAATGAGGTACATTGGATGATGTTTTCGATCTAAAATGAATATTAATTTTTCTTCTAGAATCATGAGATTGAAAAAGAGAATGAGGAACATGTAGCAATTAAGAAATTAATGAAATCTCTCTTCTTGAAATTAGATGCCTTATCTAACTTCCATTTTACCCCCAAACCGGTAAGATTAATATAAATTGACCTGATTTACTCAACAGACGATCTGTCTGGACAAACTTGGACAAAGAAAGATCGTTCATATGATAATTATTCTGTGTAAAATGCAACAAACAGACGATACAATAGACAAACAATCTGCTCTGTCTTCTTAGACAAAGAAGTGAGTTTTGTGCGTAGTTTGTCTTGATGGATGATCTGTCTATGTGTATAAATACGACATTAAATGAAATATCAGGCTTGATTTGTTCCCAGAACCATTGCCAGTATTGATCGCAATATAGAAGCTATAGCTCGTCTTGATAATTCGTCTTATGTTTACACTAAGTTGCGTGTTGATGGGCTATAAATTAAATTCCTAATATTATATTTGGTTTAATATTTTATTTAACATTTAAATGCAGCTCAAATCTGAGGTGACCATTGTATCAAACGTCCCATCAATCAGCATTGAGGAGTGCACACCTGTCAACGTTAGCGAGACAGCCTTACTCGCGCCTGAAGAAGTCTACGACAAACAGAGAGTTGAAGTAAAATCCCAGGAAGAAATGACCAAACAAGACCGAAATCGCGAACGGCGTGGAAAGAAACGGAAACAACGCTTAGCTGCGAAAGAAAAAGCAAAACTTCAGAAAGTTATTGAAAAAATTAATCCAGGTCAAAAATATGAACCTTATCACTTTTTTGGTGCCTATAACTGTACAAGCTTAATCTACATATTTGTCAGCATTCACCAAATACAAGACTACTATATATAATGAAAAGAATTAACATTATTTTCTCACTCTGATAACTGAAGGTTGGCGACCGTCTGTTGGTATTAATAAAGTTGTTGTTGTTATAGGTCTCGGCAACAAATACGGTAAAGCCAAGGCAATGGAGTCTCTTAAGAAAGATAAATCAAGTACGATCGTTGGCGAGAAGAGACGGGATAGTTCTCTGACATCCTCGTCAGGATTCTTTACCAAGCTACAGGATAGTGTCAGAGAAGACATTCACAAGACAAGTCAGAGTGGAAAGAAGGAGAAAAAGAACAAGACATCTTCAGCTCACTGCATGCTTTGATATGTCAATGTTCTTAGTTTATAGTCGGTTTTATCTGAACAATTACAGATAAAATCATCGCCATTGGTGGGTTTCAGTAAGCGTGATAGCAACAAGGAAATTAGACTACATCTCTCAATTTTGTGAATCTGCCACCAATAAATATAAGAGAAGAATTTAGATTATTTTCCCACGCTGACAACTGCAGGTTGTCCACCATCGGCTGCGCGATAGTGTTTAGTAAAGCCCACCAATCCTCACATGAAACTTCAACGAGTCAGTTGAGGCTAGTTTAAAGTGATTGACTGATCGAATGAAAAACTGTCAAATGCTTCTTGACAAACTTGAATGTTTCACGTGAGCTGCATACACGATCGGCTCCCCGCTGTCGTGACTCGTGCTCACCACTGACCAGATAACGGCATATTGCTGGCTCAAATTCACAACAGCGGGGGTCCGTTTTAAGACCACCCCCACTGATTGACCATAGTGTCTTTAATGATAGCACGCTGATTTTACTTCATAATTATTCATAATTATACCTTTTACAAAATTATTAAGGTAATTTTTTTGAGCGCGAATATAGAATCCTGGAAAAAATAAGCTAAAAAGCACTATATAGTTGTCTGTTAAGTTCTGTTGGGTGATTTTAAAATGTATAAGATTTATGACTAGTTCATGATGGATAATCCAGTGGTATTAATTTGCTTTGGTATATGGCTTTCTGGATTGTGTAGCATCACTGCTGGTGAGTTTGTTGATATTTGTACAGCTATGAATAGAAGTCTGTTCAACTTTGTGGATATGAAATGGTTTCTGATTTTCTTCAAATCGGAGTTGTGATATATCAAAAGCCTTTTTCCTTGTATGGATTTCACAATGGTGCTCAACTTTAAAAGGAAAGACAGTTATCAAAGTGTTTAAATTGTTTACTATATGTATTTACGTTGTGTATGTTGGTGTCAAATACATGTAATGAAGCATTTAACATCATTTTCTCGCTCTCATAAGCACCATATTATAAAACACTTAACTAAAACCCACATATATTACCGTCTGCAATTATTTATAATTAAAAAACAGTTCAATAGTTTTTAATGTCATGTATTTTTTCTTCGTTTTAGCATGTTCTGTAAGTAACGATTGTAGTGGAATCAACGAGATATGTGCAACAACAAGTTTGTGTGAGTGTAAAAGTGGCTTTAGTAGAAATGCGAATGGAACGTGTATGGTTGAAGGTCAGTATGATATAATAGCATCGGTATTGATTATATATGATCGATAGTATTGATCATATTTGATCGATAGCATTGGTCATATGATCGATAGCATTGATCATATATGATAGATAATCAGACGATTGATTGATTCTGAGTCTTTTTAGTCCATTATATAACGAAGTTATCCGGATAATTATTTAATATCCTACAATATTTTCTCTGCAGACGAGGCGAGCTCAAAATCTCTGTACACCGCTCTTGTCGCAGTATTCTCAACTCTCATTATCCTGGTTCTACTGTCGATTTGCATCTTCGTTCTTTTACGTCGCAAGAAAGTCAAATGTCTTTTGTAAGTAATCTGATAATAAATAAAGTTAGTTTCGTTTGGGTTTCCTCCTGCAGTAACACTGGACCAACAATAGATGGGCCTTACCGGACTTCTAGTTAGAACTATCACTTTGTTAATCGATGGCTATCACGAATTTAATTCCAAAATATCTTCGTATTTCCAGTTGTATTCAGCCTCAGGACGATGGAAATGAACGTCTTCAAATGACAAATTTGAAACATAAACCCAGTATACGACAAATCTTAGGAGAGGTATGGCTGTTGATTTGTGCTGTTTCAATGATCTGTCGTTTTGTGATCTGTCGTTTTGTGAGCTGTTAAGATACTATAAGTTGACTGTGTTTATATTTTTAGTACGATCAAGTCTCACATAGTCGCCAAGGTTTGTACTGTATTATGTAATGATAGAGCTATCCAGTATAAATAGAGTTTAGTTTAGGTTTCTTTCAGTAGTAATTCCTAGACAAATAAGAGATGGCACTTACTGGACCTCTAGGGAGAACAGTTTAGAACTTGTAGAGCTATCCAGTGTAAATAAAGTTAGTTTAGTTTAGGTTTTCTTCTGTAGTAACACTGGATCAATAAGAGATGACTCTTACTGGACCTCTAGGCAGAACAGTTTAGAACTTGTAGAGCTATCCAGTGTAAATAAAGTTAGTTTGTTTCGGTGTTTTACACCCTAGCCTTCTATTTTCTCGTATTTTCTACAGCTGATAGTTCTTGGACGGAAGAAGACTTTAAAAGACTAATTCAAAGTTTGCGAGAAGATGCTCCAGTGTTCTTACAGATGATAAATGAAGTCAAGAGGAAACTGAATATGTTAGAAGACAAAACTACGACACAAGGCACGCAATACAAGTAAGTATTAGTGATGATGATGATGATGGTGGTAATGGTGATTATGATGATAGTAATGGTGATGATGATGGTAGTAATGATGATGATGATGATGGTAGTAATGGTGATGATAATGGTAGTAATGGTGATGAGTAATGGTGATGATGATGGTGATGATGGTAGTAATGGTGATGATGATGGTAGTAATGGTGATGATGATGGTAGTAATGGTGATGAGTAATGGTGATGATGATGGTGATGATGATGATGGTAGTAATGGTGATGATGATGGTAGTAATGGTGATGATGATAATGACAGTGGTGGTGATGATGATGGTAATGGTTATGTTGGTTGTAATGGTTATGGTGGTTGTAATGGTTATGATGGTGATGATGGTAGTGGTAATGATGGTGATGGTGTTTTTGTTGTTTTAGCTAACTTTGTTTTTATTTTTGCGATCTAGAGCATTAATACGTGACCTCTCCCGCGTCCTGCGTCTACTTAACACAAAACCAGTCAAACTAGAAATGCCGGTCGATGGGGTCCCACTGTTACTTTGGGCTGAAAATGCTCTGAAGCGATTAGAGAATGCAGATTTACAGGTTCGTACGAGTGAGAAAATAATGTTAATTCTTTCCATTATATGCAGTAATCTTGTATACGGAGACAATTGGAAGTAGAATTGAGAAATGTAGTTTAATTTGTTTGCTCCCATAAGTGTCAACATTTCTGAAGTTGACCACCATTTGCTGCCCTGTAACAATAATTGCTTCATTATTTTCAGAATCCAAGAATAGACGACAGTACAAATGAAATGGGAGAAACATCTGCAAATATGCAATTACGAGACGCTGCCTTGTAAATAGAGTTATTCAGCATCAGGTTAGATAAGCACTACGTTCCCAAGCCGTTAAATAGTACTTCAATTTTAACAAATAATTGTGCTAAATTAGATATCCTAGATCAATTTCGTTTGATGATAATTTTTCGGAAATGATTCCGTCGCAAGAGCAGTTAAGAATATCTTGCTAACTGATAAATGACAGCTGTTTTAAACCACGTTTACACATCGTTGATTTGGCGGGGGCGATTTCAGGTCCACTTTAAAGATTATTGAAAAATGTATGCAGTTAACGTCATCTGACGTCATCACCAACTCACGATATTTACCATTGACATATTCAGCCAAACTTAAAATCCGCCCGCTAAAATTACAATATGTAAACCTAGCTTATAACTCTATTTAGCCGGTGCTTCATAAAGAATAAACCGAAACCTTTTTTGACCGAACAGCTGAAATTTTCGAGTCCTAAAGCTTGTTTTTAATTAGAAATGTCAACTTTCTGACTATTGGTAAAAAAGAGCACTCGTTAGGAGCGAAAGGAATTTATTACAAGTAATCTTTTGCAAACATAAAAATATTTCTTGTTTGTTCAGTGCATGATAATTGTGCTCTTTTGGTTGAATAAAGAATTACATTTTCTCATTCTATTTGAATTGATGATTTCATTCAGTTCTTTTTCAAGTAATACTTATTTTTGCTAAGAACTAAGCGATTCTCAAGGCAGAAGAAGCCTGGCTAGGAAACAATATCTCCTCAGGAAATTGGATTTGCGTATATCTTCAGGAAACATGGCTAGGGAATAATGTTTCCTGGTTTGCCCACCTTCGCGGGAAACATGGCTAGAAAGTACTGTATCCGTAGCAATGTCTACGAGTGATGTCCTTTAGCTATGCTTTGCAGTTAATAATTATTTTTGCTTGGTGCCTTAATACCCTGTTCCTCCAAAAGAAAATTATTGAATTAACGGAAGGTCCTGCCATAGCACAAGTATTACTCCAAAACGTCACAGCAAAAACAACTGCATCGGCTTGAGGTCTTAAAAAGCTTGTCACAGAGTACGGAATAAAACATACGATTGTGCAGCACACTACAATTGCACATGATTTCGCCAGTTTAAAATCTTGTATGTTCCTTGCTGTCCAATTCCTGAGTTCTCGTTGGGAGCGACAGCCTTGTGCTGTTCTTCGAGAATTGTGGAATATTGAGATATACATGAATATAGACAAAATTATAATAATAATAATCACTATAGTTCTTATATATCTCGTTGCTGTATCCATAAATAATCGTGAAAACGTGAGTAGTATTGCAAGGCTCCATAGAACACATGCTATTCCGAACAGCCTTAACTTTGTCACTTCATTACGATGAAAAAATGGGTGGACGATGCATAAATATCGCTCTAAGTTTAACACAAATAATGTCGAGAAAGAAATAGCACTTAAACCACTGGCTGTAAGCTCAAATAATATATCGGTAGTACATGATTCACCATTTTGCATCAAAGCTTTTACCATGAGTGCGACCACACTAGGAGTCCCGAAAACTCCTATCGTCAGGTCATTTAAAGATAACACTGTTATCAAAAAATATGATTTCTTTTTTCTTAAATCTTTTGACTTCCAACAGGCCAGAATCGTGACTGTATTTAAAGAAATTGTTGAAACAGTGAGTAGAATATTCACAACACAAACAAAGACGAGATTTATGAAATATAATTTTGACGGAGACCCAACCAGTCTTTTGAATTCCGTATCGTGAAAAACGCAGGTTTTCCATACTAGTTTGCCATCCATTGTATAATTCAAACACCTTTATATAAGTTATATATATTTGAATAACGATAAATAATGATGTTTTAAGTGTCTTCAGCGTCCATGGAGGTACATTTAAATCTGATCAAATGCGTTATTTTGAGCCTTTATTCAATATATTAAAGACGTATACATTTTACGTTGTTGTATTAAATATTTATAGCATCTTTGTTTATGAGAAAATATTAATTCTGAACACAAGACCGTCATATATAATTAAAATATAGTGTAGTGTTTTAATCTTTCTTCAGCGGATTATATTTACTTTAATATAATTTTTATGTGATGTAATAAAGTTCAATTCATCAAGCTACCGCGGTTTGTGTCTGAACTACCTGAAAATGATTGGAAAACACTTTGACGTCCCAAGTGTTCGTTGAAGTGTTGTTAATCAGTGTTTTTTGAAGATAGTTCAGACAAACCATTGACCCCCGCGTTTTTAATGAAGTACAATTCGCGTTCTTAACTGATAAAAATTAAAGTATATCACAGTATATAACAAGACGCTCTAGAGAGCGTTAAATTTAAAAATTATTCAGCTGTTTAGGTTTCATTTCAAAATGGAGTTCAACAACACTTCTTCATGGAAGTTTTGTGAGGTTTTAAATTTAATATCCCGTCATCCTATTGATGGCAGATATTCATCAAAAGCATTTTACATCAGCTCTATAATTTTCATCATTTTGAACATAATTCTCGCGGCTCTAACAATCTCATTAAATTTGGTCACAATTATCGTTTATTGGAAGTCTACGCAATTACGGAAGAAGAGTTCATATTTTCTGATAATGTTGTTATCCATCACTGATTTGGCTACTGCGCTGTTTGGAAACGTTGGATTCGTTATCGTAGGAATTAAAGTATCAACACAAGACATTGATTGTTTAATAATTTTGCTTTCGGAGTTGATTTCTTTCTGCGTGGCTGCAATGTCTTTCATGAATTCGTTTTTGTTAAACGCGGAGCGATATTTAGGTATCGTTCACCCATTTTTTCATCGAACCAACGTAACCAAATTTAAACTTTTGCTGACGGCGATTGTTCTATGGTGTGTCTCAACGGTAGTGGTAATTTCTCGAATTGTATTCACCAGAATCTCCACATTTATATCCAGTGCTTTAATGCTTTTTATTGTCTTTACATGTATATATTTTTATGTGGCTATATATCTCGCAAATCAAAAAGCGCGCAAAAACAGTAGATTTGAAGAGGACAGGATTCAGACGGCTGCAAGAATCGCTCGGCAAATTCAAGATATTAAACTGGCAAAATCATGTGCGATTGTGATAGTCACTACGATTGTGTGTTTCGTTCCATTTGCATTGATAAATCCTATTCCTATCGCTTCTCATAATTATTTGAAATATTCGTTGAGAAATTGGGCAGGTACGTCTGTGTTTGCGTCCGGGTCAATAAATTCTCTGGTATTCTTTTGGAGAAATGCTGCGTTGAGAAATGAAGCAAAGCAAGTCCTATTATGTCGTGCATCAAGATGAAGTGGGTCGGGGGCTGAGAACCGTTAGCCTTCTAACGGTTTTAACTATTACGTATTCAGTAGCGACCACAGGCATCAAGCGAAAAGTCGCGATGAAATAATAGCTCAACAAAGAAGGAATAAAGGAGAACGCAGACTACCAATTAGGCAAGTAAATTTTATTTAAAAATACACATTTTATCACAATTTTTACTATTAAACAAGCTTATAGTATACTAATACAACTCTACCCAAGATTGGGCCGGCTGTGCCTTTATGTGCGACTGTTCATCCATAGAGGCAAACGACGGTAGTTGGAATGTACCAGAGCATCTCACTCGTGCAAAGAAGACTGGGTACGAGTCCATGGAAAACAGAAACGGAAGTAAACTTTTAAATTTTTATTTTGAAAGAAGTAACAATTTTTGAGGAACGAAACATGACAGCTGTTGACAGCTGTCACTTCCTCAATTAAAATAATTTCAAGGTGCAGTCTTTTAGTCGATTAGTCTTGTATTTTATCCTGACAGGAAGTGTGGAAATTTTGTGACACGCACGTATTATTTCGATAACATTTGAGACAAATTTTGCTGTATATTATAAAGTTTAGAAAGATATTAATATTTTATACATAATATATTTGATTGAATAATATGAGTTTCTGTGGCTGGTCAGGAGGAGAGAAGTATAAGAACCATTTTTCCGATGGTATGTTGAAAGTAGCTTTTTGTGTTTATATATTGCTGTGTTAACTTGGCAATTTCTAAATTGGTTAATTCGTCTGATACTCTGATTGTAATATTGAGTATATTCAGTATATAATATGATATTTTGTTAAATCTTAATTATAGACCACTTGCCTTGCCCTTGTTTACGTTTTTCTGGCAGGCAAAAGTCTTTTATAGCTCCCAAGAGAATTTCTTTATTGTCATACGCATTGTTGAATCACAATGAGAACATAATATTTTGTATAATTGGAATTTGCCTGCCAGCAAAATGTAAACAGGCAAAGTGGTCTATTGATCTTACTAGATAAGTTAATATATTAAGCCAGTCCAACCTTTCATTAACACCCAACACGTAACCAATGACAAGAGTAAAATAATGGACTATAAAGGAGGAGGTGCATTGCAACATCCATGCATTCATTCACCGTTTTATATCTCTAGGTATCTATGTATGTTCAAAATGTGGCCATGAACTATTTAGCAGTACAAAGAAGTATTCACACTCCAGCCCATGGCCGGCATTCTCAGACACTATTCTCAGCGACAGTGTCGTTAAACACAGAGAAGGATTTAATGCGTATAAAGTAAGATGTGGGAAATGTCAAAATGGGCTCGGACATGAGTTTCTTAATGATGGTCCTTCAGCGGGCGAGTCAAGATTCTGAATATTCTCTTCTGCCCTGAGCTTCAAGAATAAATCTGCATCAAAGGAAGCCGGGGAAGAAGGAAATAAAGAATAAAGTGTTGCTGTCAGGCAATAATTATAATTTGTGCATCAAAATTTACTTGGAGATTTATGTTAATCATATTATACAATCATATATGTGACGTGCGTATTAAGTCCAAGACCAATATTTTGATGGTTAAGCTTGGGTTTCATTTGGTTGCAACTGTTAAGACCAACTCCTGGACACTGATGTAAAATAGTCTGGATCTATCTTGTGTTTTGTGCACAGTTTTTAATTTTGTGTTGTTTAGAACATAGTTTGTCTTATGAAGCATTGCAATGAAACTTTGTTATAAAGAATTGTAAAGACTGAAGATTACATGACATACTTTTGTTTTCAAATTGACACAACATCTATAATTTAAACAAGAAATTTTTGTAAAGAATTTCTTATATTATATATAACACTTCATTAAAGTAATAAGTAAACAGTAATTATAATTCCTCAATTTGCTGTTTAGTTAGGGTTTGGTCTTCAATTATTACAAATAAGTACTTTTTTGTTAAATATATAGCCAGAAACACCACTCTAAATGTTCACTTCAAAAGTATTCAAACAATAAGTGGATTTCAGTGAGCATTACAGGCAGCAAATGGTGGTCAACTTCAGAACTATTGATACTTGTAGCAGCAAGATCTTTAAACTATATTTCTCAATTCTATTTGCCTCCAAATACAAGACTATTACATACATATAACGAAAAGAGCCAACATTATTTTCCCACTCTGATAACATTCAGTTGAACCACCTGCACACTGTCTATTAACTAGTGTGTAGTACTTGGACCAGGTTTTTGTTTTTGGTCTAGTTTTTGTTCTTCTGGATGTTTGTCCTGTTGTTGCTCGCACCACAATTGATAATTCTTAGAAGTATTGAATCGTTTTAATGTTCCACAGTCCAAACACTTCACAACCAAATGTCTTTCTCTTTTCGCTATGTTTGAAATGTAAAATTTATGTACAAAGTTAAAAATGACATGTACAGATTATAAAGCTTGACATACAACATAATTTACAGGGTAAAATAATATATTATGGTGCATTACATTGGGGCATATTGCAGTTTAGTGGGTTATATTTTGATATTTGATTTGTTACCTTTTACTCTGATAGTTGATGTTAATCCAGGAACAAGAACAGAGTGACAATATTTGCAGATTGTTCTTTTGATAGATGGATCCCTATTTATAAAATGACAATTGTCAGGGGTCACGTATATTTCAAAGAATATATCCAATATGTTGTGCTATTGGAAACTGTTCATAATAGAGAGATGTCTGTGTTAGAGAGGTGTTCATAAGAAGGGGTATCTGAAGGAGAGGTTTAAACTAACATACATTTTACAAAGTAGTTTTTGTCCAATACTCTTCATTGTAAAAGCATAAAATCTTGAAAGTTCTACATTTTCTGGATTTTCCATCAAAACTGCTTGAGATGCCTAGAAGAAACATAAGACAGTTATGTGATGAGTATGAGTTCCCTGCATTCTGATTGGTTAGTTCTACTGTTCTCTGATTGGCTAAAACAAAAACCTGCCAAATGTCAGGTGTGAAGTGATTGGTTTATTTTGTTGTCTGATTATCGGTTGTTCTTGCATCAAAGTTAAATTCCTGTCGTTTGCAGCCACAGATAAAACATTGGCTATTCATTTCAAGAGAAGCTTTAATGTTTGTAACGAGGATTTGAAGATTTTAATTAGTTTAGTCAAAAAGTGTAAGGCACTATAAAGGTGATTGCCTGATCAGATTGAAGCATACATATGCTCTTTGCACAAACATTGAAGTTTCACATGAGAAAAAACATTTTTATATAATTATATGCTAATGTTCATCGTTAGATGCAAACTACGGTAAGGGTAAACTACCTGATACAAAAAGTTCATTCGTGTATAAGCTTCTCTGTTTGCCAGGGATCTTTCTTCCCTTCGTTCTTTCACTTTGCGTTTATTACCCATTCAAAAATGCAACTTAAAGAGGTGATTTTACATATTTTTACAAAGAGCAATATAGTTACTGCTTAGTGCTTCGAAATATAGATAATACACAATATTCTTTTCTAAATGAAGTTTACAGCCTGCCGCACGTCTAATTCATGGCGGGCACAAATGGCTGTTGTTCATAAAGTTATAGAATTTTAGGTTTAAAAACCTTTGATTTTCACACAATTTAAAAGAATGAACGCTAGGAAAACAACGTTATGTTAAAGACACAATGCCGTTTGGCATTTATACGAAGTTATGTGCAATGGGGTGACATAAAAACACGGTTTTATAAGGATATAAAAGTTCGCTCTTATTTCAGTCCTAAGAAGGGGAAGTATGATATTACTAATACTATCAGAAGTGGAACTTTTAGTCTAAGTTCTAACCAAGGATGGAAGATAGGTTCAAGCAAAGTTAGTGTATTAAAGTATACTGTTTAATATTTAATATTCATTTTCTATATATTGCACACTAAATAAAATTGCTGATTGCAAAGCTGGCAATATCCCACACTGAACATGCACAAATACACGTCTTGTTTCTTGTCTGATTGACTGACCAAACGACACCAACAGCAGGCAACAGGCCAACTGACTGACTGACCGATAGACACAGACAGGCTGACAAACTGACCAACAGACTGACCGACCAACACAGACTGACCGACTGACACAGACTGACCGACCGACATAGACTGACCGACCGACATAGACTGACCGACCGACATGGAATGATCGACCGACACCAACAGGCTGAGGAACTGACCAACCGACACCGACTGACTGACAAAACAATTCACAAAACATTCAATACAAAATAAATATTTAAACAATCCATCCTTTCAGCATAAATCACCATGCCGGTACCTGGTGCAATATACCAAAGAAGCAAGAATCTCATCTGACACTTTAACTAAACATAGTCCAAGTTTAAATATTGGTCTTGATATTGGTGTCAAGCAAAGTCACATTGTGCAAGATAGACTTGATTTTCCACCGCAATTGTCCTGGAATCAGAAGTTGCGGTATTATCTTAGGTTGTCAAAGATCCGTTTGACAGGTTAGAGTATGTCTTTTTACACATTAAAACCTAACACATTTCCCCTTCATCAGTAAATTTGTCTGGTGTTACTTGGGGTGAAATAAACAGTGAAATTATGTAGAAGCTACCATTAAGAAGATTGCAGCTCAAAGCATTAACACAAGATGTGTATAATTAGGTGGCTTTTTTCAACCATAAAGTCATTTTACAATCTGATTTGTTAATTTAATTATAATCCAATTATAGGTTTAGTTGTTCTCACAACAATGGCAGGATACAGTCTTGCACCAGGAGAATTCTCAGCAACAACTTGTGCTCTGGCATCACTCGGGACAATGCTATGTTCATGTTCAGCGAATACTATAAACCAGGTAATTATCTGCTGAATGAGGCATAAAAGAAGCAGAAAATATTGTGTGCAACACGTATACTGTGTGTGTGAATAGTTTGTTATTTGTTTCAGTGGTTAGAAGTTCCGTTCGACTCACAAATGTCTCGTACAAAGAATCGAGTTTTAGTTCGAGGCCTCATGAGGTAATGCCAATTTAGGTTGTTGTGATTTTGTGGTAGTGAAAATTGTGACATATCTTCTCCTTTCCTTTCGCAAAATAATACGTGTTATAAATCTTATATAGTTCGTCACATGCCTTAACGTTTGGTCTGGCTGCAGGTGCTTCAGGGTTGACAATACTCTTCACTCAAGTGAATGGATTAACTGCTCTTTTAGGTTTGTAATTCTTACTTTCATAGATCCAATTATCCTTCCTCTCCAATTAATCCCTCCTCTCCAATTAGCCCCCTTTCTAATTACTCCCTCTCCAATTAGCCCCCATCTGAAATTACCCCTCCTTTCCAATTAACCCCTCCTCTCCAATCAGCCCCTCCTCTGCAATTAGCCTATCCTCTGCAATTAGCCCCTTCTCTCCAATTAGTCCCTCTTCTCCAATTAGCCCCTGCTCTCCAATTAGCCCCTCCTCTCCAATTAGCCCCTGCTCTCCAATTAGCCCCTCCTCTCCAATTAGTCCCTCTTCTCCAATTAGCCCCTCCTCTGCAATCACCCCTCCTCTCCAATTAGCCCCTCCTCTCCAATCAGCCCCTCCTCTCCAATCAGCCCCTCCTCTGCAATTAGCCCCTCCTCTGCAATTAGCCTATCCTCTGCAATTAGCCTCTCCAATTAGCCCCCTCTCCAATTAGCCCCTCCTCTCCAATTAGCCCCTCCTCTCCAATCTCCAATTAGCCCTCCTCTCCAATTAGCCCTCTCTCCAATCTCCAATTAGCCCTCTTCTCCAATAAGCCCTCTCTCCAATAAGCTCTGCCCACCTCCAATTCTCCCTCCCCCCTTCATTAAGCGTCCTCAAATGTGCCTTAATAGAAAATGTACAGTACATGAAATAAAGCCTGCGTGCAAGTAGATCAGAATGTCCAGCGCCTCCGCACACGCCTTAACTCGTCAAGATGCGCATTTTGCCACGCCTGACGCCGCTCGTTGGTTTTGAGAATATGAAATCGCGCGCCTCGTGTTTGCCACTGTGCGACTTTTAAGTTTTTGCGTGTACAGATTCTCTCTTATATAGTACCTGCCTATGTCGTTTTCAATTCCAATATTAAAATTATTTTGTTCCACATAAAGTTAATCTAGTCTCTATTGGCGTAGTTTTTGACCATTTTGCAATCGCGCGCCTGATGTTAATATGGCGCACCTGATGTTAATATGGCGCGCGATATCCCACGCACCTGTAAAAATGCTCACGGCCAAGCCTGAATGTTCAGATAAATATAAAAGCTCATATTTACAGGAGCATCGACACTAATCCTCTATACGACTGTCTACACTCCGTTAAAACGTCTTAGTATTGCCAATACCTGGGTTGGCTCTGTGGTCGGAGCGTTGCCTCCTCTCATGGGATGGGCGGCATGTACAGGAACATTAGATCCAGGAGCTTTGATTCTTGGCTGCATTTTGTACTCGTGGCAGTTCCCACATTTTAATGCCCTGAGTTGGAACTTACGCGCTGATTATTCGAGAGGTAGGTTCAGTTGGAGAGAATTCTTAAAACATTCTGAAATGTTGACACTAATAAGTGTCAGTATATAAGAGCAAGAAAATTAAACTACATCTCTAAATTATATTTATTTGCCACCAAATACAAGACTACTACATATAATGAAAAGAAATAACATTATTTTCTCACTCTGATAACTGCAGGTTGACCACCATAAGCTGCATGACAGTACTTAGCATAGGCGTATGGGCACAACTTTATGTGGGGGGGCAGCCAGGGGGTGCCCCCCCTGCCCCCACGTCCCGTACGCATATGGTACTTAGTGAAACCTACCTATATCTGTATATTTTTTAGCTGGTTATCGTATGATGTCAGTTCTTAACCCAGAACTCTGTCGAAATGTAACATTACGTCATTGTGTTTCCTTGATAACACTGTCCACGTTACTTCCGGTGTGTGACGTCACGACATGGTGGCTCGCTTTGGACTCACTTCCGGTTAATCTCTGGTTAACCTGGCTTGCGTGGAAGTTTCACAAACAATCAGATAATAAGTCAGCGAGAGAGTTATTTCGCTTTAGTTTGCTTCATTTGCCCATCTTAATGTTTCTCATTCTGTTTCATAAGAAGTCAAAGAAATCTGATGTAATAATAGACCTCGAGAACAGTTTAGAAGTTTGAGAGATTTTTAGCAAGATTTAAAACAACTCAGGTCCTGGTTGAGCCTGTTTGCTGTTTGGTTGAAAAGATCACCTCACGATACACACTTTGCGAGTTTGCTTAAGTGAACATATAACAATAACTTCAAGGCTGACAATGCAATCCTATTTAAGTTAGACAAGTTATAGTTAAGTCATTGCCAGCCTCGTATGATTATCTCATGTGCATTCAAGCAAATTCATGAAGTGTCTATATATTTAAAAAGATAACGCACCTCTATGTCCGTTGCCACCCAATTCACATTTCCAGATAACTCACATGCCTAGTTACCACTGTTCTGATAATGTAAGCATAGAATGAAACAAAGATAACCAATTCACATTTCCAGATAACTCACATGCCCAGTTACCACTGTTCTGATAATGTAAGCATAGAATGGAACAAAGGTAACCAATTCACATTTCCAGATAACTCACATGCCCAGTTACCACTGTTCTGATAATGTAAGCATAGAATGAAACAAAGGTAACCAATTCACATTTTCAGATAACTCACATGACTAGTTACCACTGTTCTGATAATGTAAGCATAGAATGAAACAAAGATAACCAATTCACATTTCCAGATAACTCACATGCCCAGTTACCACTGTTCTGATAATGTAAGCATAGAATGGAACAAAGGTAACCAATTCACATTTCCAGATAACTCACATGCCCAGTTACCACTGTTCTGATAATGTAAGCATATAATGAAACAAAGGTAACCAATTCACATTTTCAGATAACTCACATGCCTAGTTACCACTGTTCTGATAATGTAAGCATAGAATGAAACAAAGGTAACCAATTCACATTTTCAGATAACTCACATGCCTAGTTACCACTGTTCTGATAATGTAAGCATAGAATGAAACAAAGGTAACCAATTCACATTTTCAGATAACTCACATGCCTAGTTACCACTGTTCTGATCATGTAAGCATAGAATGAAACAAAGGCAACCAAGTATTTGAATTATATATGTGAGTGAATTGGGTGGCAACGGACAAGTAAAATATGTCAGGGGAAATTGGTGAATGACGGAAAACTTGCTCTTTGTAAGGCTAATATTTTTCAATACAAGATTCTTCCCGTTTCATGCATATCATTGTAATAATCATCTTTTTGAGGTGTGGAAAAGACGGGTGGAGTAGATTATTACAAAACGATTAAAACAAGATAAGGAAGTGCGTTATTCTTCCGTGTTCTAAAACTACTGTACTTGGAAATGAAGCTTGAATTTAGGCAACACATTTGCGCCTTCCTTGCTTCATACTTCAAAATGGTTTTCACATTTTTGTCTCGAAAATTGAGAGAGAACAGAGGTACGTTTTCATCAAATCAATCATATTCTTCGTTCTCAAATTTCTAAATCTTAATCTAATTTAGTTTTTGCCTTTTTCAGGAAAACATGCTTGGTTTACAAAGAATTACTTTTATATTTCAACATAAACACTTTAAACAATGACCAAACCACCCACGCCTTACCTCGCCCACACTTCGCCGGCCCTCGTGACTGTCTTTGCCAAACACCTGTTTTAACACTCCACCCCCACGCAAAGTTAATTAAATTGGTGTTACTATGACTTTACTTATTAAAATGTGATTATTACGCTATGTAAGCAGTATAGTTAGTGTTCTGTAAGAAACTGCACGAATTATATCTTGGTTTACTGAGCTGTGGCCACGACGGAAGCGCGGTACGGCGTTACATCAAGGTAAGCAAAGTTAAACTTGTAATCAAGCAATATAGGAAGTCGTACTCCTGTTTAGAACTTCCTTACAGTAATTAATTAGTTTTAGTAAAACTTACATAACAGCAGATGGTGGTCAACTTCGGAAATGTTGACACTTCTAGGAACAAGAAAACTAAACAACATCACTCAATTCTATTTATATGCCACCAAATTTGTGACTACATGAAATAATTAACATTATTTTTTCACTCTGACCAACATCTGTCACATGGTGGTGGTGCTTAGTGAAACCTTGAACACTGATTAATGTTGATGTGTTCAATTTTCTCTTTTGCAGTGCATGGAATGATGGTCTCAGATATCGACAATGAGTATGCTGATATATGCGAAGGTTAGAGAATAAGGTTTCTACCATTTGACTACTTCTAAAGCTCGTTTGAATATGTGCTCAGTTTTGAGTCTGCTACATTCAAATTTCTTGGTGCGTGTCGTATGACTGAATAGTAAGTGGGGGTGTGCTAATTATCCTTACTTGCAGCTGAGAGCTGAGCTGAATTGCGAAGGACGCAGCTCGACTTAATCGAGTCGAAGGCTTATTAAAGGCGCCTCTGGCTGCCACCGTATGACTCATGTCTGATCAGGGAGCACAGCTACGATGGAAGGGTTAGTTTGGAGCTAATCCAAACGCACCCTGTCAACATTCCCTGTGGGAGGAAACCGGAGTACCCGGAGAAAACCCACGACTTTCGGTAGAGCGTTGACTGACTCTTTTCACATAAGTGTCATGAGTCTCCAGCAACTGCAGCAAGAATCGAACCCACGATCTCAGAGGTGAAAGGCGCTTGCTCTGACGACTGCGCCACCGAAGCCCCCTAACTCTGACTCATGTGACTCGAGTAATAGGGCGTGGTGAGACCGCCCGTAATGTTAACAGTCTTTGTTAACTTTTTTTCTGCCGAATACTGTTAAATTATTTTATATACAACTAAAGAGGCCCTGCAACTGTTCATGAAGCATATTCAAATAATTTCAACTGTAGAACGAAGCCAAATAGTATAACGTATTTTGATTTTAAAACTGGCCTATAATTGACAAGATATCTCGAACATGGCAATGCAGTGTGCAGTGTAGGTAGTATTCTACAATAAGCTGCCGTGGTTTGTATCTGAACTACCTGAAAATATATCTCAAACGTGGAGGTCCAGTGTAGGTAGTATTCTACAATAAGCTGCCGTGGTTTGTGTCTGAACTACCTGTAAAAGATATCTCAAACGTGGTGGTCCAGTGTAGGTAGTATGCTGCAGTAAGCTGCCGTGGTTTGTGTCTGAACTACCTGAAAAAGATATCTCAAACGTGGTGGTCCAGTGTAGGTAGTATTCTTCAATAAGCTGTCGTGGTTTGTATCTGAACTACCTGAAAAAGATATCTCAAACGTGGTGGTCCAGTGTAGGTAGTATTCTACAATAAGCTGTCGTGGTTTGTATCTGAAGTCTGAACTACCTGAAAAAGATATCTCAAACGTGGTGGTCCAGTGTAGGTAGTATTCTACAATAAACTGTCATGGTTGGTGTCTCTGAAGTACGTGAAAAGTTATCTCAAACGTGGGGGTCCAGTGTTGATAGTATTCTAACCACAGCAATCTGTTAAGATGGAAAACAAATAATATGCATGCAAATTCCCTCGAATTACAACTTACAGGAAGTGTACACTTTAGAATGAACCCCCCATGACTGCCGGTGATTGGCCATGACCTCTCGCTCGCGTACTATGGCGTCATATGATGTAATCATGTTTGCTAACTCACGTGACAGGAATTACATATGCCAATGACAGATCTTGCTAAATATAGACAAACGTCACATATGAAGTACAATTATCAGTGTTTAGTGTTCCTGTCGTTATTCGTTATGTCAGCCGTTGGCAGGAACACATGCAAGGAAATTAATTCTGGATTCAATTTTTAGCTCTTAAATTAGGTTTGTTAAACTGTAATTTATTGAAGATTAATAATGTTAATCGTATTTTTTATGGGCTAAATTGTTTAAGGTTATTATATTGGATTAATTTGCATCAGGAAGTTTATTGTACTCAACAGTAAATCAGTTTAAATAAACCGGCAACTTACTAGTGTGGACTATTGTATGGTTTACACCGCCGTGCAGCCGAGATGGTGGCCAGCCGGCAGTTATCAGAGAGAGAAAATAATGTCTCTTCTTTTCATTATATTTTCAGTCTTATCAGTCTTCCAAGTCTTTAAGTCTTGGAGGCAAATAAATAGATGTAGTTTAATAGATGAGAGATGTAGTTTAATTTCATTGCTACTATATATCTTATAAGTGTCGACATTCTAAGTTGACCACAATCTGCTGTCCAGTAACACTGACTGAATCCCACCAATTTTGTGATGTAGAATATGCCTTCAACCTTCTCTAATCATTCGTAAGTTTTTGATAAATAATGAATGCGAACTTATAGGAATTTCGGTTTAGTTGCAAAGATTATACTAGGCTCTCAGCGCCCGTGGGGCTGTTAAAAAGTTAATAAACTGCCTTGGTTTGTGTCTGAATTGCCTGAAAAGATTACAAACACTTCGTTGTTTGGAGTGAAGATCCTTCCTCAAGAGATTAGTAACGAAGGGCCTTCACTCGAAAGGTCGAAGTGTTTGGACTTCCACGTTTGAGATATCTTTTTCAGGTAGTTAAGACACAAAACACGGCAGCTTATTGTAGAATACTACCTACACTGGACTTCCACGTTTGAGGTATTTTTTCAGGTAGTTCAGACACAAACCACGACAGCTTATTGTAGAATACTACCTACACTGGACCACCACGTTTGAGATATCTTTTTCAGGTAGTTCAGACACAAACCATGGCAGCTTATTGTAGAATACTACCTACACTGGACCACCACGTTTGAGATATCTTTTTCAGGTAGTTCAGACACAAACCATGGCAGCTTATTGTAGAATACTACCTACACTGGACCCCAAGTTTTGATAGTTATAAGAAAGTATTACATAACTACAGCACAGGTCGAAACTAAGCAGTCCAACATTTTAAATGGGTTCTTCTCAAAACTATGATAACTATTTTCCCGTTTCCACTTTCGAACAAAGACACATCGTAAGAAACGTCATGCCTTGCATTGTTTGTGTCTCAGAATACTACCTACACTGGACCACCACGTTTGAGATATCTTTTTCAGGTAGTTCAGACACAAACCACGGCAGCTTATTGTAGAATACTACCTACACTGGACCACCACGTTTGAGATATCTTTTCAGGTAGTTCAGACACAAACCACGGCAGCTTATTGTAGAATACTACCTACACTGGACCACCACGTTTGAGATATCTTTTCAGGTAGTTCAGACACAAACCACGGCAGCTTATTGTAGAATACTACCTACACTGGACCACCACGTTTGAGATATCTTTTTCAGGTAGTTCAGACACAAACCACGGCAGCTTATTGTAGAATACTACCTACACTGGACCACCACGTTTGAGATATCTTTTTCAGGTAGTTCAGACACAAACCACGGCAGCTTATTGTAGAATACTACCTACACTGGACCACCACGTTGAGTTTTTCATCTTTCAGGTAGTTCAGACACAAACCACGGCAGCTTATTGTAGAATACTACCTACACTGAACCACCACGTTTGAGATATCTTTTTCAGGTAGTTCAGACACAAACCACGGCAGCTTATTGTAGAATACTACCTACACTGGACCACCACGTTTGAGATATCTTTTCAGGTAGTTCAGACACAAACCACGGCAGCTTATTGTAGAATACTACCTACACTGGACCACCACGTTTGAGATATCCTTTTCAGGTAGTTCAGACACAAACCACGGCAGCTTATTGTAGAATACTACCTACACTGGACCACCACGTTTGAGATATCTTTTCAGGTAGTTCAGACACAAACCACGGCAGCTTATTGTAGAATACTACCTACACTGGACCACCACGTTTGAGATATCTTTTCAGGTAGTTCAGACACAAACCACGGCAGCTTATTGTAGAATACTACCTACACTGGACCCCACGTTTGAGATATCTTTTCAGGTAGTTCAGACACATACCACGGCAGCTTATTGTAGAATACTACCTACACTGGACCACCACGTTTGAGATATCTTTTTCAGGTAGTTCAGACACAAACCACGGCAGCTTATTGTAGAATACTACCTACACTGGACCACCACGTTTGAGATATCTTTTTAGGTAGTTCAGACACAAACCACTGCAGCTTATTGTAGAATACTACCTACACTGGACCACCACGTTTGAGATATCTTTTTCAGGTAGTTCAGACACAAACCACTGCAGCTTATTGTAGAATACTACCTACACTGGACCACCACGTTTGAGATATCTTTTTCAGGTAGTTCAGACACAAACCACTGCAGCTTATTGTAGAATACTACCTACACTGAACCACCACGTTTGAGATATATTTTTCAGGTAGTTCAGACACAAACCACGGCAGCTTATTGTAGAATACTGCCTACACTGGACCACCACGTTTGAGATATCTTTTTCAGGTAGTTCAGACACAAACCACGACAGCTTATTGTAGAATACTGCCTACACTGGACCACCACGTTTGAGATATCTTTTTCAGGTAGTTCAGACACAAACCACGGCAGCTTATTGTAGAATACTGCCTACACTGGACCACCACGTTTGAGATATCTTTTTCAGGTAGTTCAGACACAAACCACGGCAGCTTATTGCAGAATACTACCTACACTGGACCACCACGTTTGAGATATCTTTTTCAGGTAGTTCAGACACAAACCACGGCAGCTTATTGTAGAATACTACCTACACTGGACCACCACGTTTGAGATATCTTTTCAGGTAGTTCAGACACAAACCACGGCAGCTTATTGTAGAATACTGCCTACACTGGACCCCCGTGTTTCAGTAATACTATCTTTTTCAGTTAATTCAGACACAAACCACGGTAGTTTATTGACGTGGACAAACAAATAGCTATCTACCCACACAAGTGGTCGGAACATCCCGTTTCTAAAACTTGAAACATTTTTGTGATTTCGCTTTAGTCATCCCGGAACTTCGAGACAAGATGGATTGTTCTTGTTTGCCAAACGTGACATCCACCACAGGTAAAATACTGCCCATATTATACATGAATACAGGCAATATGATTGCGCTCTACTCTGCTATTTTACTGTGTCTAATACTAGACGATTTTACTCGTGAAAAAGAACTGTTGTGCGTTAGTGGGTTGATTTGAATATCTGCCTTCTTCCTTGTTAACCTCGATGCGCCCTACAGTATTAACTTACTCTAAATCTAGATGATTTTAGCCAGACTGTCCGCCTATGACTTGGTATTACTGTTATATTAGTCTAACACGAAACTTACTCTTTAAGGAAAGAGTGTTGGGCATTAGTTAACTAGATAATATGCCCACGTCTCTTGTTGACCAGACTAGCTGTCCTTGTCTCTTGTAAATCGATTCAGGCATAATGTACCCTACTTTCCTATTTTACTCTACCTAACATCATACTATTCTACTGTTCAGAGGGGAAAGTTTTGGGCATTAACGAGTTAACCAGACCACCTTCGCAGGTTTCTTGTTAACCCATCAAGCCACAATGTTCGCTTGTTTGCTAATTACTTAACGCTAGGCAATGTTACTCATAAGGGAACGTCTTAGGCATTAATGGCTTAAACTTTTGATGTTTATAATGTTTGACCAGTGTGATTATTTTTAGGCTCTTACTGTCACGTTCAGCCTTACACCCAACCAAGGTGTACAGTGGAAACTCTACCATCAATGTATGGTCAAACGTATAACAGTCAAATTCCTATGCAATGGGTAAAACCAAACATCACAGCCGAAAGTTTGAATCAAGCAAGTTTAGACGAGTATTTACTTAATGAGTATTTTCAAAGTGGAAGAAATGGCCAGGGCGCGCTGTGGAAGCAAGCACAACAAATGCCAAAATCAAGTAAAATTAGGAAGTGTTTGTGTTCGTGTACGTCTGGTTTTTCACAATGCACGTGTGGTTTCTCAAGTCAACAAGAGAAGCATAAGCAAAGGTTAGACAAAGTTGGATAGCTCTGTCAGTTCTAAACTGTTCTTCCTACAGATCTTGTAAGAGCAACCTCCGTCGCAGGGTGCTTTCCAATTGCCACCCGCTGGGTACGAGGTTGCTCTAAGAGCTGTCCCTTATATATAAATCCAGTGTTATTACAAGTAAGAGACATCTCTTATTGATCCAGTGTTACTACAGGAGGAAACCTAAACTAAACTAACTTTATTTATACTGGATAACTCTATCAGTTCTAAACTGTTTCTCTAGAGGTCAGTATCATCTCATTGATCCAGTGTTACTACAGGAGGAAACCTCAACTAAACTAACTTTATTTATACTGGATAATTCTATGAGTTTTAAACTGTTCTCCCTAGAGGTCCAGTAAGGTCATCTCTTATTGATCCTAAACTAAACTAACTCTATTTTGGTGTTTGGTAGAGTCAAACTGGAAGCACTCTTCTCACATGTTACTGAGGTGTGATTACAATCAGACAATTGCAAATTGTAGGAATCAAACCCCAGTCACAGAGGCGAGAGACACATGCACTAACCACTGTGTCACTAACGCCCTTCCTAATGTCTCTTCATTGCATTTTTTAGTTCCGAACAAAGCTCACTCCAGTGGCTTGATGAGTCCATGGTCATCCAACGTAACCAAATCAATATGGAAACAAGAAATCCCCACCAATCCTTTACTGTACCATCTTCAACTTATGAATACCCATATTACCCCGATTATCCCGAGAATATAGCGTGTGCTCAAGCGCTGGCAGCCCGATGCGCTTCACTTCCTGGGGATAACCCATCACTTTCCAATAATGTCTCGGTTAAACCATCTGTCTTTTCTACGTATAACCAGTTTCAGAAGAATACTCCATCACCGCAATACGATTCTAGTCAAGCTGACATTAAAACTCCTGCATTTAATCAGTTTCCAAAGGCAGAGCGTAGTTCACCGCCGCAATGTGATTCTACCCCCCAGTGTGATTCTAACCAAGTTAACCCTCCTATTACACCACGAACCAGGCGAAAACGACCACGCTTATGTCATTTTATATTGGAGTTACTCGCAGATCCACAGCAGTATTCCAATATCGTTGAATGGGTAGACCAGGAAAATGGAATATTCAAGTTTCTTAACTCGTCTGAGATTGCTTCTATATGGGGCAAGAGACGAGATAAACCCCACATGAAGTACGAGAACTTCGCGCGCTCGCTACGGACTTATATCGCGAAGGGGATCATGACCAAACCCCGCAGTAGACTGGTGTATAGGTTTACTGATAAAGTTTTGTAACATAGATGATTTTAGAATGTTTCTTAATATTAGGTTTTTGATAAACTGATGTATGTAGACGTAGTCATTAGAATGTATATTAAAATTGAAAGATACTGTATATTATATTTTATATGGGGTTATGCAATAACCAAGGTTAACAACTAAGGAACAGCGCGCGCGGAGCCTGGGGTTGGGATTCGTGCTACAAAAGGCATAGAGGAATGCGTGCGCCAGCTAATTGTGCCAAGTGCAGCTCGCCAGGCGGATATCGTTTGCCAGTTTACAGAGAAAACAAGTCGGAAAATCCCACCATCCCACCCTTGAAACAGGCATTCGGAACGCATCCCACAGAGTAACTCAGTGTGATATAGTAACTCAGACATGTCCTTTGACGTGAATCCAAGTAATTGCAAATGTTTGGTAAACTGCCAAGTCGTAGCCAGGGCTTTTCGGATAAACTGCGGACCTCCACCCGTTGCACCTAACCATCCACACGGGTAAATTATATAATGTTACTGTAGGTGTTAAATTATATGGAATAGATTGCCATTAAGACCAAGGAATGAAACTAGTTTCATCAAATTTAGAATAAATCTAAAGAAGTTCCTGAAGGCCAAAATAACTTCCTAACCTATATTAGTAATAAATTATAGCTTAGATTTAGTTTAGTATGGTAATTTCCTATCCGTATGTCAAATTGTTGTAAACCAGTATATATTTGTAGCTACTTATAAACTTTGTAAATTTTTCGTCCAGGGCTACACTTAAACCAGCTATTGCTGAGTTGGACATCCGTGATTAAATATTGTTTCATCATCATCATATATTATAAAAGCAATTCCTTATTTAATTGCATAATATTTAGACAATCGTACGAGGTTGAGGCTGGCAATAAGTTAACTATAACTTAATGTCAGCCTCGATTTCAAACTAGCTGTTTTTCAAAATGGACCATAATGCATTGCAAATTTAGCATGGCGTCGTTTTTGTTGAATAGGTCAATTAACATGCAAGACATTTTGTTAGACCTTACATAACGTAACCTAGGGAAAATATAAAGTATCACGGGCGCGCTTATTCATGAACACAAAAAAATAGAATTCAAAGTACAAAATATTTTCATTTGTACTTTTTAAAAAAATAAAATAGACAAGAAACACAGAAATGAGCAAGTCGGTAAGCATTTTATTACATTTTCTGATGCTTCTTTATTGTGATTTTGTACTAACACCACCAGATACTTTATATCTTTGAGTTAATATATCGACAGAAATTTGTAGCCTAGCCATCATCTTGTATTTTTATATTTCTTTATAACTTGTTGTTTGATTTCCTTTCTACAAGATCGTGGTTCGTGTTCAATCGAAACATGGTACAAGACGAATAAATACTTCTCTCAATGAAGGTGTCAAAAAGTTTTTAGAAAAGGTAGTTAAATAATAAGTAATAAATAATAATAATTAGGTAGTTCACTAATCCATAATATCTAATTTTTTATGTAAATATACTTATGAAAGAATTACAAGTAGACAAATTATGACTGTTGGGCTGATGTGATATCTTGTTTTTTTTTGCTGTTTGTAAATAAGTCTTGACCATAGGTCTTGACTGATTGCAGACTGAGATATATTGATATTATGTTCTTAGATTGAAGAAGAGTTTAAATTGCTGTCTAGATCATGGAGTGTTTACTTGGAAAGAAACAACACAAAAAAGATTTCCAAAAATTCCAGACAATATATGAAATCTTTAAACATAAGGTATAAACGAAACTGATTTCATTTATACTGGATAGCTCTATCAGTTCTAAACTGTTCTCCCTAGAGGTTCAGTAAGAGTCATCCCTTATTGATCCAGTGTTACTACAGGAGGAAACCTAAACTAAACTAAGTTTATTTATACTGGATAGCTCTATCAGTTCTAAGTCATCCCTTATTGATCCAGTGTTACTACAGGAGGAAACCTAAACTAAACTAAGTTTATTTATACTGGATAGCTCTATCAGTTCTAAACTGTTCTCCCTAGAGGTTCAGTAAGGGTCATCCCTTATTGATCCAGTGTTACTACAGAAGGAAACCTAAACTAAACTAACTATATTTATACTGGATAGCTCTATCAGTTCTAAACTGTTCTCCCTAGAGATCCAGTAAGGGTCATCCCTTATTGATCCAGTGTTACTACAGGAGGAAACCTAAACTAAACTAAGTTTATTTATACTGGATAGCTCTATCAGTTGTAAACTGTTCTCCCTAGAGGTTCAGTAAGGGTCATCCCTTATTGATCCAGTGTTACTACAATACTACAGGAGGAAACCTACGTACCGGAGAAAACCTGCGGTGTTCAGCTGGAACAACTTTAGTTAGTAAGTTACCCCAGCCACAGATGTGATGACCAACACCTCTGTATTGTTTATGTTTTGTTTGTTTGTTTAGGCATGGTGATATAGTATACTTGGTTGACACATCCCCAACGGACAATGGTGTTGACACAGTGGGGGATGACAATATGGAGAGCATGGTACCAGAGATGTCTCAAAATGGTCCATCAACATCAGCCAATGATATTCCAGATAGCGCAGTTGAAGATCCAATAGATGTCTTTCTTGGGAAGCAAGATGGTCTGATACATAGGGACAAAGATCCACAGTTGTAAGTAAAGAGAGAGAAGCAGGGGGAGTGGGGAGGGGAAGGAAGGAACATATGAATGAGAGAACCGAAGAAAGGAAACTAGGAAGGAAGGAAAGGAGAATGGACGGAAGGAGGAATGTAGGTTGAAAAGAAAGAAAGATGAAAGGAAAGAATGAAAAGAAGGAGGGAAGGAAAGATGGATAGAATTAATGAAAGGATGGATAGAATTAATGAAAGGATGGATGGTAGTGATGAAAGGATGGATGGTCGTGATGGAAGAAAGAGAAAATAGAAAGATTGTGAATGGATATATAAGAACATAATGAAAGAAAGGATAGAGCAAACAGATATTGAAAAACAAAGATAACAAAAGGAAAAGAAAGGAAAGAAGCAGAGGGAAGAATAGTTAATTATTTTTTCATTTATTTATTTCAGATGTCATCATGGTCCTAAAAGTAAATGTGTTCACTGTTTTCCATTGGAGGTATGGCATACACTTCCTTACAAAAGTTTAAATAAGGACTTTTCAGGAAATGTAGATAAATTATAAATTTATGCCCAAACAATTTCCATATGACAAATTTTGTACCCATAATTGTGCTCGTAGCTCAAGCTTTCTATTATTCTTCCAGCCTTACGATGAGACTTACTTAAAGAACAGAGAACCGCCAATTAAACATGTCTCATTTCATGCTTACATGAAGAAACTCACTCAGGGACATACGAAGTATGTTACTTTTCTTTTATATCATACAATTTGTCAGCAAATCTAAAGATTCTGTTTTCCATATGAAGTATATTCATGGAGTGATTGCTTTGTTAGAGGTGCTCATAATATTTATGAATTTTCTTTTATTATTTCAGAGGAAAGTTTGCTGTTCTTGAAGACATCACATGTAAAATAAAACCCGGGTGTAAAGAGCATCCACCATGGCCTGATGGAATTTGTACAAAATGTCAACCAAGTGCTATCACATTAAAAAGACAAGTTAGTATATTCTATTTGACAGTGTGGACCAGTTATTTTTCACAACAAACCATTATGAACTGTCTTTAAATTGCAGGACTACAGACATGTAGACAACATAATGTTTGAAAATCCGTTTTTGGTTGAGCGCTTTTTGAATTACTGGAGAAAAACAGGAAAACAGGTGAATGAGCATTCAGTTTAGAAATGCATTCTTATAATTTTGTATTTATTATATTATTTAAAAATTAAAGATATTTGACTTAGCCTTACTTAATTCTCATCATTTGCAGCGAATGGGTTATCTATATGGACGTTATGAACATCATAAGGATGTTCCTTTGGGAATAAGAGCAGTTGTTTCAGTAATATATGAACCTCCACAGGTAATTAATTATCATATTATGGAATCATCAGGGCATTTTCTCACTTCTGTGGATGCATGGTTCTTACTGGACCTCTAGGAAGAACAGTTTAGAACTGATAGAGCTATCCAGTATAAATAAAGTTAGTTTAGTTTAGGTTTCCTCCTGTAGTGACACTGGATCAATAAGAGATGATCCTTACTGGACCTCTAGGGAGAACAGTTTAGAACTGATAGAGCTATTCAGTATAAATAAAGTTAGTTTAGTTTAGGTTTCCTCCTGTAGTAACACTGGATCAATAAGGATGGCTCTTACTGGACCTCTAGAGAGAACAGTTTAGAACTGATAGAGCTATCCAGTATAAATAAAGTTAGTTTAGTTTAGGTTTCCTCCTGTAGTAACACTGGATCAATAAGAGATGACTCTTACTGGATCTCTAGAGAGAACAGTTTAGAACTGATAGAGTTATCCAGTATAAATAAAGTTAGTTTAGTTTAGGTTTCCTCCAAGCAGTGGTTGGTTAGAATTCTTAAATTTTACTTTAGAGATCAGAAGGTGACAGTTTACAATTTCTTGAAGATCCACATGCAGCTCATGTGGACAAGGTCGCCAGTAAAGTCGGTGTTCACAAAATTGGATGGATCTTAACTGACCTCGTAGCAGAAGATCTAAAACTGGGTACAGTCCGTCATCTTAGACACAAGGATACATATTTTGTCAGTGCTGAAGAATGTATTATGGCCGCTGACTTTCAGAATAGACATTCAAATGTGTGTAAATTGTCACCTACGAATAAATTTGGTTCAAAATTTGTTACAGTCATCGTTACAGGTCAGTGTATTGATATATTTGTTATTTTTTAAAGCTGAACACAAGTAAAAGGTCCCACAATACGTACCCTAATCTTTTCACTAACGCATACCTCTAGAGAAAACAGTAAAGAAGTCATAGCGCTATCCACTATAAATAAAGTTAGTTTAGTAATCCTAATCACAATATTTTGTTTTTCAGGTCATAGTGAGAAGCAAATTTCTTTTGATGGTTGGCAGGTCGGGTCTCTACATATGAAAGAAATTAACATTATTTTCTCACTCTGATAATTGCATCTGCTGCACAATAGTGCTCAGTGAATCGTACTTATAGTCAGATATATTGAAAGTACTGTTTTTGTTTTTGGTCTAGGTGTCCAACCAGTGTATGGCGTTAGTTCAAGATAATATTTTAGTTCCAACAAAAGATGAACCAGGACTGGGCTATGTTAGAGAATCTTCCAGTAAACAATATGTCCCTGATGTATTTTATACGGTAAAACAAACATGAATCAAGTCCAGTATAGGTAGTATTCTACAATATGTTTCTGTGGTTCTACAGTGTTGTAATTCTTACTTTTAGGATAAAGATTCGTATGGTAATGAAGTGACACTCCTTGCTCGTCCTATGCCTATTGAGTACGTTTTGATTGAGGTACCTGCTGCGTTCCCTAAAGATCATCAGTATACCTTTCCTGGAGGAAATGGTGAGCCGTTTCCCATTGCAAACCGCGAGGAACTAGGGGAAATACAGGTATGAAACGCAACAAAGTTTTGACTAAACTCTATATACACTGGAAAGCTCTATCAGTTCTCCCCAGAGGTTCTGTAGGGGCCATCCATTATTGCATGGTCCAGTGCACAAAGTATTAACTAAATGGTATTAACCTGTGGTGTTTGGTAGAGTCAAACTGGAAGCATTCTTCTCACATGTGACTGAGGTGAATTATAATCAGACAACTGCATATTGCAGGAAATGGACTAACCACTAGCTGTGTCATCAACATCTCACTGACTCTACTTTCTATATTTTCAGGATTTCCATTCATTTGCACAGTACGTGAACAGACAACCACGCACTAATTTCCTTAATGCATTCTCTGATCTGCATTTGCTCATATTTCTGGCAACCTCTGATATGTTACCTCTAAAGGTGTGTGTATGAATGGAGCATTAGAAGAAATCGTGTGTATATGCATGATTGTTTAAAAGAGAGAGTTTGAATGTTTCAATTTCATTTTAGCATTCATTGGACATGTTACTTGAGGCAATAAAAACGTCAGATGAAAGCAAAGTATGGGAGTGGAGCAAGAACGAATCATGGGCAACAGTTCAGGAAATGATCAAGTCTCAAGGTGAAATGGAATGAATTTTTTTACCATTTTTCTTTGTAAAGATATAAGTTTATATATGGCTGTCACCGCTGGCTAGAGATTTGAATTTACTCTCATACCAAACCATGTTCGAAGTTGTCAGGCCTTCCTAGCCTTGTTTATGTTTTAAATAGCTATTTTACATTCTATGAATTGTTTAATGTTTTATAAAATTTGCAAGCCGCTAACTAAGTATGTTTGTGAAATACAATACAATGGAAACTTCGAAATTGTTTGCTTAGCATCAAGTTTCAATTCGTGTTTGATCATGATTGATTTTATAGTTACCTGGTGATGACTTTGAACAAGTAAATCGAAGTTCCCTTGTGTTTTATTTCTGTTTTATTATAATAATCTATGCTGTTTATGGTATATATCAATTTAAAGGGCCCACAGTAATTGGTGCCATACTGTTGTGGTGACCCTGCCATGAATGCATGATAATGGCGAAGTTAAATAAATAAATACTAAACATACTACATATCATAGCATAGCATACCACACCACACTTTACCATACCATACTACACCATATTATGCCACACCACACTATACCATATTACTATACCACACAATATATATCATATCACACCATACCACACTTCCCATGGATATTACACCATACCATACTATGCTGCTAATGTTCCTGGCTACCATCAATACTAGGTTCATTCTCTATTTCAGATGAAGGTGGTCAAGCTATGACATCATTGCCTGCACCGCTACAGGAAACAGAGGCAACACAGTGGACTTGTAATCATTGTACATTTATCAATGATTCGTCAAACAACAGTTGTGAAATGTGTGGTTTGCCGCACTCGTAGTAGACAGAAATATAATTTTCATCATTTGCTCAGTTTATATAATATTTATTGCAGATTTAACATGCATTAAAATCAACTTCTATTCCATAGATTTTATAAATGAAAGCTAATTTGTGATTGCTTTGTTTGGTGCATTCAGTGCTATGTCTTTTTAATTGTCCCTGTAAGTATTTTAGCACTTCTGATGTTGACCACCAGGACATTCAGAGGGGGGCTGAAGCTGAATCATCGTAATCAGATTGCTTTTGCAAGTCAACTGTTGTGTACTGCAACATGAATGGCAAGAAGATAATACTAGGGTGATTGTATGGCCTGCAACACTGCATGCTACCCTGGTATAGTATGGCCCACAACACTGCATGCTACCCTGGTATAGTATGGCCCACAACACTGCATGCTACCCTGAGATATGATGGCCCACATCACTGCATGCTACCCTGGTATAGTATGGCCCACATCACTGCATGCTACCCTGGTATAGTATGGCCCGCAACTCTGCATGCTACCCTGGTATAGGATGGCCCACATCACTGCATGCTACCCTGGTGCCCGCAACTAGCTCAATAATAAGTTTTTACACTATGACTTCAGATTAGTATTTCATCACTAGCCATAAGCGTAGGATGATTTCTACAGAGGTTCATGACTTCTATACTACAAACTTTATAATCACATGTCTTTTAATGACATCATATGAGTAAAGACAGTATCATTGAAGTCAGACTCTCTCATCCAAATATACAATTTTGAAGATTTTCATCCGCCCTGTTTAGAACAAGACGTCAAATAAACTAATGAGAGTTAATAATGGTAAATAGAAAACACAAAACATGGTAGACTAGACAGAAGTCACAGAACTAACACAAATTGTACATAAAGGACAGGAATATACAATAAATACACAACATAGAGCTAGTCAACAATACAGAAAAGATGGCAAAACATTTACAATACACTTTACATAATAGAAGACAACATAAAATTTAATAGACTTAACAGAATCAAACTTTAATACGAGCAAAACAAACCATGACAAAAAATGGGATTTTGATCTGAAGTTCGAAATGGAAGTTTTCGATCTGAATTACCATTAATGATTCTAAATATCCATACTTACTCTACTACATTCCCAAATATCCTTACTTATCCTATCTACATTCCCAAATATCCCACTTATACCATGTACATTCCTAAATATCCCCACTTATCCTATGTACATTCCTAAATATCCCTACTTATCCTATGTACATTCCCAAATATCCATATTTATCCTATCTACATTCCAAAATATCTATATTTATCTATGTACATTCCCAAGTATCCATACTTATCCCACACACATTCCTAAATATCCCTACTTACCTAAGTACATTCCTAAATATCCCTATTTATCCTATGTACATTCCTAAATATCCATACTTACCCACATACATTCCTAAATATCCCTGCTTATCCTCCTAAATATCCCTACTTACCCCACATACATTCCTAAATACCCATACTTATCCTATACACATTCCTAAATATCCCTACTTACCCTATGTACATTCCTAAATATCCATACTTACCCACATACATTTCTAAATATCCCTACTTATCCTAAGTACACTCCTAAATATCCCTACCTACCCCACATACATTCCTAAATACCCATACTTATCCTATACATATCCCTACTTATCCCATATGCATTCCTAAATATCCATACTTATCTATGTACATTCCTAAATATCCCTAGATAGCCAAAATTCACCCTATAAGCATGACTGGTTGCAGAGAGTTGAAGGACTTGTAGGGCCAGAGTTGTAGGGCAAAAGTGCAAAAAATCGTGCTTTTAAAACTGTTTTAAAGTTGTCTATTTTCATATTTATCGCCATAGGTATTATATCTTTGCGTTCATGTGTAAAATGCAAAGTTTAACTTTGATTTAAGAGGTTTACAGTGGCGCCAATTTTCAAATAAAAATGGCCATGGATGACAATGTTGAATGTTTATATTGAAATGTTTGGACAGTTAATTGTCGTTCATGTCATGCTGTATTTGGAAGCCAATGCTGCAGAGAAGAGATGCAATATGAAAGATATCTGCCAAAATACTGTATATTCTTTTGCAGTTAAAGTTTGATGTGTACAAGAGGTGAGAAAATCAATATTTTTGCTTCGCTGTTTAATCTATCTTTGAATAAAATAATAAATGTCCAATAATCCTTCAGGATATTTAGGCAACTTCTTGCATTTAAGGTGCAGTTTAAAATGTCTGAACTTGATCTTGACGATGCAATTGCATCCATCTTGGCTGATAGTGATGAAGGTATAATATATTTTGTTTTGCAAATAGTAAAGTAATGAAAGGGGACCATAGAGCACCATTGCACATTATTTAACAAATATTCACCGAGCCTGAGGCGAATAATTGTTTTAGTAAAATTACATAGATGATTATTTGGAAAAACATAAAAAATGCACATTTCAAAAATATTTTAATTGAATATTTACAATAAAAGCGGCTTAAGCGCTTTAGGTGATTATCGCATATTAATCCGAGGTAGCGCAACCAATCAGCGTTGAGAATTTTCAATAATCACCTATGTAATTTTACTAATAGTGATTAATAATGGGTTAATGATCTTTTAAAACGTAACAGCAACACTCCACTGTGTAAGTTTTGAATCCAATATATTACTGCAGATACAGTGTCAAAGAAGAAACATTCATTGAAGAAAAAGGTACCTGGACTTTATATACATATTTGCCTTTAAGTACAGTGAAAAATTCTGAAGCTGTAACTAAAGCTCTATGTGTTCTTTTTAGAATTCAAAATTATTGTCATCAAAAGCTTTAACTTCAAGGTAACATCAATCCTCCGTTAAACACCCCCTCAAATATAACCCCTGTAAAATTATCCTCCCTCTTCGAAATCCTCTGTCCAACATGTCTAAAATATATATACTATAATAGGCAGTCACAGGACTCATGGTTTCCTTCTGTTCAACAAAACCTCAATTGTGGTGTGCTTAAATTGTAGTGTGAATGATGAAGATTTTTACAAGAACTTGTCTAAAATATCTGAAGAGCAAAACAATGAAAACCAGGTTTGTGTTGCCCACTTGATTGAAAACAAATTTATTTCAATGTGCTATATTTACAAAATAATTAACGGTAGTTAGTGTGCACAGTATATTAGTCTGAAATATTTACTCAACAGTCTGTCTGACAAGTTAAACCTATTCTACACCAATTGCACTTATTAACCCAGTGCACAAATTTGCACACTGGACGTTTTTAATCCCTCTACTGAGTAAGTAACAGGTTTTTTCAAGCTGTACTCCAGATGTCATTTTAAGATCAAACTTCTTAAATCAGACATATTTACAACCTTATTCAGAATTATATAGAATTCTTTACAAGTTACGGAATACGTGGGAAACCAAATATTAAGTAGTTTAAAAGCAATATTTTACAACACAATATTCTCAATTGTCCTTATTACCATATAATGTCAGATATCTGTAACTTTAACTGGACGTTGTTCTGGTTGTACATAATGGGTTGCCAGGTTTTGCAAAGAGGGTTCTGTCTCCGTGAAATATTTTCTGAAGATACAACCAACAAATACCATAGACAAATACCACCCTGATCCCAAGGAAAATCTTTGACATGTTAATGATTAATGTTCCGTGAATATCTCCATGTATGACAGCGACAGGAAACAATGCAAGTGTAGCGTCAAGGGTTATTGCACCAGCAAATGCAAAGCATTCCAAACAGTGAGTGATCAGCGAGAGGTTGTAAATGAGATAAAACCACAATCTATTGCCCTGGCTCTGATGGTTACATGGTTTACCAGGGACATTGAAATTTACTTGACCAGTCCTGAATATGAAGGAGAAAATATAGAATGAGAAATTGTGCAAGGCTTTCCCCTTGACAAGTGAAATATTCAGCATGGAAAAACTGTTACAGATAAAGTGAAATAACAATGTGTCCTACATTGCATCTTAATTGGTTAATCAGAGACATTGACAGATAGTCTGGAACAACCAACACTTTCTCCTTTATGGGTAAAATCGTCTAGTGGAGGCTGATGTTACTGACAGAGGAAGAGGTTATGATGGAAGAGGTTATGATGAATAGTATCATCATGGACAACACAACAAAACGAAACAGAATACAGCACAACAAAGCGCAACATAACACAACACAACACAACAAAAACAAGTTTTGCATTACCTTTACTGCATTAAGACTGTAACGCCACAGTTTTTCTATGGCAGGTTTTGTAAAATCACTTATTTTAAGGTCGAATTTCCAACCCATTTTCATTATTTTAAGTTTGACTTAATGGATCACAACATTGATCATCGTTTTGACTTCTCCAAACTTGTTAAACTTTAACTTTGTTAAATCGCCAAACGACGTGAGTTTATATAGCCCTACCCAACCCAGAGGGTTTGTCCCAACTTAAACAATGATATAATTGGCTATTTTAAAACGTACCCAGGTGGACCCTAATGAGTTCGTGTGGTACTAATATTTTTGTCAAATATTCTGGACAAAATTCATTTGCGTGATGAATAGTATGACTTTTTCACTTGTTAAAACCATAACTAAATGTCACATTTTCACGCAAAATGAATCGCTGCATCTTTTTGAAAGATTTCAAAAACAGTTGTGAATCTTTTTTGTGAAAATTGCTTATGTAAGAACATTTTATCGCATACTCTAGAATATGATCATTTACATGTACAGAAATTTGCATTTGTGACTTTGCAAAAAAAAGTGTCACATGGTAGAATGAAAATGTACGATCCTAGTTAAGTTTTGAACTAAAGTTGGATCTCTCAAATACGGACATTGACGAGAGACATAACTAAGTGTCCGTATTTGAGAGGTGTCCATTTTATGGAGGATAAATATACGACAATATAAAACGTTATTGTACGTTTATCTCATTTGCTTTGTGCAGGTGCTTCTGCACGTACCTATTTATAGAAGCAAAAATATGTAATTATATGTACTTCTAATTGTGAAGAGTAAGTCGTGTGGGGCATGCATATATGCATGTCGTGTGGGGCATGTCGTGTGGGGCATGTCGTGTGGGGCATGTCGTGTGGGGCATGCATGATATACCCTGCAGCGAGCACTTTTGGCAACGTTGTAAAATGTTTGCCACTGTCCTTTAACTTTCATACCATATATCAAAATATCTATTTTCTAAAAGACTTAGCTCTTAGCGATAGTTGCATGTATAGATAATTACTGTATGTATTTGTCAGGTGTCTTATCTCTTCATTAAATAGTTTGAAGCGAGAGTTGCCTGTGAAAGCCTTTGTAATAATTTCTTCTCCTGCTGGGTGCAAAACGCGTGCCTGTAGTGCATGTGTAAATAGTCTAACAAAGGGTATTCCCTGATAACATAATGTTATTTTATTTGGGAGTTTTGCAAAGATCTTAAAAATAGCCATATATTGATGTAACTGCCTGAAAAAGATTAAAAATCTTCAACGTTTTGAGCGAAGGACCTTCGTCTGTACCTACCAACTCCCGCAGGAAGCCGTTCGCTCAAAACTTTGAAGTGTTTTTAATATTTTGTTCAGATAATTGACAGACACAAACCACGACAGCTTATTGTAGAATACTACCTACACTGGACCACCACGTTTGAGATCTCCTTTTCACGTAGTTCAGACACAAACCACGGCAGCTTATTGTAGAATACTACCTACATTGGACCACCACATTTGAGATATCATTTTCAGATTGTCCAGACACAAACCACGACAACTAATATCAAGTTATTCGGACCCCGACGTTTGAAATATCAATGTTTTCTCTTGACAGGAGGATGTTAAACTGACAGAAGAAGATGCGAAGAAAATGGCCGGCAATCTCGCTGTATGTCTGAAAATATTTTCACCTTGCATGTGAGAAGAGTGCTTCCAGTTTTCTCTACAAACAACTGCAGGGTTTTTTCCGGTTCTGTTTTCCTCCTGTAGTAACACTGGATCAATAAGAGATAACTCTTACTGGATCTCTAGGAAGAACATTTTAGAACTGATAGAGCTATCCAGTATAAATAAAGTTAGTTTAGTTTAGGTTTCCTCCTGTAGTAACACTGGATCAATAAGAGATAACTCTTACTGGATCTCTAGGAAGAACATTTTAGAACTGATAGAACTATCCAGTATAAATAAAGTTAGTTTAGTTTAGGTTTCCTCCTGTAGTAACACTGGATCAATAAGGGATAACTCTTACTGGACCTCTAGGAAGAACATTTTAGAACTGATAGAACTATCCAGTATAAATAAAGTTAGTTTAGTTTAGGTTTCCTCCTGTAGTAACACTGGATCAATAAGAGATGACCCTTACTGGACCTCTAGGGAGAACAGTTTAGAACTGATAGAGCTATCCAGTATAAATAAAGTTAGTTTAATTTAGGTTTCTTCCTGTAGTAACACTGGACCAATAAGAGATATCCCTTACTGGACCTCTAGGGAGAACAGTTTAGAACTGATAGAGTTATCCAGTATAAATAAAGTTAGTTTAGTTTAGGTTTCCTCCTGTAGTAACACTGGATCAATAAGAGATGACCCTTACTGGACCTCTAGGAAGAACAGTTCAGAACTGATAGAGCTATCCAGTATAAATAAAGTTAGTTTAGTTTAGGCTTCATCCTACAGCTTTTATACAATACCATCACGTGGTTGAAATTATGTATATTTTCTATGTTGATTGGTTTAGGGCCTGGATGACTTGGACTCAGACTTGCTTGGTTCTCTGGGCAGAAAGAAAGTGACGTCACCAAGAAATAAACCAGGGAAAGATCCTGACCTGGACAAACATCATGACATGAGACGAAGGACATCATCAGGATCTCTGCATCGCAAAGGATCTGTTACTCCTTTTAGTGGTAGGAATTTGATGGTGGTCAACCTGCAGTTGGTCAGAGTGAGAAAATAATATAGATCTTTCCATTTTATGTTTCTTACAGCTGAAGATGAGATAGGTGTTCTGGACAACAACTTGATGTTAAGTGATGATGATGATGATGATGATAATGATGATGATGATAATGATGATGTTCTGAACAGCAGTATGAACAGTTCTACATCAAAACATCGCAAAGTTTCACCCAACAAGATTTCACCAAGAGTTAGCTTGGAAAACATGCCTGAGGAAGGTAGTTTGGTCTGTCATTCCTTTTCTGTTGTTGTTTGTAACAGTAGAACAGTAGCATGTGTCTTTCACCTTCGTGACTCTGAGGTTCAGTTCCTGCAATATGAAGTTGTCTGATTATAATTTCACCTCAATCACATGTGAGAAGAATGCTTCCAGTTTGACTCTACCAAACACAGTATCGAGGCACTCTGGTTTTCTCCTGTAGTAACACTGGACCTCTAGGTAGATGGTAGAGCTATCCAGTATAAATAAATTTAGTTTAGTTTAGGTTTCCTCCTGTAGTAACACTGGAGCAATAAGGGATGACCCTTGCTGGACCTCTAGGAAAAACAGTTTGAGAGCAATCTAGTAAAGTACAGCTAGTTTAATAGTTTACAGTATATTCTGTATTACTCTTAAGATACCAAGTCCAAGAAGCCAGAAGGGACAAAGATCTCAAAATCAAAAGAAATAGACTTTGATTCAGATTCTGATCTCCCTGGTTTGGACAATAAAGATGCTGAAGTTAAAAGTATGAAAAAACCATCATCTAGAAGTAGAAAAGCAAAGAAAGCTGATGATCTGTTTGGAGATGACGAAGATCTGCCTGGTAAATCCAATCTTAACTGTTCATTTAATGAGCTGTATCATGTATAAATAGAATAAAGTCTACAGTCAACTCAACTGTTATATAAATACCAGCTTCTGGGCAAAATATTAACCATAAATAGAAGTGGGGTATTGGTACAGTGAACAAGTACATGTGTTTTTCATCTTTGTGACCATGTTTGAGTATAGTTTCACCTCAGTCACACGTGAGAACAGTGCTTCCAGTTTGACTTTGCCAACACCGTGAGTGGCTTCTCCATTTCTCCTCCGTCGGAAATTCTCACTCCTCCGTCGGAGATTCTTAATCCTCCGTCGGAAATTCTCACTCCTCCACTATAATACAAAGTTTGTTCATTCCTACAGATCTTGACAGTCCAGCGAAATCAGGAAAGACAAAAGCTGCGTCAGCTCTGGATAGTCTGATGGGCAACAAATCCAAATCTTCCACGTCTGATACAAAGAAGACTAAACCAGCTTCACTTGATGAATTTATGGCTAAAGTTAGCACGACCAGCAAAACGTCGCCAAAGTCAGGTCAGTGTGGTCAGATCAACTGCATGTGCTTTTTACCTCTGTCAGCAGAGTTTGATTCCTGCAATAATCAGTTGTCTGATGATAATTTCACCTCAGTCACATGTGAGAAGAGTGCTACCAAACACCGCAGGTTTTCTCCAGGTACTCCGGTTTCCTTCTGTAGTAACACTGGAACAATAAGGGATGACTCTTACTGGATCTCAAGGGGGAACAGTTTAGAACTGATGAGCTATCCAGTATAAATAAAGTTAGTTTAGTTTAGGTTTCTTCCTGTAGTAACACTGGAACAATAAGGGATGACTCTTACTGGATCTCAAGGGGGAACAGTTTAGAACTGATAGAGCTATCCAGTATAAACACAGTTAGTTTAGTTTAGGTTTCCTCCTGTAGTAACACTGGAACAATAAGAGATGACTCTTACTGGACCTCTAGGGGGAACAGTTTAGAACTGATAGAGCTATCCAGTATAAACACAGTTAGTTTAGTTTAGGTTTCCTCCTGTAGTAACACTGGATCAATAAGAGATGGCTCTTACTGGACCTCTAGGTAGAACAGTTTATAACTGATAGAGCTATCCAGTATAAATACAGGTAGTTTAGTATTTTGTATTCTAAATACGAGTATCACATAATTGTTTTAGAAATTCAAAGTCCAGTGCGCAGTCCAACATCAGAAGAAACATTTCATTTCGGAGGTTACATGCCGAGCTCAGCTGGTAGTTCAGGACGAAGATCAAGTAGAAACACTCGCCCTGACTCAGACTTTGGACGAAGATCTGTGAAATTTTCAGATGATCTGGGACTTGATGATGAACTGTTTAGTCCAAAGAAACGTCCTTCCACTGCGCCTGGTAGTCGAAGGAAGACAGAAGAACCAAAAGATCCACTTAATAATACGTTTACAGCTTCTTCCAATAAAGGTAGCTATAGTTTTATATCTGTAGACTGAGAACGCAGTCTTCATGGAAACTGTCGTTTTAAGAAAGCTCATATAATGTAAAGCGATTTTGATTTTGTCAACTCCAATGGCTTAAAAGACCTAATATTCCTTATTCACAGACAAAGCGGATTGGCTAGGTTTAGACGAGAAAACTGATGTTGCAAATTCAGGCAACAAAGATGAAGATCTTTCTCCACAAACATCATTACAAGGTAACACACCCGTGCTATAAACTCTGTAGCGTGCTATAAACTCTGTAGCGTGCTATAAACTCTGTAGCGTGCTATAAACTCTGTAGCGTGCTATAAACTCTGTAGCGTGCTATAAACTCTGTAGCGTGCTATAAATTCTGTAGCGTGCTATAAACTCTGTAGCGTGCTATAAACTCTGTAGCGTGCTATAAACTCTGTAGCGTGCTATAAACTCTGTAGCGTGCTATAAACTCTGTAGCGTGCTATAAACTCTGTAGCGTGCTATAAACTCTGTAGCGTGCTATAAACTCTGTAGCGTGCTATAAACTCTGTAGCGTGCTATAAACTCTGTAGCGTGCTATAAACGCTGTAGCTTATGTTGTATTTAACAAACAAAAACGAGAATTGAGATTCACCGATCTCTGTTTAAGGTTCCAAGTCAAGCATGTCAGGTGATTGGTTAGGACTGGATGATGACGTCACAGATGATCAACTGAACGCCAGTCTAACGACAGCGAAGAGCCCTGATTCTGAACCCAACACAATGCCTTCTAACACAATGCCTCCCAACACAGTATCTCCCGCTAAGACTGTTGAGAAGAAACAAGATGATGAACTATCAAAGATGGTGGATCTCGTGCCAGATGGACACAAAATAGAAAGTGATGACAAGTACGTTGTTATACTTTTCTTCTTAAACTAACTTTGTATATACTGGATAGCTCTATCAGTTCTAAACTGTTCTCCCTAGAGGTCCAGTAAGAACCATCCCTTATTGATCCAGTGTTACTACAGGAAGAAACCAGAATACCCATTGAGTAAACCTGAATACCCAGTGAGTAAACCTGAATACCCAGTGAGTAAACCTGAATACCCAGTGAGTAAACCTGAATACCCAGTGAGTAAACCTGAATACCCAGTGGGTAAACCTGAATACCCAGTGAGTAAACCTGAATACCCAGTGAGTAAACCTGAATACCCAGTGAGTAAATCTGTGATGTTTGGTAGAGTCAATCTGGAAGCACTCTTCTTACACCTGACTGAGGTGAAATTGTAATCAGATAACTGCACATTGCAATAATCAAACCCCGGTCACAGAGATGAAAGACACAATGCTCTAACCACTGTAACACACACACTACTTCTTGTAGATCATTGTTCCCATGGGAAGGTGGCAAGGGCAGACGTCGTCGACCTGGAATAGCTTCTACAGCCAAACAAGATTCATCAGACGTTCTTCAGAATGAAACAGAGTCTGAGACAAGGTACGGTATCTCAATGTGGACGTGAGTGTAGGTACTATTGTATTAGGTATTGTAGATATCATGTTGGTGTCATAGCCATGTTAATGTACTCTTAATCTACATACAAATATTTTTTGATTGCGTGTTTCCAGTGTAGTTAGAGCGTTAAACGAACGAAGACCCTTCATCTGGAAGTTATTGACGCTTCGCTCGAAACGTCGAAGTTCTTGCTATATTTTTCACGTAGGTTGATCCTTCAAACCCTCAAACATAGCAATTTTTTCTTTAAAGAACTGACCAGACACTGAAAAATACAGTCATCGCTAAATCAACTGCTCAGAGAGCCACACCACTGGAAACTACTAGTCCTATTCAACATCAAACCCCAGGCAAAGAGTTCGGAGCTTCAGTTGTACCTTCGTTACCAGGCGCACAACAGCCAGGCAGAGTGTTGGACCCAGTCCCCTCAGATAGAACTCCACCTATGACACAACCCCAAGTGCATCGTGGGAATGATGTAGGTCATGTGACCTCCCATCAAGCTGGGTTTAATGAGACTCAATATCGTTCAGAATTGAATAAACAGAATTTTGAGGTGGAGCTAAAAGGAATGGTAGGGAAAATACAAGATGTTGAAAATGAAAAATATAAAGTGGAAATGGAAATGGCAAATAAACTGGCTGAGTTGGAAACAAAGGTGGGATATTGTTAGAAGCATGGCAAGAGGGAAGTGCCTGGGAACGAGATAGTTCTATCAGTTCTAAACTGTTCTTCCAAGAGGTCCCAGTGAGGACCATCTCTTATTCTCTCAATGTTACTGCAGGAAGAAACTGAAGTTCCCGCAAAAACCTGCGGTGTTTGGTAGAGTCAAACTTGAAGCACCCTTCTGGTGTAAATTTACAATCAGACAACTTCATATTGCAGGAATCAGACCCTAGCCACGGAGGTGAAAGACACATGCACTAACCATTGTCCCACCAATATCCCTCACTACCACACCAATATCCCTCACTACCACACCAATATCCCTCACTGTCTCACCAATATCCCTGACTACCATTCTAGAACTGACTCTGGGTTTCAATTTAGATCCGACGTCTGGAAGTTGAGAACGACAGTCTGAGACAAAGTTTAGAACTGAGCAAGGAGCGGAACAAGGAGGATATTGCAGCAATTGAAAACTCGCATCGGTAAGTCTTGAGCTATTTCACATTTCCACGCGTCCCTTTCCGAAGACTTGCGCCGTCTCTTAGCTTTGGTCACTACATCTCAAAATTATATTTATTCACGGAGATAAGATCGCAATCAGAATGGGTTAACATAATAATAATTCAAATATTTTCAAATTCCAACTTCATTTCTGAAGAGAGAAATATATTTTTCTCCAATCCTTTCAGGATTCGTGTTAAAACTCTGGAGGAATCCTACCAGCGCCGAGAAGCAAGACAGAGAGAAGAAACAGAGATACTCGTATCTAAACACAAAGACACAGTTAACCAATTAGAACGCGAGAAATCAGACCTCCAGGCTACGCATGCGCGCAAAATCTCAAATCTTGAGTCAAATAGACTGACTGAGATTGAACGACTCCATGAGACACATCGCCGTGTGTTAGATGAAGTACGTAGCGAGAATCTTGCTGAGATTAATCATATGAAAAAAATGAAAGAGCAAGAGATATCCGCGACAATGACGGCTTTCACGCACACCAAGTCTTTGCAGAGTCTCATGGAACAAGTCTTCAATTCAACAAAACAGGTAAAAATATGAGCTACGTGTTTGAAGTGTTTTTGAACTTTTTCAGGTAGTTCAGACACAAACCACGGCAACTTATTGTAGAATACTACCTACACTGGACCACCGCGTTTGAGATATCTTTTTCAGGTAGTTCAGACACAAACCACGGCAGCTTATTGTAGAATACTACCTACACTGGACCACCGCGTTTGAGATTTCTTTTTCAGGTAGTTCAGACACAAACCACGGCAACTTATTGTAGAATACTACCTACACTGGACCACCACGTTTGAGATATCTTTTTCAGGTAGTTCAGACACAAACAACGTTTCAGACCGACTTACGAGCGTAGTTGACGGACGATTCGTCTAATGTGTATAAATGCGGCATTAGACAAACTATCAGGAAAATATCAGACATGATTTGTTCCCGCAACCATTGCCATGGTGCATAGATCGCGCTATTCTAGTTAATTCGTCTAGATAGTTCATCTTGTGTTTATAGTAGAACGTTTTTTGTAGATGGAATATTCGAACGAAAATGTATATACACTTTTAGACCTAACCAGGAGCTGTTGCGAAAAATGCAACCTTAGGCCCTCTGGCGGGAATCGAACCTGCGGCCCTGCGATTCCGGTGCAGCGCTCTAACCAACTGAGCTACAGAGTCCAATTGCTGGGCATTAACTGCAAATTCGTGTATATATTGTGGGGTAATGCCAGTAGAATGTATGGGTAAATTGTATGGTCTTGTGTTTACACTAAAACGAATGGTCCATCAGACGGATGGCGACGGTTAATCTCTTTCTAGTATAAATCAGACCAATATTTAATCCTCTAGGTAGAAGATTTGCATCATCTGGTAGAGGTGTCTCACAAAAGCAGTCAACAAGAACGAGACATTACAATGAAAACCAAAGACGAATATCTCCGTCAACTTCAAGACAGACTTCTAAAACAACAGACGGAAAATGACGAGGAACGAACTAGATTACAGAATCTTGTCGCGAAAATGGAAGTACAGATGCGGGAACAAAATAGGAAATTTGAGGAAGACAAGTGGAAATTAAGTCAGGTACATACCACTGATCTATCAAATATAGCTGGAATGAGTGTCTATTCTGTTAAAATGAAGTCGAGGTTGGTGAGAAGTGGAGGTTGAATATCATCTCGTGCACAATAATACTTAGTAAAACCCACTCAATATATGTGTAATATTACGATGTTTTTCCAGGAGGATTCGAGATTGAAGTCATTGCGTGTATCCCTCGAGGAAGAGAGGCGCCTCACGCGGGAACAACTCGAAGCCGAGCGTGGATTAGTTCAGAGGACTAAGGAGGAGTTTCTATCTCAACAACGTCAAATGATGCTGGATTTAAATGAGGAAAGAAGAACATTGGCTCTAGAAAGAGCTGAAGTGACTTCTGCTCAGAGAGGAATGATGAATAAAGAAAGACTAAAACATGATAACTTTACTAAGGTATAACAACCATCAATCAGTGCACAGTTTCTGATTATTGTTTCATCTCAGTCGCATGTGAGGCAAGTGCTTCCAGTTTGACTCTACCAAACACCGCAGGTTTTCTCCAGGTAGTCGGGTTTCCTCCTGCAGTAACACTGGATCAATAAGGGATGACCCTTACTGGAGCTCTAGGGAGAACAGTTTAGAACTGATAGAGCTATCCAGTATAAATAAAGTTAGTTTAGTTTAGGTTTCCTCCTGTAGTAACACTGGATGAATACGGGATGACTCTTACTGGACCTCTAGGGAGAACAGTTTAGAACTGATAGAGCTATCCAGTATAAATAAAGTTAGTTTAGTTTAGGTTTCCTCCTGCAGTAACACTGGATGAATAAGGGATGACTCTTACTGGACCTCTAGGGAGAACAGTTTAGAACTGATAGAGCTATCCAGTATAAATAAAGTTAGTTTAGTTTAGGTTTCCTCCTGTAGTAACACTGAATCACTAAGAGATGACCTTTACTGGACCTCTAGGGAGAAGAGTTTAGAACTGATAGAGCTATCCAGTATAAATAAAGTTAGTTTAGTTTAGATTTCCTCCTGTAGTAACATTGGATCAATAAGAGATGACCCTTACTGGACCTCTAGGGAGAACACTTTAGAACTGATAGAGCTATCCAGTATAAATAAAGTTAGTTTAGTTTAGATTTCCTCCTGTAGTAACATTGGATCAATAAGAGATGACCCTTACTGGACCTCTAGGGAGAACACTTTAGAACTGATAGAGCTATCCAGTATAAATAAAGTTAGTTTAGTTTAGGTTTCCTCCTGTAGTAACATTGGATCAATAAGAGATGACCCTTACTGGGCCTCTAGGGAGAACAGTTTAGAACTGATAAAGCTATCCAGTATAAATAAAGTTAGTTTAGTTTAGGTTTCCTCCTGTAGTAACACTGGATCATTAAGAGATGATCCTTACTGGACCTCTAGGGAGAACAGTTTAGAACTGATAAAGCTATCCAGTATAAATAAAGTTAGTTTAGTTTAGGTTTCCTCCTGTAGTAACACTGTATCAATAAGAGATGACCCTTACTGGACCTCTAGGGAGAACACTTTAGAACTGATAGAGCTATCCAGTATAAATAAAGTTAGTTTAGTTTAGGTTTCCTCCTGTAGTAACACTGGATCATTAAGAGATGATCCTTACTGGGCCTCTAGGGAGAACAGTTTAGAACTGATAGAGCTATCCAGTATAGAGAGTAGTTTAATTTTTTCTCTTTTTTGTATAGTTGGACGCGGAACAGGAGAGCGCACGAGTGCGTCTTGCAGAAGATACCGCTGATTTAAATGCCAGAGAGGCTCAGCTGAGACGGGATCAGGAGGAACTGAGGAGAGAGAAAAGGGTATTTATGGATAAACAAGACAAGTGGAATACAGAGAAAGATCATATTGGAAAACTGGGATTGGAACTTGAAAAACGCGCTCAAGAAATTGACGAAGTTAGCTTAGTAAGTTTCCTTGGATACTGAAATGAGCTCAGAAAGCACTGTCCTTCATCGCCGAGTAAGTCTGCTTCTGAAGGTCAGGGGTAGAGGATTTATTTACGTTGGGTAACTTCACTGTGCTTGAATACTCGTGTAAGTAGAGTCGTACCTTACCGTACTGCAGTGCTCAGGCTACCGGTTTTCCTCTCTCACCAAAAACTAACCCCGAGCACTTGTATCGTGAGCCTCTGGCTTGAGTGAATTGGGTACCCTGTGAAATGCACATTAGATATCTTATTTTCATTATCACAGAAAATTATTAACATCGAGCTTATATGTTACAGGAAGCAGCGAAGGTTGGCGAGGAGGGCAGAACGTCGCTGGAGGTCGCACAACGTATGCAGGTGGAGATCTCACAACAAGCAAATGAATTGCAGGCCAGAGTGTTACTGTTGCAGGAAAAGGAACGGCAGATTGCCGATGTAAGTATTTAAGAACGAACTTAAACACCTACTGTAATACTATTAATAGTATTCTTTGTCCAAGTTTGTCCAGACGGGTGATTCTTGTCTAGTATAAATCGTGGCATTCATTAATACCTATTTCTTGGACTTAGGAAAGACTTGCAGCTCTAAAGGAAAAGAGAGATTTGGAAATGGAGAAACGTCGTGAAGTGTGTGGTCGTTGTTCACAGTCACAAAGTAGTCCACTCCAAGCTGACTCAAAAAGTATGTAATTTTCAGTAAGAATTTGTGGGTTTCCCTAAGCACTATCGTGCAGCAGATAATGCTCAACCTGCAGTTATCAAAGTGAGAAAATAATGTTAATTATTTTCATAAAAATATTGTATTTGGAGGCAAATAAATAGAATTGAGAGATTTAGTTTAATTTTCTTACTACTATAAGTGTCAACATTTCTGAAGTTGACCACCATCTGATGCCCTGAAAATATCTACTGGTATTCACTAATTGTTATAATTATTCTACTTTAGGAGAACCATCAGCTAGACTGTCTCAGTCATTAGAATCCAGTCTCTCATCGCACTACATCACATCTGGGGAACTCGCATCCAGTCCCCCTCCTCCACGATCAAGTTCTGTTCATGGCTTGCCACCAGACCTCTTGGTTAACACTCTGGATTTAAAGAGAACGTTACGTCGTTGGTCGCAAGATAAAGAACAGGTAGGGTGCAATCGTTTCCTTAAACATTAGATTTGCACGGCGATATATATAGTTCTTTTGTTTTGTGAAAAACACCACGTACGTTTATCTATTTCACAAAGCTTTCAAAAGCTCCATCAGTCATGATGCACCTTGCCTCGTCAGCGATCGTAACCCGCTCCGTGGCCAGCCCGTGCTGAGTACTCCCCCCCCCCCCCTTAAGCAGATCAAGCTGAATTCATTCTTGGAAACCCCACCGTATAATGTTATTGATGGTGTGAAAATATCTCGAACGTGCGGTGCCAGTGTGGGTAGAGTACACTGATAGAGTATAACGAAGATTCGGTGGTTGACTGTTGTGTAAAACTACCTGGAAAATACAATAAGAACTTCGACGTTTCGAGCGAAGGCCCTTCGTAACTTCCAGACGAAGGGCCTTCGCTCGAAACGTCGAAGTTCTTATTGTATTTTTCAGGTAGTTTTACACAACAGTCAACCGCCGAATTATTGATGGTGTACTTTGTTTCAGGACGAGGAATTTTTGGCGAAGGAATCAGAATTTCTCAACAACCTCCAAGACTCACGATTGCGTCCGCTGTACCGTGCCTAACCTGGGGTTCTTGTTCAGCTATTCTTCATCCATTAAGGTAAATATGACATATCACGTCTGTTATATGCCTTAGCATAGAATCAGTTTCGCAGCATCTCTGAACTCCGTGCTCCTCCAAAGTACTAAACACGGGTTAAGTAGAGAATTTCCAAACATCAACGTTGTAGCCAACGGCCGTAGGACAAACTCCAATATAATCCAATCATTGCCACTCACATTTCCCGCGTATATCAAGCGTGCGAAGCCAAGCAAATAACATGTAATTAAACCTCCCACAACCATACATGCTGTAGTGGTCGAACGGAGCACCTTCTTCTGCGCCACCAAATTACCAGTAAGATTTGTCGGTGTCTGGCTTGTTGCTATGCGACGGCGGTGACGACGAATAAGTTTATAAGTCCAAAGCCACGTCGAGGTTACTGTTAGGATGGCGATTATTATCAAACAGGCTCCGGTCATAGTGTATACACGTTTCGATGCAAAACATGTCAGGAAGATTACAACGATAAATACAATGAACCATGACATGGCTATTAAACCTTTAAGACACCGTACTAATCTTTGGTAATGGTAGGGATAGGCTAAAGTAACAAAACTGTGCAAACTTAATATTGTCACTGTCATAAGAGAGAGACCCAAGCATAGTGATAACGTCACATATATAACAAACCATAGCACACAGTCGTATATGGAGAAAGCACTTTGTAAAATCGCCACAATATATAAAGGTTGTGCAATAGCAGTTATAGTGAGGTCTGTAACGGCCAGTGAAGTAAATAACGTGTTCTGTACGACACGCACGTTACGATGTCGACAATAGGAAAAGATTATAATAATGTTTGCCATTGTTCCACATAGAGATATCACGATATTTGTTATAGCAAAGCATACAGTTAGTGCTATATAGAGTATGCTTGTAGGTTGCCTTGCCTCCCAACCAAGGCATAAATATTCTGTAAATTCCTTCAATGCTAACATGATCCACAAAAATAATTATGATAGTTCGATGTATTCACTTCTGTTAAGCTATTAAAACATTGACAGGCAAAATCCACAAAAATTGACTTCCAAATAGTTCAATGAATATTCACTGTTGTAAATCTGTGGCACTGTTTTTAAAACACTGACATTCTGAATTATTTCATGACACATGAACACAAGAAACTGTCAAAAATATAGTTGAATGAAATGATCCATTTATAGGCTTCTTTAGTGTTGAATCTATCACAAAGTCAAAAGAAATTCATTTTATATTCACTCTAGAAAATATTACTCACTGTCTTTGCTTTGACAGTCTGACTTTTCTCATGAAATATTGATCGACACAATAATTAATTCCACAAAAAAACATGAAGTTCAAAGTATAGTCCAGTGTATATTAACAATTGGATTCTGTCGCGCAGAGATATTAAAATTGCTTGTATATAATATCACTATGATATGGAATATAGATTAATATTAAGTCTGTACGATGACAATGTTATTTGAAATTAACACAACCATAATAAAGAACTCAGAGAGGAGTTCAATTAAATTTAAGAGGTTCAAATTAATTTTGAACAGCATTTTTTTGTAACTGTTATTGTATGAGTCCACCTGCTTTCCCGTCACGAGTCGGCTGTTGTCGGAGACAACCGTAAACCTCCGGCTAAAAGATTTGTATTCCTTCGTAAATCGTGAATTATTTTGATGCGAGCAAGGTGGGGGGAGAAGGAGGGAAAATACCCAGAGCACAGCACTTTCAAGGGGAGGGGGGCCTGGTAATACATATGCATGAAACATTGCTTCCTCTGCCTCGTAGAAGGGCCCACATCACTGCATGCAACGCTGGGACCCGCGTCTGGCTCTTGCCGACCTTGGCTGGGATGATTATATAATATCAACATTTCCCCATCACACGAGTTCTTTCAAATAGACACAATTTATAATCACAGGATTACTTTAATGAAATCTTATTGACATAATTTAGATTCTGATATTTTAGTATATTTGTCTATATCGCCTAGACCCTGAACACTCTACTTAAGAATAAACATTAGTATGACTGTTTTTGAATACGAACTATGCAAGCTAACTTAAGAGTAAACATTGTAAACTGTTATCGAAATCGGAAAGCAGCTGCATTCTGACAAGTTTCATTTCTCAAACTCTGGGTCTTCAAGCGAATCTCCAATTTTTTGCTTCCAGCGATAATTTCTCTTCCTAACATTAACCGAGTTTCCAGTTTGTGAGCCCATGGGGCGCCATTTTCCAGCTGAACTTATTCTTCCATTTACACAGAACCGTGGATCCCACGAACATGGTGGTAACATTGACGTGACGTAGTTGATCTCAATAGCAACGAGGCAGCCAATCACGAACAGTTTGAGAAACATTTTAACCAATCAACTATAAGATAGACAAAGTAAAGGTGACGTAAAGTCGTCTGGTGGGTTTCAGTATAAAGCGTTGCAGGACAGCAGATGGTTGGCACTTATAGGAGCAAAGTTATAGCAGAAAAAAAAAGCTCCTCTCTCAATTCTATTTATTGAGCACCAAAGACCGGACTACTGCAGTGGTCAACCATGCTAATAATATGAACAAATAATAATAAAAAAAGAAAAAGTTTCGTGTATGACGGAGCACACCTTTGGAATTCTATTCTAAAGAAATTAAGAGAAAAAAAATCTTTTTTCTTCCGCTTTCGAAAAAAATCGCTACTCACATTGATTGATAGCTAACTGAAAACATAGATGTCAATTATACCTATATATAGATTATTACCTTAGTTTGTTTATATATATAATACTATATTATTATGTAAATGGATTTAAAATCAAAATTCTTTCTGTATACTTTCCGCACGCCCCTCGTGGAAATCAGCTTCAGTTGACGGGGTCAGCGTGTTTAAATAAAGTTTATCTATCTATCTATCTATATAATGAAAAGAATTAACATTATTTTCGTACTCTGATAACTGCAGGTTGACTACCATCTGCTGTACGCTAGTGACAACCGTATAGAATAAAAGCATCTTGTAAAATCGAATCATAAGCTTAAGAAAATAATGCAGACTTTTTATGCAGAAAAGTAGCCCCAGATAGTTTAATTATGAGGTTTAAGTGATGTTAATTCTATGTTATATGTGAGTAAAATAAGACAAAGTTTGATACCTTTTGAAATGTCTTGCACTGTTGAGTCCAAATACCTGTGTGTATTGTTTAAACAAATTGGAAAACGTCCGCATATATATAGCCTTTTTCTTCGCGTAACTAAGTATTGGAAGTACAAAAGAAAATATTTCATAGCCAGGGCTTGATGAGATTTTTGTTGTTTAATTAGCATCGCCACATAAGTAATTTTTCGCGCAGCATTTATGAAACTAATACCTATAGGGATTGTGACGTTTTAAGTTTTTCAATCATGAAATATCGGTAAACAACCGTAAGATCCAACCTCTTCGTATTATGGACATCTCTCCCTGCCTTCCTTTCATTCTAAGACTACAATCTTTTGAAGACTACAATCCTCTTCCCCAGTTCAATATTGCGAACAACCCCCAAAACTACTTTTGGTAATTTACTATGACACGAACTCAACATTGAGTTGGGAGAGGCAGGTTTTGAACATGTTGTAACACAGGATAAACTATATAATAATAATCTTTAATAAGGAATGCCAGAATCACCTTATACGGTGTTTTTCATCTGGGCCCTTAATGGTCCTTAATGTTGTCTGGGTCCTTAATGGTTCATCTGGGTCCTTAATGGGTTCATCTGGGTCCATATGAAGTGCTCTCAACCAGATATGTCCAAGATTGTAGATACAACATTATTAACGCAACAAAATATTACGTGAGGTTCAAAAAAAGGACAAATTAACAAACACTGTTTATCTATAAGTATTAGTTTCACATTTACTGTGCGAGAAATTACTTGTGTTGCGATTTTAATTAATTATTTATAAACTGGTGTGAGTTAGCAAAAATGTAATCAAGTCCTGGGGCGATGAAAAATTCTTTCTTTATACATTCAATACTTATAGTTACGCGAGATCAAATACTACATATAGCTATAATATGCGGACGTTTTTCAGTTTCATTTAAACAATACATTCAGGTATTTGGACTCATAAAGAAGACATTTCACAAGGTATTTGTCTTATTTTACTCGTATATAAGATAGAATTAAGATATCTTTGACCTCTTATTAAATTATTTGGGACTACCTTTTCTTTGTAAAGTTCAGAACTAAGTTTAAACAAGCTTGATCTATATCTTATAGTTTATTTTGATTGGTTAAAATGTTTCTCAAACTTCCTGTGATTGGCTGCCTCGTTGCTATGGAAATTAACTACGTCACGTCAGCTCCACAGGGTTGCCCCACTTATATTTTCAGATCAGTGGGTTGCCCCCAAGTGGATGTATTTCTGTCATGAAAAAACCATTGCGCGGGTACATCGACTTCGGCTGGAAAGCCAGGAAAGCCGGGAGAAACAGCATTTGGAAACTCAGTTGTTGGAAAAAGAGAAAGTCATCGCTTGAGATCTAAATTTGGAACTTTGTTGAAGGAACCTGTGTATGAGAATTGAGAGGAATAGAACAGTTATAATGAAAAGGAACGATATGAAAAGGCCACAGTTAACTTAAGACTATAAACTTTGTTTGCTCCTATTGCATAAACAGTTGAATATAAAATAAAAAATAACATACGTTGCCTCTTTCTTTAAGTACTTACTGCACGTAACTCTAATTCGATCTTAAATTCTTGTAGTTCTAAAATATGGCAATAAAATTTCATTACAGGGACCTTACGATTCAAAATTCTGTCTGTTTGAAAGAAGTCTATAACTTTAGAACTGATAACGCTAACCATTGGAGCTATCCAGTGTAAAATACACCATCAAAACTACTTGTCAAAATGTTTAAACAAGAAAAGAAACACTAAATACACAAATTATATGTAAAAATCTTTATTGCAACTAAATAACTAATCTACTATAAAATCCTGCTCAAAAGATTCTGTTCAACAGAACTTTGAGTTCTTTATAACAATGTTATAAATTACTACAAAATTATGAAAATTATATCTTAAAACATTTAAGTTATTGACGTATTTAAATTACTATAATTATATAGTAGATTTCACTTATAGCACTATCGTACAGCAGATGGTTAGCGGTATAGTTATCAGAATGAAAACATGTGAATTCTGTTCTCTCTAGTGGTCTTAATATATTTGAATTAAGCAAGATGTAGTTTTGTTTTTTGCTTTTCTATATAAGTGTTAACATTTCTGAAGTTGACCACCATCTGCTGCCCTGTAACGCTTACTGAAACCCACTGAATGAATCCTGTTCATAAGCAACCGTTCAACAGTGCCATGAATTCTTCGTTTAATAATACAAAACTACTCTATAATAAAAACCTTTTACGAAGTATGTATAAGATGTGAAAAATACATTATACATGTATGCTTGTAGCATTAGAAAACTGTTGATCGCATCATGTTGATGCATGTTTTAATATGCATCGGTGATGATCCGCAATCATCCGCGGTGATGATCCGCGGATCGTAAGTTTGGCAATGAAATAAAACGCAATTTGTGCACTTTCTTAGCTGAACTTTAGATTACCTTTCTGACGCAACAATATACGCTAAAGTTATGTAATTGTCCCCAAAATACAACGCCTATTTGAAAATGTTCTTTCCTAAGGAAAACCATGCACCAGAAAGGAATTGTGTGTCTCTATATGACCTAGTCTTACTTACTGTACATTGTTTTCCTGTGCAGTGTAAGAGACTAACACGCTGATGTACTTCCCTCTCTGATGATAGCGGCGTGCCTGAACTGGGTAAATCTAAAGCCGTGCTTTTAGCTGTGGTGTTAGTACACTAGGATTAAAGCATTTGTCTGGCATTAACGATGATTTTCAATGTTTTGTTGTACGAACTAACATTGATTGTCGAATTCAACAATCTCTTGGAAAGACTGAACGAGCATCATGCATTGTGTTATAGAAGACTTAAAAATTACGAAAACTAAGGCTCTGCATTTTGGATGCAAAAAATTATCATACAAAATTTCATTCCTTTTAAAGGAACCTTGGGATCACTCATGTTATGTATTGATTAAAGTAGCATAAAAATCGAAGTTAAATACTGGAATCAATAATATATGTAAAACATTCATGTGCTCAGTTCAGTCAAATCAACAAGAGATAAATGAATACTAACCATCTAAAATTGCCTTAAGGCAATGCCCATCTAAAATACTTCAATACTATATATTAAGCATCTAAAGTTTGGCAAAGCCTGCATTATAAAGTTCTTAAATACTTTGTAAGCATTTTAAATTGCCACACTTCTGTGTTAGCAAAGCAAATATCCTGATATCGTATCAGTGAAACACTCCTTTCCTTAAGGTGGAAAAATCGCCCAACATTCGGCCAGCAAATGCTAGATAGGGTCTAGTAAACCTTGCTTGTGAACCGATAGACCAGTTTACTTCTGGGTTTGGTTAAGATACCCTTTGCAATATAGGTCCGTAACGACCTGGCGAAGTTTTCATATTTCATATGAGGTTTATTTCTTCTTCGTCCCCATTGTGATGCAACTTCTGAGGAGTTTAAGAACTTGAATACTCCTTTTTCCTGATCCACCCACTCGATTATATTTGAGTATAGTGTTGGGTTGGCCAATAACTCGAATAGGTAATGGCATAGTCTTGGTCGCGAGGATTTTGTCTTCAGTACAGGGCTGGTAATAGGGCTAGGCACATTGTATGATGGCTCACTAGCCTTTGGGACTCGTTGTAACCCGATAAACGCCGGCGACTTTTCAGCGATGGGATTTAGTAGGGGTAAGGTTTGTGGCACTTCCTGTTCGTATATACTGCTCTCGTAATTAAGGTAGTAAGGGTACTCGAGGCTTGGATCTGGGACAGCTAGGGATTGAAGTAGTTTCTCTTTTTGAATACGATTGTATTCAAATTCACTGAGCCAGTTGTCTGGAGCTATCTTGTAGTTTGGTTTCATTGACATTGGATCTTGTTCCAAACTGAAATAATAATAATTGTTGTTATAAATCTCTGTGTGTGTGGAGAACACTCTGATTCGTAAGTGCGGATCATAATCCGTGCGAATAATATGATAGAGTGGATAAAATCGTCTAGCCATGGCAGAATAGAAGATGCCCAGAATATTTTATTGTTAAAAATATTACCTTGATTTCAATTGTTCAGTTTTCGTAGTATCACATGTACAATGTGGCACGTCTGATGAATAAGATGAACACGAACAATCATCAAAGCTGCGAGATTGCGCAATCTGCTGGGTCTTGTACACCAATAATTGACTTTGAAGATCTGCCTGACCGTGTGTGTTGTTAATTGAAGGGTCTGGTAAATAGTCAAAATTTACTTGGTTCCAGTCCCCCAGGATGCTCGCCTTCACCCACTCACTCAGCTGGTTCTGGCTGTGCACAGGTGAATCATACAATGATGAACGGCTACCCATTGAGTCGTTACGTTGAAGCAAGCTAGGATCGTAATAGCCATAATCTATAACATGAAGTAGATTCATGTTAAGTTAATTGTAAAGATTACAATATCTATAATCTATAAGATGAAATAGATTAATCCAGTAAGCGTTATAAGGCAACAGATTGTGGTGCACTTCAGAAATGTTGACACAAACAAATTCATTAAACTACATTTTATATACTAGAAGGTGTTTGTAGATGGAATACTCGAACGGAAATTTATATACATTTTTTAGACCTAGCCAGGAGCAGTTGCGAAAAATGCAACTTAGGCCCTCTGAACCTGTGGAATTGAACCTGTGGCCCTGCGATTCCGGTGCAGCGCTATAACCAACTGAGCTACAACCGAGCATTAACCGCAAGTTCGGCATCCACTAACACCTTCTACTATTAATCCTATCGAACGAGATGTCGAGAAAAATCTTGATATTTACATTATGTATACGACTATTACTAATGCAAAGGATTAAAAGTAGAGTATATGTTCGATAGACAATACAAAGCCATATTTTCAAAGAACAAAGCAACACAATAAAATACAAAAGTCATAAAATGGTATTTAAACGTTCTTAAAACTTGACTAACATGTTAGAACTAGAATTGAGTTCAGCGAACTTGTTACTTATTCTGATAATCTGATATTAAATATATACAGTTGTATTTCAAATTGACCGGATATCAACGGGGAACGTTTGAAATTTTCATCAATTAGAGAAATAGATGTGTCTATTTGGATGAAGGTTTGATTAAATATTTCAGTAAAGGAATATATTGTCGTGTCGTTTGGGAACCTCAATGAGTGTCTGTTAATTCGTGATAAACGCTAGATAGAGTGTCCGTTAATCTATAGTGTATGCACACCTGACTTTCATGTGATCTGATGAGATCGTGATCCACGCGTGACTCCACGCAGCTTATACAACGCGCTTGTTTGTGCTAACATCTGTAAGGGTATGACGTCACAAGTGATAGAGCGTGCCGACAAGATCAACATTATCAGTTGTATTTAAATCTCGTTTCAACAAACCGCTCATAAACAAGTCCTGACTTCGTGCACGAATAAATACACCGCCCACTGAGCAAACAGATAAAAAACTATAAAGGTTGGGTTTCATCACGGTGTCAGTGAGAGTTACGTGACGACAACAGATGGCAGTCAACTTCAGAAATTTTGACGCTTGTCGGAGCAAATACATCTCTCAATTCATATAAAAAAAACGACTGCAGGTTGACCACCATCCGCTGCACGATAGTTCTCAGTGAAACCCAATTATTGTTGAATATTGAACGAAACACATACACATTTAGCCTGGTTAGCTGGGTTGGGTTTGAGGCGCGGGCAGGAAAAGTGACTACGCAGGCTAGCCTTACTGCCAAAACACGAGCCAATGAATAGCTAGCGTGGGTTAAGTTTGAGAGCGTTTCAGGGTAAAGTCCCTCTAAGGCAGTGAGTTCATATTTAATTTTGGAAAAGCATCCTGCCTTTGTATTGTAATTATAATCCATATACGAGTCTCTATAGCGGTAAATTGTATTATATAATATTCAAGTAATCTGATACGCTAATTAACTGATGAAGTATATAAAAGTACAATACTATGGTACAGTATACATGCTCAAACTTCTACTCTAATGCTACTGTAAAAGTCTGGTGGCATGGATTTGACATTGCACTCTATAATCTGCTGTTTATTGTTTCATCGCCCATCGGCACAATGACAGAAAGTCGACACAGCGGTGCGAACTTTAAGGTCAAAATTCGACTATCCTACTTGAGATAATTTCATGTTGACAGAGGATTGAAGACGACAAAAACAATGTCTCGTGTTTCAAAGCTCTTCCCGCATAAACACTCGTGATTATCAACCTTAGCTTACGTTTTGACCCCAAACTAGGGTTTCTCTAGATTAACCCTGGCAGCATGGCCTGGCGATATACGGTTTCAATATTTCATATATCCTTTCTCTTTCAATTTTACCTACATTCATTAGCTATTACGTAGTGACGAATCTTGTACACTACTGATCATATCACATAAATAAATGAGATTGTACATTAATCATAGTATTGTACAAGTATAATATATTATTGGGATTATAGCTTCTATTGCTCAGGAAACGTGATATACGATTTCAAACCTCTTCTATATATTGCACTTCAAAATAGAGGTTAGTTGTCCTCTATACATATATTAGCATTAGCTACCACTAAATAATTTACTAATGTTGTATACCACTGACGAAATCTCATAGTTTAATGGGATTAAATTGTATTGCACCATATATATAATGAATTACACGTAACACGTCGTATCTAGCATATGCATGAATATTGACAAAGTTCATTTTTACTTTCGATCCTTGGTATATTAATATAACTACCTTGCAATATAGCAAATATTATGAAAATAGCAATCAAAACATTGTATCCTATTTTATACCATAATTATACTATACACTGATAATTATCGCGCGATATATAAAATGAACACGTTACCTGTACGGACTGTGACAAAATAGCGCAATACAACATAAATTCATTTAAAAGCCATCATAAGAGGAATTTGATATCGTATGATTCAAATGTCAAATTCAAATCCATATATACACCACTATACTAAACTGATCATTTTCTCGCGATCTTTATAACTGAACAGTTAGGTGGTAAAGTTGACAAAATAGCGTAATGCAACACAATACACCCACGACATGCTTACCTGAAATATTAGACACACAAGTTCGATTCATATTCTTCTCTCTGAGCTCAGGAATAACTATAAAGAAAACACGGAAATCTTGTTATATACAGTATCAGCGTTACAGGGCAGCGGATGATGGTCAACTTCAGAAATGTTGACACTTATAGGAGCAAGAAAATTGAAATAAATCTCTCAATTCTATCTATTTGCCACCAAATACAAGACTACTACATATAATGAAAAGAATTAACCTTATTTTCTCACTCTGATAACTGCAGGTTGACCCTGCACGATAGTGCTTAGTGAAACTTACACTATTACCGCAAAGTTTGTTAAGTTAAACAAAGTGCATATCAGCGACTTCCCGTCTCTAAATACTATACACTAAAAACTTCCTTATTGCCTACTCAAATCACCCACAAATTTGAAATCTATAACAAATACAAACCTTTAAGTACAAATACAGTAAAACAGCTTAAACTCCAACAAATTTTATGTTTTAACCCTCAGCGCTATGATAGCACGTCTTAGTTGTTGCGTTGTTTATTAGCGAATAATTTCTCTTCTTTCGAAAACAAGTTGTGGAAGTTTTGTTAGAGTACGTCATTCTCGACGTCATTAATAACCTGAGTGGGCGTCAGGGTCGTGTTGTTCAAGGCTTGTCTTTGTCTTTATAACTTCCTGTAAGTTGAAAGCTTGGATAAAGAGACAGTCGAGGAGCGAGGATCGTGGAACGTGCGAGAGTCGATGGTAAAGTTGAGGGTCAAGAGGTCTGAAGTTGATCTGCACGATCGTCTGTCTTGTAACGCTTATTCTGAGAATACCACGTCTCTCCTTGTCTCATCATTACGCCTTCCAGCATCGGTCAACGATGGAGAAGTAAGGTGCCCCCATTCTTCTGCTTATTACTGGACAAGGGGTCCCCTCGGGTTACATGGAAACCATTGGGCCGTAGCAATAGTGGGGTGGTTTGGGTTTAGTTAGGGAGTACTCTTTCTTTATGGTAGGTATCACCATTGCCACCAGCCAGTGAAAAATAATAATGGTGCAGTTGACGACGCTCTTTGTCGAAGATGATAAACGTTGCTTTGTTCTTCTTAGCCGTCCAACAGTTTGCCTTTTGGAACTGTGGAGTGTGGACATTTCCTTATTTTGATATTTTTTCTACTTTTGTCTCGACTCTCGTCAACGATTCACTACCCACGACTATTGTCTTCATTGGTTTACTCAGAATTCTGATTCGTGGAATGACATCGTCTTCCTTTCTTTTGTTATGTTAATGTACAAAATTACTCTACCTAATCAAATTCTTTTATATCAAAATATCTTTATATGTCCAAACTCTATTGCCTGCCGATAAATTCATAAAGTATAGGACGAAACAAATTTGAGAAAAACGAGAGAAGGCAAAAATTTCAAAGTAATATTTCGAATTTATTCCAATTCATCTTCAGACTAATGTTATACCTATTGCTCATTTTGTTGCAGTTGAACATTCCCGTTAATACACTATTTCTTTTCTCACACTATCTTGCCATTGTTTACATATAGACGGATTATATGCACCCATCAATCTCATATTCACACGTTTCGGCCTACGTGCGCGTAGTTAAGTATTCAAGAGTTAAGATCCGATGCGGGGAAGCTCGACGACGTGCCTTCAAAACACTTTGATATAGGACAAAAATATGAATAATTTGTAGTCCCAGGGTATCTTATATTTGAGCTAATTTATCGAGAAATTTAACTTAAGAAATACGCTTTAGTGTGACATAACTTCCCAAACTAGTATTTCAAGAGAAATCCAATTAAGTCGGCTTAATTTATGGATGTTTATTGTATACCATATTACCATGGAATGAAGACAATGATATTATAATATCTCAAACGTGGGGGTCCAGTGTAGGTAGTGTTAATTTTTTTTAAAGATTGAGCATCTAATTTGCCAGGTAGTTAGCTGCTTAATCCTTGAGGAATATTTTTCATCACTGCCTACACTGGACCCCCACACTCGATATACCATCACAGTATTCTACAATAAGCTGTCGTGGTTGTGTCTGAACTACCTGAAAACAATCTCAAACGTGGAGGTTCTGTGTAGGTAGTATTCTACAATAAGCTGCCGTGGTTTGTGTCTGAACTACCTGAAAAATATATCTCAAACGTGGTGGTCCAGTGTAGGTAGTATTCTACAATAAGCTGTCATGGTTTGTGTCTGAACAACCTGAAAAAGATATCTCAAACGTGGTGGTCCAGTGTAGGTAGTATTCTACAATAAGCTGCAGTGGTTTGTGTCTGAACTACCTGAAAAAGATATCTCAAACGTGGGGGTACAGTGTAGGTAGTATTCTACAATAAGCTGTCATGGTTTGTGTCTGAACAACCTGAAAAAGATATCTCAAACGTGGTGGTCCAGTGTAGGTAGTACTCTACAACAAGTTGTCGTGGTTTGTGTCTGAACTACCTGAAAAAGTTAAAAACATTTCGACGTTTCGAGTGATGGTCCTTCGTAAGGAAGTCCGTAATAACTAATGTCTTGACGAAGGGCGTTCACTCTAAAATAATATTGAAGTGTTTTTCAGTAATCTTTTTCAGGTAGTTCAGACACAAACCACGGCGGCTTATATGAACCTTAATTATATATAATAACCATAATACAACAAGATTATTCGGATATGATTATGTTTTGAAAGAGGTTCAACAGCCATTCTGGAGCCATAAAATTTAAATGATATACCACTCCCACATATTCTCTACATAAATATAATCTTATTTCATAGTTAATTTTAACTACGCATTATATAAATTATTATAGGATCACAAAGAAAGTGCATCTCTTTTATGACTGTGTGGAACCATGGTTGCCGGATTTTTAGATTAGTTCAAATCCGACGTTGGGTGAAAAGCAACTCTCGAGTTCCCTGGAAATCTTAGTAGGTTTACATTAAACCTATATCTAACCCCCGGGGTGGGTTCAATGGTTTCCCTTTTACAAGTAAGAAAGTCAGGTGCTACCTAAAATACAGTATTGATCGAGAGTCGAAAGAAGAGGAAATTGTTGGGTTTCACTAAGCACTATCGTGCAGCAGATTGTGATCAACTTGCAGTTATCAGAGTGAGAAAATTATTTCATTATATATGTAGCAAATAAATATAGAATTGTGAGTGGAAGTTTAATTTTCCAGCTCCTATAAGTGTCAACATTTCTGAAGGTTGAAATCTAATCAGTATAACATATTTGCATGTTTATTTGTTGTGAGGGGAGGGGGGGAGTGTTTAAAAGAGAGGGGAATTCGAAAGATTTCTTTCTCTAAAAAGAGAGGGGAGGCTTTAGTATAGAGGAATTTCGTTAAATGCATCATATTTTTGTATTTGCTCTGAAGTGGTACATATTATGCAGTGTTTTGTTGACTGTCAGTGATGGCTTCAGCTGTATGCTAAGGACATCCTACGCATCGCCCACACAGTTCTTATACATTTCAATAACACTTGAACTTCCTGACAATTACATATTCTACATTTTATAAACAAAATATTCTTTGTCCAAAATTGAAATTCTTTACTTCTTAACTGATTGTCGCCATCATAAATCGCAATGCATTGTGGGTGACCCTTACAGGATGTCTAGGGAGAACAGTTTAGAACTGATAGAGTTATCGTGAATATAGTTGTTTTAATTGAGTTTACTGTATCCGTAGGAATATTCATTGTCTCGGTGAAAACAATAATGAATACTGAAATATTTTACGTGGGTTGTTGGTTTCGATTGTCAATTTGTCCTATACATACAACATGTACTCTTTGTTGTAACACCGGCGGATGATTAACTGAAGGAGAGCCGCACCATATTTAAGTTGAAGTTGCTTCCTGACTTGTCTAGCAAGCAGTCACACCCTTTTTATTACATTCAGTTTCATCATAACAATATTTAAATGCCTTACTTGTATTAAAATTATTGTAATTAAATTAAACTAACTTTATTTATACTGGATAGCTCTGTCAGTTCTGAAATGTTCTCCCTAGAGCTCCAGTAAGGGTCATTCCTTATCGTTCCAGTGTTAGTACTGAAGACGCTCATACGATTGAGGTGAAGTGACCATAGTATATGTGAAACATTTGGGCACTGGTACTGCGAGAATCGTGCACTGCATTCATTAATATATAATTGATAAGTAAATGATATGCGACAAATATAAATAATTAAAAGTAGATATATAGATAAGGTGAATTAATGCGGAAATAATTAATCTATGTCTACGGATTGCCTATAGATAAGCAATCTATTTGGCAGACGATCATTCATTTACACCATTTAAATTTTTGTCCCAAACTCAAAACACTTGAAAAGGTACATCTTTCGCAATTTTTTCGCGAAACTCAATCTTAACAACGGAACTACATAACTCGTGATTGCTGCAGAATGCCTTCAAAGTAATGTAGTGTACTTCAAAGTAGTGCTGATTTCCTACCGTTTCATGATGTTCAACTCTCTAGCCAATATCATATTGAAATGTTTAAAGTGTTAAATAGTTTAGCCCAATGTCATGGCAGCAGCGCAATTAACACGTAGATATGAGAGCTCGTTACCAGGGCTGGATTAAGGCAGCGCGGAGGTTTGCAATCTTAATTTGAAAGATGTAATGACATTAACGTATCTGATATTATAACATTCGGCACTGTTGGTAAATGGTAATTGGTCTGTCACAAGTTTGAGAATAATACAGTGAATGATCTAGCGGAATGATCACGCACAAAGCAATAGTTCCAGACAAAGCTTGTGGCGTGCCGACTACGAGTTCCTACGTCGTGCTTCGAATCCTGGCAAGTACATTATCGTTTTTTCGTATTTTTTTCTATTTTTCTTTCCAGCCTAAAGCGCGGGGCCCTTGAAGGCGCGGGGCCCGTGGCATATGCCGCTTCTGCCATATGGTTAATCCGGCCCAGGAATTTACAAACACGAGCGGAAAAATCTGACAGTCATTTCTTTTGAACTTACTTCATGAGTTATTAACGAGTTCGATATTGTAGATGCAGACCTTGAGAAAAAGTGCATGGTATATCGGGATTCTGAGGAACATTGAGGAACATTTTCAATTTTTCACAGATATTTTATGGGAAAATGTTAAGCAGTGTCAGTGGCGAAGCTACATAGACATAGTACGACATAGCAACTGGTCAGGCTATGCAAATTTAAAAATTTTCAACTCAAACCTTTAAAAGTTTATTGTCTTCAGAATATCAAGTAAACGTTTATTTGGAATCATACTAAATATATATAGGAGTGATAGGACACGAGAAATTGTTAAATGGAATACAAAACGTCGGGGTTTCAGACTGGTCTGACCGGAAAATTTTGGATCAAATTTTGGCCCACATCTTTCCATCAAATAGGACACAGAAGTTCTGGTCTGACCAGGTAAATGGAAAGCGCGAATACAGAAAATGTAGATCATTGCATCAATACGATCAAGTATACTTTATTGTTCCACACTTTATTGTAATGACGTAATGTGCGGTCTACCATTTATGGTTTTTACCCACTTTAGGTCAAATTCAAGATGAGAGACCTCAATTGCTAAGCAACGGACACTTTATTAATGCCTTACAATCCCAAGTATAAACTTAATTTATGACATTGACCTCTATAAACGTTTTAGACGTTCAAGCCGGCAACACAATAATCTTATATGACGTAAATATACGTCCGTATTAACGTCATCAACTGTGAATCATCTTCCTGCCCTGGACAAGTTAATCATGTTGCAATCTTGGACGTAATTATGGACGTAATTGTGGACAATTAAAACGGATATTTCTTATATCGTTTATAACTAGTCGAGTGGTTTTGGTATCGTTTTCAATCCCATTTGTGCTAAATCTCTACACATTAAAAAACTTATATCGTTTATAACTAGTCGAGTGGTTTTGGTATCGTTTTCAATCCCATTTGTGCTAAATCTCTACACATTAAAAAAGCGCGCTGACATACATTACAGGTCTGGAAAAGTATTTAATGTTCAGTTCTTGGTTCCAACATCGTCTGCGCATGCGCCGCTGTATTACGGTGGGAGAATGAAACCGCGTAAGAGACTGGGATTGACGTCCATATTTCTACCATATCTGGCTTCAGCATTTAAGTGATCAAGTGACGCCAACGATATAACTTAAATATCGTCACACTCGGTGAAATGATAAATGCAATGCCAGTGGTAATTTGCATTCTTGTTATTCACAAAAAGTCACACAAAAGATATTATTTGACTTATTTATCTCAGGGCATGCCAAGGCCTGTGAGTTGTTCATGACGTCATATGCAATAAAACTACGTCTTATCAACATTTACCGGCAAAATATTTATAAGAGATTATTTAACCACGACCGCTTATTGTAGAATACTACCTACACTGAACCACCACGTTTGAGATATCTTTTTCAGGTAGTTCAGACACAAACCACGACAGCTTATTGTAGAATACTACCTACACTGGACCACCACGTTTGAGATATCTTTTCAGGTAGTTCAGACACAAACCACGACAGCTTATTGTAGAATACTACCTACACTGGACCACCACGTTTGAGATATCTTTTCAGGTAGTTCAGACACAAACCACGACAGCTTATTGTAGAATACTACCTACACTGGACCACCACGTTTGAGATATCTTTTTCAGGTAGTTCAGACACAAACCACGACAGCTTATTGTAGAATACTACCTACATTGTGTAAAATACATACACCGCAATCTCCATTTGTAAATGATACATTGCAACATTTGAGATATCTAACATTCATTACAAAGCAAAGCAATTAATAATGGCTGTTACATATGTAACCATTATGCCAATATTGCGTAAATGTAACCCACAGTTTCAAAGCATTCTCTTAATTATCCTATTAAATACACCATTTCACTGTTCTGTAGCGCTCACTGAGACCCACTAATATTAAAGTGTCGCAAAACATCGTTCTGCATGTTTACTTTTGCTAAACTATATCTGTATAATATAATGCATTAGAATTCAAGATATACTATATATATATATAGAATGACAAAATGACAAAACGCTAATTTCATGTATAAGATTTTACCTTCGTACAAATCCTGGTATGCAAGATCCACGTCAGAATTTGCCATATTCTAAAAAGTGACAGAACACATGTGTTAAGAATAATAATATCCTTGTTTTGCTATTGCATATGTATAGTTAAACACCGAGCTTATTTACAACATGTGTGACGTCAAAACGCATGTGTTCTGAGCTCGTCTCGCGTGAGCAAAGTTAAATAATTAATGCACAAGCACTCGTTACGTATATTTGTTAATTGTTCATTGTTACAATATCCTGCTCGCGTGAAACGTGACTTAGTTATCAAAGAGATGAAAGCTTGTTTGTTAAACTAACTTCCTGGGGCCGGTTGTATAAAAAAGTAGTTAAAGTTAATTATAGTTAGTGCGAAAGTAAACCAATCAGAATCGCGAATTTTAGAGTTAACTACTATTTAACTACAAAACGAGTAGTTAAAATGTAGTTAAGACTTTTATACAACCGGCCCCTGACGAACGACATTCGCTCAAAACGTAAAAGTGTTTTTAATCGGCTTTTGTCAGGTAGTTCAGACACAAACCACGACAGCTTATTGTAGAATACTACCTACACTGCGTGGACCACAACATTTGAGGTATCTTTTTTCAGGTATAGTTCAGACACAAACCACGACAGCTTATTTTTACACTGCCTGAATTTTCATGCGACCTGCAACGCAATTTCGTCACTAAGCCGTGTATGCAGTATATTTGTAGTGAAACTTTGGATAAATGATTTAACTAGTATTGAGTAAATGGTAGTATTGATTTTTGAATCACCTCTCTCAGTCTTTAGTCTGAAAAGCCGAACCAAAGATATTTCAGTCTTTCGGCAAACTGAAAGAAAAGGGTCGTTTTGAGTTGAGGGAACATCCCGAAACTTTGAAAGGTTCTCGAGGTCCCCACTCAGAGCTCACCAAAGTGTCATCTTCTCAGAGTGTTTCCTCGCGTTCAAGGGTAATTCTAGTGAAACTATGTCATACTGCCCCCCTTCTCTTATGAAAATCTCTCAGGCGACGCCTTAAATCAAGATGTTGTTCGCCTACCTTGGACCAAGGCCACACGTATTGCGACTGGGGTTAGTCTGAGGAGTGTTACTTTAGATTGGAGAATGTGCACGTAGTCATATCCTCACTCTTATTTTAAGCGCGGCGAATGAAATATCGCCTACGCTAAAACAGTAATGACTGATGAACAAACAATATGAGAATGATAGGACTAATTAAACCTGCCTCACACGAAAGCTCTTGGCTGAGCTCACCACCAGTCCACCACGAGAGGTCGTAGCAGTTAGCAAGTAACTCTGATACGGCAAACACGATGGATCATTGTCTCACGGCCTCGCGAGGCAAAATTCTCAGCAAAAACCATACGCACACGAGGGACTGTCGTGGCTGATGAAACCGCCTCGCGAGGTCTGTACGTGCGGGAGGCGTAATCGGTCACGTACATGTATAATGAGAGATCAGTCCAAACCTACGCTAGGCCTTCTATTTCAGCGGGTTTTTTCAACCAGGAAGACTGGTATAATGCGAATGACATGACGTCTGTAGTGCATGACCCTACATCTAAAATCTAGGCTGATGAAACATTGGAAGATGGTATATAACATGCTGAGTTTGAATTTATCTGAACATATACAAATATACATTTGTTGAAACAGAGTAATATCACGATTGAGGATTTTTTGTTTATATTGTTGAATACATACAATCTGAGTGTGTGTCTGTCCTGAGTGGACGTTTGTACACACTGAGATATAGAACTGTGATCAACATCACGTACAATGTCGTAATGTGGGATGTGAAAATATGTTAACACGTACATATACATACTGTAAATCTGGGGGAAATGGGCGTTAATTCGAGGCAGATGTGGATTTTTTTATTGAATGATGAACTCACAATCTGAGAGATCTGCCATGCGTGCGTTGTCCCGTGGTAGATTAATTATAAAGTCACGTACATAATTTGAACAAGAGGCCTCCCACTCTTCCCAACAGCCCCTTCGCGTATTGCCAATCCATAATAATACTTCATGTAAACTGCCTATAGCTATAGCGCCTGGGCACGAAGCAGGCGTACAAAGGAAATGAGAGATAAAGAGAGATAATGATATGTCATTATATCACGTACATAAATATTTATCGAGGATGTTTTTGTTTGTAATGTCGAGTACACAATCTTACATGTAACTGCATGCCTGGGTTTTATGTTCCTTCATATCACGTAGAACGAAATTTAAAGACGCATGGCAAAAGATCAACCTGTTTAAAACCTCTGCCACGCCACCCACCCCCCTGCTGCTCCGGCGATGGGGAGGGTGAAAACCTGTAAAACAGGTTGGGTCGAACCAATCCTCGTTCCCAGGGCCTCTCGGCTATACTACGTCGAAGAGGCCATAAACCACTTTCATAATTCAGATGAGTTTAAATATTATTTTATGTGCTTCTTAATAAGCCTTATTAGCCTCGTTTCTGTGACTGAAATTGATAATAATTTATTAACCTGAACTTAGGTCAATGAGGTTTATTAAGATGCACATAAAAGAATGTTTAAACTCAGTCTGAATTATGAAAGTGGTCTATGGGAGCACTCTTAAAGTCTTATAACCATTTGAATAAATGCATTTAATATTCAGCCACGTTTTTATAAATATCACAGTATGGCGTCTTTTCAAGCACTCGGCTATATCAACAGAAAGATATATAAATTACTGTATGTGGTCTGCCATACAATTTTCAGCTCAATTTTAGCAACAATCGTTTGACTCAGAACGTGGGGTTTCGAACCACCTGCTTGGCAACTTAAATCAACCCAAATCTTGGTTTAGGGATAAACTACAAGTCTACAAGGCACTCAGAGACTGTTTAAGACTTTAAGTCAAGCATGCATAAATTATACATGCTTTTGATAATGCATTAAATTCGCTTCAGCCCGCGAAAGCTAGACAAACTTTTGTAAAATTCTCGTCCAATTTCATCCAAATTTAACCAAAAATTTATCGATTTGTCCTTGGGCCCAATAGCACAAATCTTCGTATTTAGAATATTTACATTGCCCTGCTCACAAACAAACCCAGGGAAATAACTGGCTCCTGACGGGGGGGGGGGGGGTTATAACTAAGGAAAATTAACCAGGAACATTAGCTTGATACAAATAGTGTTATTTTAAGTTTTAAGCCTGGTTTCCATGTTCGACGATGTGAAATAGTCTGCAGTCTTTAATGATTACAGAGATATATCAACACTGACTGTACCCTATGTGAAATAGTCTGCATCTATCTTGTCTTTTGTGTGCTGTATGTAAATCAGTCTTTAATGATTGTAGAGATATATCGAGACTGACTGTATCCTAGCTATGTGAAATAGTCTGCATCTATCTTGTCTTTTGTGTGCTGTATGTAAATCAGTCTTTTACTGGCTGTAGAGATATATCAACACTCTATTACATCTGCCACCTTGATACGTTCACAACAGTTACTACTAAATGGAAACCAGCCTTAACCAGGAAATTTAAATCAGGCTGGTTTCTGGATATTTGAATTTGTAATTTACAAATTTTACCATCCCAGTCATGCTGTGATTGCTATGGTGATCTTACCACGCAAACTGTTGTACCCACCGCGTGGGTGGGTAATCGGAAGTCGAAATTGGAGTTAACCAGACCATAGTTTCCTCAATTTTATGACTATTTTAATATGAAGAGATATAAATATAGATATAGAAATTTATTTACAAATCAGTATCAATTATTGACTTAGTCTTAGAAATTTCATAATGATATTTCGATCACAATATTCATATATTAAGCTGTTGTGGTTTGTGTGTCTATACCTTAAAAATATACTGGACGTTTTGAACGACACTGACAAAGCCACTGATAAAAATGTATGCACAAAACTTAGCGGTATGGAAGTCACTTTTAGGCAGTGATGTTCACCGAAGCTTATCCTTCAAATCATCTTATGTTATCTTTCAAATCAAACAGGAAATTGATCACTTTATTATCTGGACAAAATATTACTCGAAATAGCACAAATAGCATTTATATTGAGTGCTTTTTTTCTATAGTTACATGTTGTGTCCGTGATCTGGAGTGGAATGATTTACTGAAAAAATCATTTCTGAATGCCTCCATTTGGGCACCACAGGTAACTAGTCCCACGTTGCTAGCGACAACAAACAATACTATCATTCCCTATGTCCTGTTTATGGGTCCAGTGCAGGTAGTTTCCTTGTTGTGGCCATTAAAATTTAAAATCCATTGGCATAGACTGGTTCAATTTTCACAATGATTATCTGTGACCAACTTTGCGGAATTGTTGAGAAACCCACCCACATGTTCAATAACCTACATTTAAACTAACCTACGCATACATCGTTTTCGGGGGCGGACAGCGGCCCTTTTTCTTCGCATCGACTTGTGAAACAGTGAAAGCTTAAGATTATTAAAAGCCATGCGTAAAGAATGCTTCATTTTAACAAAACCATTTTACGTATATTTTGTTTAATTATAATGGCCTAAAATGGCCTATAACCTGGTGAAAACAGGTGGCCATTCTTTTTATTTATTCATGCTTGAGCGTTATTATTCTTACGAATTTCTAATTAAATTTACACCTAGTGGTACTTGGTACTTTTGTACAGTAATAATAACTTATTTTTCAAACAATCAACTTTTACATACCGTTATATATTGGTTCAGAACTTCGGAAGACTTGACGCTACCAAATTGAACAAAATTTCCTCAAAGTATGCTCTGAATTAATGCGTGGCTGTGTTCACAGGTAAATTACTTACATTACAATGAGCTAAGGGACTTTACCGCATTATCTTAACTTGCGTAGGAAGTTGCCACGAGTCTCGTGTAGCTGTGATGTGGGAGGAAGAGCCGGAATACGTAATATCTGCGTGGGCTCTAATGTAAACTTTTACTGTTGGTGAAAGAACAGTTTCGAAAGACAACTTAATTAACTATATACATATATTTATACTGGATAGATCTATCTGTTATAAACTGTTCTCCCCAAAGGTCCAGTAAGGACCATCTCTTATTGATCCAGTGTTACTACAGGAGGAAACCTAAACTAAACTAACTTTATTTATACTGGATAGCTCTATCAGTTCTAAACTGTTCTCCCCAAAGGTCCAGTAAGGACCATCTCTTATTGATCCAGTGTTACTACAGGAGGAAACCTAAACTAAACTAACTTTATATATACTGGATAGCTTTATTATTTGTAAACTGTTCTCCCTAGAAGTCCAGTAAAGTAATTCCTTTTTGGCCAGCGTTACTACAGGAGGAAAGCTAAACTAAACTAACTTTATTTATACTGGGTAACTCTATCAGTTTTTAACTGTTCTCTCTTGAGGTCCAGTAAGGGTCATCTCTCATTGATCCAGTGTTACCACAGGAGGGAACCTAAACTAAACTAACTTTATTTATACTGGATAGCTGTAGCAGTTCTAGACTGTTCTTCCTGGAGATCCAGTAAGAGTCATCTCTTATTGATCCAGTGTTACTACAGGAGGAAACCTAAACTAAACTAACTTTATTTATACTGGATAGCTCTATCAGTTCTAGACTGTTCTTCCTGGAGATCCAGTAAGAGTCATCTCTTATTGATCCAGTGTTACTACAGGAGGAAACCTAAACTAAACTAACTTTATTTATACTGGATAGCTCTATCAGTTCTAAACTGTTCTTCCTAGAAGTCCAGTCATATTAAGGATCATTCATTAGTTATTGATCCAGTGTTACTGCAGGAGGAAACTGAACTACACGGAAATAATCTCCGGTTATTGGTGGAGTCAAAGTGGAAGAACTCTTCTCATATGTGACTGAGGTTCAATTATAATCAAGAATGGAACACTGGTCACAGAGTTCTGAAGTTCACCCGGCTATCTGCTGCCCCGAAACCACCAATTATATATACTTTTGTTTCTTGGCTTAAAAATACTTCAATATTACTTTACTCTTTTAGCAAATGGGAATAGACAGCAGAATTCTAGGAGCAAGATAGTTAAACAACATCCCGCAATTCTATTTATTTAACATAGCAATTAAATTATAACTATCAATCTTACACGTTCTTTGAAAAAGAACACTCTTTGTCTTAGTGAAAATACTTGAAAGTTTTCCACACAAATATAGGTTTTTCAATTAAACGTACTTCTCTTTGATGAGGTAAAATTACTTTTATGCCTCTTTTAGAAGTGCCGTGGGAAATGGGAATAGATAGCAGGTCAACTTCAGAAATGTTGACACTGCTAGGAGCAAAATAGTTAAACTACATCTCTCAATTTTATTCATTTGCCACCAAAAACAAGAGTACTACAGCAAAAATTACGGCTACATTTTCCCCAAATGGCACATGACCAAGCAAAAAGCGAAAAAGGGTAATTTGCAAAATGAAAAGGAAAAAAATTTGAAGAAATTTTTGATTTGAGTTTCAACCCCCTCAGCCAATCAGCGTGAGGCTGCTTAAGTGTGATTGGCTGATCCGATTGAAACCTGTCAAATTAGGGAAATTGTATTTTGCAATAGTGGAAGCATCGCAATGTTATTTTACTTGTTTACCAATTACAAATTTACAAATGCGTTTTGGAGTTTCAAAAAGATAATTCTTCATCTAATAGACTAATACATCAAATATATATATATTATTTATACCGGAATCGTACCATGGATGAAGGTATGTTATATATTTAGTATTGATCTCTATTTTCCATGGGTTAGATTAAATTTAGAGTGCAGTTCTGATGGTCTCCAAAATGGCGCGAAACGTTGTTGACAGTTGAGCACGCGAGTTTTACTGCGAAAATGTAAATACTTTGAGTGGATTTTCACTGCCAAAAAGTTGTTTAAATAATCAAAGATTTCATAAAGCATTTCTCTCCAAGCAGTGTTAAAGGACACAGTTCAGATCGGGAATTTTAAGGACATTTTTTTGAAACTAAATCTCGCAGTAACGTTGACACGTGTTTGCAAATTGCATGAGAAACGGCTTGTCTATTTGTTTTAATTTACATATATTTAAACATTTCTGATAAAAATATTCAAGAATACTTTACAAAAAAGACAAGAACTATAAACTAACGGACAAATATATGCTTTCAAAGACATCAAAAGACAAATATTGCAGCCTATGACAAGAGAATGAAACAGAACTTTGTTGCAAATTTGTTTACTGTTTGAGACTGTCTACAGTCTGTCGTTTTCCACTGGGCGAATTTGTTCACACATAGTTACTCGAGGGTTCACACAAAGCAAATTTTTCCTTTGTTGGTGCGGCTTATTACATTGGCAAAAAACCGATGCGGACAAAGGAAACAAATTCGGTCGGTGGAAAACATGGGACTGTGTGGTTGAATATTGGTGATCTAGGTCATCTTCACAGGTGATGTTGGGCCCGCAGTAATTGGCCCCGCAGTAATTGGCCAACCCTGTTGCGGTAACCCAGCCATTTATATTATATTATTATTTCTATTAATGTATTGTCCTGTAACTTGTTATTAATGTATGGCGAAGCTAATAAAAAAAACAAAAAACGATGTGCCTCTCAAGCCATTGCTATCCATTGACAACCTTTTACTCACCAAACAATATGGTTGTCATCACGATCAATTATATACAATATTCTTACCTTGCCTTCGTCAATTTCACTGTGATGGCCTCAATCAATAATTTATTTATCCATGTTACACTTAGGAGCAAAAGCTTGTTAAAATGCGCACGTGCCAATGCTATTGAGTGCTCGATGCTATTGTTTGTAAATGTCTTTCACATTTAGTAAAAATATGATTGCTTCATGGCATATTGCCTTCTTCTCACCGTAGAGAACTACAGCCCTTTGCTCTTCAGTGAGCAAGAAGATGATAAAGTTGTTAAAGATGGTCGGCAGAGGGTGTGTGAAAATTTTTGTTTTATTTATAATTTGCTCATGGTTGCATCTTGACAGGTGAGGGCGACTGCAATGACGAGTAAAATTGTCTAGTGTTAGACAGTAATATTGCCCGACAAACTGTGCACAATTAGGTTGTATTGAGGCTTAATGGTTTAAGTAAGCACCTTTGTTTTTGTCATGTGTATTTTTTGTTAAAAACTACATGGTTAGCTTTATATAACTATATACACATAATTTTAGAATGCTTCATGATAACCTAAGACAATGTGCTTTTGGGCAAGTGTTATAGTTAAGTTGTTAATTATTTAATATTTGTTTACTTATTAGCTGAAACCTGGAGTCCTCTACTTACCACGGGTTGTGGTAGGGTGGAGGATGCCACCACCATCAAAGGTGCAAGAACCATCAAGGGTGCATGTACCGGTATGTGTATTGAATATGCCTACTAATTATTTTGCCAACATTTGGACATATATACCTCTTCTGATAATTATTTTATAATTGGTACGCTGCAAGCAACAATGAAGTTGGTGTTTCACTTTTCAAATTGAAATAATTTATTTTTCCTCTCCAATGGGGCTTTGCATAATGTCACAAATTTGTCAAAACAAACGAGTGACTTGATGGTATGGGGAACAGAGAGATTTTCAAAGCAATGTGCTAAGTTTCAGAAAGGGACTACTGTATTTGAACCTGTTGTATTCCTTTTATATATCTTTCAAATGATAATCATATATGTACTGTGTGTCTTAGGACCCATATCTATGCTGCACGTAACTCATTACCCACTATACATGTATTTAAGGTGTCTGTATTAGAAACCGTTGTAATTTAATTAGTTTAACATAGCTTGGCATCCCATGTAGGATTCCAGAGGTCTTCCATGTAACTGTTGGCAGTGGAACCTGCTAGCTCGTTATTGTACAGGCGAATTTGAATTGCCTGTAAGTAGAACAAATCCAATTAATTGTCCTCACAAAACATTGACGTTTACTAGGCTGTTGCGGTTTTAACAGAAATCCTAGATATTGAGATAAAATATTAAGATTTTTCAAGAACATTTTACCAGTGACAAAAAAGGGCACAAACAGATGAGAAATGAAATAAAATTATGAACTAAAATTAATACCTATTCCACCTATCTTATAAAGTTGAATTAACAAAACTATCTGCCAGTGTCTCTTGTTAATCCATTAGCTTGCAATGCGGTCAGATGCGCCCTACTTTAGTATTTTACTCTGTCTAATGCCAGACGATTTTGCTCGTCAGTGGTAGCCTAAAGGTACTGCCAGTTAATGGATTAAGGAAAATATACTGTAACAAATATCAGCCAATTTTACTCTGTCTAATGCCACATGATTGTAGTCTCACAAATACAAAATAACCAGTGAGTTGTAAGTAAACGTGGATAGAAAATCTCTCTGGATTTGTTACTGGAGCTAATGTAAGAATTTTTCTCTTTCATAATCAGTCTTCTCTGATATTACCTGACATTTGTGATGATGATGAAGAAGATGATCCTGAGATTATTGAAGAAATACTAATTGTAAGTCAACAATTAAGTACTCTAATTGGAAATTTGTTACTCTGTCTAACATTAGATGATTTTTTTAAGGGCATGTAAGTAAACTAATGTCAAATGGGGATGAAAGGTTGAAGGGGGTTTGCAAGTAAGAGTTTGCATGAGAGTTGATTGGATTTAACCACTGAAAAGTTGCCAGTCAAACGTGAGCAAGCAACTTTCATCTAGTCTCGTCAACTCTCATTCCTTGTTTGATCAGGCCAGTTGAGTCTGTCTAATATCAGACAATTATACTTGCTGGAAAGGAAGCCTTCTGGGCCAAAAATTGGTTTAGGTGATCATTTCAAATACTGCTCTATGTGTAGCAATGTATTTTTGTTTTATTTTTTAGGACTACGCTGAAGGGAAGACTATTTCTCAAGCTACAGCCCAAACAAATGAACAGAAACATAAAAAATTGATAAAGGGCATGTACCGCTATCTAGACTGGTTCTCCACACTCAAGGTTATCTGACAACTATCGACTTATATGTACAAACTATTTAATTGTTCCATTACCAGAAGTCAGTGAGAACTCTCAGGGTGGAAAGTAATCACTTCATTATGTAAACTAACAGTAATGATTTGTTTTATTAGTGTGATGATGATGACGATGATGACGAAGGCAGAGATGAAGGACACACAGTGTTTCAAGGTCATGTAAGTAAACTAAAGCCCTGGTTGAAACAAGGATGAAAGTTGATGAGAGTTTGCATGAGAGTTGACTGGATGTTACCACACATGTTGATCAAACTAACTAAAACTCACATCAAAATTTGAACCAGCTCAAAGTTGATGAAAGCTGATAAAAGTTGGCAGTCAAACGCGAGCGAGAGTTGCAACTCTCATTAACTCTCATCAGCTCTCATTCCTCGTTTGACCCAGGCTTAAGTCTGTCTAATATCACACAATTTTACTAGCCGAAAAGGAAGCCCTCTGGGTCGACAAAAAATGGTTTAAGTGATCATTTCAAACACTGCTTATGTACAACGATGCATTTTTGTTTCATTTTAGGACAATGTTCAGGCTACAGCCCAAGGAAATATACAAAAACGTACGGATAAACAAATTACAACTGACAGGTTCCGCCACCTACAAAGGCTCCACACACTTCGCAAGGTTATCTGACAAACTATGGACTTATATATGCATAAACTAGTTGATTGTTCCATTATCAGAAGTCAGTGAGAACTCTCAGGGTGGAAAGTGATCACTTGATTGTGTAAACTAACAGTAATGATTTTTTTTATTAGCAGGCTGATATTGATCAAGGCAGATGTGAAGGACCACGCACAGTGGTGCAAGGACATGTAAGTAAACTAATGCCATGCTCAATTTTACCCTGTTTAATGCCAGACGATTTCACTTGCCAAAAGGGAAGCATTTTGGGTAAAAATATGGTGGTTTAAATGATCATTTCAAACACTGCTTATGTATAAAGCAATGTATTTTTGTTTCATTTTTTAGGACAATGTTCAGGCTACAGCCCAAGCAAATATACAAAAATGTACCGATAAACAATTTACAACTGACAGGATCCGCCACCTACAAAGGCTCCACACACTTCGCAAGGTTATCTGACAAACTATGGACTTATATGTACAAAGTATCTAATTGTTCCATTATCAGAAGTCAGTGAGAACTCTCAGGGTGGAAAGTGATCACTTGATTGTGTAAACTAACAGTAATGATTTGTTTTACATTAGCAGGCTGATATTGTTGATGAAAGTGGAGATGAAGGACCACGCACAGCGGTGCAAGGGCATGTAAGTAAACTAATGCCATGGTCAAATTTTACCCTGTTTAATGCCAGACAATTTCACCTGCCGAAAGGGAAGCATTTTGGATAAAAAATATGGTTTAAATGATCACTTCAAACACTGCTTATGTACAAAGCAATGTATTTTTGTTTCATTTTTTAGGACAATATACTAGAAACTCAACGTGAAACTCACACTCGAGCAACTGCCCAAGTAAATGTAAGTACACTAATGACAACTGCAATCTACCGCTACCTACACTGGCTCTATACACTCAAGGTTATCTGACAAACCATGTACTTATGCATAAACTATCCGATTGTTCCACTATCAGAAGTCAGTGAGAACTCTCAGGGTGGAAAGTGATCACTTCATTATGTAAACTAACAGTAATGATTTGTTTTACATTAGCAGGCTGATATTGTTGATCAAGACGGAGATGAAGGACCACGCACAGCGGTGCAAGGGCATGTAAGTAAACTAACGCCATGGTCAATTTAACTTTGTTTAATGCCAGACGATTTCACCTGCCGAAAGGGAAGCATTTTGGGTAAAAAATATGGTTTAAATGATCACTTCAAACACTGCTTATGTATAAAACAATGTATTTTGTTTCATTTTTTAGGACAATATGCCAGTAACTCAACGTGAAACTCACACTCGAGCAACTGCCCAAGTAAATGTAAGTACACTAATGACAACTGCAATCTACTGCTACTTACACAGGCTCTATACACTCAAGGTTATCTGACAAACCATGTACTTATGCATAAACTATCTGATTGTTCCACTATCAGAAGTCAGTGAGAACTCTCAGAGTGGAAAGTGATCACTTCATTATGTAAACTAACAGTAATGATTTGTTTTATATTAGCAGGTTGATGTTGTTGATCAAGACGGAGATGAAGGACCACGCCCAGCGGTGCAAGGGCATGTAAGTGAACTAATGCCATGGTCAATTTTACTCTGTTTAATGCCAGACGATTTCACTTGCCGAAAGGGAAGCATTTTGGGTCAAAAATGGTTTAAATGATCATTTTGAACACTGCTTATGTATGAAGCAATGTATTTTTGTTTCATTTTTTAGGACAATATGCCAGTAACTCAACGTGAAACTCACACTCGAGCAACTGCCCAAGTAAATGTAAGTACACTAATGACAACTGCAATTTACTGCTACCTACACAGGCTCTACACACTCAAGGTTATCTGACAAACCATGTACTTATATATGCATAAACTATTTGATTGTTCCATTATCAGAAGTCAGTGAGAACTCTCAGAGTGGAAAGTGATCACTTCATTATGTAAACTAACAGTAATGATTTGTTTTATTAGCAGGTTGATGTTGTTGATCAAGACGGAGATGAAGGACCACGCCCAGCGGTGCAAGGGCATGTAAGTGAACTAATGCCATGGTCAATTTTACTCTGTTTAATGCCAGACGATTTCACTTGCCGAAAGGCAAGCATTTTGGATCAAAGATATGGTTTAAATGATCATTTTGAACACTGCTTATGTACAAAGCAATGTATTTTTCTTTCATTTTTTAGGATAATGTGCTAGAAACACTAACTGAAGCTCGTACTCAAGTAAATGTAAGTAAACTAATGACAATGGCTTGTTGACAGCTTGCTACAAGATTCATGCTGAATCAACAGACTAACAGACTTGTTGTAAGTGACAAGCCTATTGTGAACACATCTTGTTGACAAGATGTGAGATTTTCACGTGTGTATATATTGATATGTTATTATTTATTTGATTATCAGGCGACGGACGATAACATGCATACGGCCTCTACATCAGCAATTCCTATTAACCGTAAGCGAATTGCAGCCAAAGATGGTAAACTCCCTGTGTCCTCTAATGAGCCCTCAACGTCGATAAAAAAACGATGTATTTGTAACTCATGCCCATTTCCTCATGCAGACGTCGCCTCTAGTGATCAGCCGGAATCGTATGACAACACCATTAGCAAACGCCCAACGAATGATGACAAACCTGCGATTGAAACAACTGCGGGAGAACGAAATCAGTACATAGTGTCCATTCCTCCTGGTTTTAAAGCTTTAAACAGTTTAACGCCTACAGGAGTATTAGATAATTTTGTTGGTGTTGTTACTGATGTGACCGCACCCAAGAATACAAATGGAACGAGCCATGTTGTGAAAATATACATCGTGGATCCAACGAAGTGCGATAGCGCGTTAGAACTCATGTGGTTCGACAAACCAGAAGCTTTCCCCAACATATATCGCATTGGGGAGATTGTATTATTTAAGAAAGTCAAATGCACGATATTTGATGGTTCCTTTCAGATGCTGAAGAACTGGCATTCAAAGATATGTGTTATCTCGTTGGATGATGATCCCGATATAATGAAGGTTGCCAGGTATAGTATAGTGGTATAGTCAAGCATACATTTTTAAGAATAGCCCGATTTATAATAAATATGGATCGTCTGACAAATTGTTCTGGAAAATAGGGATGGATTTACTTGGGGAGGGGGGTGCGTACCCTCCTAGCCTTGGCCAAGAGGTGTGCCAATTCCCATAACAAATCCAAATTTTGGGTGTGACAGGGCATTTATCAATATAATATCGGGCAATTCATGGGCCTTTTTGACCATCTAGGCCATCTTGTGGCAATCTTGTTGCATGTCTGCTGCATGTCTGCTGCATGTCTGTTGCATGTCTGTTGCATGTCTGCTGTATGTCTGCTGCATGTCTGCTGCATGTCTGCTGCATGTCTGTAACATCTTGTCAATAAGCTGGACACAAGCAGTGCTTGTGACCAAACACGCTTTTGTTGAATATTTCGCAGACTCTTTACACCACCAATGAATACAGCATGTGTTGCAGGCTAAAATAGCGAATTATTGCATGTAGTCTCAATGTTTATATTTTCTTCTTTTTTTTTAAAGGCAACCAACACAAAATTATGAATCGAAATTCACGAGAGTGGTTAATATTTTGAAAACATGGCGTGAAGATCACAAGGATGTTTTAGGATCAACGATGTTTATTTCTATGGCAAATGTGAAAGGCGAAGGTGACTTCAACTTGTGCGTAAAGATATGCAAGTTTGCATACAGTTGTAACTACAGTGTGCTAACAGTCTGGGATGGCAGCCTCCCATCTGAAGACATAGGTAAGATTAATAATTGGCTGTCACTAAAACATACATTCTCTCGTATGCGCAAGGGTTTTGTGTTCTGAGAATTCGTGGCGTTGAGCTCAGCCATGAGCTCTCGTGTGCGGCAACCTCAAGACGCAAGTATTGGTTACTGTCTTGTGTGAAATCACATACGTCAGGAGGAGATCAATTCAGTGATCAGAATGTTCCATTGTCTTTTCGTTGTTTTGAAAATCCCACTGTTCTCCATGCCATCCAGTCAATCATTGTTTTGACATACAGGGTGTCCCCCAAAAACGTCCCCCTATATAAATCACTCTTTTGTTGTTAAACGTGCGTTGTTATACCTCTGGGAATTTAAAATAGCTTCTAAAACGAACAGCAACACAAAAATGTCAAATTACAAATTCGTCTTACCGTCAGTTCGAGTAAGAATGGTTCAACTGACTACAGAGCAACGAGTATTTGTCGTAACAACTTATACGTCGCGTTAAATTATTTGGACGAAGGGAAGTTGTAAATACTCCTGCCATTCATGTACAATTCAATTAAATTCCCAAAGGTAAAAATAACGCACAAGAGTGATTTCTAAACGGGGACTTTTTTGGGGACACCTGTATTTGTGACATTATGCAAATACCTTACACACCAAGTTTATTAATCTGGCATCGACCTTTTGTGATCGTTTTCTTTTGAATTATGAGCCCTCGATCGGATCCGTTCCAGTCGAGGGCTCATAATTCAAAAGAAAACGATCGCAAAAGCTCGATCGCGCGACATTTTGCACTGAGTGGAAATCATCCTTTATTCATCGGTGTAAATAATATTTCTAGCTCGCTGCGAAGTCGGCCATGTGTGCCCTGGAGGACACGATATGAAAGTGTTATTTGATGTGACAAAGCAGTTCGAAGAAGAAAAACTGGTTCAAATCGTAATCCATGACGTCAACAACAACCTGCGACAATACACTCTTGGACCGCATCGAGTTTTCGCTCTTTATGCTGTGAAGCTCGATAATCGCCAGCTGGAGCTTCCATTAGAAACAGAAAAAAGTGGACTTACTGCAGTCAGGCCATATTGTCCCGCGTAAGTATATAATAATTGTTGCTTTGATTTATACACTATAGAGACGGATCGCCCGTCTTGGGCAAAGAATATTCATTGATGACTCACTTGTGCAGTGTAAACATGGCAAACAAACGGGTCAAAACTTTGAGCTGGTTCAAATGTTGATGAGACTAGTTCTTGCTCATTTGAGCAGTACGCGCGTGGTAATATCCAGTAAACTCTCCTCAATTCTCACCCTCGTTTGATCAGGGTCAGGGCTCAACTCTCTTGCTTTCACAAGTGTCAACATTTCTGAGGTTGACCAATTACTGAAACCCATACCATTAATGCCCAGCCAGTCTTTCGTTGTCTCTACTATATATACACGATATTTTCACTATCATCGTTATTTATTTGTAGAAATTATATCCCTGCAGATGCGTGCAAAAGTGGACCATGCAAGTTTAAGCGATGGTAGTTGTAAGGTATGTTGTGGTTTATAATATCAACTAGCTGAAAAATATAACCAGAACTTCGACGTCTAGAAATCCGGAATAAAACGTCTTAATGTGAAGCAACAAGATTTCTGCAACAAAAATTTGATTTCAACGCCGTATGTTCACATGCGTCTTGACCCGCAAACTTGAGGCAACATTCGTGAGCCTTCGATTCGATCAAGTCGAGCTGCGTCCTTCGTAATTATGTATGATTGGAACACCGCCACTTACTTACTAATTTGAGGTCAGTTTTTGTTGCGAATTGCAGCGATTTTGTTGCTCGTATTACTAATTTGCTTGAAAAGTTGGGAAAATGCAGTGTCAAAACACAATAATGCCGCTTCGGAGCCATTAAAATATAAAGAAAAACAGCAGTTGCAAAGCTGTGGTCATGCTTTGCTTACAAAATGTGTGCCTATAGATTGTCTTGAGATATTTCTTGAGGTTTGAGAATTTAGAAAAAGGTTTTATATTTACATAGTGTGCAGAGCAGTTGCTGCGGCCAGCTTTTTGCCCCCGCGTAAAACACTAAAACTATATCATGCAGGTCTTGATATTTTTACCCAGTATGGAAAGTGATTTTCCCTGGGTGGAAATATATAGATAGTCTTGAGTTAATATATTTCTTGAGGCTTGACAATTTAGAAAAAAAGTTTATTATTTTCACTGATGGAAAGTGATTTTCCTTGGGTGGAAATATAGATAGAGATTGTCTTGAGGCAATATATTTCTTGAGGCTTGAAAATTTAGAAAAAAATAATTTATGATTATTATTTTTACTCGTGGAAAGTGATTTTCCTTGGGTGGAAATATATAATATTTCGCGTTGCCATGTATCGCGACTTTTGCAGGATAATGTAGAGTAATTTTAATGAAACAAACACTAGAAACGCAGAAACACAATTCTTAATAGTTACTGATATATTGGAATATACATATATAAGTTTATTTAAAATATAATATAATAGAGTAATATAGCCAGTTCGGAGTTTCGACTGCATGCGCATCCATCCAAATGACGTGTTTTGCGTCAAACATAAAACTTTGATATATGCATATTTTAATTCTTCCATGCAGTCTCCTCCACATGTTATGATTCAACTGCAGTTTTATCCCGACACAGAACGCGTCATTTGGATGGGGGAAGTCGACACTATTCATTGGCTTAATGTATATATATGGTTGGGGTATATAGGTATAAATAGTATTTAATGGGAGTCCGAGGGGGTATAAAGTGTTTTATATTATGTTATTGTAAATATATATATTCTATTTATGTTCAAGTTCATTTCAATTTCGTTGAAAATATATAAAAGAATCGTTGCGTTTAGCAAGAACAATGTTTTTAAGCTATCTCTATATTTATACTTTGAAATATATATTAATCTAGGGTTAATCCGTAAACAATTCCATATACAAATATATGAACATGATGAATTCTCCCATTGCCCCGATGAATGAGTGTCGAACAAGATATACTGTTGATGTTTTCTAGTCCCTGTGTAATGTCATTGTGTCGTCTCATGTGGGAATACATGCGCAGGGCTATCCTGGATTTCCAGGTCTTGGCACAAATGTTATACATGTGAATTATCTATCACTAGGGGCGATCTGGACCCAGCTTTGCGCTGAGCTCTTCTCTCTTTATCGAGCCAAACTACTTCAAAGTGGCAGATTGCTTCGGTCTTAACGTTGAGTCGTTGATCCCTTCGTGCTTTTGAGTTTCCTTCAGGGTGTCCTTATAGCAAAGCAGTGACCTTGGTTTTTGAGACTAGAGTTTAACTGACCATATAGAAGAGAGCTGTAAACCGTAAACCATATGAACACCTTTTATAACATACAGTATTGATAGTTGTAACTACACATTACAATACATCACGTCTATATATTGTCAGTTTCTGATATATATTTGCTAATGTAAACAAATGTTAACAACCCTAATCTTAAGTACATTATCAAAGTATCTTCAGCTGTATTTTCCCGCCGCTTTTTGTATCTGCGAATGCAGATATATTGCCATCGTGCTGTTTGCTGTTTGCCGTTTGCTGTTAGCTTATAGCCATTCAGCGACGAGCTTATTTAAATTGATAGCCAATCAGCAAGTGGCTTACAATGCAATGACGTAATGTTCTGCAAAGCCATTACATCATTCAATTTTGCCTGTTCGCAGGCTAGATCTTAAATGCAACATGGCGATTGACAAAATTTAAATGTCGTTAATTCATATAAAAACGTGAAAATACGAAGACATAGACCTATGGATAGACTGGAAAGAAATCAAAGAATGCTTCAAAATTTAGTGGTTCTATTTCTGAAGGGAAACTAAACAGTGAAACAGTCGAACTATCGAAGGACGAAGATCAAGGTAAGGAATACTACAACATATTAATTAATATAACATTGACGCGTAAATTCACTAAATTGTAAAATATAGCATCTTGTTTATGCACATAAGTTTTCAATACTAAAGTAAATTTGACTACCATGAATACTAGCTAATCCCACATTTTAATTTCACTTTTAGCAATTCCACATAATTTTATAGTGGTCACAAATATTGTGTACAAATATAGTCTTGTTTATAGTATATAATAGTTAAGACGGTAAAAGATAAGACTGTGCAATACTCCTTTTGGCATGACATTTATTGCAGACGGTGTCACAATCACATACTTATAATTTCATAATAGAAATTCATACTTCATATCCATAGGCAAATTCTCCTCTAAATTACTAAGTCGCTTATATTTAATGTCTTTTCAAGCAATCATTTGCCTGTACTTTACACATCACTCTCATATTTATATTGTAGGCTGAGCAAACAAACAAGGAACACTGTAGCTTTGACTAGTCAATTCTAGCCAATGTATGTATATGATATGCTGTGTTTATATATACTTTGTACATTATATTCACAGACTATATACATGTGTTAAATTATACTCCTGATTTTCAACATAGTTATCATTTGCTACTGATGAATGTACTTCAATAATATGACCTATTTACTAACACATCCACATGGAATAAATAGTTCATTTGTGTTCCTCCATCCCTGAATACCACATGTTGACGTCGTGTATCAATGTGTTTAAAAAGGCTTTTAAACTGTGCGAGGAGGTGTTAGCGACACCTGGTATTCTGACAACATCCACGCATCTACAATTTTTTCACATACCCGATTGTAGTAATATTATGGACTATCGAGAAGATTGTGAACCTAACATGTTTCAGCAATGACATAAAATTAAATAAAATCTTTGTTGTGTTATGGAAATAGTCTCTGCTAGTGAAATTTATATCAGCTATTTTATTTGTCATATGTACTAAACTGTCTGGCATAGTGATACTGTAAATTGTGAACCCCATTTAACAATTAATATGAAAACGTTGTTCTACTGTGTATGATATATATTTTTGTGATAATATTTATAAAAATATATTCTTTTAACCCATTAGCTGGCAAGCCCAGATCCACACTAATTTTATTAGTATTTTACTTTGTCTAATGCCAGACGATTTTACTTGTCAGTGGTAGGGTACTGCCAGTTAATGGGTTAAATATCAATCTCTTATTCTTTACAAGTTACTGGTTGAATGAAGTGTATGTTTTTGTACAAAATATGTGTAACTTATACAATTTAGGGCCAAACAGAATTGTAGAATATTATTCCTTCATCACAAGGGGAGGATATCAATTGGGATTTTATCCTGTTTCCTCTCCTGTTGCTAATACGCAAGCAATTGTAAATAAGTAACAAATTTTAATAAACTAAACTAAAATAAACATGACAACAATGGGATCACCATGAGCAGATACATGTACGCTTAGCGTACCTATTTTTCATCATGGCATAAGTCACTAAAGTTAACCACGTTCGTATATAACTCAAGTCATCAAATGTATAATATGTCTAGATGTTTTCTTCATGCTTGCTATATCACGCATCCTCAATATCTTACTTTCATGATACAAGTTCGATATTTTCATCAACCAAACCATTCTTTCCCTGACCTTCTTGTGGCATTTCAAACTTTCTTGCTTCCTCCAATGTTTCAGGAAGTTTCACATTTAAAGTCTCAGGGAGCAGTAAGGCTAGCGAGCCAGACAGTAGCACAAAGCCTCCAAATATAATAAAAGGCACAGAGTCAGCCGTGTAATTGCCCTAGAAAAGAAGATTAAGATTTTGTTGGAGTTAGAGTTTATAATATAAATAGTTTATATGATATAAGTTTATCTCAATTCATAAAGCAACAATTCACAAGCACATAACTGGCTATTGAAAGAACATGATGCCGATGTATAGTCATACACTGAACTGATGTACAATAGCTTTGTATTCTCGTTATCTCGTGAGTTGCTTTATAATAAAATACATGTTCACTGGGAAATGGAAAAAGTCGTATCTTTAGAAATACTAAAAATATAGTCCACCTGTTTAAGTACTGTAACTTATTGAAAACACAAAACATCACACGCAAGGCTTACCCAATATCGATGTGCAGATTGCACGCTATAATCGTCAAGGACCAGTTGTATGAATTTAAAAAAGTGAACTATGGTAGTTAAAATGCATGTTGTTAGGAATTTTATACCAGACACAGAAGCTGGATTGATGTATTTATTTCATTTGTTTATAAGACTGCGTGCCTGATAAATTACTTAGCAATAAATTACTCTTGTCAATTTAATAATGCAACCACTCACCAGTAACAAAATCTGTGGTGTTGCAATCCCCCCAATTCTAGCCCAAAATATTCCTGCTCCAAGCCCAACGTTCCTACATCGTGAAAATGAATGACAAAATGATCAAATCGCGCGACAGAGAATGTTTAGAGATGACAAGCTGAAATTGTTCATTCCATACCGTATCATAGTAGGATAAAGTTCAGAAGTGTAGACAAAAATAATTGCAAAATTCCCCGCGACGAGCATTTTTCCTGCTACGGCAAAGACGGTCACAAATGTTTGAGCACTTTCTACGAAAGAAAATAATGGAAGAATAGAGGTGAGTTATCCGAAGATATATGGTCATCTTGAATACATTAAGCTCTGTCTATCTAAGAGGGAAAGAGACTGAAGAAGAGATGAATGGACTGTGTAAAAGATCTAAATATCAAAGAACTGACGGTGGGCATGACAAGGGACAGAAAAAATAGAGGACAAAGTCTTGATAAAACCAGAAAAATCTGTAGTAAGGACAAAGCATGAGAATATCTTACTATTTGATTTTGGCAGCACTCCGGCTAAGATAAGAGCTGACCCACCAAGAAGACAATAAACACATAACGGCCAACGTCGTCCAAACCTAAATGAAGAAAATATATTTAAGTAATCCTTCACCTTTATGAATGAAACGTTTTCAACTCGTAAACATTCTGATGAAGACTCGAGGCACCGAGTTGAAAATAACTATATCAACCGGAGCACTATTACAAAACACATAGAAAGATATATTCTATAATACTTCCACAATGCACCTTTTGAGAACAAATATGGTTGTAGTAAAGATGACCATCTCCAAGACTCCGTTGATGAAGAAGTTTAAATATTTATTTCCAGCAAGACTTGAAATGTTCAATGACAGTCCATAGTAACCCAGAGATGTTGAAAACCTGAAAGATATGTGTGGGGTTATGCCATGTATATTTGGCGTACTGGCAACTCTATTTATCAGCTCTAAACTGTTCTCTCTAGAGGTCCAGTAAGGGTCATCCCTATGTCTAAAAATCCTAAATCTTTTTTACGTCTCACAATGCGGCCGCTTCTCATGCAAGCATGTTTCAGAAAGTTAAGATCAGGAATTTCTATACATCTGAGTCACTGACAGAGTCGTTTTCCCACTGATTATTTCTCGTTCTCCCAAACTCCCACGCGTGTTTCTATAAGTGCATGTATAGAAACACGGAAAATGTTTTCTATTTCTTAAAAATTACTTTGTGAAACGTGATCACAACGTGGCGACCAGAAACAATGGTTATCAGCAGGAACTACCACAACTCCGATTAGAATATAGTAGAGGCTTTCCCTTTATTATATGGGAGCAAAACTTTATAATGAGTTACCTATACACTGTACATATACGTATGACGGATAACTATGACTCTTTTGACAGTCTTTTGATAAATAATTTTTAACATTCTATCTTTTTAAATGAACTTTTATCAACAGGACTCACATTGATAACAGATTCTTTGTAACCTACAATATTATCTGAAGTGATCATCCTGTATAAATATTCGTTCAATAATAATAACGGTTTTCATGATCTACGTCTAATTCTGTCTAAATTTTGTTGAAAACGGAGAACGAATATTAAATAGGCCACATGCAGACGCACGATTCGAAACACGTTTAATAAAAAGCTATCGAAACGAAAAGGGCCATTGAAAAATACTTGAGTCAAAGGTCTGTCAAGGTATCGCGTGCAGGGATCTTTACTTTTTCTGCAAGAGTCAACCGATATTATAGCTGGATTTCACTGAGTGGGCGGTGCAGCACATTTTGGTTAATTGACTTAACAGGAATGAGAGTTACTAAATTGTTCACGATATGTATTGCGGACCAAATATACATGTAATTGAACATTTAGCATCCTATAAGCATCAATACATTTGAAGTGGCCCACCATGTGTACCACCCTATGGTAGCACCCTATGGTATAGCACCCTATGGTATAGCACCCTATGGTAGCACCCTATGGTAGCACCATGTGTCAGTAGCACCCTATGGTAGCACCATGTGTCAGTAGCACCCTATGGTAGCACCATATAAAACGTAACATGTAGCTACGATCCGCCATGACTCGATAATATAAAACAACTATTTGTTTAATTATTTGTACTCTAATTTTTACAAATATAGAAAACTTAACTGAGTTTAACTGATTATAACTAACGAAAAAACATATTACATGGAGATGATCCATATAGATCACTTTACATAATCACATTAAAGTTAGATTTTGTATAACAAAGTAAATTATAGTCACGACAATTATGATAATATGGTATAGATAATATCGTCCTGCAATTGGAAAATTTTTAACAAGTTAAACAACAACTTGCAGAGAAAAACGTCAAAGCTCGATATATTACATTCAGAACCTTGCATATCAACAAACTAACATCTTATTAACCTTGCATTACACAATCTTGTATGCATCTTAACAGCTTTAATACATCTTAACAGCTTTAATACATCTTAACAGCCTTGCATTTTGACAGGCTTACATCATATTTACAGTTCACACTATAAGAAATTATGTGTAAAGTACTTTGCAAGAGATGGTAATATCCTTATTCCTTTGTCGCGTATTTTAAATATAGAATAATTTCTTTAAAAACAACTCATTCTCTTAAACTCCTTCATCGCTCATACTAACAACCTTCTCATGCTTATTTCCAACCGGCAAGGTGCCATTATCCACAAACACGTCGTCCTTATTCATCGTGTTTACATGAAGTTCCATAGAGTCTCCAGACGCCTTTTCAAATGTGATAGCTTCCTGCATCGTTTCAGCCAGTTTCATGTTCAATGTTTCAGGCATAAGTAAAGTTAACAAACCAGCGAATAAAACACACGCACCGAATATTATGAACGGTATTGACTCGGCTGTATATTTACCCTAGAAGAACAAAACAGAACGTATGTTGATAAATTTTAGGAAATATAATGTAATTTATACAATTGTCACTCTACCATTCGAACGCAGATTCGTGGTTCGATTGCGATAACTATATTAGCTGTTAAGTTGTGGTATGATTGCGGTTTGATTGCGTTTAGGCTACGATTTGATTGCGTTTAGGCTACGATTTGATTGCGTTTAGGCTACGATTTGATTGCGTTTAGGCTGCGGTCTGATTGAGGTTAATAGCCTACGCTTGATTGCCTTTGGACTGCGGTTCGTTTGCGTTTAGTTGCGGTTCGATTGCGTTTAAGCTGCGGGTTGTTTGCGGTAAAACCGCGGTTCGCTTGCGGTTTAGTTGCAGGTGATCCATGAGTAGTTAAACTGATCTAAGGGTCCACCCCATATTGACCAAGGTTTATGTTAGGTGCTGAGATGTACTGTAGCCACACTCAATCAATACTAAAACAGACCCAGTTTCGTTAGTTTACATACTTTACTTACCAACAAAAAAAGTTGAGGTGCTAGGATGCTTCCCATTCGTGCAAAAAATATACCGGCTCCAAGTCCGACATTTCTAAAAAAAAATAGAAGAGTAACAAATTTATATAATTGTTACATTCACACTCCACATGGAGCGTATCTAGACGATCAATAACACAGTACAAACATCGTAATACCATGATAATATCATGACTTTACCTGATGACAGTAGGATATAACTCAGAGGTGTAGAGAAAAATTATGGCAAAATTCCCAGAAATACATATCCTTCCACAGAGAGCTAATGCAGTTGTGAAATCTTTTAGAAAATCTGGAAACAGAATTGAGAATACGCTTATCTTAGATCTATATCAAAAGTATAAGACTGAGGGCCTGTTTATATGGAGGCGAGTTACCCGGCAAGACGAGTTACTCGGCAACGGCGAGATCCCGGCTATTAAAGAAACTTATAGTTTTCCTGGGTGACTGTTTACATGACGCAACCGGAAAACTCGCTTATAGGCGAGATAAATATCGGTTCCATATAAACAGATCGCTTCTTTGTCCCGCCATGGCGAGTTCCTCGCCTTGTCGGGTAACTCGCCCCCATATAAACAGGCCCTGACTTGGCGGACCTCGTGCTCATACGTAGTCACACGGTCACCGTGATGCACTTTGGGGAAAACATACCTGTATCTTTTGACAGTGCACCAGCCAAAATGCAAGTCACGCCACCAACAACAGAGTAGAAACACAGAGGTTTACGACGACCTAACCTGAAACGAAAGGGAAATATTGAGGTGCATTGAATCTCATTGTTTTTCCAGTGTGGATTATAGTAGTGAGTTTCAATAAGCGTTACAGGGTAGCAGATGGTGATCAACTTCAGAAATGTTTACACTTATAGCAGCAAGAATACTAAACGACATCTCTCAATTCTGTTTATTTGCCACCAAATACAAGACTTCTACATTTAACTGCCGATTGGCCACCACGATAGCTTATTGAAACTCATCTCTAAAATCGTACTAAACAGTCGAAGCAACAATATTTCTTACTTCAACAATACGAACACAGTGACCAAATATATCCCCAGTTCAAAAATTCCACTGATGAAGAAATTCAGATATTTATTTCCTGCCAAACTTGAAACGTTCAATGCAAGACCATAATATCCAAATGACGTCGAAAACCTGCAAGGTATTGTAAAGTAGGTTACAGATTGGTATAGGTCATGATCTCATTGTAAACTGAGCCGGTTCACGGTAAGGTTGCGCTTTGGTTGTGGTTAAACTGTTACTTGGTTAGTTTTTGGTTGCAGTCTTGTTGCGGTTCGATTGCGATTTAGTTGCTGCGCTTTGGTAGTGGTAAGACTGTGGTTCAAGAGTGGTTGTCGATCGACGATTGGATCTACCGCATAAAAGCCACGGTTTTTGTTAGGTTTAGTAAAATATTCATACGATGTCAGTTCCAAATTGCTGTTCCATCGTTTGTCAGCTGTCAGTTAAGATATTTTGTCGGTTGTCATGGCTAAACGTTAATTATCAATGAATCTCATGCATTCAACCCCACTTATTTTTAATCTATAATGATAGTTAACAAGTCTAACAAGACGCAACTCCGCCATAATCTATATATGCACGGTGATCTTAAACCAAGCGTCACCTACCATATGAAAGCCAGAATAATCGAGCGTTTTCTTAAAACAGATGATCTGAAAATATCAATAATACTGTAGTTCTTTTCAACATTGGTAGTTTTCTCCTTTGATTTATTGCTGTTGTCTACAATTTTGTCAAACTCTTCCCGAGGAAATGGCAGATCGTTAAAACTCGAGATCTTTTCAATGACTCTTTCTGCATCGTCGAAGCGGTTCTTGATTAGGAGCCAACGAAATGATTCTGGAAGGACACTATAAAGTAAATATATATTAGGTATAATTTCAGACATGTTTCTCTACTCTGGTTTAAGTAAATGAATGCAATCAGGGGTGATATAAAGTGGCAACATCTTATCTACATGAGGAAGAGAGGTTATTAGAGAGGACTGAGATGAGAATGTTAGGATGAATACAAAGAATATCACTCCGAGAACATCTTACAAACGGGAAAGTTAGAAGAAGAGCTGGAGTAGAAAGCATAGTCAAGAAAGTAGAAGCAAGAATGAGATGTTTGGACATTTGATAAGAATGGATGATAGAAAATTAGCTAAGAGAACATGGAAGATCTCTTAAGATCCAGAAAAAAAAGGTGATGCAAATAAGATGAGATTGGACTTAGGAAGGACGATGGACGAAGTTCTTCTTGATGGATCGGATTCGTCTGTTTGATCATCTCAATATACGAACTACCGAGATAGTTCGTCTTGATGGATGATTCGTCTGTTTGCAGTGTTTATGCAGAGACGAATTATCTTTTCTTTGCATCTTCATCTTTGTGTATTCGAACGAACGAAGACTTACAATATCAGTCCAATTTGAAGCAATCCTGTTATTGTGGCAAAGAGTTGTATATATCGCCAGTCTTGTATCAGATAAGATATCAATGCCAGGGACATTACACCAAATGACCAGAATATACTACTTGTGACACCGGCCGCAGTACGGTACTGGACTGCCAAGACTTCCATAAACAAGAGAAATGACGTCATTTGTAAACCCTGAAAAAATAAATGATATGAGTTAGGGAGTGAGAAGCACAGGGGATGGACGTGGTTAGCCACGTAGCCTTTTAATCCTGCTATAACTGGTCGAGGGGAGGGTTATAGTTAGGTTGGATGACTTGTTCACAAGTTTGCTACAATGCTGTTGCGAGCACATCTTGTTGACAAGATCATGTGAGATTTTTATGTTTTGTAGTTAAGTTACTTACCTGTAGTAGGAATCCCAGCACAAAACGAAGGATAACAAAGGCGATATAATTTCGGATAAAAAACACCAGAAGTCCGATCAATGATGGAGTAAACATCGTAAACAACAAGATGGGTCTTCGTCCAAATTTATCTGACAATGTTCCAAACACGAGACCCCCTAACATGACGCCAACGAAATATATTGTCGTAGCAAGACTGGTTTTGTAAGCATCATCGCAGACAAGATTCCACTAAAGAAAAGAAAAGAAAATACAGTATCATTATATAATTGTTTGTTGAAACTGTTAAATATCTCAGAGGTCCAGTGTAGGTAGTATTCTACAATAAGCTGCCGTGGTTTGTGTCTGAACTACCTGAAAAAGATATCTCAAACGTGGAGGTCCAGTGTAGGTAGTATTCTACAGTAAGCTGCCGTGGTTTGTGTCTGAACTACCTGAAAAAGATATCTCAAACGTGGAGGTCCAGTGTAGGTAGTATTCTACAGTAAGCTGCCGTGGTTTGTGTCTGAACTACCTGAAAAAGATATCTCAAACGTGGGGGTCCAGTGTAGGTAGTATTCTACAATAAGTTGCCGTGGTTTGTGTCTGAACTACCTGAAAAAGATATCTCAAACGTGGAGGTCCAGTGTAGGTAGTATTCTACAGTAAGCTGCCGTGGTTTGTGTCTGAACTACCTGAAAAAGATATCTCAAACGCAGGGGTCCAGTGTAGGTAGTATTCTACAGTAAGCTGCCGTGGTTTGTGTATGAACTACCTGAAAATATATCTCAAACTTGGGGGTCCAGTGTAGGTAGTATTCTACAATAAGCTGCCGTGGTTTGCGTCTGAACTACCTGAAAAAGATATCTCAAACGTGGTGGTCCAGTGTAGGTAGTATTCTACAATAAGCTGCCGTGGTTTGTGTCTGAACTACCTGAAAAAGATATCTCAAACGTGGAGGTCCAGTGTAGGTAGTATTCTACAATAAGCTGCCGTGGTTTGTGTATGAACTACCTGAAAATATATCTCAAACGTGGGGGTCCAGTGTAGGTAGTATTCTACAATAAGCTGCCGTGGTTTGCGTCTGAACTACCTGAAAAAGCTGCAGTTCACAGGAAAATATCAGACCTGATTTGTTCCCATTTGAATCATTTCCAGTATAGATCGCGCTATTCTAGTTCGTCTTGTGTTTATACCAAGATAATGTCAATATTGTGACATTTGAACGAATAATCTTGATGTTCACCAAAAGTTGAATAGATCAGAATTCTTACCTCAGAGATGATGGTTTGTTCTCTGTCAGGAAGATAATAAGTCCACCCACTTGAACATTCAACTTTCTCTGATTTGTTGTAGTATGAGTATAATTTACATCCGTCCCACTGTTCTTTCCCGTTCTTTTTAACCAACGGCACGAGAGAGTCAATATCCGATGAATTTTTTACAGAACAATGATGTTTAGTTTTGGCTGCAAGGAACGCCATACCCAGATGGTTCCATCCAACATACACGTAGTTCAAACACAGAAATACTGTCAAGAGGATTTGATATTTTCCTGGACGACCCAAGGCCTTCACAAGGTCTTCAGTTGTCATTTTTCAATCTAGGAGTAATGGAATACAATATTAAGCCTGGGTTTCAATAGCGTAAGGTGTGTTGGTGACACAGTGATTAGTGCATGTGTCTTTCACCTCAGTGACTGCATGGGCTTTGATTCCTGCAATATGAAGTTGTCTGATTATAATTTTACCTTAATCACATCTGAGAAGAGTGCTTTATAACCAAAATATATTCTCTGGTGACGTAACAAGCACGACCAACCAATAAGAATCGCGAAACAAGAAGCTTGATTGATTATGTCTTAATTAACATTCAATGGAATTAAGGAATTTAATCTGATTAAATATTAGAGTAGCATTAGCAAGAATGTATAACTATATACATTTTCCCATGTACAATATTTCCTAACAAATAGTTCTAAAATGATAATTCTTCCATATAGCACTAACATATATACCTGTATAGATCAAACTATTAAAACATTGGTATTGAAAGAGAAACTATACTCTGTTTCTTTGACGTACTTAGGTTACTTAGTGCAAATATTTCCTACATAATTCTGTCATAGATAATGTTAAACGCCTCTGGAAATTGAACATTGACGATACATGTTACCATCACTAATTGTCTACCTACCAATAGGGCAATATAAGTAGCTTTTAACTTCAACTTTCACTTACTTTTCTCACCAGCACTTCGCTCAAACTGTCTGACCACGAGGGCAGAGTCAGCATGTAAACACTTAAATGTTTTGCAATTCAAAGTCTGATCATATCTTCTCAAGTTACAATGCAGGATTTTCAACCCACAACCATTGACACCAAAGTATCAGTAGAGACTAGAGTCTGACTTTTGTTATCAATATAATACCATGGTATGTCAAGCCCATGAAAACTGATTGCTTCAATACTGCGAAATTTCTAACCAAAACATTTCTGCTACGAAAATTTGGTTAAACCTCAGAACTGAATTTAAACAACTGTCTGACTGGTAAATAAACCAATGTAATATTGATTTTAAGCCGGCTGAACTATTGCATTTTATATCACAACACGTCAAATATGTTTATTTTGAAACAAGAAAACGTGATCTCTGCGTGTGTTTAATTAATCCATTGTCATTTTAATAAAATCGTAGTCTAGTATGTGGGTTGCTAAGTTTTCGATTGATGGTGAGGAACTCTCGTAGTTTAATTTGCTTGCTTTTATAAGTGTCAGCATTTCTGAAGTCGTCTGCTGTCCTGCCGGTAACGCTATCGGAAACCCACCAAAACTATGGTTTTAATGACCTTACTTCCCACCCACTGAACCAGGAAAACCAGAGAAATATTCAATATGTGCTGCCCTCTCGGCCTCTCCCACGCTTATTTCCCAGCCACGAATCCCAACTGAACAATAGACTTAATCTCGGCTAATGTTTATGCTCGGTGCCACGCAATTCACATCGATGTTCAAATAATGTAAGCATAGCCATAGACTGGAACAATGGTAACCAAAGTTAATATATATTTGACTAGACTATATTGATATAGGCTATATAATAATATATATACATAAAAGGAATTTATAATAATAATATCTTTGACCTTCCTCCCACATTGGCTTAGATAATAATCCAAACATGAAACAATTTAAGAGTTAAGCAGTGTTCGAAACTGTATCTGTTTGCTAAACGTATTGAAAGTTATATCTGAACTATACCTGAGCTAACCTTTTCAATATATAGTTCGACCAAAACGTGGACAGTTATCAACGAAAGTTCAAACCCATCAATGAAAGTGGCAACCGATGGCGTCATTTCCCCTAGCAACGGCTTAGCAACAGCATAAGTCGAATTATGGTATGTGACATGGCTAACCCATAATGGGCTGACTTTGACTGACTGACTCTCGTGACGTCTTTGTACTCCTTCGGAAGTTAAAAGAATCGTCAAAATAAGCGCCTTAGGCCCAATATTTTTTGTTCAAACTTTGCATCACAATATCGCTTCATGCTGTCGGTGTCGTTTACTTGTGTCATTATAGTTGAAGTGATTCCACTGACAGGTTTGTTTAAATTGAGCTACTGTGCATGCTCAACTTTGTTAAACGTCACCCACGGGCTCTGGGTAGGAGAATGGTGATGTCACGGGAAAATAAAACACGTGCACAGATTCGTGCACAGATGACTTGGGCTCAAATTAGACTGGGGCAGTCGATGTAATAGATGTGCCTGGGAACGAGGTTGATGTCAATATATTTCTACAACCAGTAAAGATTTACTATATACAGCACACAAAATACATGATCCAGACTATTTCACAATCGGTAGCCATGACTTGGTCAGGACAACTTAAAGTCTAAATATTTTTATTGAAAGCTGAATAACGTGTGTTATTTTAAGAAATACTTCCTCTGAACAATGTTTAGAGAAGAAGTACTTGACATTGGCACTTATATTCGCTTTAAAAATGAAGAATGACGGATGGACGTACCAACAAAGTCAATATGACTACATCCTGTATGTGTAAAATTACGAATTAGAATGTGCAAATGGTTGAAAATTGGTAGGTTTCGAAGCGTTACAGAATACAGGAGAGCAGAGTGTGGCCAACTTCACAAGTGTTGACACTGCCTTATAAAGGAGCAAGGAAATTAAGCAATATCTTTCAATTCTATTTATTTGCCTCCAAATACAAAACTACTATATATAATTAACATTTTCTCACCCTTTTCTTAGTACGGCCGGTTGACAACTGTCTGCTGCACGCGATAGTGCTTAGTGAAACTCACCTATTTGAAGCTACGTCTACGAGTAACATTTCAGAAAGACGTCTACACTCTTCGTGAGAAAATTATAGGGAAAGGTCAAAGGAAACACTAACTCCACATGCAATATCTTAAAAACTTCGTGTAGTGAATGAGTGCTTTAGGAAATCAGTGTCAAAATACTTATTTGCTACTGAGGTTGTTTTGCGTGTTTGTATGTTGATATTTCGCGTACCTGTGGCTGTGCCAGATTTCGTGCAAGAATGATAGTTGTTATTTAAGAAGACATTTATATATCAAACTACTTTGCATACAATACATATATATTCATTGATACTAGACCGTATAAGATGGACTTCATTAGTTATATAATTTGATACCACGAACTCAAAGAAAGTACATTTTTGTATTGTAGAAATCTTAACCATAAATAATAGTAATTAGTGTACCATTAGTGCTCAAGTATAATTGTGAGTTTTGTGCCGCGTACAAAAAAATAATGAAAACTAGTATATATATACAGAAAGATAAAAAACGATCAGTATTAAATATATTTTCATAACTTGGTAGATTAGTTAAACATATTTACATTTGGAAAAGCTATCTTAGACACCCTACTTTATCAAATAGAAGTTTCACGCTTTTACCGGCATTAGGCAAAATTTAATGATATTGTATATATAACCAAATGCTGTTGCGTGAAATTTTCACTAGTTTACAAACTGTAGATTTCTTATATTAACTTGATACGCTAGAGGCATTTTCTAGTGTGTAACTTTAACCACCTTGCCCATGAAAAAGAAAAATACGTTTTCTTTTTTGAAAATCTTTGCAACTATTCCGGCTACATTATAAGGATGCCACCGTTAAAAATCTTTGTTTGTATCAAAACTACTCTTGCGTTTAAGCCGTTTAGTTTATATAAACATTAAATAAAGAAGATTTATAGTCGAATTTTACTGAATTTGGTTAAGAAGTTATTAACATAACAGTAACAAGAAAATGATTTAGTTTATGTGAATAAAACAATATCTTCCAATTACGTAATATTGTGAAATGATTGTCCTTTACAAATCACTATTCCGTTACACCATTGTTTCAAAACAAGTAAAGTCTTTATAAGTATAGGTTTCACTAAGCACTATCGTGCAGCAGATGGTGGCCAACCTGCAGTTATCAGAGTGAGAAAATAACGTTAATTCTTTCCATTTTATATAGTAGTCTTGTATTTGAAGGCAAATAAATTGAATTCAGCGATGTAGTTTAATTTTCTTGCTCCTATAAGTGTCAACATTTCTGAAGTGGACCACCATCGATCTGCTGTTCTGTAATTCAAACCCACCAATTAAGCTTACCTTAGAGTTTATACCAGAATCTTGTAGTATCAATGTCTTAGGTTACAAGCCCAAACTTTTCTTTCTAATTCTGAAGCCAATGTAACCACTACCGTCCACTCATCAACTGACTGTCACTTGGTCAACTTGACGTTTATATCCCCTCACAGGGCAGACATCAAGAAAGGATCTAAGTACTTCGGTTCTTTTGATTTTGTAATCATCTTATGCCCGGCCCTTTAACTAGAACCAACCAGCGGTTTCCCGTAAAAATACTCTTCTATTTACTATTGTATTCTAATCATATAATATGGTTGTTATGGTGGTTAATAAACAATATACTTATCGTATAATGTGATTGTTACTGATGCAATATATTTAATGTCTATTGTGTAAGTGTGTTTTTGGTTCACGAAATGTCGGTTCAGCAAATATAATATAGGTTATAGGCTAGCGAATGTAAAGATCCTGAATACCATGTTGGGTCATGGGTTGGGCTGGCAAAATCTTCACTACCGTTGGTTCCACCCCGTTACTGGGATCATTAATCGTGCAGGCATAGATCCGACGGTAGTGAAGACGTTGACGTAAGTCAACCTGTAATGCTTGTCTATATGGATATTGATCAATGTACTCAACCCCTTCACATTTATTTTCATGTAATGATCATACTATCATCCACTATCCAATACATTAGGATCTTGACCTTAATGCAGTGCCCCTCCTTTAGTTTGGTTTTCCCAGTAATGGTACAGTATGCTTTAGAAGGAAGAAGTGGAATAGAATTGGATGGAAGATAAGGCAAACCTTTCATACTTAAACTTTTTTCTGACGAAGGTCATGTAAAATATCTGCGTATCACTAAGTGTTACTCATTTTTCAGAAAGGCCATATATATAGTTTAATTATCTTTTATAATGAACCAACTGGAAAAAAGTTGCCTTGGTTCGTGTCTGAACTACCTGAAAAAGATATAAAAACACTTCGATGTTTTGAGCGAAGGACTTCGTCAGGAAGTTTGTAGTGGTTAATTACCTTGACGAAGGACTTTCACTTGAAACGTCGAAGTGTTCCTTTCAGGTAGTTCAGACACACAGCTTATGTAGAATACTACCTACACGTTTAGAAAGAAGTTTGTTTTGATACGAAAACCAACAATGTCGGCATATCAATTATGGTTATGTAATACTTGTAGCGTTCTGACCACTTAGTTATTGTCATGCAAGCCGCAAGTTGTGGTATATATATATTTAGATGATACCAATACTGTATATATATTTGGCACACGACGGAACTGAGTGTGGGTCTGCGGAACGGCTGGGTCTTAGCAACTGGACATTGTCGGCCAAAGGCGCGACTGGTTCAAACGTCAAACTTTTGATACACTGAATCTACCGGTATGAATGAACAAAGCTCTTTCTAAATTTGCATTCATCTAACGGAGAGAAAAGGGCCTGGACCTAGCTATAGAGGATCCATCCTCGTCCCCAGGCCACTACATTCGAAACTCGGCAACAGCCTAGTCCCTAGGCCTCTTATACGCGTTCTCATTAACATGCGCCTGCATTAGGGACTAGGACTAGGGACTAGTTTGACTCGGCAAGCTCGTACCACTGTGGCTCGTACCCGTATCGGCATTTGTTCGGCCAAGCGGGTCGGAAAGTCTTCGGTAAAAAATTAATTATTCAAAAAACTGGAGAAAACGAAGCATGATGGGATTGCTACAGAGAAAAACCACAAACAAGGATAACAATCCCGAGATGGATCAGTTTCACCCCCCCCTTTTGGGAAATGGGGGAACACTAAGCTTTGAATCTTATGGAATCTGCCTATCTAGCCCAGAGCACAGGAAATGCTATGTTAGAGATAGTCGTCAGACCAATTATCAAAATGAGAAGTTATCAATATTGATAATTCTCCTTTACCCGCCTTCTTCTTCATATTTTGAAAGTTGAAACGTTAGTTTTTGTGTGAAATCTCCCCAGAGAACGAGGAAATCAGAGACTCTAGCTTTCAATTATTTATGTGGGAAGTCGCTTTGGAAGGAAGATACGTGGGAAGCATCGTATAAAGCATTACTATAATTATACGACGTCCATTAGTTAGGTATGCATTGTCTCTAACTGTATATAATTACAAGAATACCTGAGTTTCCTTCAGTTGCCTGCTATCCATATATGGGCACACACGAATTTTAGTCTTGAGTCCAGGTACAAGAATTTTGGGAACTGAGGCATGCTAGCCAATGTGCTATAACTTGCAACGCGATTTCTGGGAAAAGACGCATAGGAACACAGTGAACATGGCTCGCGTTTCATTAGGCTTCGTTGATTATAAAAACTTTTGGTAGAGTGCTCAATGGATATCCAGAGCATAATTAAAATAGATTGTATAGTCAACAAATTCCACTAGACATCTTTATTACTATTTAGTTTCCCATTTAGTCATAAGACAAATTAGCCTCATCATTCATCCTCATTCATTCATTTCTTTGTTGACTCTTGCCCTGCGGCTGCAAATGTTAGTAAGGAAAATGACAAAACGTCAGGGGAGTTTGTAGGATGACAGTGTGCTGCATATGGTGGTCAACACGTGTATTAACACTTGGGAGCGAGGAAATGACGCTAAATGTTCCATCATCTATATAGGTGGGTTCCACTAAGCATTATCATCCAGCGAATGGTGGTCAACCTGCAGTTATCAAGTGAGAAAATAATGATAATTGTTTCATTATACATAGTAGTCTTGTATTTGAAGGCAAATAAATAAATTTGAGAGATGTAGTTTAATTTTCTTGTTCCTATAAGTGTCAACATTTCTGAAGTTGACCATCTGCTGCCCTGTAACACGTGGTGAAACCCACCAATTGCCACCAAACACTGTGTTCCATTTAGAGTTGACTGTCCATCTTCTGCTTTTATATAACATCGCTCTATGTCCGGAATTGCATTGCAAGTTGCATACCGATAAATGGTTGCATTCCATTAATTGCGGATGTTATGCACTGTCTGTCGCCACACCCAGGCTAATTAAATGCATGACGTCACGCAAGGTTACCCACGTGATCTAAGCTCTTAGAGCCAATCAGAATCAAGAAAAAGAACCTCCGGCATCGAAGGTGAAGCTTACTTGTGTATTTTGCGCATCGAGTATAAAAGCTTGAGTATATTTGATAGTCTATTTTGATAAATAAAGTTATATTTAATATCTGTTATACTAAGCAGCTAGCAGAGTGATTTAGCTCGCTGAAAGCAGGCAAGATGGACGATGAAATGAAATATTTAGCCGTGGATCGGCGGACTGTAGGCGACCCTACATTGCAAGCAGAATGGAGCTCAAGGAAGCTTGTTTGGGTGCCCGACGAAGAGCATGGATTCATCCCTGGCAGTATTAAACAAGAAAATAAAGATGAGATTGTTGTGGAAATATCAAGCGGGAAACGAAAGACATTTAGCAAAGACGACATACAGAAAATGAACCCTCCGAAATTCGAGAAAGTCGAGGACATGGCTGAATTGACTTGCCTCAACGAAGCCAGCGTTTTGCACAACCTAAAAGATCGTTACTACTCTGAATTAATCTATGTAAGTCTGTTGTTTAATGCTTAGAATTATTACACTAACAACGGTGAAAGTTCATGTTTTATTACGTCTTAATTTCAACCAGTTGATGGATATACCCTGGTATACATTTATAACCGGAAGTGACTGTATGTTTTCAAACTGTCTTCAAACTATAAGTATTATAAACACCCTTTATTTATATATTATGTGCTTATTTTTCAGACCTATTCAGGCTTGTTTTGTGTTGTTGTTAATCCATACAAACGTCTACCTATTTATACGGAAAATGTCGTTGAAATGTACAAAGGGAAGAAAAGGCATGAAGTTCCACCCCACGTTTATGCTATTACCGACACTGCATACCGTAGCATGCTTCAAGGTAAATGTACATTATATACAACTATTCCCTAATGATTAAGAGCTTAAAAAACCTACCGATATCTATAATTTGATAAAAGTTAAATATCTATAAACCTAACTCAATTATTGCAAGTAAATATGTGCCATTTTGCTAGTGTATTCAACGAAAGCAGGCGTGGCACACACTTAAAAGTTTCTATAATAAATTTGAAATATATTTGAGACAATTTTAGGTCCATTCTATACCAAAACAAACAATATTGAAAAAGCCTTTTTAACACGAGAAATATATGCTCCAATTCTACTGCAACCTAACAAATATATTGAGTATTAATTCTTGAACAAAAATAGCTAATGTTGTTGTAATATAATACCGAAACCATTTATTATTGTTCAATTTATTTGGCGACGTGTTAATTTCAAATGTGCATACATATATTTAATGTTCTGTAACAGTCTCATGTCAAGGGTATTTTATAGCGTAGAAATTGATCAGCTAAATTATAGGACAAAGCCAAATATCACAAGTATTTAATATAAAGCTTTACAATAGAGATAAGGTAACTTGTTTACATATAAATTTCAAATGGTATGCAGGCATCCATTTGTTAAGAAGATTAACTTCAATATTTTTTGTTTTTGAGCAAGTATTGTTACATTAAATTACATTGCTACAAGGTTGCTATATTAAATGAAGCATTTAGAATGTATATTGCCTCAAGTTCACTTGTGTGGGCAAGCATTGGAATTTATACACTGTACATTTTTGTAAACATTAATAGCTGCGTGCATTCAATACCTGATGGCATTTAATTACATGAAAGGAATTTGCATAACCTGTAGAGTGAATGCTTAGCAAAATACCAAAGAATTAACTTTGTCACTTTCAATTATTTTTTTCTAAGCTGCATTTACACATTGCAATTTGTTGGACTAATTTCAGTTCACATTAAGATGAATATAGTCAGTTGGTTAACTGTAGCCAGATGATATTTGTTGCATATCTTTAAAACATCAAAGTCAACTTAAATTGGCCCAACAAATTCAATTTCAATGTGTGAATGTAGATATATCTCTATATTTTGAATGATTGACATTTGTCATATAATATAAGTTTCTCTTTGCAGTCTTCAGCCTTGCTATTCTGATAAAATTAGGTTTCATAATATTATTGTTTAGCACTTAAACTCCCCTTTCTGTAGACGAAACAAAATTTTTGTGCTTGCCTTAAGCTAGTTGGAATACATTATGTGACATGTTTGTCAAAATTATATCATAAATTTAATCCAGTCAATTAAATATACCCCTGTTTCAGTTAATTAAATTGTGCTTAACAAATAATTAATTGAATAACTTTGACAAAAGCATGCCCAACACTTATACCCATGATGAGCAAAATCATCAGGTGTTAGACAGAGTAAAATAACTAAGTTAGGGCATATTTGGATACATTGTGGCTTAACCCATTAAGCCGTAATGTGCCCTAATGTGCCCACTTTGTCTTTTACTCTGTTTAACGCCAGAAAGTCAAGGGGGAAATTCCACAGCACTTTATACTGTATGAAAGGCATTGGACCTGAGATGTCAGTTGTCATGGTAATTGCCCTATGCCTCTGTGATACTGTGTTTCATTCTTATGCCCGCAGAGAGTCAGTCAATACTCTTTGGAACATTTTAAGTTTTCAAATAACCTATAACCCTTAGAATACCTGATTGGCTGATTATGAATTGTCAGGTCATCCAGCAATTTTTCTACAGAGTATTAGTATTGGACATCCTGTTTTATGTTGTACATAATATAGTAAATTATCCACTTTTATATTATCTTTGTAATTATGTAATCATTTTAACATGATGTAATTTTAACATGTTTTTTTGTTCGCGTTTGCAATAGAGCGAGAAAATCAATCAATTCTTTGCACGTAAGTATTTGTCTTATAACCTTTTTGACAAATTTATTAATTTGTAGAAAAATATGTCGATATGAGTAAATTGTTCAAATAATAATGAAAGTACTATCTGTGTTTCAGAGGAGAAAGTGGTGCTGGAAAAACAGAGAATACAAAGAAAGTTATTCAATATTTGGCATCAGTTGCTGGTCACAGCAAGGCTCACATCTCAACCAATGCACCTCCCATGAGCCCAAAAGTTGGCATTTCTAGTGGACAGGTTTGAATTCCTTGTTTATTTTGATGACTAATATTTTGGTGGCTATTCTGTGGCCATCATTTCATGATAACGACTGCACCACCAACATCTGTTACTTATATTTTCAGGTTGAACTAGAGAGACAATTGCTGGAAGCAAATCCAATTTTGGAAGCTTTTGGAAATGCCAAAACTGTCAAGAATGATAACTCATCCAGATTTGTAAGTAATATATCATACACGAGAAGGAGTTTATTATAGTGATTTGAAACACCGAAAAGTGTGTTGAAAAACAAGGCGCTAGCCGAGTTTTTTAACATACTTTGAGGTGTTTTTAAATCACTATAATAAATTACTTCGAGTGTATGATATAGCTTCTCAAACAAACCAGTATTTAAAGAGAAATTAAATGCGAAAGTTGAGTTAATTTATGGGTGTTTATTACCGTGGTATCAAGACAACGAGACGGTGGTGATTTCCTTTGTGTTTTGCTCATGAATTAGTTCCTTTTTTCCGTAAGGACAGGGGATGAACTGTGATCTGCACAAGAACTAGTGTGTAGGCACATGCTTATCATGTTGTGTTTTTCAGGGTAAATTTATCAGGATCAACTTTGATACCTCTGGATTTATTTCAGGCGCAAACATTGAATCTTGTATCCTTAATCATTGTTCTTTTAAACCAGTACTATGCAAGGCCTTTATAGATGGATTTTCATGGCGTACAATGGAAGTGCATGGCCCTCCCAGTACTGTTATGACTATCTCTTAAATTGTTAGATTTGATATGAATTAGGTTTGTAGTCATGTATAGAAGTATTGTACAGTCAGGGACTCGGAATGTTTTTTTCGTTTTCATTGAATTTCAAATTTCAGCTCATTTAGTTGTTATTTCTATGTACAAATAGATCTAAAGAGGTACAGAATGAAAACAATAGAAAATTGGCTTTCCCAATATGAACTGATCATCTAATTTACAGTTGCAAGCTCTCTTTTTTTGGTAGTTTTATTTATGTTTTAAAAATGGCACTTTTGCCCCCCTTTTGCCCTCCCCTCCTGTGCCCCCCTTTTCCGGCGTCCCTGTGTATAGTTGTGTAAAGTATTACCTTAACAGATTAAGATCTTTTGGAGAAGGCCCGTTGCGTAAGACAGGCTGGTGATGAACGATGTTTCCACATTTTCTATCAAATTCTAAATGGAATGAACAAAACTATGAAAGGTAGAGTAGAATAAAGTACTTGGCTTTGAAACATGTGTTGTATGATTTAACAGTTATTTCAAATGTGAGAGTTCAGTCACTTCAGTGCAGGTAATGTTCTTCCATAAGCTGCTGTGTTTTGTGTCTGAAATACCTGAAAGATTAACGACACTTCGATGTTTTAAACAGAGGCCATTCATCAGGAGGTTTAGCACCTGGTCATGTTTTTATTGCTTTTATTCAGACGGGTTTCTATTTGACGATATTGGAGCATATAACTTTCTCACCTTTGGAAATGTTGAAGTTGCTGGCATTGATGATCGTGAGGATCTAAAAGACACTTTGGTAATAAAAGTGCACATATACAGTTAAAATACAGGCTATGGTTTTACTACATCTGACTGTTATTTATCAACGACTGTACACAGTGGCGGACACTAAGCAAAATATTGGGGGTGCGAACTTAGGTTGCCAACATATAATCATCTTTTTGTTGCTTCAAATCTCAGTTCTTAAAACCTTTTTGACTTAAATTTCATTTCATTTTCTACTTAAATTATAGCCTATCAAAGCTTTTGTGGTTGCAAAATCATTAATACAGCTTTGTTACACAGTTAGTCAGCTATCCCCCTAGTGTCTGCCACTGACTGTACATAATTAACATTATTTTCTCACTCTGATATCTACAGGTTGACCATCATCTGTTGCTTAATCTACCTATACATGGAGATGTTCTCTTTCCAATTTCTAATGCTTTACTTCTACTATTTTAGAATGGAATGAAAGATATGGGAATTAGTCAGGATGAAACAAATTGTATGTCTGCCATATTTTACATTTGATAATCCATCACCATACTTTCATTGTACCAACAATGCACTCCCAAACTTAATACTCATAATACTTCTTTTAGCAATTTTCAAAGTGATTTCAAGTGTATTGCATTTTGGAAATGTTCAATTTAAACAAGAAAGAAGCTCAGACCAAGCGACTCTGCCGAACAACACAGTTGCTCAAAAGATTTGTCATCTTCTTGGCATTCCTGTGGTTGACTTCACGAAATGTTTGATTCGTCCCAAGGTCAAAGTTGGTCGTGAATATGTTCACAAATCACAAACTAAAGACCAGGTTAATATTTTAGGAATTTGTAGTTTATATGATTTCAATTAGGGATGCATTAATTAGTTAGAGATTGTCTTTGTTCTGGTGGAAATTGACCAATATAGTTGATCAGGATGAGCTCGAGCTTAATAACTTTACATTAAGTAAGTTTCATATTTCAAACATTTCAGGCTGAGTTTTCTTGTGAAGCGTTGTCTAAAGCACTTTATGAAAGAATGTTTAAATGGATGGTTCATAGAATCAACAGATCTTTGGACAGAACAAAACGTGATGGTGCCTCATTCATTGGTATCCTCGATATTGCTGGATTTGAAATATTTAAGGTACAGTGCAGTCTATTGAAATCTAGGGGTGGTTTGTTCCATTGGAGTACTGGGGAGCCCTCTGTATTTTGGCAAGAATTGACCCAAAGGAGCCCTTAAAATTCTCTTAGAAAGAGCGTCCCTTGTATCAGATTTTCAGGCCCCATTTGGAGAACATTGGAAGTTGTGTTCTAGGAAGTTTATAACTAGTATATATTACTTACATGTTTTAGTATTTCATGTAAATTTAATTGAAGAAAATGTCTTATTTTCCAGCTCAATTCCTTTGAACAACTTTGCATTAACTACACAAACGAGAAACTCCAACAGTTGTTTAATCACACCATGTTTGTCCTGGAACAGGTTTGTTACAATTGAGTTATTTAGAAGCAAGGTGCATGTGTGAAAAACGTAGTTTGCTAAATGATATCTTGGACATGTTATTCACTGTTGCCTCGTAGTATTTAGAAGTGATCTACATGCATAAAAATGCGTACTTTGATAATGTTTTTATTGTATAGAGAGCAATATCTTGCTTGCCATAATTGGACAATCTTATTTAATTTCCTTCAACAGGAAGAGTACAGAAAAGAAGGAATTGAATGGAAATTCATAGATTTTGGTCTTGACTTGCAGCCTTGCATTGATCTCATTGAGAAGGTTTGATATTCAAAACGTTTGCAATTTCTAAATATTTGCAAATTAAAAGGATTCAATGAAATTTTCAATGAAATGTTCAATTTTAGCAAGTTGGTGTTCTTGGTCTACTTGATGAAGAATGCTGGTTTCCTAAAGCATCTGATAAGAGTTTTGTTGCTAAATTGGAGAAAGAATTGTCGGCAAGCACTAAATATCACAAGCCAGATTTTAGATCTACTGCTGATTTTAGCATTGTTCATTATGCTGGAGTGGTAAGCTATTTAGCGATTATCAGCAACGTTATATTTGTATAAGTGACTTGCTTTGCACCAATAAATTTCGATGTGTATATGTGCTGTACACCTGCGTGCGTATTATAAGTATAGGCACGCTTTGTCAGGACTTTTAAGGCGGATAAATGGCCCCATGAATTGAGTTTTGAAACTCGATTATTTTATCAAAAGTTTCATTGAAATAGAAATGAAGTTAGTTCAGTTGAATATGTGATGTGACAATAACATTCTTCCATTGGAAGTCCTGAAAATAATAAAAATTAAGAAACGAACATACAGCATGTGCTCATTTCACAACGCGAGAAATCCTGAATAGGATCGTCGACCCACATTATATTACCCGACGCAACGCGTCATCTTTAAACCCAGTGTACGTTAAAATGTGGGACTTCCAGAGGTTTTGCCTACCCCACCCTCACCGGGCTTTGCAACTTAATCGATCTGGGAAATGGACCCAGCAAAGAATCCTGAAGATATGTTGAGTGCTTTATTTCATATGCTACATGTAGGTTGACTACAATGCAGGAAAATGGTTGATGAAAAACATGGATCCTTTGAATGACAATGTAGTGAGTCTTTTCCAGAACTCCAGTGATTCTTTTGTTAGTGGATTGTGGAAAGATACTGGTAAGCTGTACTTCATGTAGACAGCAGTGTACGTAGGTCTCACTAAGCACTATCGTGCAGCAGATGGTGGCGCTGTTATCAGAGTTGTAGTTGTATTTGGAGGCAAATAGATAGAATTGAGAGATGTAGTTCAATCAGCTTCCCCCTATATAAGTGTCAACAATTCTAAAGTTGACCTTCATCATCTGCCTTGTAATGCTTCCAGAAATCCACCAATATTCCAAGTCAGAGAAATGAAAGGCACACGCACTAATCACTGAACCACTGAATCACTAATACTTTATGTACATGTTCTATTTTGACTAGAAAACATTGTTAGTCTCGGTGCATCCGCCAATTCTGAATCACCATTTGGTTCTAAAGTTCGGAAAGGAATGTTCAGAACGGTCGGACAGTTATATAAGGTGCGTTTACTTCTCAAGAAACCTCCAGACTGTTAACTAACCTTTATGGAGTTGTCCTTTGTATTTATTTCTTTGTCATTTCTGAAGAACTGCAAACCTTGCTGAATGTTTCTTTAACATATTCTTTGTCATTTCTGGAGAGCTATGCAAACCCTGCTGAATGTATCTTTAACGTATTCTTTGTCATTTCTGGAGAGCTATGCAAACCCTGCTGAATGTTTTTTTTTACATATTCTTTGCTTTCAGGAACAACTGTCAAAGCTCATGGAAGTTCTGTCAAATACGAACGCAAACTTTGTTCGTTGTATTATTCCAAATCACGAGAAACGGGTAAGACACTAAGACCATACACCACAATAACACGTTCAAACTAAATCTAAAACCCTGCGGTAGACGATTGCTACTACAGTGGAACCTCGCTATAATGCGCGACTCTATGTATACGCGAATATTACGCGGCGTATACGCTGTATTAACGTATGACATTTCACAAAACTTTCTTTCAGGCTGGCAAGATTGATTCTCATCTTGTCCTGGATCAGTTGAAGTGTAACGGTGTTCTTGAAGGGATCAGGATTTGCCGCCAAGGTTTTCCCAACAGGATTGCCTTCCAAGAATTCAAGCAAAGGTAAGACTAACTTCTTTATGCTAGTGTTTGTTAGATATCTCAAACGTGGTGGTCCAGTGTAGGTAGTATTCTACAATAAGCTGCCGTGGTTTGTGTCTGAACTACCTGAAAAAGATATCTTGAACGTGGTGGTCCAGTGTAGGAAGTATTCTACAATAAGCTGCCGTGTCTTGTGTCTGAACTACCTGAAAAATATTAAAACACATGAACGTCTTGAGCGACTCCTTGTTATTATACTAACCAAATCGTTTTTCTAGATACGAGATTCTCACACCAAACTTAATTCCAAAAGGATTCATGGACGGTCGAAAAGCTGCACAACAAATGGTAATTTTGGATATACATTTGCATGACTTGGTTGGTTTCAGTAAGATCAGGGAGCAGCAGGTTGTGGTCAACTTCAATACTAACAGTAGCAAGAAAATATAACTACATCTCTCAACTACTACATATAATGAAAAGAAGTAACGTTATTATCTTACTCTGACAACTGCTGGTTGACCACCATCTGCTGTACGATAGCGTTTAGTGAAACTCTGCCGTGCAGTTTGGTGGTATCGTACGGGTATACGATACCACCACCATTATCATCACCACCTTTACCATATTACCATCATCATCATCATTACTATTACCATCATCATCACCATCATCATTACTGCCATCACCAACGTCATCTCACAGAATCTTGCCCAATTTTACAGTTGGACCATCTTGAGTTGGACAAGAACAGTTACCGTGTTGGTCAGTCAAAGATATTTTTCCGGGCTGGTGTTCTGGCGAAACTCGAGGAAGATCGAGATACAAAGTTGACAGAAATAATCACGATATTCCAAGCATTCTGCCGTGGTAACTTGGCTCGTAAGAACTATGAAAAGAGAACACAACAACTCAGTGCTATCCGTGTGTTGCAGAAGAATTGTTTGAATTACTTAAAGCTACGAAACTGGCCGTGGTGGCGACTGTTTACAAAGGTATAGGAAACCATTATTACGCTAGTTATACTGTACGTGCCTGGCTGATCACATTGAGGCCTTCAAATACTCTTGACAAACATGACAATTTTACGTGCGAACATACAAGACGAACTATCGAGATGAACTAGGTAGAATATCGTGATCTATACTGGCAATGGTTTTGGGAAGAAATCATACCTGACTGGGTGGGTTAGGATATATAGATTAAAAAGTAATATCACAATTGTTGTAAAAATATATAGTGTAGGCTTGTAATCGGTCACTGAAAAGCCCCGACGGGGAGTGAGCTGAATTATATATGTATGTATGTTTTCCTGATAGTTCGTCTAATGTCGTATTTACACACATAGACAAATCATCCGTCAATACGAAGTATGTACGCAAGTTCATCTTTGTAGACAAACTACACAGACAAACTACACAGATTTGTAGACAAGCTACACAGATAGTTCATCTTGACAGATGATCCGTCTGTTTATTGCATTTATACAGACGATTTATATCCATGTGTAATTTCCAGGTGAAACCTTTATTGGATGTAACTCGTCAAGAAGAAGAACTCCATCAACATCAAGACGAATTAAAGAAAGTCTCGGACACGCTGGAGAAACTCGAGACTCAGTTCAAGGAACTCGAACAAACACATGCACAAGTGAGTGAAGAAAAACAAGTGTTATCAGAGAAACTAGAGCAAGCACAAGAGTCGTACGTTGAGGCAGACGAGATGAGACAACGTCTGTCTACAAAGAAGAATGAGTTGGAACTACTTCTAGAAGAACTGGAAGCGAAAGTCGAAGAAGAAGAAGATAAGGGGTTGAAACTGGTTGATGAAAAACGAAATCTTCAACAGAGCATCTTGGATCTCGAAGAACAGTAAGCATTCTTCATTTGTTACAGTTGCCCTTTCTGGGCCTCTAGGGAGAACAGTTTAGAACAGATAGAGCCTATCCAGTATAAGAATTGTCATTTGCCAATAGCAACGAAATGGATGAAGAGCAAAAATCTTAGTTATTATTTTCATGTGTAGACTTGATGAAGAGGAAGCAACCAGGCAGAAACTTCAGCTAGAGAAAGTTCAATGTGAGGCTAAAGTTAAGAAATACGAAGAAGATCTATTGGCGCTAGAAGATTCAAATTCAAAGGTAACGAAGAAGTTTTGCATAAATATGTCTTTCTCGTACATGTTTTTCTGCATCACACTCGAGGGTTTAAGTGGTGGATATTTCGAGTGAAATATTATATACAATATTTTAGACCTGAACGGGAACGGCTGCGAATAATGCAACTCTAAAGGCTCTTTTCCACTCGTAGCAAAATCAACTCGCAAACTCGCTGCGAGTTCTTGCATGTAATTAAAATAAACTGTCGAGCATTGTGATTGGATGAAAGTACTCGCAGCGAGCTTGCGAGTTGGTTTTTGCGACGAGTGGAAACGAGCCTTAAGTCCTCCGACAGGAATTGAACCTGCGGCCCTGCGCCAATCACAATACATGCTATTTAGCTTGGGGAGAACCCATCTTGAAGAAGAGCTGCTTTAACTGATTTAATTTCCTCATCTTCGGGAACATGGCTAGAAAACAATGTTTCCACAACCGTATTTTCTAGTTTGCTCAGAGTAAGTCCTTGACAATGCGATGATATGTCTTCTATAGCTTGGTAAAGATAGAAAACAGCTCGAAGAGAAGTTAGCTGAAACTTTAACTGCTCTTCAAGATGAAGAGGATAAGAGCAAGGGACTGGGGAAAATAAAAGCAAAACATGAAGCAGCCATCACAGATCTTGAAGATAGACTTCGTAGTGAAGAGAAAGCTCGTCAAGAATTGGAAAAGGAGAAAAGAAAATTACTTGCTGAGATTGCAGAGTTACAGGAACAACTTCTTGAAGCGAAACAAAGGGTAGGTTGATACATTGTTGGACAGTGTTTTAATAGTATATATGTTTACGAGTTTGTATTTATTGTTGTTAAGATTGAAGAGCTGGAAGGTATGCTTACAAAGAGAGAGCAAGATGTCAATGAAACTAATGCCAAGTGAGTGTCAAATAGTAGGGAGTTTAAGCTTCACGTTTTGAGGGCAACGGCAAACGGCAGAGTCGAATTTTCTTGGCAGAATTTTCGCTTAACTTCTTCGCTCCATATTTTCTTTCTTATCTCAAAATAGCAAGTTCATTTTCTCTTTATTGCCCTTTAATTTTTTCCTCGCCTGGCGTTTGTCGTATAAACGCGAATCTTAAACTCTCTAGTAAATTTTAATGTCTGAACTATAGTTTCCTTGAATTTCGATGAAAGTTGGATAAGAAATTTACAAAAGTTTGTCTTGCTTCTCCGGACTGTGTAAAAGAAGGTCGCCATTTGTTTCCATCTACCAAACTGACGTTACGTCATTTTTTCAACTTTGAAGTAAAGTTAAAAACTTTGTAACTGACCCTAACCCTCAAACCTACCCCAACCCATAACCTAAACCTAACCTAAACCTAACCTAACCCTAACGAAATTGATGAAGAAATTAAAAATCAAGAAAGCGAATATGAAAATCTTTGAAAATCGGGAAAATTGCGTAACGTCAGTTTGATAGATGGAAACAAGTGAATACCGTAAAAGAACTGCATGCATAGTGCAAGTATAATTTATGCATACATATATAATCTATGCATGAATACTTGACTTAATTTGCTGGCGCAGGTGTCCAGTCTCTGAGTGCGCTTTAGTTTAACAGTCCTGTGTTGACCATGTCCCGTGATGTGTCTGCAGGGTTGATGCGGAGACTAACAAACGTCTAGAACTCGAGAGAAGTGTACGAGAATTAGATAGTAAAGTTGAAGAACTGACTGAAGATCTTGATGCTGAGAAAGCTTCTCGCTCCAAGGCTGAAAAACAACGAAAAGAAATCAGCGAGGTTTGTTGAAGAGTTGTTTAGAGAAAACCGTAGCTGAAACTAACTTATACTTATACTGGATTACTCTATCAGTTCTAAACTGTTCTTCCTAGAGGTCCAGTGAGTGCCATGCCTGAGTGGTACAGTGTTACTACAGAAGGTAACCGAATTACCTCGATAAAATATGCAGTGTTTGGTAGAGTCAACCTGGAAGCACTCTTCTCACATGTGACAGAGGTGAAATTATCATCAGACAACTGCATATTGCAGGAATCAAACCTTTCTCACAGGGATTGACCAATGCATTAACCATTGAAAACACCCCATGCCATCTGGTCGCATAGCTCCAATTCAAACCACTCTTGTTCCATAGGAATTAGACAACCTGAAATCAGAATTAGAAGAATCAATCGATACAACAACAGCAGCACAAGAGTTGAGAGCGAAGCGAGAACAAGAAGTAGACTCATTAAAGAAGAGCATCAATGAAGAATCAGCTGCACATGAAGCTGCCATGTCTAACCTTCGTCAGAAACATTCTCATCTTGTTGAAGAACTCAACGGACAACTAGAATCCACTAAGAAGGTAAACCTATGAATAATCTACTAAGCAACTAACTTAATAAATAGCTAACTAATACACTCACTAACTAACCAATCAATTAACTAAATAATCAAGTAATTAACAAACTGCGAACTAACTAATGAATTGACATACTGAGTAACTACTAACTCATTAACTTACTAATTAACTAACATACCAATTGACTAACTACTAACTAATTAATTTACCAACTTACTAATTAATTTACCAACTTACTAATTAACTGACATACCAATTAATTAACTTACTAATTAACTAACTCATTAATTGATGAACTAACTAACTAACATACCAATTGACTAACTACTAACTAATGAATTTACCAACTTACTAATGAATTTACCAACTTACTAATGAATTTACCAACTTACTAATTAACTTACTTACAATTAACTAGTTAACTAATTGATTAACTAACTAATCAATTGACTAACTAACTAACTAACTAACTAACTAACTAACTAATCAATTGACTAACTAACTAACTAACTAACTAACTAACTAACTAGCAATTGTAACGAAACAGTTCAGTGCTGTAGTTGTCAGGTCTGAAACCTTTTTAAGTAAAACTGAATTATAATTTGACCTAATTATATAGGATATGAAACCTCCATTGTTGAAAACAACCTGGGTACTTAATGAATCAGCTATCTTCTCTTACAGACAAAAGTCCAACTTGAGAAAGCAAAAGGAAAATTGGAGGAGGATAATTCAGAGTTAAACGAAGACTTACAAGTGACGAGTAAAGCTAAATCAGAGCTTGAGCGTCGTGTGAAGACACTAGAACATAGTCTGAGTGAAGTGAATGTTCGTCTGAACGACGATGAACGACAAGTCGCAGATTTACAGTCAACTAAAATGAAGTCTGAGAAGGAAATTGATACTCTTATCCAACAAGTGGATGAGGCGGAGGAGAAATCACGAAACCTTGAGAGAGAAAAGGCCACATTAAGTTCTCAGTTACAAGACGCGCAGGTGAGAAAATCATGCTCTCACTTATACTAGAGACGCATCTTCCGTCTGATAAATGTAAACACATGACGAACTATTCAGATGAACTAGCTAGAATAGCGCGATCTATACTGGCAATGGTTCTGAGAACAAATAATATCTTATGTTCCCAGATCATCCAACAAGACAAACCATTCAGATGAACTAGCTAGAATAGCGCGATCTATACTCGCAATGGTTCTGAGAACAAATAATATCTTATGTTCCCAGATCATCCAACAAGACAAACCATTCAGATGAACTAGCTAGAATAGCGCGATCTATACTGGCAATGGTTTTGAGGACAAATAATATCTTATGTTCCCAGATCATCCAACAAGACAAACTATTCAGACGAACTAGCTAGAATAGCGCGATCTATACTGGCAATGGTTTTGAGGACAAATAATATCTTATGTTCCCAGATCATCCAACAAGACAAACTATTCAGACGAACTAGCTAGAATAGTGCGATCTATACTGGCGATGGTTCTGAGAACAAATAATATCTTATGTTCCCAGATCATCCAACAAGACAAACTATTCAGACGAACTAGCTAGAATAGCGCGATCTAATAATCTATACTGGCAATGATTCTGAGAACAAATAATGCCCGAGTTTGTTTGATGCTGTATTTATACCATGAACGAATGTACGTCAAGATGAAGTGCGCGCGCAATTTAGTAGATAAACTACCCCCAGACAGTTCATCTGTTTGTTGCATTTACACACAGACAAACTATGATCCTTACTTTCTCATGCTTGTTCGTCCAGACTGAACATTCGTTTCTAGTGTAAATCAGGTCAATGTTTAAATGCGTTCTCTACGATCCTTTCTCATTTAGTTCTCAGTAGTAGTGTACATAACAAGTATTAATTAGGTTGTATGTATATTTCAGGAATCTATCGCAGACGAGACTCGTCAAAAGTTGAGTATCAGTACAAAACTCCGAGATGCTGAAGCCAGTTTACAGAATGTGGAAATGGAATTATATGGTGCTAGTGACGAGACAAATCAACTGCAACAGAAGGTCGGAGAATTACAATCACAGGTGCAGAGATATAATGATAAGTGTACACATATTAGTTTTGTACTCTGGGTGATGAATGTATACTTCTACTGTATGCGTGTTTCACTAAGCACTATCGTGCAGCAGATGGTGGTCAACCTGCAGTTATGAGAGTAAGAAAATGATGTATACATTTGTATATATTTTTGAAGTTGACCACCATCTGCTGCCAAAGCCAACCCTGTGGTAGGCAATCAACTATGATGCAGCAGCCAAGTGATAACGTTGTTGATCAATTAGTGCAAGGAGCCCTTGGCATAACACGTAGCATAACACTTATAGCATAACAATGCTGCCATTCATCCAGGATCCAGTGATTGAAATGTTTCATCGTCATTGTTTTGAAAATCCTACTGTTCTCCATGCCATCCAGTCACGATCCAGTGATCGAAATGTTTTATTGTCTTTTCATTGTTTTGAAAATCCCACTGTTCTCCATGTCATCCAGTCACGATCCAGTCCAGTGATCGGAATGTTTCATCGTCTTTTCATTGTTTTGAAAATCCTACTATTCTCCATGTCATCCAGTCACGATCCAGTGATCGAAATGTTTTATTGTCTTTTCATTGTTTTGAAAATCCCACTGTTCTCCATGCCATCCAGTCACGATCCAGTGATCGAAATGTTTTATTGTCTTTTCATTGTTTTGAAAATCCTACTGTTCTCCATGCCATCCAGTCACGATCCAGTGATCGAAATGTTTTATTGTCTTTTCATTGTTTTGAAAATCCCACTGTTCTCCATGCCATCCAGTCACGATCCAGTCCAGTGATCGGAATGTTTCATCGTCTTTTCATTGTTTTGAAAATCCTACTGTTCTCCATGCCATCCAGTCACGATCCAGTGATCGAAATGTTTTATTGTCTTTTCATTGTTTTGAAAATCCCACTGTTCTCCATGCCATCCAGTCACGATCCAGTGATCGAAATGTTTTATTGTCTTTTCATTGTTTTGAAAATCCTACTATTCTCCATGTCATCCAGTCACGATCCAGTGATCGAAATGTTTTATTGTCTTTTCATTGTTTTGAAAATCCCACTGTTCTCCATGCCATCCAGTCACGATCCAGTCCAGTGATCGGAATGTTTCATTGTTTTGAAAATCCCGCGGTTCTCCATGTCATCCAGTTACTCATTGTTTTGACATAATTCTGAAAAGGAGCCGCTATTGCAACAGTTAAAAACACAAGAGTAGAAGATCGCATTCTAAACAGTATTTATTTGATATAAATGTTCTAATACACATTTTAAACCGCACTTGTTCTCTCTAGATCTCATCTTATGTAACAAACCTGAAAGATAAAGATGAAGAGATTGAAGAATTACACAACGGAAAGAAGAAATCAAGTAAAGAACTAGAAGCACTTCAAACTTTGATTGATGAACTTCGAGGAGGCAACAGTAAACTTGAGAAATCTAAGAAACGTTTGCAGGAGGAGGTAAACAGTGTTTTTGTTTTGTAAACAATATTGTGTTGTGAACAAACGAGACATGAGAATAAGCAAGCAAGCTATCCTGGGCGAGCAAGCTATTGTATTTAAAAGTAGCAAATACCTCAGATAACTCACATGCCTTGTTGTCACTGTTCTGATAATGTAAGCATAGAATGAAACAAAGGTAACCAAGTCACATTTTCAGATAACTCACATGACTTAAGTTACCACTGTTCTTATAATCTAAACATAGAATTGAGCTAATCAGCTAAAACATGTTTATGTCACCCAATTCATATTTTCCTGATAACTCACATAGGATGTTTGTATTTTTTAGCTGGATGACTTGAGTCTGACAGTTGATAAAGATCGAGGTCGTGTTGTGGAATTGGAGAAAAAACAACGCAAATTTGATACGGTTGGTTTTGAATGAATGTTCTTTGTTCACCACTGACGCAGAATTAAACGAGCTTCATTTGTCTATCTTTGTATGTGATGTTTGCAAAGTTTATAGATTTTGACAATCGTAAATTATGTTTGGTTGTAGATGTTGGCAGAGGAGAAAGCTACGTCTGAAAAGCTCGCTGCTGAACGGGATACAGCTGAACGAGAGGCCAGGCAGAATGAAACAAAGGTACGAAACTGCACAAAATAGAAACGGTTCAAGGATGGAATTACCTGAAAAATCCATTTTCTATCTTTTTCAATTTCACGTAGTAACATCTTTCAACCATGTTCTTGACAACAGAACATCTTAATATAGAAACCATAAACATATCCTTTTAGATAATTTAAGTATGCATTCTGAATTTTTTTATATATTTCTTGCTAGGTTATTTCTCTGACTCATGAACTGGAAGAATTGCACGATAAACTTGGTGATTCAGAAAAATTGAAGAAAACACAGACGGTAATGATCTAAAATATGTCCGGTGTATCGATAATATTACCTTTTACGAATATTGAGTTTTTGACTGTTTTAGTTGGAGCTTGAAGCCTTGATGGAAAGCAAGGATGATGTCGGTAAAAATGTGAGTTAATGTTTGCTTTGTTTATTAAATAAATATCACAGTAATTTATCTAATACCTCAGTTTCATGTGAGAAGCGTGTTTCAAGTTTGACTCAACCAAACACCCAGTGGTCCATTTTCCTTCTGTAGTAACACTAGAGTGACTAGACCAATAACAGATGTCCCTTACTGGATCTCTGGCGAGAACAGTTTAGAACTGATAGAGCTATCCAGTATAAATATAGTTAGTTTAGTTTAGGTTTCCTCCTGTAGTAACACTGGATCAATAAGGGATGGTTCTTACTGGACCTCTAGGAAGAACAGTTTAGAACTGATAGAGCTATCCAGTATAAATATAGTTAGTTTAGTTTAGGTTTCCTCCTGTAGTAACACTGGATCAATAAGGGATGGTTCTTACTGGACCTCTAGGAAGAACAGTTTAGAACTGATAGAGCTATCCAGTGTAAATAAAGTTAGTTTAGTTTAGGTTTCCTCCTGTAGTAACACTGGATCAATAAGAGATGACCCTTACTGAACCTCTAGAGAGAACAGTTTAGAACTGATAGAGTTAGCCAGTATAAACAAGTTAGTTTAGGTGTGGTTTATTATCCAGCAACTGTAAATCTCTTCCTCAGTAATCAAAATATACTGTTGCTATTATCGTTCAGGTCCATGACCTTGAGCGAGCCAAGAGAACACTGGATGCACAAGTGGCTGAAATGAAAGGACAGATAGAAGAACTTGAAGATGAACTGCAGTTATCTGAAGATGCCAAGCTACGTCTGGAAGTGAATGCTCAAGCTATGAAGGCAAACCATGAAAGAGATCTGGCTGGCAAGGAGGAGATGAGTGAAGATAAGAGAAGACAAATGACGAAACAGGTTTGTTTCTTTACGTTGCGATGATAAGTGAGTTTTAGTAAGTATTACAGGGCAGCAGATGGTGGTCAACTTCAGGAATGTTGACACTTGTAGAAGCAAGAAAATTAATCCACATCTCTCAATTCTATTTATTTGCCTAGTACAATTAACATTTTATCATTCTGATAACGGCCAGTTGAGCACCATCTGTTGCACGATAGTCCTAAGCGAGAGCCACGTATTACGTGAGTCCACGTATTACGTGAGTCCACGCATTACGTGAGTCCACGCATTACGTGAGTCCACGCATTACGTGAGTCCACGTATTACGTGAGTCCACGTATTACGTGAGTCCACGCCCTGTCCCTTTCTATAATCTGATTGTATTAACATTTCCTCAACAATGTTTGCAAAGGGGAAACATTCGATAAAAAAACACGAAATGTTCAAACTATTGCACAACTATGTTTCCTAGTTCACCCAAGGCTTACAGTATGATGTTATTACAGTATTTCACTTTGTCTTATACTATACCGATATTTCGCCAGGTTCGTGAAATGGAAGCAGAATTAGAAGAAGAAAGAAAGGCGAGATCAAGCGCACAAAATGCTAAGAAGAAATTAGAACTCGACATGAAAGACATGGAAGAACAGTTAGAATCTGCCAGTAAGGTGAAAGAAGACGGAATTAGACAGCTGAAGAAATATCAACAACAGGTGAAAGATATTCAGAGAGATTTAGACGAGGCTACATCTTCAAGGGATCAGATTGCTGAACATGCAAGAGAGAACGAGAAGAAATTGAAGAATCTTGAAACGGAATTCTTACAAATGCAAGAGGTAGGTTTTCATGTAACATGCCATGAATGTCTACATATTCTTGATCATTTTCACTTATCCCAGATAACAAGATGGGATTCGGTGACCCTCTTGAAATGCTCCTAACACTGAATTTAACGCACGACTTTCCTTGCGAGTGTCTTCAACAAAAACACGCATGAATCACACACGGGTATGGAACAAAATTGCAAGATGAACAAGAATAATAATATTGTGAGTGGAACGAGATCCTAGTTTTAATTTCTATCACATTTCTGTTTAGGATCTTGCTGCAGCTGAGCGGGCGCGCAAGAATGTTGAAAATGAAAGAGATGAACTAATGGAGGAAATGACCAGTGGCACATCTTCAAGGTATAACTTCGTTTTAACACCACAGGTATTATTCCTACAATGCCGAGTTAAATTATATATTTCAGATCTGCTCTGGAAGAAAAGGAACGTTTTGTTACATATATCATATACTTCTCTCTTAGTTTAGTTATCTCAATACTAAGTTTATGCACTTTCAGATCGGCTCTGTCAGATGAGAAACGTCGCTTGGATAGCAGAATTTCTGAACTTGAAGAAGAACTCGACGAGGAGAGAGCTCAGAATGAAATGTTGGAAGAGAAAGCAAAACGCGCACAACTTGCGGTGAGGCAACTTGTTTTGGAGCATAAAGGCTGTTTGCCATAACGATAGCATTCCCGCGTACGACGAGCGAACGTGTTTGAACATACGCTGTAGGATTCCAGCGTAACAGTCTTTGGTCCGTTCTCCCGTTCAAGCTGTCTTCTTTATTAATATAACTACCTTAACACTAGAGAACATTGCCTACAATGGGACCAAACGTTTGAGAGATGAAACTTGAACAACATTCTTGGCATGTCCGCGCGACTGATTACTCACTTGAATTGAATAGATCGTTCATTCCGCGCGGGTGAAGTGATCGTAATCGTCAACCACTTTAGCGATTGTGTTTGGAGGGTAGTTTATTGAGTTCTAAGTGTATATTATATTACTGTATCAATCTTTTTATATGATTTGTTATGCGCATGTGAACATATACAAATGGAACATGCGCACTATAAATGTAAAATTATTAAATTATTATTATAGGCTGACCAATCTCACAGTGAGCTGAGCACTGAACGATCGACCTCTCAGAGGACTGAGAACCAGCGTACATCCTTGGAACGACAGGTAAAATGCATATTCATAGTTAGAGTTCAGCTTGATTCTTGCTGACACAGTGGGTGGTTAGTGCATGTGCCTTTCATCTCTGTGACCAGTCGCATGTGAGAAGAATTGTTCCGACTATCAACCACCGCAGGTTGGTTCTGGCCAGTTTCTTCTTGTAGTTGGGAAAAAGTTTAGATCTGATAGAGATACCCAGTGTTACCCAGTGAACATAAAGTAGTTCGCGGGTTCAATCCCCACCTTCTGCTAGCTGTACAAACATAATAAAAAATGTGACTGATTTTAGAACAAAGACCTAAAGACGAAACTTCAAGAATTGGAAAGTGAATTGAGATCAAAAACAAGAGGCATTATCACGAATTTGGAAGGAAAAGTTGCTACACTGGAGGAACAATTGAATGCCGAGTCTTCGTAAGTCTTCGTAACTATGATTAATTGTAGATACCGTGGCTGACACTAGGGGTGGCCAGAGGGATAACCCCCCCCTCCCCTCTCCGTATAAATTCTAAAAACGTTGGATGATTTCAATGATAGCTATCTATAATAGGCAAGTTTGGATTAGATTTGAGCTAAAATTTCTTGATGAGGTTTGAGAGTTTTGCAGCGCTCTTTGAAAAACAGCTTCTATGAATATGTTTGAACAATTGTTTGACTTTACTGTTTTGTCCATGTAGTGATCGTGCAAACTTCGCCAAGAATTTGAGAAAGTCAGATAAGAAAGTTCGAGAACTCTCATTGCAAGTTGAAGAAGAACGAAGACATGCTGATCAGTATAAAGAACAGGTATATTTAAACATCAAACCTTGTTGAAAAGTTGATTCATCATATATTTCAACAGTGTTGCAACAAACCCTAGACTGTGTCAGACTATTACAATTTTCTTACTGTTACTATATATTCACTCGTAGTACGACAAGACAAGTCAGAAACTCCGTCAAACAAAGAGACAGTTGGATGACACTGAGGAAGAACTTCAACAAGCTAATGGTTCTAAACGACGACTACAACGTGAACTGGATGATCAAAATGAACAGCAGGAACAATTACAACGAGAAATTTCTACACTCAAGAGCCGCTTAAGGTAATTGCATGATTTGCTTGCGATGAAGCCCTTTGCATTAACCTTTATAGCATACTACAATAATGCCATCCAGTAACGATCCAGTGATGAGGATGTTCCAATGTCTTTTAATTGTTTTGAAAATCCTACTGTTCTCCATGCTATGGTTTGAATAGGTCGTCTGGTAGTTCGCCTTGCGTTTGCACTAAGACTTATGATCTGACATATAGATCATCCGGGTTAATAATATTGTCACATTGTCATTGCTTTGAATTTGTTCATTTGAACTACGCAGGTAATTCGTCCTGATGGGTGATCCTACGCAAGCATAATTTGTTCCCATTGCCAGTATAGATGCGCTATTCTAGCTAGTTCATCTGGATAGTTCGTATTGTGCTTACACTAAGACAGATGATCCGTCAATGTGACAAGAGGTATCTGTTTGGCCTGTCGATATACACAATACACACAGACAAATGATCAAACGAACTATCTTTGATCAAAGTTTGTCCAGAGAGATTTTTCGTATAGAGATTAACCATAATCTGGCCATTCTCTGTAGGGCCCGAGGTGGAGGTGGTCGAAGCGGTTATGAAACACCACCCAGTCGAACAAGACGAGATCGTGAAGGTTCTATGGAGAGTGGTTTGGAGGTTGACATGCCTGCAGCTGATGAATAATTGAATACTCTGTTCACAGGAAGAATGAATCACCACTGAAATATGATCAATGAAATGGTTGATTTTTAACAGAACAATGGTTCTAAAATCTGCATATATTTGGGAATTCTCTGCATAGTTAGGTCTATTTTTACTTATTAATTTATAGTATTACCCTTTATATTATCATTTGGTATGGAACAATTTCAACAATACTCTAGGAATGGTTAAACTTCGTTGAAATTGAAGAACTCGTTTTGTGTTGTGTTTGTCTTGTGTGTAATTCTGATGCATGCTTCAAGTTGGCTTGTTTTCACCAAAATTGAATTAAATAAACAATTTATATATTTTCTATGTTCGTTCTGTGTTTTTCTACAATAATGTTATGCTATATTTGATTCATTCTTGAATTCCATGTCCATCATAGAATGATTTATCTGGACTGGGAATATATACTCACGCAAATACTAAATTTTGTCTTGATTTTGTTCGATATTATCCATATCAATCCATATCTTGGATTTCACTTATTTTTCTGATTTGTGGAGGTGTAGCGAAGGTGAGACCCTGGGAAACAGGTCGGGGACCATGATACACATGAATTGCAGGGTAATTGTGGATGACGTCATAACTTACGCATTCAAATATACTTACACGAAGTTCTTTGATCAAGATTTTCTAAATGGAATAATAAGATTTAGAACAGAGCAAAATTCAGTGTAAATATTTAGCAGTTTATAGTGAAATGACACCAGAACAAAGAGCAATAATCCGTGAAAACGAACCACGATTGGTACATGATATAATTCCTACGAATTTACTAAGTTGGTTGCTGTGCTTGACAAACGAAGATAAAGAATTAATTATGGCAGACGAAAGAAACCAAGGCCAAACAAGAGCTGCAGGCACTTTACTAGATCGTTTAAAAAGACGGAGTGGTGCATTTGGACAGCTAGTCGTTGCTTTGAGAGAAAATATGTTAGGACATTTGGCTTTACTGCTGGACCCAAATAATGAAGGTACAACTTGTAGTTTATAGCCATTGTCAAACGAGGATGTGAGTTGGTGAGAGTTTGCAAGTAGGAGTTTGCATAAGAGTTTTATCAACTATCCTACACCGGTCAATTGAGAAGAAGCGTTGCTACAAGTCTGTTGTGAACACATGAGCTTTTTACCAGTATAGACAATTCTATTTGTCAAGTTAAGGTAATGCAATATTATGTTTTCTGTTTTAGTTGGTGAATGAAACATGGTCAAATATCTTGATCGATACTGTAGGTAAACAGTGTACAAATTGACAAATGATTATATTGATGTATGCAGCTTTAATATTTGCTGTCAATTTCATTAGCAATCCATTGCATTGACAATAGCTTAAATGCACCATTTAAAATTACAAAAATAATGTAACCTAATGCAGATTAATTGCTAGCTTGCATTGATTTTGTTTATTTAATATATCTCTCTAACACCCCTCCATAATCTCTTTAACACCCCCCCCCCCAAGCTTACTTTGTCAGGCACATTTGGAGGGGGAGGGGCGGGCTTATCTAATTTTCTGTAAAATTATATGATAAATTTGTTCAAGCACAGACAAAATGTAAAATAAATTAATCAAAACACTTGTGTTGTTGTATGAGGGTTGGGTTTATTAGAGGGGGTGCTTATTAGAGAATGGGGGTTAGTAAATAACTTGTGGGTTATTAGAGAGGGGGCAAATATCTCAGGGTGCATGCTTGGCCATTATAATCCCAAGGACTTAAAGCTGTTTTACAATACATCGGTATCTTACCAAAACGTAGCATATTTCTTTGTTTTCCAAGCACTCGGGTAGAACTAGTGACTTTGACACAAAAGAACTTGCTAAGGTATGCTACAATAAGTTTGAAGTCCACTTCAAACTTATTGTACTATAGCGTTTTCTTTTGTGTCGAAGTCATGTGTTAAGTGCCAGAGGAGTTTACTTGCAAGGTAAAATAGGGAGAGCAATCCAGACACAGTCCAGAGCTGGGTTCCTCTCTCTAGCAATGATTTGCTTGGAAGCTAGTTATAAAATCAGACACAACAGAATTATTTTGAACATTTATTTCAAGTTATTTATACATTTAGTTCTTCAACTCTTTAACATCCAGTCCTGAAAAAGAAACAAAACACATGGTTTTACCATGCAAATGGTAAATATAACTGCAGATAAAAACGTTGTTTATTGGTATTGCAACTAACAGTGCAATATGCAAACGATGGTGTATTTTATACCTGGGGGTAAAGATTGCTTCAGTTTGTCAGCTTTTTCTTTATCTTTAATGACCAGAGTGTACAAATAACGACTACACCTCACTTTAAACTTGGTCCTGTCCTTGCTCTTCATAATTTTCACAGCTAAAAGTGAAAAATAATCATGTCACTGTCAAAAACAACGAAGTATGATATCTCAAGTAATATTTATCTTACACTTTGCATCTTTTCTTCGTGCTGTTAGTAGGAAATCTTTGATTTCGTGAATTTCTTTAGGCTATATTGTTTATAAAGATCACATTAGTCATTGGATGTTCTTTTTCGGTACATATTCGACGACAGTTTATTATAAATATCAGACATTACCATTTTGTTGTGCCCACCAAAAAAAGGCCAATCTAAAGGAGAAATATTAGGGCGATCTTTCAAAAAAATGTTCAGATACAAAGTTGGATGAATACTTATAATAATGTAGTATTGACTTTCGAAAATAGCGCATGAAAACTTAGGATTCAAAGGGATTTAAAACTCACCAACAAAATATAAAGTTTAGAAAGAGGTGTTCGAGAGAGAGAGAGAAGCCTGAGTAACCAAGCCTTTCTTTCTCCTTATATTGAGCCTGCGTAACATTATAACATGACAATTTAGTGTGTTAAAAACTGTGTGTTAAAAAATATAACCATCTTCTATGATAATTCATGTAAGAATCACATACTGGCTTCTCCTCTGGATCTAGTGATCAGTGTTCGAAACTGAAAGTTACCTATATTAAAGTTGAATATTAATCTATTTAAAAGTTTTAAACTGCGTTATACAATATTGTTACGATATTTTGAAGTATTATCCTTTGTCAGGAAGTTAGTGAAGCAGCTATAAAGTAAGTCTAAAGCGTCAATAATATTTTGCAAAATATAAATTTCCAATTCGCGCTCATTGGTGTGATATATATTATTAATATATATACTTGGTAATAGTATTGCATTTAATTTCAAATTATTTTTGAATCTGTCTGTGTTTTGGGTTTAAAATATAATTTACAGACTATAACCCCATATTCTGGGTGTCCCAAAAAAAAGTAAACCCTTTGAAATTAGCATTGCTGTCAAACAACCTATTGTATTCAATTCACACATGGGTATAATTAAGAAAAACTTGAACTGTGTGTTAAGAAAGGATTCAGAAGCTTTTTGTCTTCGTTTGAGGCCTGTTTTAGATGACAAATTGCCGTCCACAAAGATATTTCATATTAAACTTGGTGAGTTAAATTCAACGGAAATTCAACATGTAAAACAGGCCTCAAACGAAGACAAAAAGCGTCTGAATCCTTTCTTAACACACAGTTCAAGTTTTTCTTAATTATACCCATGTGTGAATTGAATACAATAGGTTGTTTGACAGCAATGCTAATTTCAATTTCAAAGGGTTTACTTTTTTGGGGGACACCCTGTAGATACGGTAAGTACCTACCTAATATGAAGATGTTTTGTGATTGGTCTTCTGAAACAAAAGTGATCAGTGTTTATGACTCGTTCTTTAGAAAAACGATTTCTATAGTTTATTGTCATAACCAACCAATCACAAAGCCTGTTCATATAGGTACATACCGACCCTATAGATAGGTCTAGGTAGCATGAATTAAGGAGCAATGTGCCCTAATGCCCCCCTGCATTGTTGTTTTAGTCTAAATGCCAGATGATTTTGCTTGATGTGTCAAAGAGAATTTAAAATGAGGAAGATCAACCACATAATGGTTATGTGTTCAAGTCATAACTAATGTTGATGCAGGTTTGTAAAAAATGTATACCAGACTGCAGAGTTTTCAACAAGATCTTGGGTGCGGAAAAGTTAAATATATAAGACAGTGCTGGTGTGTCAAACAGTTCCCAAGTGTGCATCAACAAGCAGTCAAGGGCACAAAAGTAGCCAAGTACATGTTAAAAACAATGAAAATAAGAGATTTGGGGGCAGATTACAGTGCAAAAATAGTTGTAAAGTACACACTAGGTACGCTAAAATTTCGGTCTCGAAAAATATCAGGTGTGATGTTGACCTACTGTGCAATCCAGAATGTATATCAGTTAGATAAGAGATTATAATATATATGTGTCCCAATATATGACTCTTTGCAAAATACTTTCCAATTGGATACTATTGAAACATACAGATTGATATTCAATCGAGTGAGATGCCAACAAAATTTAATATTTACCCATAACCTAACATGGCATTACCATCATATATATACATGAACATGTGGTTAGAGCTCGACAGCTGGACTCTGTAGCTCAGTTGGTTAGAGCGCTGCACCGGAATCGCAGGGCCGCAGGTTCAGTTCCTGCCAGGGACCTATAGTTGCATTTTTCGCAGCTGTTCCTGGTTAGGTCTAATAAACGTATAGAATTTACACTCGATAATTTCCATCTACAAAAACCCTTCAACTATACACAGAGAGTTGGCTTGGTTTTTTTTCAATTTATTGCAACATTTACTAAGCATAAAAATACAAAATATGATAAAATGGTTACAGTATATAATAAGAAACTATCTAAGCCCTAACACAATTATATATAGTGTAGCATGCAATGATCAAGTGAAAAATACATCTAAAATTATTAAAACTAAACAACAAGTACATCCTCTTGAAATGCCTGTTGCTATGATCTGATTTGTTGGCTTTGATTCCCTACCAGTTGTACAGCTATCCCATGCTTGTTATCATAAACAACCCTAGGTTTATCCTATGCCGTCATATGTTATCCCATATTATGCACCACCAAATCAGACCATTCAAACACATCTAACATGTGCTTTCACCACTGGGGACAACTTCGTCATCACAACACTCCTCTGTTTTACGATCGTACACAACTCGATCACAACAACCATGTGATTCTTCATTGTACGACGCTTTACCACAGCACTTTTTTGAACCATCGTGAACGGTTCCTTCGCAACAGATTTCGTTGTCAGTGTTGTAAGCTTTATCGTTACAGCAATCCTTATTTCCTTCCTCGTTTGCTTCTAGATTTCCCTTGCAGCAAATGTGAGTGTCAGCGCTATAACCATCCTTACCACAACAAGCATTCCCTTCATCATTTTTATCATGAACTCCTCCATTGCAACAATATTGTGCATTACGGTTGTAAGGGTTGTACCAGCAACATCCTGTGTCGCCATTGCGTTGTATGACTTCGCCGCCGCAGCAAGACTCGGTTGAACGATCATACACATGTTTGTTTTTACAGCAGCGCTCAGTTTTTTTGTTGTACGACTCCTTTCCACAACATTTTCGTCCTTCGCTCTCATGTACTTGTCCTTCACAACACATGTGGCTTGTCGTGTCATATGCTTTATCCTTGCAGCATTGCTTTTTTCCATCTTCATTTGATTCCAAATTTCCTTTGCAGCAGATGCCAGTGTCCTTATTATAACTGTCTTTTCCACAACAAGCGTTTTCCTCGGCATTTTTTTCGTGTGTTCCTCCATTACAACAGTAATGAGTACTGCGGTCATAAAGCTGATACCAGCAACAGCCATGGGTTGTCCTGTCATACGTCTCACCATTACATGTCCCTGTATTGTCTGGGTGGAATAATAAATAGTTAAGAATAGGAATAAAATATTCTTCAGAAATGTAATTGACACTTGCAGGAGCAAGAAAATTAAACTACAATTAATCCATTTGCTTCCAAATACAAAACTACTACCTTGAAAAAAATTGGGCGATTTTTCATATAAATATACACTGCAATAACATCACAATAACTTTTGATGCACACTTTGACGTTAGTATTAGGTTGGGATCTGGATTAGGGTAAGTGACGTGTTAGGATTAGGTTCTGGCCAATGTTATTGTTAGGGTTGGGGTTAGGATTAAGGTTCGGATTAGGATTGGGTTTACGGTTATGTTTGAGGCTCAATATTAGGGTTAGTGCTGGGGTAAGACGATAAGTATTCAAGGTTACTGAATGGTTTTACGTGCAGGATTGCGTGATCCTAACACGCGGGATGTTGCGGACTTTCTGATAGCGTAAGAAAATACGAGCCGATAGGCGAGTATTTTTTAGCTTTCAGAAAGTCGAGTAAAATCCCAAGTGTCAGGATCACACAATCCTGCACGGAAACCATTTGGTAATTAAAATAACGACAAAGAAACAACGGGCGTTTTAAAAACCCCGCGAAGCGCCTAAAATTTTCCGTGCATGATTATACAATTACTTTATGGTTTCCGTGTTTGGATGGCCTGATCCAAACACAGGTATTGACCAATCACAGTTCACGTAGTAAACATGTTATTTTATAATAATCCTTTGCGGGAAGTCGGCAATAAACGGATGTAATATTGTTCAAGTCTAGTTTGCTTTTTAAATGTTGAATTAATTGCTTAGTAAATCTCAAAGGCAAGCTGTCAAGCAAGTCAAGCATGAAAATATTTTTTATGTTACCCTGACTATCGATATAGGTCAAATTAACCATGTCCCAACCTTGGAAAGCTATTTACCATGTTCAATGCGATAACTTTGCTATTCTATGCTCTATAATTTGCAGGCCCAAATTGCATGCATCAATGATCATCGCGTGTTGAGTGTACATATTCAATATTTAGGTCACGAATGTTAGGTGCACGAAACTTGCACGAAAAAAACGTAAAATTTAGCTGGCAAATATTTCTAAAATAAAGTAAATTGCATATACATAAACGCCTAGCCGTCCACTGATAGAAAGCGCTCAGTTTCTCTACACTATTGTGCTTTATGGAAGCTAAATCATTCCTCTGCTGAGTCACCCATGCGTATCCACACTCGAATTCTGTACAACACCAGCAGATCAATTAAGACAACCCCATTTGTTACCCCAGCTAGTTGAAAGTAGCTGAGAAGTTAAATCAACGAAACAAATCAACGAAATCGCAATAAGTTTGATATCTGTTCATGAATATGTAAATGACAACGCCTTTCCATACATGCTACTTGGGCTAGTTTTGGTCTAGTACAAGTAACCACTAAATTAATGACCGTAAAATTGCAATAAGCTTGAAATATAACATCTACTTAACTCAACAGTTAGTGCCAACTTAACTCAACAGTTAGTGCCAATGCCTTATTCTACCAGACCTAGTTTCCAGTAAAACTAAACTCACCATTGAAGAGTGCTTTAATATAGTCTTCTTCGTATGTTGCCCTTCCCCAAACCATAGCAAGGGTTGTGGCAAACACGAAAGCTAGAAGAAACTTCATTTTCTTGATCCACAGAACTAGGTATTTATCTGGTCAGACGTTCTTGAATCCCAGAATGGTCTGATGCAAACTCCCCGTGTTTTCTTTGTTAAATACGTTAGTACCACGTGGGGTTGTGGTCATGCATGGCCATGCATGGTCATGCATGGTCACTGGTGTGAACTGGTGTGAACTGGTGCATTGCACGACTAACAGAGCGCTCCGTAAGCACTCAATCATATGTTGATATGCCTTTGAGGAGGCTCGTAGTGAGACAATAGCGGCATGGTGAAGCCGGTACAACGCTCCAGTGACTTTATTGTGTTAAGATTTATCGCGTGCTGGGAATGGTTTATATTGCAAATGGGGATAATTTTTAGCAACAAATTTCCGTGTGGCTTAAGTACCCCCCCCCCCCCCATCCAAAGACTCTCAACGTTGGGCAAAATGAAAAACCAAAGTCATTATAACTTTAACAGTTGCGAGTGACTTAATCCCCCTCTTTCCTCGTCTTCAAGGGCTCTCACAGTTACACAGAGTAAAATACCAAAGCATGATGCATGGGGTAACAAATTGCTACATTGCTTTATCCTCCGTTCAACCACTAAAATCCATGGTTGGATAGAATAAAATACCAAAGTTGCCTACTAAAGTTGGTACAAGACTTGGGAATGCTACACAAATAACCAAAAATGTGATAAGGGCAAATCTAAACCAGTATTTTAATATTTGCTTTTGCGTGGACTACATTCAATATTTTCTTTTCCTTCCCATATGTGTAATCCTAGGAAATAGCAACACAGAATATTGATAAAATATACCATCTATAAAATATACCATCTTCGTTTAGGTTGGGACTATCTGTGGCTGAAAGAAACAAAATAACTTGGACATTTCGAGCGAAGACCCTTCCATTAGGAGGTTGGTAGTTTCTATAAATGGCACTTCGCTGCTATCAATAGAAATTTACTAAAAGAAGGTACAATTTAGGATTAGGATATCCTAAAAGGGAAATAATTTGTGACCTGGGAGGACGCCTTCGTGGCTGCAGGGGTTTTCACAATAGAATTATAAATAATCCTTGTATCAATAAGCATTCAGCCTTGCATGACATTGCATGTGGCTATGGAGTGCTTAATCAATGTCAATTATGTTGTCACAGTTCAAATGCAACGTTGATCAAGCATTATAGATGTGGTTAACCTTCCCCCCGCAAACACTCTTGCGAAGGTCCTCTTTTAAGGCCATCCCTTTTTGATCGGTGTATTTGTTATTAGAGACTGTAGGCCTTGAGACCCGTCGATATTAAGTACAGTATAAGCACAATCTATAGATGTAAGGTATTTCAGTAGTGGTTTGTACCATAAGGATTTCGAACCTTTTACCATGTAAATTACAGAAAAGATCTTACGAAACTGTAACATGTATAAATTGCATAAATTCACAGCGCACAAATCTTTTGAATTCCAATTTGCGTTAATGTTTTAACAGCACGGACTGCACGGTTGAGCGACTAGGCCAGATGATATCTGTGCGCAAGTTTGAATTGACAAACCCTAGCCCTAACTCTTACCCTAACTCTCAGTGATCGCAGGTTGCTGTCAAAATCTCGTGGTAACATTTCGTGGAAGTTCTGGTGTAAAGATGGACGAACATTGCAAGTTAGACACCGGCGAAGTGTTTCAAGATTATAATTGTTTACTTAACTTTGTTGATGAAAAGTCAGACAAATTTTACTGCATTCAAGTGTTGAAAAGTGACAAAGGATTTCATGTGTGGACAAGATGGGGAAGAAATGTACGTGTTTTTTGATATTCCGAATATTTCCGATGTTAAACTTCCAGATTTAACAAATTACTGTTTTTATGTAGTGCTCACTGTACAAATGAACTGTGAATATAGGTTGTAAATTGATTATCGTGTATTGTGAATATCTTGGTGCTGTTGTTTGCATAACAGTCGCATATAAAATATTTGTCTATTCTTACATTACATCTGAGCAATTAATCATGTTTGATTAACTTTTATTGAAAAATTATTAGGGAACAGATGGCCAAAGTAAACTAGAAGGACCAGTCAACCAAGCAGATGGCGAGAAAAGCTTTAGAAAGAAATTTCTGGACAAAACAAAAAATAGTTGGGATAAACGTCAGCAATTTACCCCTGTGAAGGGAAAATATACTTTAGTTGTGAAGACCGATGAAAGTCGGGTCTGTATGACAGCATGACTGTAACTATAACCCTCGTACAATCCCAACACTAACTCTTATCCTGACCATTATCCTTTTTTCAATCCTAATCCTAAACTTGATCCTAATATTAATCCTAACCTTCCCTGACCTAATCCTAATACCAATCATAGCACTAATCCTAAACCTTTTCTTAATCCTGACCCTTACCCTGACTCAACCCTGACTCTAATCCTAACCCTTATCTTTATCCTAACTCCAATCCTAACCTTACTGCGATCCTAAACTTGATCCTAATATTCGCCCTAATCCTAACCCCAATCCTAATCTAATACAATTGTAAAAGATTTTGGCACATTTATATAATAAGTCACCCTAATTCTTTGTATATTTTCAAAAGAAGCATCCCTCTCTCTATAAGGTGCAAAATGTATAAATTATTGCCATACTGGATACCTCATGTAGTAACACTTATTCTTTATGGTTTAGGCTTTGCAAAAACCAGAACTTCCAGGTGAATGTTCATCAATAGTACACCTACCAGTGGACATACTGTATATCATCTTATCACAGCTTTGTGTGCGAGATGTTTTACGATGCATGCAAGTCTGTAAAGCTTGGAAGGTTGGACTTAGTTATTTTCTTTGTTTAATGCCAGACAATTCTACTACGTCATCAGCCTACGGTTGTTATGGAGTTGTACAGAATTGATACGATTCCGTACAGCTCCTTCACTCTCTGGCTGATGACTTGTGGAATCCAACTTCAACTTGCACGTAAGTCTCGTTGAATTTTTATGTTTTACTTATCAAGGGGAAAACATTAAGCTGAAATGCATGTTTTGTTATTTTACTCTGGCTAACACCAGAAAATTCCGTTTATCAACAGTAAAGTATTGGGCGTTAATGGGTTTACCAGATCTGGCCATGTCTCATGATAACCATTAAGTTGCAATGCACGTTTATCTACCATTCTTTGGATCCATTATGTACCAGTCTTTAGTTTTCACTTGTTAATGGAACGTTTGAGTGCCAATAGGTCATCCAGACTATCTACTCATGTCTTTTATTAACCCTTTAAGTCCTAATGCATCCTCATGTGTCATACCATCTTGTTATTTTACTGTATCTAATGTCAGACCATTTTACTTGAGGGATATCGATATATCTACGACTTCATTTGCAGTATTTGTAGATATATGTTATTGTTATTTTCTAGACATTCCTGAGTGAGAAATATTTTTGGAAGATGTACATACAAAAGCATTTTGATTTGAGTATAATGTCTGACCTTTCAGACGAGGGTCCAATGGCACAGTGGTCAGGCCCAGGATGCACTTATAGAACGGATGCAGAAGATTCACTCAACACAACATGGTAGGTCCTTGTTTTGTCTCAAATGTGAGGCCCAGTGTGGGGAGTATTCAACAATACACGAGGGTTGTCCAATACGGTTTGAACTAAAGTAGGTTTAAAAGATTTGTCCAATGGTTCCATTTGTCAGATCCATCCATTCAACATGAATGGAAAGATTCATGAACCAGGTTTAGTGTATATGTAACAGGAAGGTTATCTATAGACTTGGGTCAAGTCCGTCTCTCTAGAGTCCGAGGAATCTTATTTTTTCTTACTTTACCTTCGAAGGTATTGTTACTATTATGAGGATGATGATGATAAAAACGTAAATGATGATGACTTATACGTCATACGTCCATTTCCCTCAATGTGGAACTGCAGAGTATTTCATCCTCATGGCTTGGACCCTCTGGCTGGTGATGTAAGAACCTTACAAGGTTTTTGTCATTCTCTCGAAATACTGACTTTCATGAGAAGTGAAGCATCTCGCCTGAATATGTTTAATACTGGTGAGTACTTTGTTTTTATGTTTTACAATAGACAAGGTCTACATTGGAATGTTTACTGAAAAATTGTCAAAAAGGTTAAATCATTGAACCATTTTATTATAGGCAGCCAGTGTTCAGGTAGCGAAGGGGATGATGACATATGTGCTGTTTTATTTCCCTGGGACAAAAAACAACTACCTACACCACTTGAACTACTTAATGGAGTCTTCCATTTTCACCCAGAAATATATGGGTACTATATTTCCTGCCCTGAGGACAAAGGCAACCTAGAGAAAAACAGATTACACTTTCACATTCGACCAGATGACAGGATTGATGACTCTGACTATGACGAAGAAACTGAAGAAGGCCATGACTTAGAAGAGAAACCATGTCTTAACCGGATTTTTGTAATGGGTATTCCTGATGATGTAGATGATCTTAAAGACTCACGAAAGTTCTATGAGTGGTTACAACCTATTATGTGTCCATCAGTCTTTGTTCATGCGGGTTATCAAAACATGAATCCTGTTGCGATATTTATGTTGACTCAGCTTGCCCCTGGGTGGGTAGGTGGGGCATTGACTGGGGCTACACATACCTGAAATAGCTCCATCCCCCTCCCCCTGGTGAGTAGGACAAGACATGTGCTTGAAAAGCAACAGATGATTTCATAAAATAATGTCTGTATATGTATACATATAGGTGTGCAGTATTTCCGTATGGCATATGCAGGTGTGTGTGTGCATATGTGTGCGTGTACCTTGTCTATATAATCATCCGTCCATCTTTAATCACTAACACAATTTTACGAATTTTATTTTCATAACCTGATTTCTCAGTGATGAAAGCCACCAAATTTTGTAAGATTCTATTGTAGTCGACCATATTCCTTTGCAAAATTTATATAGCAAGCTAACTGACCAGTTTAGCCATTATAGACCACTTTCATAATTTAGATGAGTTTAAATATTCATTTATCTGCATCTTAATAAGCCTCATCAGCCTCGTTTCTGTGACTGAAATTGAATAGAATTTATTAACCTGAACGAGGTCAATAAGTCTTATTAAGATGCACATAAAAGAATATTTAAACTCATCTGAATTATGAAAGTGGTCTATGGTTATTTTCAGTTATATGTAAATAATCAGGTACTTAATAAATTTCATTGTCATTGTCATTGCTTATTGTAATTGGTTCATATTATCTTGGTGTTATATAGACCTGAGAAATGTGGATTGTTAGTATAGTATAATATGTTAATAATTAGTATATAATCGTAATAACAAAAATAATAGTTAATGCTCCTATGGCTATGTATATTTATCAATTCCATAAAAAACTGCGCTTTTGCAATGTAGTTCAGAGTCTATGAACTATAATGTAATTTGGGCTACACGTTTAATGTTGTGTTTACAATACTTCGTAGATGTGTTTGAGGTAAGGGTGTGCCACTAGCTCTCGAGCAAGCTTGCATGATCCCGATACCTCACCCCCTTCACACCTCATCCTGTGCCCTTGCAACATGCCTCAACCCCAACCAAAGGCTTCTGCGCTTGTGGTCTGGATATGAGGTTGAGGTTGGCCTCCTATCTGGCTATCTATGCCTCACCCGCTCCCACATACAGCTGTTGGGTCAGGAGAAAGGGTCCCTAGGAAAATTCCTTAATACGGCTCTAAATTTCCTTAAAATTCCCCACGAAGAAAACCGCTTTGTCATGTACGGCCATTGAACTATATAATAGACTATATAAAATAGTTTGAACTATTATAATAGTTTGAACTATTGAACTATATAATATACACAGTACGGCCATTCCGCCAATGTGTACGGCCAGTACTGTACTACTGTGTACGGCCAATGTGTACGGCAGTGATCGGATACTCAAAATTTCGCGGTAAAAGATGGACGAACAAGTCGGCACTTGTTTCCATCTACCAAACTGACGTTACGTCATTTTTCCAACTTCGAAGCAAAGTTAAAAACTTTGTAACTGACCCTAAAACCTACCCTAATCCCTAACCCAAAACCTAACCCTAAACCTAACCAAATTGATGAAGAAAAATCAAGAGAAACGAATATGAAAATCGGGAAGATTGCGTAACGTCAGTTTGATAGATGGAAACAAATGAAAACCTTTATGGAATTATGGTAAGAGCGAAACTTTAAAAAGATTATAGAAAGTCTGATAAATTTTACCATGTTCAACTGTTGAAAAAAGACAAAGGTTTTCATGTTTGGACAAGATGGGGCAGAAATGTGAGTATTTTTGATAAAACAAATTAATCAGGAGGCAGTGGAACTCAGGCACTATGTTCGGGTCAATATCTAAAACAATACAATTCTGCCAGTATACATCTATATTATATAGACAGAACTGTACAATATACAGTCAATCATGTTTTTAAACTAACTTTGATTTAAAAATTATCAGGAAACAGATGGCCAAAGTAAAGTAGGAGCAACTAGTCGAGGCGTTGAACAGATGCCGAGAAAAACTTTAGAATTAAATTCATGGACAAAACGAAAAACAATTGGGATAAACATCTGCAATTTACACCTGTAAATGGAAAATATACATTAGTTGTGAAGACTGATGAAAGTCAGGTCAGCATGACTGTAGTACTGTAGGGAATTATAGATCTCCATTCCATATGAAGAACCGGAATATGATAATTTCTTATTAACCTTAAATATTTCCTAATTCTTACAATCCCAATACACCCATTCGATAATGACGTCACAAATACTTTCTTGGCCTTGCTTTCATGAATCAAGAAGAAATGCATTTCGCTCACGATTCATGGGAATGAGGCTCCCAGGCCAAGGAGAGATTTGTGATGTAATTATCGAAAGGGTGTATTCTTATCCTAACCTTAATCCTAACCCTTGTAACCCTAATCCTTTTCCAGTCCTAATCCTAAACATGATCCTAATATTAATCCTAACCTTCCCTGACCTAATCCTAACACCAATCATAACACTAATCCTTTTCTTAATCCAAACTCCAGTCCAACCTTACTGCGATACTAATTCTAAACTTCATCCAAATATTCACCCTAATTCTCTGTATATTTTTAAAAGATCCCTCTTGTATAAATTATTGCCATACTGGATACCTCATGTAGTACACTTGTTCTTGATGGTTTAGGGTTTGCAGAAACCAGAACTTGCAGCTGAATGTTCATCAAAAGTACAACTATCAGTGGAAATACTGTATATCATCTTATCACAGCTTCCTGTGCGAGATGTTTTACGATGCATGCAAGTCTGCAAAAGTTGGAAAGTAGGAATTTGCCTTTATTTAATTATTTACCTTGTTTAATTTAATGCCAGACAATTTTACTTATCAATTGGAAAACATTGGACATTAACCCATTGAGCTGAAATGCACCCTGCTTTGTTATTTTACTCTGGCTAACATGAGACAATTCTACTTGTCAACAGTAAAGTATAGGTTTAATGGTTTATCTGGCCATGTCTTGTGTTAACCATTAAGTTGCAATGCATGTTAAAGTATCGGAGGATTTCACTTGTCAATGGGAGGTTTGAGGGTCAATTGGTCATCCAGATTATCTGCCCATGTCTCTTGTTAACCCTTCAAGTCACAGTGCATCCTAATATGTCCTGGTATATTGCTATTTTACTTTGTCTAATGTCAGACCATTTTACATGAGGGATATCTGTGACTTCATTTGCAGTATTTGTAGATCTATGTTATTATTTCCTTCTAGATGTCGCTAAGTGACAAGTATTTTTGGAGGAAGTATATACAAAAGCATTTTGATTTGGGTATAAAATCTGACCTCTCAAATGAGGGTCCAATGGCCCAGTGGTCAGGGCATGCATGGACAGAAAGGAGCAACCGACATAATTTTAGAGACGACGAAACGTGGTAGGTACTTGTCTCAAGTGTGGGGTAGTATTCGACAATAAGCAAAGGTTGTCCAATACTGTCAGCTACTCCATCTGTATGATTTGTGAATTTCACATTATGCAGAAGTACAGTCTTTGTGCAGATCCATTAGAGAGGGATACAGACAATTGAGCCTGGCTTAGTGTATCAGGTCAGGACTAGAGTAGGCTTTAATAGGTAACAGAAAAGTTCTCTATAGCCTTATTTTTACTTACTTTACCTTTGTATTTTGGAAGGTTTTGTTACTTTGAAGATGATCTAAATGATGATGATATATACGTCATGCGTCCATTTTCCTCATTGTGGAACTGCGGAGTATTTCATCCTCATGGCTTGGATCCAATATCTGGTGATGTAAGAAGCTTACAAGGTTTTTGTCGTTCTCTTGAAATATTAACTTTCATGAGAAATGAAGCGTATCGCTTGATAATGCTTAGTGGTGAGTACTTTCTTTGATGTTTCATTTTTTTTCTCATTAAAGAAATGGTCAGCATTGCTTCGTATATTGAAGAACAGTCAAAAAGGTTAAATCATTGAACCATTTTATTATAGGCAGCCAGTGTTCAGGTAGCGAAGGGGAGGATGAAATATGCGCTGTTCTATTTCCCTGGGACAAAAAACAACTACCTACACCACTTGAACTACTTAATGGAGTCTTTCATTTTCACCCAGAGATATATGACTACTATACTTGCTGTCCTGAATACAAGGGCAACCTAGAGATAAACAAATTACACTTTCACATTCGACCAGATGACAGGATTGATGACTCTGACTATGACGAAGAAACTGAAGAAGGCCATGACTTAGAAGAGAAACCATGTCTTAACCGGATTTTTGGAATGGGTATTCCTGATGATGTAGATGATCTTAAAGATGCGCGAAAGTTCTATGAGTGGTTACAACCTATTATGTGTCCATCAGTCTTTGTTTATGCGGGTTATCAAAAGATGAATCCTGTTGCGATATTTATGTTGACTCAACTTGCCCCTGGGTGGGTAGGTGGGGCATTGACTGGCAACACATACTAAATAGCCCCCTTCCCCTCCCCCTGGTGAGTAGGACAGGACATTGACTGTGCTTGAAAAGCAACAGATGATTTTATAAAAATGATGTCTGTATATATGTATACATATGCATATAGGTGTGCAGTATTTTCGTATGGCATATGCAGGTGTGTGTGTGCATATATGTGCATGTACCTTGTCTATATAATCATCCGTCCATCTTTAATCACTAACACAATTTTACTAATTTATATTGTAGTCGACCATATTCCTTTGCAAAATTTATATAGCAAGCTAACTGACCAGTTTAGCCGTTATGGTTATTTCAGTTAGGCTGAACCTTCACAAACGTCATAATTTGATAAGTTATATTATTATATGGCAAGCGCTAGTTATATGGCAAGCGCTAGTTCCTGTAGTTTACGCGATATGATTGGCTAATTAATCAGCGGTCCGGAAAATCACGTAATGCCCTGTGGGGCATTACGAAATTTTTAATGCCCTACAACAAAAACAAACCATATAATAAACTACTTATTTTACTACTTATGGTTGTGCCATATAATAAACTACTTATTAACCTCAAACGTTCGGTCTTTACAGTAAAATATTAAACCTTGGTCTTGATGGCAAGACCTCGGTTTAATATTTTACCGTAAAGACCTCACTTTCGGTTAATCAAGTAGTTAGTGTATAATTGTAATAACAAGAATAATAGTAAATGCTCCTATGTATATTTATCAATTCCATAAAAAACTGCGGTTTTGCATTGTAGTTCAGCGTCTATGAACTATAATGTAATTTGAGCTACACGTTTAATGTTGTGTTTACATAATACTCCGTAGATGTGTTTGAGGTAAGGGTGTGCCACTAGCTCTCGAGTGAGCTTGCCTGCTCCCTGTACCTCGCCCCCTTCACACCTCATGCTGTGCCCTCGCAACATGCCCCAACCTTGTACCAAGGGCTTCTGCGCTTGTGGTCTGGATATGAGGTTGAGGTTGGTCTCCTATCTATGCTGCGCCCACATACAGCTGTGGGTCAGGAGAAAAGGTCCCTAGGAAAATTCCTTACAGCTCTAAATTTCCTTAAAATTCCCAACGAAGAAATCGCATACTCAAAATTTCGCGGTAAAAAAAGGTCTCCACTTGTTTCCATCTACCAAACTGACGTTACGTCATTTTTTCAACTTTGAAGTAAAGTTAAAAACTTTGTAACTAACCCTAAAACCTATCCAAACCCTAAATCTAACAAACCCTAACCAAATTGATGAAGAAAAATCAAGAAAAACGAATATGAAAATCGGGAAAATTGCGTAACGTCAGTTTGATAGATGGAAACAAGTGAAAACCGGTAAAAGATGGACGAACATTGCAAATTTATAGACAAGGGCGAAATCTTTAAAGATTATGATTGTTTACTTAACTGTGTTGATGGAAAGTCTGATAAATTTTACCACATTCAGCTGTTGAAAAATGACAAAGGTTTTCATGTTTGGACAAGATGGGGCAGAAATGTGATTATTTTTGATACTTTATAGTGTAGCAAATTTTATAGTGACAAGAATAATATTTATAGCATACAGTATTAATATTTATGTACAATACAAATCAGCCACTATGTATGTACATAATTTACAAGGGCGAATTTTTATTTTTTTGACAGGAGGGGTGGAAGAATTTTTAGTGGGGTGCAAGTGGCGCCACTGTATGTTTAAACAAATTAGGGGGGTGGAGCAAAATTCTAGTGGGGTTAAATACTTTCTAAGGGGGTTAAGGAAAATTCAGGGAGGTTCAACCTCCCCTAACCCCCCAGAAATCTGCCCATGATAATTTATACTTCTATAGACAAAACAAAATTGCCAGGAGGTAGTGGAAATCAGCCACTATGTTCGGTGCATTTCAGCCACTCCAATATACGAATATCTAAAACAATACAATTCTGCCAGTATAGATGTATTTATTATATTAGTAGACAGTAAGATATGGAAAATATGCCGTGACATATTTTCCATAACTTCACTAGTGAGGATATCGATCATGTGATCATTTCCCGCCAATGGCTTTGTGTTTTGAAGTTGTCAATTTCACGATGACTATATAATAAAAAGAACATTACATAGTGGCTTGAAGATATGAATTTTATCCTCTCGTGTTGACAACAATATTTTACTCATTCGTAAAATATTGTTTTCACCACTCAAAGATAAAATTCAGATCTTTGCACCGCCGTGTAATATCCTCTATATATAGACAGTACAGTACAGTCAACCATGTTTTTAAACTAACTTTGATTTAAAAATTATTAGGGAACAGATGGCCAAAGTAAAGTAGAAGGACCAGCTAGTCTAGCAGATGCCGAGAAAATCTTTAGAAAGAAATTCATGGACAAAACAAAAAACAATTGGGATGAACGTCAGATATTTTCCTATGTGAAAGGAAAATATACTTTAGTTGAGAAGACTGATTCTTCTCACAGTAGCCAGGTCACTAACAGTCAGGTCAGTTATGATTAAGCCTGGTTTCCATTTGGTTGTAACTGTCGTGAACATGGCGTCGTTTAATTATTTTGTATTTATGTGCTGTAAGTAAATCAGTCTTTTACTGACTAGATATATATCAAGACAACACTCTATTACATCTGCCACCTTGATACATTCACAACAGTTACTTCTAATTGGAAACCAGACTTAATCCCTACAATTACCTTATCTTTACCCTAAATTCCGATACTGAGCTAATACTAATGTAAAACATCATTTTTAGACATCTATATGAAGAATGACCCTTCCACAAATTATATATTATCGCCAGACTGGATACCACATTTGATAACACTTGTTCTTTATGATTTAGACTTTGCAGAAACCAAAGCTTTCAGATGAAGTTTCATCAAAAGTACAACTACCAGTGGACGTACTGTATGGCATCTTATCACAGCTTCCTTTGCAAGATGTTTTACGATACATGCAAGTATGCAAAGCTTGGAAGGTAGGACTGTGTCATTTACTTTGTCTAAAGCCATGGACTATTTGATATTGCACTCAGACTAATGCCAGACAATTTTTTCTTCAAATAAAATTGTTGGGAATTAATTGGTTTCCCAAGCTATCTGTCTATGTCTCTTGTTAAACATTAAATTCCAATGCATGCTTATGTAGTCTGTCTAACATTACACAATTTTACTCAGAAAGTTTTGGGTATTAATGGTTAACAATTTGACACAGACATAACTTTGATAATATCTTCGCAATATTTGTATTAGCCTGTGTTGCAGTCCACTTAATACCTCTATAGAATATGCGAATTTTCTAATAGGATCAACTTTAAGATCAAGGATCAACTTTAAGATCAAGGATATGCTACAATAGAATATGCTAATTGGTCTGATGCATCAGCTAGACTACCACTCACAATACAATATGCTAATTTGATGCATCAGGCTAACTCTATATTATATAAAATCATTGTTTTAAACACGTTGACCTTAAAATTCTTGCAGTCCAGAATAAATGGACTGTCCGACATGCATTATATCTAAATCTATATTTTTTGTAGGAATTGCTGAGTGAGACATATTTTTGGAAGATGTATATACAAAAGCATTTTGATTTGACTAAAAAATCTGACCTCTCAAGCGAGGGTCCAATGTTCCAGTGGGCAGACCCAAGTGAATGGTAGGTACTTGTTTTGTCTCAAACGTGGGGGTCCAGTTTATGTAATATATTCTACAATAAACTGCCGTGGTTTGTGTCTGAACTACCTGAAAAATATATCTCTAAAGTTGTGGTCCAGTGTAGGTAGTATTCTACAATAAGCTGTCGTGGTTTGTGTCTGAACTACCTGAAAAAGATATCTCAAATGTGGTGGTCCAGTGTAGGTAGTATTCTACAATAAGCTGCTGTGGTTTGTGTCTTAACTATCTGAAAAAGATATCTCAAACGTTGTGGTCCAATGTAGGTAGTATTCTACAATAAACTGTCGTGGTTTGTGTCTGAACTACCTTAAAAAGATATCTCAAACGTGGTGGTCCAGTGTAGGTAGTATTCTACAATAAACTGCCATGGTAATTTGTGTCTGAACTACCTGAAAAAGATATCTCAAACGTTGTGGTCCAGTGTTTTGCTTATATTACCTTTGTATTTTGGAAGGTTTTGTTACTTTGAAGATGATGTAAATGATGATGACATATATGTCATGCGTCCATTTCCCTCAATGTGGGACTGCAGAGTATTTCATCCTCATGGGTTGGACCCTCTGGCTGGTGATGTAAGAACCTTACAAGGTTTTTGTCGTTCTCTTCAAATACTGACTTACATGAGAAGTGAAGCATCTCGGTTGGGGATGTTTAGTGGTGAGTACTTTGTTTTGATGTTCCGCAATCAAAAATGGTCAACATTGCAAGGTATACTGAAAAATTGTCAGAAAGACTAAATCATTAAACCATTTTATTATAGGCAACCAGTGTTCAGCGAACGAGGGGCAAGATGACATATGTGCTGTTTTATTTCCCTGGGACAAAAAACAACTACCTACACCACTTGAACTACTTAATGGAGTCTTCCATTTTCACCCAAAAATATTTGAATACTATACAAGCCACCCTAAGGTGAAAGGCGAGTTAAGGAATAACAAATTGTACTTTCACATTCGACCAGATAACTCTGATGACTCTGATTATGATGAAAATGGTGATGATCATGACTTAGACAAAAAACCATGTCTTAACCGGATTTTTGGAATGGATTTTCCAAATGAAGATGAGATGTGGAAGTTTAACGATTCCCGAAAGTTCTATGAGTGGTTGCAACCTATTATGTATCCATCAGTTACTGTGTATGCGGGTGAAGATAAGTTAAATCCTGTCGCAGTATTTATGTTGACCCACCTTGCCCCTGGGTGGGTGGGTGGGGCATTGACTGCCGTGACATATACATGATGAGGTGAAAAATATGTATTCAATTGTGTTAGTCAAGTTAGGAATAAGGATTTGCTACACTTCTTGTATACTTATTCCTTCAATTAAGCGAACTTTTGTGCAATAAATAGCTAATGAGGGAGCATTAATATATTGTTTAGAAATGACACTTATTTCATATTGAAAAGTATGAGTTAAAACTCAGCTTGTGTTTAGTTTAGTTTACTAAAATCATTTGTGAATTATCAATAATATAATAAAAATATACTTACATTTATTGAAAAGGTAAATATCCATTTTCCAAATGGATGGTTTAGTAACTGTCTTACATGATGCTAAACCATCCGAATGGTTATGAATGACCTATATTTTTGCATACGTGTAAAGGTTGATTTGCACATATACGGGTAAACGAATTCTATCAGCCGATGAATTTTTCTAAGCTAATTTGTTGCGGTTTCTAGTCAAAAAAGCAGACTAATAAATCTTCGTAGAGAATTTTTAGTACAATTTAATGGTATATTCGGATTTGTCATCCATCCAGCACACAATTCCCTGTTTAGTATATAAATAACCTTATATTTGTTCATGTTTCTGAGACTATTAAAGTCAAAGTTGCTCTATATATTTATATTTAGTGGACATACGGATATAGAGGGCTGATTTGCATACGGGAGGAAAAACTTTGGACACTGAATTATCTCTAGTTGAAGTAGAAGGTGATATATGTCCAATATTATCTGCTTGTCATGTGCGGTTGTTAGATGCATCGAACAAATTAACATACCATGACTTACAGTGATTGTAGTGTGGTTGTCATGTGCGGTTGTGCGATGCATCGCACAAACTAACATACCATGACTTACAGTGATTGTAGTGTGGTTGTCATGTGCGGTTGTGCGATGCATCGCACAAATTAACATACCATGACTTACAGTGATTGTAGTGTGGTTGTCATGTGCGGTTGTGCGATGCATCGCACAAATTAACATACCATGACTTACAGTGATTGTAGTGTGGTTGTCATGTGCGGTTGTGCGATGCATCGCACAAATTAGCATACCATGACTTACAGTGATTGTGGTGTGGTTGTCATGTGCGGTTGTGCGATGCATCGCACTGATTAGCATACCATGACTTACAGTGATTGTAGTGTGGTTGTCATATGCGGTTGTGCGAACCTCTACCAGTCACAGAGTGGTCCAGTGTTGGTTGCTATACAGTTCAGTGAACACTGGTCTACTTTAACCTGACTAACTGGATGGATGAATCATTTCATTTATATAATATGAAGTACTGATTACTGAAGTAAAGAATATATTTGAAATATATTTTATTATTTTGATAGGAAGTTGGTAGACGTTTAATAAAGATATTTTACAGAAAACGATATATTTTGGTGTGATTTAATGGCATCAGCTGGAAAAGTAAGAAAACAAGTAAGTGATGGTTGTTGTTTAAAGTAAAAAATGGAAATATTGGCATCCAAGTGATCCAACTAGTCTCCGCCAATATACAGACTGCGAGCTGTTAATTGGAATAATTGAAACGTTCAAATGGTCATTATAAACGTTGAAGTTTCATTTGAGAATAGACAATATTTTTGTCTTTGACTGTTCATCCTTGGATTTACTGTAGATACTTTGTATCACACAAACAAGATCTAAGGTGTGCAATTTTCAAGGTACACAGTCAAGCCAGTATTTGGTGGGGCTCAGTATTATTGAGCGTAATCCTGACTAGAAAGTTTGGAAATTGTGCAACTGAGATTTCGAAAATTTAATAGTAAATATATAGAGAAATCAAAATTGCACGACCAATATCTCAGTTGCATAATACAAACTTTCCAGAGTGGCACGTAATGACAGAGTCCGAATTAGCGCTTCGCAAATCGCAAATTGCGAAGCGATTTAAATATTGTGAAAAATTGCGAAGCAATTTTTGTAAAAGTTGCGAAGCTCATTTAGCGATGCTTCATATCCAGCTGTTTTCCGTTTCACTGGAATGTCTCAGACATTCGTGCAAAGTATCTCTCACTTTTTATGACCGCGGCGTGTTTCTCAGACATTGGAATGTCTCAGTCACTCAGACATTCGAGTCCGGCGTGTTAAGGTACGTTCACACGTTGCGATTTGTCGGGCCGATTTCAGATGCACGTTAATGATATTTGAAAAATACGTAGCAAACGTCATCTGCTGACATCATCAACTGAAAATATTCGTCATTAACATTCAGCAAAACGTAAAATCGGCCCGACAAATCGCTGTGTGTGAACGTACCTTTAGGTAGACATCACAGCTTTCAACTCGCGAGATAGCGAGATGGCTTCGATAATCACTTGTCACGCATCGCCCATATGTTTATACAAAGGTGAGAGCATGCATATTTTTAGAATTTTAACACTGAAGAGTGAAAACTGAAGCTTAATTTTAGAACTCGTGTTTAGAACAGACCTGGAAGAAGAGGACGAAAGTGAAGAATGTGATGAATTGTAAAATGAAATAGTACAAAGCCTTAAAAAACTATTAAACATTACTGTTAGATATCAAATTACCTTTAGATATTAATTATTAAACTTTACCTTTCGTTTTCGTCTTTATACAACGCGAAATTACTACAAGCGCGTTCTAAAGGCCGTAGCAAAATCACCGCATGCGTGCACATCCGTTTTATGGATGTTCTAAAAATTTGTGAGGGGGGGTTCCTAAAATGTGTATTCTAACGAGAGTATTTTTCAAAAAAATTGCGAAGCTGTTTTTTAGCGATAATTCGGACCCTGAATGAGACAGATTTTGACAAGAACATGTCCTTTTCATACTTTAGAGTGAGTCACCCACAGAACACTGGACAGATGACTTACCTATATGCACCCAGTCAGGGGTAGGATTCTCTCCGAACCAGCGGTATCGTGCAGACGGCGGAAGACGTGAAGAGCATGAGTTTGAAGACCAGAGCTTTCACTTTCATTTTGTGGATAAAGATTGTTATTTATACGGCGTGTTTGATGGATACAATGGCAGGACTGCCGCAGAATTTGCAGCACAAAAACTTCCTGCAGAATTATTGTTTGGACAACTTACAGGTAAATTAGTCAAAACCAGCACAATTATGATCAAATTATCACATTAGTTTTATGTACAAGACATTTTATACTAGACATTCTGATATTTCTTTTACTACAGATGATATGAGTGATGAAGATATAAAGACAGTTTTAAAACAAGCAATCATGGGAGTAGAGAAAGGATTCTTTGACTCTATTGGTGATAAACTGGTGGAGAAAACTTTAATACAAGAAGAGATTGCTGTGAGTACTGAATATAGTTTTACAGAAATTTAGATAAATTCACTTATACTGGATAGCTCTATCAGTTCCAAACTGTTCTCTCTAGAGGTCCAATAAGGGTCATCTGAGGCGGTTTTGATAAATAACCGAAACCGATAACCATTAAGAATTAGTTAGAGCGAGGCGGGGTTGGCTGTAGAATAGTATAGCTGTTGAAGAGTTGACTATAGCTAATATAACGAGGCAATTCTCTTAGTATTTTATAGTATAAACTATTTATTTTATTGGAACTAGGAACAGTAAAAAAAAACAAAAAGTATTAATATAAAATTAAAGCGTGAAATTTCACGTTTGTTTTGAATTTTTTTGTGCTACTAGACTATATCACTAATAGTCTCAGTGGCGAGCCAATCAGAGGCATGGAAAAGTGATAGTCTATTACTAAGTTTATACTAAAATGAAATAACTGACTCAACCGAGTCTTTTGAACAATTAAATTGTGGCAAAAAAGAAAGTGCGGAACACACGTTCTGTGTTGTATCTAAATTATATTAATAAAAAATGGATGTAATAATGATGTACATATATCAACCACTTAAGAGTTAAACTAAATATTCACTTGTCTATAAGTTCTCCACTAAAATTATGAGCATATCAACCTTTTCAGGTTTCAGGTGACTTCGCGCTGGAGTTTTTAATCTGTGCGTTATCCAGTTAGTCCACCCATCATAGTCAGGTTTTCCTTCAATTTCTATATCGGTTTTTTCGGTTGGTCGGTTATCTCAAAATGGTGTAACCAGAGTAACCAATCTTTAAAAATAACCAGTTCATTCCAGTTAACCAATCAACCACCTCAGCCTAGATCATCCTTCATTGGTCCAGTGTTATAACAAGAGAAACCTGATGAAACCCAGAAGAAAACCTATGATAATATATAACGAAAAGCAGTCTCTCTTACCAGGCAACTGAAGTGAAATTTTGATCAAAGAATTTCCAATTTTTTTTCCAGGGTCTCAATCAGTATGATGCTGTTCAACAGTTTCCAGTGAAGGTGGAGAGACTTCGTCTTATTGAACAAGAGGTAGCATGTGGTACAACTGCAGTTGTAGCTTTGATCTATAATAATAGACTGTTTGTGACCAACGTTGGTAACTCAAGAGCTGTCTTGTGTACCACTGACAATAATGGACGCCTTCATGTACAACAGGTATTAACAAACACTTGAGTCCATTATGTAGGTAGTGTTATACAATATGCTGTTGTGATTTGTGTCTGAACTAACTGAAAAAGATATCTCAAACGTGGGGGTCCAGTGTAGGTAGTATTCTACAATAGGCTGTCGTGGTTTTTGTCTGAACTACCTGAAAAAGATATATCAAACGTGGTGGTCCAGTGTAGGTAGTATTCTACAATAATCTGCTGTGGTTTGTGTCTGAACTACCTGAAAAAGATATCTCAAACGTGGAGGTCCAGTGTAGGTAGTATTCTACTATAAGCTGCCATGGTTTGTGTTTGAACTACCCAAAAAGATATCTCAAACGTGGTGGTCCAGTGTAGGTAGTATTCTACAATAAGGTGCAGTGGTTTGTGTCTGAACTACCTGAAAAAGATATCTCAAACCATATAAAAATGGTGTGGTACAAAAAGGAGAGGAAACAGAATTGAAGTATATTGTTACATAAATTGAGTACAGATCACATGAATTGACAAAAATGTGAGACTTATCGCAGTATATTTTGCAGTTAAGTACAGATCATATAATTGGGAATGAGAATGAGCTGATCAGATTATCAAATCTCGGGTTAGATGTCGAAAACATAAGACGAGGACCAAAGTTTGGTAATCATGAATCAACAAGATGTATTGGAGATTACACTGTGAAAGGAGGGTATAAAGATTTTGATATTTTGAGGTAAAGTGTTCCGTCTTTTGTATCTTAATTGGATAATAGACGGTGAATCCATGCATTGTTTTATAGTTTGATGTTTGCAGTAAGTGGGTTTCAGTGAGTGCTATGGGGCAGCAGATGATGACCACCTTCAGAAATGTTGAAACTTTTAGAGCAAGAGAATTAAACTACATCTCTCAATTCTATTTATTACAAGACTAGTACATATTTCGAAAAGAAGGAGCATTATTTTCTCACTCTTATATTAACTACTGGTTGACTACCATCTGTTGCACGACAGTCAGCTTAGCGAAGCCCACCTCTAGGCTCTAGCACACACATTAATTTCTTATGTACATTTTTGCAGTGCTGCTATTGGTGAACCAGTCATAGGGGAGCCAGAAAGTTTTGGAGGCATACCAATCGATGAATCATTTTATTTCCTTGTGGTAATGTCAGATGGTTTGTACAAATCATTGGAAGATTCTAAAGTCTTGAATCAAGATGTAAATGTTGAGATTGTTGGTTTAGTTGCAGCTGAACTGCAAGCACAGTCTACAATCAATGGCGTCTGTCAAGCTGTAGTTGATAGGATATGTCGATATCATCATGATGGCTTTATGAATCAGAATAAACTATGTGAAAGAAGAGATGATATGACGTTACTTGTGCGGTTGTTTAATGCACAGCTTGGCGGTAATACAACAAGTCCTGTTTCACCTCTCACTAACTTTCATCCATTTTCAGGTGAGTATTACCACAACGTTTCAAGGCCAACAATATCATCCTATTTAAGTTGAACTCAATGCTTCGAGCTTGTATCATTGTCTTGTGTTGATTGAAGTTAATATATATTATCAATAAATATACTATCAATAATTGCGTGTAGTTTGCTACAGTAGGGTCGAAGAATACTATGCTATTATGATCGTGGTTAGTAAATGTTTAAATCTGTTGTGTTTAACGAATTCCAGGTCAAAACAATCTTGGCTTTGTTCAATTCCCAGTTCCAGCAAACGGTGGAGTTTTGACGTCCACATACACAGGTTCACCAGCTCCACCATATTCTACTCTTGGTGAGACATCGCCTGGCCTACCAGCTGTGCCAACTAAAACAACATTGTCGTTCACCACTGCTCCTATGGCTTCAGGAACCACTCAAGAACCTTTCTCTGGGCCAATGGGGCACTCTAAAGACTCTGATCAAACTGATGGTGATTTCGTAGAATGTTATGTAGATTTCTCAGAATATTACAAAGCTATAGAAATTCACGGCGAGGATTATGTCGTGAATTCTGTTCAACTGTAGTATATAGCACCGAAAAAGGCTAAAACGCAAAGGAAATCATGACCGTGAAGGAGTTTGTGTATCAGATACAAAATCCTGTTGATTATATAAGCTTTAAGTTCATTTTTCTCACCAAATATCATTCATGTATTTAATACGAATGTTTTCATCAAGGTGAATCACAGGCTATATTTCTTGGATAATTAATGTCTTTGATTATCGATGATATAATAATATAGCACTTCCGCATTAAATATTCAATAAATTATTTTGAATAAATTATTCATCAAAAGAGGAATATATTACGTCATATTCCTACTTTTGTTTGATAGCTCCGGAAGACTCAAATATCCTGGCTTTGTTCTGAGTCTTCTGACATGAAAAACGTATGTTTCGCCACAAAATTTTCGTTCTAGCTTTGGTTTAATCTACGGTTTAATGTAGAAGTAGTATTCGCTTAGTTTTGTGAATATTTCAGTGCGAATTATGGGGAAATGTTTGTCGATGTGTTCGGCACACGAAAATGTAAATACAACATTGAAATCGACAACTCATTCTGTCGCTGGGCCTCAGACCGATGTATACGAACCTACCCAGAAAACCTTACACACAGATACACTCAAAGTTGTAGAGATACCTCGATCTTATATGATGAAATCTGACTACGACGAAACGAAAATTGAAGCCATGTTTCAGAAATACAGAGACGAAAGCGAAGACGCTATTTTAGTCAATGGAATGGAACGATTTTGCCAAGATCTTGGGGTTAACCCGACAGAATTTATTGTTCTAGTGTTAGCTTGGAAATTTAACGCTTCTAAAATGTGCCGTTTTACTAGAGAAGAATTCGTTGACGGGTGTAAATTATTGAAAGTCGATAATGTGAATTCAATTAAACACAAAATGGCCGACATTGAAAAAGAAGTTAGACAGAACAATGAAGAATTTCGCGAGCTTTATAAATTTACCTTTGGATTTGGGTTGGATGTGGACGAAGGACAGCGTAGCCTACCAATAAACATGGCTATACCTTTATGGAAGCTTGTTTTTGGTGAACATGCCCCAGAATATATGGACAAATGGTATGAATATATAGAGGAAAGAGGGGTTAAGGTTATACCCCGAGACACATGGAACATGTTCTTACATATGGCTGAGTCAATAAAACCTGACTTTTGTAATTATGATGAGTCTGAAGCATGGCCTAGTTTATTCGATGATTTTGTTGAAGCACAGAGGCACAAGACTTCAAATGGAAATGCCGAGATAGCCGAATAATTCAGACAAATAATTATACATAGTTATCATATATTGAGAAATAATTAAGTCATCTGAGACACAATATTTTATATTATTATTAAAGTATACATACACATTGCAGTTTGTCGGGATGATTTTAGGTTTCGCCAAATGTTAGTGATGACTATTTTTGGTCAGTGATGTCATCAGATATGTTTATTGCATATTTTCAAATATCATTAACTAAAGTACATTGGCATGACAAGCTGCAATGTATGAAGTTAGCATAATTCATTGAAAATAATGATATAATTTTGTAGTGGAAAATGGTAATTTTGTCATTCAAATTTGACACAGATTAAAAAGTTTGCATTATACAGAGTGGTATTGTTTTACTATTATACACTTGTCAGAAATATGGTTCTCAAAAGTACTTCATTTTATATAGATGAAATAGTATATCCATCCAGTAACTAAGATCAGTGGCTCACAGAACTCTGTTAATATCCATCCAATTTAATGTCTCACTGAACCTTATAGTAATACTGGATAGAAATATTTCACTCTGATGAAATGGTTTATCATTTAATGCAGATCAATGGACTGCTGATCTAAATCAAATTGACTGGATGAATGAACTATTTCATCTATATAAGATGAAGTACTGATGTGATGGACTTTGATCTTAAGATCCAGTATTACTATAGAGTTCAGTGAGCCACTGATCTGCCATAAATGGGCTGGATGGATAAACATTTCATCTATATAAGATGAAGTATTCTAGTGAAGTACTTCAATGGTTTATCTATCCATATGGACGAGTGTCCATATGTTCAAGATGTCATTTCCAATCGAAGGACCTTCACTCGAAACGTCGAAGTTTTTCCTATATTTTCAGGTAGTTACATCTATAAAGAAGACATTTTACCAAAAGCAAGTTCAACTAGCACCATGAACGTTTGGTATGGTTCCAACTTCCTGTATAAAACATGGTTTATTTTTAATCAATCTTCACATGATTACTAAATATTATTTTTACTCCAAAACGGAACAGACAGAGCCTGGGTATGTCGGTATAGAAATGTGCATGTTAAGACAGAACATTGGTATTTAATTTAGTGTTGTAGATCAGTGTTTTATGCCACTAAAAAGTTGTTCATAATTTGTTCTCTCCTGCAAAGTTAAATTATAATTAAAACCATTGACATTGCTAGTACGTCAGCACAAAATTTGACCATCCTAATCAGGCCAGACAAGAAGGAAAACACTCGGTAACCTTTGACATTTTTTATGGTTCGACATTGTAATTTAATACCACTTTTGTTTGTCAGTTGGCAGTTAAATTTAATCACAGACATAGAAACTCCGCTTTCATGATTCATCACAAAATGTTGGACTAAATAATATATATTTTATATATTTAACAACAATGATGTGCTGACGATTGTCTTAAATATCAAAGGCCTAGGATTTGTGTTCCCAAGTATTCAGTTCTTGGTTCACGCAGATGTTACCTAACGAGACTGAGGAATTGGACTCGAACCAGCTTCAGGACATGGGCAAAACTGTGAAAGCTTGCTTGATTTTTCACAACAACTTTGAAAACGTCTCAAAACGTCAAAAGATATCTGCTGATCTTGAAGGTATTCGTAAATTATCACATAATATTGTGTATATGTATAAATAGGTAGTATATGATGGCCTGAACTACGAATAAATTTACGCTTTAATAACTATACCGGTTAACTGGAGCACGCATTATGACATTATCGCGGTGAAAACTCGCGCTCTTTAATATGAAGAGATATTTGCATTAATTGCGCGTTCGTTTGTATTAACCTGTATTTAGTTTCCACAATGGTGAATTGTGAAACTTTAAGTAAATGCTTCATTAGATAACTCTGTGACCATCTGATAACTGAATGTTCTCGCCAATGCATGATTGATGAGTAATTAATGGTATTATAAATTTCAATCAAAAATGATTTCAATAAGCTGTGACGTGTGGGTACTTCAACCTTGGTAGAAAGCTATTCTTAATTGCAAAATGCCATTTAACCAAACAGTTAACCTTTCCATGGCATACTGCTTACAAGACAACTTTGCAGCATCTTGCTACAGCCGCATTGGGTTTGTTTTTTCGTCTTGCTCGTGTTCCATCTTGCATACAAAGTTTCATTTCTTTGATATGCCATTCGCATGTACATTGTCGCAGGGGCACAAACAGTTTACCAGGCCACATCGGAGGCAAGTCAGGGACACAAAATGGTACCAATTGTATTACGTTTCCATATGAAGCACTTTCCGGGGGCATTAAAAGGTTTCCCTGAAAAAAGTCTTGGGGAGCGGCTCCGGACCAAGTCTGCAGTTGTTGCCTGCATGCAAAATTAATCAATCCAGGAATTTTGAACGAAACTTTGTTGATATATATTAGGTTACATGTTGATTTTAGATACGGCGGTTTAAAATAAACAACTTCTTTTAATTCGAGGGTACCCGGCCCCCCTCACGTGAGGTATAATATTGTACAGTTTTACATTGGTATTGGCCAGTGACAGTGTTTAGTGCAAGACTCATGTACTACACCGAAACTTATGGCATATGCCAGGGTGAAATTATGAAACATTTCGTTTGAGTTCGTCTCACAAACATATTCTCTTCGAAAAACAATGAAGTTTTCAGAGGGTTATACAGTCTGGTTTCAATTATAAAGGTCTATAAAGAACACCATTATTTATTTAAAGCTTGATTTTGATATTTTGTAATATTTTGAATGTGATCTAAAGTCCTACGAGTAGAAACACTGAAACGTTTTAAAAATTGTGTTTTGTATTTTATACTCCTATACTGTAAGTGGGCAATATCTTAGACAGATTTTAATATAATATCGATATCGCTTTTTGGCCTTTTGACCTCTCGTTAATCATTTCCCTTGAGATTACTTCTCGAAACTACGTATACCACACCTTGTTGTTTGTAAATTATATATACGATGACTTTTACTTCCCTCGTCTGGTTTTCGAGTTTCAATGAATGTGTATTTTAAAAAGACAGTAACGTGCAACTGTATAAATATGTGAAAAGTAAAAATATACTGCACAAAAAGAACTTATTTCCTACCGTTACCTCAACCGGATTACCAAAACAGGCTAACATCTCCTAAACACAAGGGTGACAAGTCCATAATATCTTCCCACTACGCTCGTTCATCTCTATATTTTATCAAAATGACTTATCCCTTTCATTTGTGATATTGCTTAAGCTTGCTTCAAGTATAGGTGGATTCTAGTTAAGTGTTTTATATAAGTGGTCAAGTGAATGGTGGTTAACTTCAAATGTATTAACAATTACTATTGCGAACGTATTACAATTATTATTCCATTACATGTATTTGCCACCGAACATAAGGTCAGTATATATAGTCATTCTGTCTTTTATTTTAGAGTTGACTACGTTGTGCTGCCCTGTCCAAACCCACCATTAACGTGACCATTTCATAGGCCGACTAACACCATCTGGTTGCCTCATTAATAAAGTTTCTCTGATATTGTAATTAACATGTTATTCTGGTATTCTGAATCCAGTGATTACTTTTATGCGTAGGATCATGCCAGAAAAAAATGTTGGCAGTTGATTCCTAAGCGGATTTGCAGACGCGTAATCTAAAATGATTAAATCCCTCTCTGTCCAAAAATGAGCGAACAATTGGTGTTAACCAACATAATTACGTACGCACAAATATTCCTATCAATCAATAATAAATATATGAAAATTTACAATCATTTGTCTGAGCTGGGATTACCCTGATTACCTAGTCATCAATAAGTTATCGATACCCACTGATGTATATTATAACATGCCACGTATGTAAACAGAGATCGCATTCTGGTTTATGCATTATACTTTTAAATATTTGTATATGAAGAATCATTAATAAACTGTATATAATATTGGATTACCAATATATAGTCCATATATAATCATCAATACGTAAGTTGTTACCAGAGAGTTATTATAATTACTGGTCATTGTATATTATATATATATACCATGTTATTCGTGCAAATGACGTCATTTTAAAGCTCTTAAAGAGAATAACAAAGGTTTGGTGACTAGGTCGCAGTGCGCCATTTGCTGAAAAAAATATATATGGAAGTGCATCCAGCCATGTAGGCCGGAAATCTTTCACTTCTGTTGCCCGTATTGTGGCTCCTTTTACACTTTCCTTATATCTTCTGGCTTGTAGATATGGAACAGAATGCTAACTCTACAGAAAATTTGGTTTTCACTCAGAGTTTGAGTCATGAACAACTGCAAAAAAACAGCGAAGGTATGACGGATTACAGTCTACTTAACCCCGACTTACTGCGCATAAAGGACAGTATATAATGATTTCCTTTCTATATATTTTATCCTTAGTTTTGGCTCGTCGGCTTCAGTTTCGTAGGCCACGAGAAGAGCTGGTTAATCAAGGAATTATGCCAGGTTAGCTGTCCATACGTTTTCTCGATCAATTTCACTATATACAACGACAACTGTTTTGTCACGAGCATATCACTTTACTTATGATTTGTTGTGTTTTTAGCCGTGTCTGCAGCGCCTATTATTCTGCAACAGAAGTCAAGACTTGAGAGAGCAAGGGTACTCTATCAAACTTTATACTTTAATAATGGCCAACTTTTTAAGGGAAATAGCAGCTATTAAAAATAGAGTTTATTGTTTAAACCAGCGTAGACAGACAAAGTTGTTTACCGCGAGGTATCTTTCATCATTTAACGGTATACTTTCATTTGCCGTCAAGTACTTTTGCAGTAAACTGTAGTTTTATATTTGTTCCACTAGAAAAGCGATATTTTGCAAAGAAAAATCCGTGTACGACCAGAGAGAAGTCAATTAATACAAAGACATATACTTGAAGGTAGGGTATTATTGAATAATAACAAAGACTGTCAAACTATTTTGTACATTATTACCCCGAAAGCAAGTTAATATTTAGATATTATACTGCGCTGATATTTATACTATACAATTGTGAATTATTTCAGGTTATTTGTGGTTAAAAGTAGACCATTTTCCCTACACAAATATATATATTATGGGCTTTCTTTGAAATTAAATCACGACCAAATTTTGTATACAGAAGTCTATATAAACAGCATAATTTAATATACAAAAGTACAAAAATTGTTGTCTGCGTTAATAAACTATTCAACAATTTACTCAGCTATCTTTTGCTTCATATTATATCTGTCTATCAAGAATATAATGTTTTGTATTATACAATACATAATGTTATTGTTTCGTTTTGCGGCTTGTACTATTTATATAAGGTACACAACAAACGGTTTTTCCATTATGATTATTATAATAATATGTGGGTAATTACAAAGACGAGGCTATAAATATTTAGAAATGAACAATAAGATTCTAGCTGAAGCCGTGAAGGAAATATCTCGTAATTTTGTTTATAAATTATTAGGATGTTTTAAAATTAGAAATGTTTTAATTTGTGTATAACTGTACCAACACAGTATGTCATAATTTATATGTCTGCAGAGGAAAGCTGTATTATTAACACTGTTAGTACTAAATTGAATATATCCTATATGGCTCTATCGTGGCATGGGGGTCCAGTATAGGTAGTGTTTTACAATATAAAGCTACCATGGTCTGAAGTACCTGAAAAAGACTAAAAACACATCAACATTTTGAGAAAAGGCCTTTTGTCAGGAAGTTAGTAGTGTAGGACAGGAAACTATGTGTACTTTTATAGTGAAACACTGGTGTACTCATGAATTGTTGTTACTCACTTGTATGCTTGTTCACATCATAAGTATTGATGCTTCAAGTTTATAAAGGGCTAACAAACAAGCTATCTTTTGCTTCATATGATGTACAGTAGTAGCACAGCAAAACACTCCTTTACAAATTATGAAATACACCAAGATCTGGTAGTACATACCCCAAATTGTTGACAAAGTTTTAGATAATGAGCTGTCAACAAATAGATTTTGTCCCACAATCTCAGATAATAAGAAGTCTGCAATAGACAAATTTGGCTAACACTGTTTACATCATTGCTACCCAATTCACAACTTTGGACTCATATGCCTAGTTACTATTGTTCTAGTTTGTGAAAATGTAGAGTAGAACAAAGGTAATTAAGCATTAGAATTATGTATAAGAGCTATTCACTCTTGTAGATCATTCTAATGCTTAGTTACCTTTGTTCTATTCTATGTTTTTGCAAACTGTGAGTTATCCAGAATTGTGAATTGGGTATAAACAAGTGTTAGCCAAATTAGTCTATCACAAACTGAAAACTACCTTTCTTATTTAAAAAATCATACACTGACCCATGATGGGGTAAGGGGTGAAAATAATTGTGGAACAAGGGCTCTATGACAGGAATCTATTTGTTGATATGCCCTTGCACAAATTAACATTAAATGTCGTCCTGTATTTCACAGACAGTATATATGTGAGAGATCCAAACCATGACATCTTTCTTTCAGACTCAAATGCTGATCCTTCAATACAAGCACGACAAATATGTTTGAAGCGTAAGAAGCTACAAGATGACCTTAATGAGCGACTGCTCATGCGTCCAGGCCCGTTAGAACTCGTTAATAAGAACATCCTTGACCCTGGTTCGTTTGTTGGGCATGCAATTAAAGAAGGCGCAGTTGAATATTCAGATACGAAAGATTCAACCCTCATTGTTAATGCATTATCCCCACCAGAGTCTTTTAATGATGATTCACCTCAACCATCCCCTGATAACACCTCAAGTATTGGTTCACCCCCTGAGCTGTTATCCTCCCCCATATTCCCCACTCCACCTAAGGTTATGTCAGGTGACATTCCATTTAAGGCATTCCCGCAAATCCCAACCAATCACATAACTCTCCCACATAATCATATGAAACTCAAAGATACTAAGAGCCGGAAGAAGACATCTAAGGCTAAATTTAAGAAGTATAAATATCATGAATACCGGCCACCTAATACGGAGACAAGTAGTCCTAAAAGTGACACCACCCTCCCGGCAGACTCGCCCTATGCATTATTGTTACAACAACAACAACTATATCTACAACTTCAGGTGCTCTGTCAGAATTATCCACAGACATTCTTACCGTTGCTACCAGCTGTACAGAAAAGCAGCCCTGCCGATAACACACCTACAGAGAAACCAATGAAATTAGAAGAAATGCGAGTCATTGACTTACGGAATGAGTTAAAAAGCAGAGGGTTGCCTGTGTCGGGGTCCAAGAATAACCTCATGGAGCGTCTGAAGCTTGCTAACGCTGCGCAAGGGTTGGGTAATTCAACTACCATCACTAGTGCAGTTGCCACGTAACACAGACAACTCCAGTCCCTGTTGCACCCAGAACAAGTTTAACCCGATCAACTTCAGCGCCAGGCGGAGTCGCGCTGATGAATTCAATAAGACCTGGTAAAATATTGAATGATGCTGAGAAATTACTACAAATCGAGCAAAATATTAGTGTTGAAGAAATTCAACAAAAGATCCAACAGTTACAATATCTTAATCTACAGTTACAGTTACAGCAGTTAGATTTGAAGAAAAGTCAACAAGGCAAGCCACTCCAACCTAAACCAGTGCATGGTGATACTACAAGTCAGATGACAACATTACTTCCTAACCAACAGCCTTTACATCACCCAACTTTACCTCAAACCTCTTCTCTCCCACAACAGCAACTGAAACCACAACAAAACCAACAGCATGTGCAACTACCTCAACAAAATCAAGTTCAACAACAACAACCACAACAATCAATACAAGTACAGCAACAACAATTAGAACAACATTTACAGCAACTTAAGCAAATACAACAACAACAACAGCAGCAACAACAAAATCAACAACAACACCAGCAGCAACAACAACAACAACAGCAGCAACAACAACTGCAACAGGAACAAAAACAGTTACAGCAACAACAACATTTACAACAGCAGCAGCAGCAGCAACAACAACAACAGTTAAAACATCAACAATTCCAACAGCAGCAACGATTACAACAACAACTACAACAACTGCAACAACAACAAAACCTTAATCCACAACAACAACAACAACAACAACAACAACAACAAGCACAACAGCCTAACCAACAACAACAATTGTATAACCAGCTATCAGTACCTCAAGTGTCCAGTACTCCTCAGCAAACAAATACTGAATCAAGTGACCCTAAGATCCCATCCAGTACTGTTACAACCCTACCACCCCCTCAACAATGTCAAATCTCGGTCTCTGCAATGCCATTGCTACATTGCTCAGCGTTAACCTGCAACAAGAACTGTAACCATGGGCAACAATCAACACCAAACGTTTTTAACTCAGTACAACAACACAATGTGATTCACTTTAAACAGCCTGTTAAACCAGTGATTATATTACAACCTCCAAAACTTCAGCAACGAGCAGAACTGTTATTTAGCCCACCAGACCAGCAGCTTACGGCAGATATAGACAATGATGCATTTTTCCAACAGTTGAATAAAAATGATGGTATTTCATCCCTGCATGGTGATATGAATATGGACCAGGAAACAAACTGGCAAGCTATCATTGATGGTGATGCTCGATCTCCCACGAGCTCGCCAACATCACTAGAGCGATCACCACCGCCATATTTTGAGGCGGTTGCTGGCAGATTAAGTCCTCGCAGTACAAGTTTTTCAACAAGTAATACTCCTGGTCTACTTAAGACACATCAAAGAACAAATAGCGTCGGCAGTACTTCACCCCTTGCACACCGCAGGTCACTGTCAGTCCCCTCAGTAAATCATGGAAGTGTACAACAACACAAACTTCAAAAAGGACGTAAATCTGTTTCCACTATGTGTCTTGATTTTCCTGAAGCTGATGAAATGTCTGAAATGGCGGATAATTATCATGGCATTACACAAGAACTACAAAAGGTAAAGTTAATTAAGTTAAACATGTTTTCAGGGTATGATAAGATTTCCAGCTGTATCACACTGGTACTCCAATGATAATTGTTACATACATGAGCTGGTAAGCTGTTACTGAGAGCCATGATACTCTGTTGCAAATATTGGCATATATATAAGTAGTATCTACAAGTTTTTCAACCTGGAAAACGTTATACAAATATCTACAGTTTAAGCATGTTTTAATTAACATATTTTTGTTTCTAGGCGATGATTATTGAATCCCAGAATAGTTTAGACAGTCGTAATGCGGAATTGCTGGAGATTCTAGGAGGTGGGTGAGATTTATGTTTGTCAATATACTGGTTTTATCACTATCTAACACTCTCCCACTCCCCTGATCTTTCCTGTTACTTTGATGACTATGGCGCAAAGGTATCTAATAGGAAACATTATTGCAAAACGTTGTTTTCTAGCCATGTTCCCCCAACGTGGATAAACCAGGAAACATTGTTTCTTAGCCATGTTTCCTGAACGTAGGCAAACCAGGAAACGTTTTCCCGAAGGTGGGCAAACCAGGAAACATTGTTTCTTAGCCATGTTTCCCGAAGGTGAGCAAACCAGGAAACATTGTTTCTTAGCCATGTTTCCCGAAGGTGAGCACACCAGGAAACATTGTTTCTTAGCCATGTTTCCCGAAGGTGAGCACACCAGGAAACATTGTTTCTTAGCCATGTTTCCCGAAGGTGAGCACACCAGGAAACATTGTTTCTTAGCCATGTTTCCCGAAGGTGAGCACACCAGGAAACATTGTTTCTTAGCCATGTTTCCCGAAGGTGAGCAAACCAGGAAACATTGTTTCTTAGCCATGTTTCCCGAAGGTGAGCACACCAGGAAACATTGTTTCTTAGCCATGTTTCCCGAAGGTGAGCACACCAGGAAACATTGTTTCTTAGCCATCTTTCCCGAAGGTGAGCACACCAGGAAACATTGTTTCTTAGCCATGTTTCCCGAAGGTGAGCACACCAGGAAACATTGTTTCTTAGCCATGATTCTCGAAGACGGAAAAATGGTTGGGAAAACGGGGGGGAGGGGGGAGGGGGGAACATTCGAGGAAACATTGAAATATTCTAGTGTTTCTTCGCATCGTTAACGCCTACTGCATCTTTATATTTTGTCCTAACTCTGTCTAATTCCACTGTTCTTAGCTAAATAGACTGTGTTTTATTTGCATTAGATACATTATTTCCTGCAAGTACAGCTGCTGGGAGCGCACTGACGTCGAGCTCTCCAAACTTGAATACTTTCTCTCCATTTCCTTCTGGTGGTAGACCCTACAACAACAACTCCTCTCCTAAAGCCCCAAGATCACCTACAACAAACCTTCCTTCTTACCAAGAGGCTGTACAGAACAGTTTATGTGTACAAAGTCCCACTGGTGGCGCCGCTACCTTTAATAATAATGAACTACTAAATGGTTATCATGATCCGGTCACCCAAAATCAACGTAAAATATCTTCACCCAATATTGAGGATGGTCTTTTACCCAGTCCAGGGTCACCTATGAGAGTAGACAATGATGATATAGATCTATTGCAGAGAAGTGTATTAGATGCCAATGGTTACAGAAGAGATAGTTTTGAGAACTTTAGAACACAAAATGTGCAAAACAATTCATTATATCACGTGAATCCAAGTGATATATTTGGTAATCCCAGTGACGCGCGGTTGATAAAGCAAGAAGACACGGGACTCCCATTCCTAGATATGGAAACGACAGCAGCAGAGTTTGCTGAAAGTATGGATTTTGGTATGACAGGAGACTCTGGGATTTTGAGCGTTATAACATTTAGTCAATAGCGATTATATATTATTGTACAGTACAATATATCATGATATTTGTACATAGCGGCTCATTTAGGCCCTGTGAGACCAGGAAACATTGTTTTCTAACCATGTTTCCCGAAGGTGGACAAACCTGGAAACATTGTTTCCTAGTCATGTTTCTCGAAGGTGGGCTAACCAGGAAACAATGTTTTTGAATTTGTTGGGAAGGATTTCTCCTTCATAAGAAGGGCGATGTTTTCGAGGGTGGGGAAACGGGGAATCATTCGAAGAAACGTCAAAATGTCTCCACAACAATGTTTTCTAATTTGCCTAGATCTTTACACTATACTGACATTCTATAACATAGTGATAGAGGATGAACAAACTAGCAGTAAGTGTTTTATATCCTGCTACATATGATAGTCAATGGTGAAGTGTAATTGGGCCTTATATAGTGTTACGTCTATACAGGAAGTGCAAAAATACTTCGAAGACCTAACTTTATAATGAAAATGACAATATTCGACCATGGTCCTTGACTCCAAGCGTTTTCAATTTTCTAACGTCTTTGGGTAGATTGACCATTTCGCTAGTAAGGGCGCCATCTTTAGAATGAAATGCATTGTGGTTAGGGCGCCATTTTTAGATTGAAATGCATGAATTTAAAACATGTATATAGATATTTTCGCAACAGTAATGCTAAAATAAACGTAATACTGACGTAATTATAGACAGTATGAATTAAATAATTTTCCCAATCTGGGAATCAAACCTACATAATGTAGTCTTAAAAATGCTTGGGCTCTTATGGATATAATTTATTTGGTGAAAGGGATAGCCTGTTAAATACAGTTTACCATACCATTACCATACCATACCATACCCACTACCATACCATACCATACCCACTACCATACCATACCCACTACCATACCATACCCACTACCATACCATACCCACTACCATACCATACCCACTACCATACTATACCATACCCCATACCATACCCACTACCATACCATACCAAAAGATCTCAAATTAACACTGGACCGCTCTCAGACAATCGATACGTTTTAGGGAGAGTCTGACCACTTTTGTAAATTTCTCAGCAAAATTCCACCCAAATAGAACCAAAATTTGATCGCGATTTGTCCTTCGCGTACAGAGCAACTTTGTTTATATATAATTTCAGCCTTTTGCGGAAATTTGCGGAAGGAAACTGGTGTTTTGGTAAGTGGAAGCACAAGAAGAACTTCGTGATCAAAATTAACAGTAAATTTGTACAATACTTTACAAATTTTTAAACCAATTTGAACTTTAAAATAATATTTTATCGCTAAAATTTCATGTGCATATATCGTGCTTAATATTGAAAGAAAGTTTAATGACACAGAATGAAAGAAAAGACATCAAAACTTGTTGTTTTGTGGCGTTGCTAAGCTGAATTCAGAACTGTAGTAAACACATTTTGGGATAAATATGCCATATCGTGTAAATAAGTTCGCGATGGCAGGCGGGTTAATGTGTGGTTTTGCAGACTTGTTTGCCATTGTATCTCTGGTTACACCAAACTGGGTTGTCAATGACTTTTTAGGTAAGTTTTAATAATCTTAGTTATAATATTTTAGTTATAGTTTAGACTGTTTAGTTAATAGTTATATTAATTAACATTGAATGTCACAAATATAATATTACCAAAATGTGGATGATTCCTGTCGCCGGAAAATGTTTTGTATTTTCGTGTCAAAACTGTCTAATGCGACTACATTCCCAAACAGTGTGACCAGGTTTTTTCAGGGGTAATTACCACATCCGGCTGCATAAAATTACTACATTGGGCCAAAAATTACCACGGTACCTCTTACCAGCGGATCAATTTTCACACTCTTGGTGATCTCTTCTCTTGGTGGCTAGATTGCCTCTAGATTTCCGTTTGGCACTTTTTAATAACTTTAAAACTTACAAAATTCAATATAAATATAATAAAGATAAGGTCAAGTCCGTTCTGAGCATATTTTCTGCCGATAAGAATGTTTGTTTGGTTGCCATAGAAGCCCTAGTTCAGACAGTTCAGGTAGTTGTCGTTTGTGCTGAAGTGAAAACATAAGATGTAGAAAACGGAGTGTTAAATTTTCGCTACATACTCAGATTAGTTTGATAAACAAAAAAATCAATAACTTCTTCAGTAGTTTTAAAAAATTCCTTAGATTTCCTTGACTTTTTTCCATTCCTTAGATTATCTTTTTCAACAGTATAATTTCCTTAGAAAAGGAAATTTCCTTGAAAATGGAATCACTGTGCCAATTTGCGCCATTGGGGTTGACCGCTGACGGGAACTGGCGGAAATCAAACGAGCGAAAATCGAATGCCTCCGACTCTCTGAGGCATGAGCAATCGATTATTTTTGCCAGTAGGGCAGAGGACTACCAGTAATTGGAAATTGAGCTAGTAATTGACTTTTTTAGCTATTTTCAGATTAATTACCGCAATTAATTACCACAATTCAAAAATTACCGTAGTAATTACCACAAATTTCAAATTACCACAATCGTCCAAAAATGACGAAAAATTACCACGGTAGTAATGAAATTACCACATCTGGTCACACTGTTCCCAAAGTTGTGAAATTTGCATGTTAGGAATGGGGACATCTGATTGGTCCACTGGAAATTGTGCCAAGATTCATTGGTAATTGTAACATTTGAACAGTAATAGGTGTAGGACAGTAGTTGCAATTGGGCATGCAACTGGGCACTTCATCTAAATTGTTGAAACTACAGTCATTTGCATCTAATGATGATTAGTAGAATCATACTAGTATACTATTGCAAATGCTGTAATTTGATTGGCTACGCTACTCGCTATCTAATTGTCGATAGATAGCGAGTAGCGAAACAGCCATCTCCTCTGTGCGATTTTTAACGAATTTATTTCAATAAATTATGAAAAACGTTTTGAAATACTGTTTTCTTGCTGGTTTCTACTAAAACAATTAGATTATTAGCTCTCGATTTCTATGAGATGATAGTTCATTCGGGCTTTGCCCTTATCAACTATCACCTCATAGAAATCTTGAGCTCATAATCTAATTGTTAAATAGTTGAAAACATGAAAGTTTCATGGGAGAATACACAATGTTTATATCCTTACAGTAGCAATATTTTTAATGACTTTAATTTTGTCTTTCTCTATTAGGTTATGTCGGGTTTGGTTTGACAACTCTATGTCAAGAATCTATGAAAGGTGAAGTGATATGTGTAAGTCCGAACCTTCCTGAGTCCTGGAAAGCAACATTATTGTTTGTGATTTTGGCTATGCTCACATTGACGCTAACATGTTGTCTAATTGTTGTGTCGTTTTGGAAGCCAAGCGCTTTTGAGTATGGGAAGTGGGTCGCTGTTGTCGCATGTAAGTTAATTGTTACATTGTCAATGTTTAAGTTTTAACATTATTTGATTAGTGTATAGATACCATAGGTCTAGGCAGTACAGCCATGTGTAGGGCACTGTGGCATTCATATGGGCATGAGAACATCTATATATGCCATGAAGAGACATAGGTTACTGTAACCCATTAGCTTGCAATGCGCCCTACTTTAGTATTTTACTCGTCAGTGGTAGGGGACTACCAGTTAATGAGTAAAATTGTCTGGCGTTAGACAGAGTAAATTGCCAGCTAATGGGTTAATGACCTTTTTTGAGTGGGTGCTGACGTCTTGGGGGCTATGGGATAATAATTGGGTTTGGTATAAACCAGTATAAAATGTTGGCATCAACCAGCGTGCATGCTGAAATTTTATCTGAAAAATCAATACCACCTCATTGAGATGAGCTTGTGCTTGATCATGATGGCCAATATCGTATCAATATCTTGTATCAATATTATGACTGATTTGCATGCATCACAAAAAAAGATAGATCCAGACTATTTCACATCAGTGACCATATGAAGGTGGCCAATGTTATATTAACTGCAGATATATCACTACAATCAGTTGAGCTAATTGGCATCTACAGGACAAACAAAAAGAAAGATCGAGACTAGCTCACATTGGTTACCATGACTTAGTCATGACAGCTGCAACCAAATGGAAAACAGGCTTTACCAATCCCTCAGCCTAGCCATGACTTTATATCACATGTTTATTTTCTAGTAATGCAGTTATGTATTGCCTCAATTATATTTCCCATTGGATTTGGAAGTTCTGAGGTAGGAGGAATACCATTCAAACTGCCTCCTAATACTTCTCTTGGTTCATCATATGTCTGTTTTATGCTTGCAATGCTTTTTACATTGTTTGGAGAACTATGCATGAGGAAAGGTCACACAATTGGCTATCATTATTAATACGGTGCACAAACACGCACAAGAATGAAACAGGTATATACTGTCTGTATTATATTTTATTGTGTACAAAACATTTTATTGGATTAGAGAGAGAGTACAGTCATATTAGTAACTGCACTGAGTAATACAATTAATATATTAAGTAATTAGCAAATATATTCAATATGACATTGCAACATAAGTGTCAAATTTGTCTCTCATTGTAAATATTTCACAAGTTAGTATCATGCAAATGTAAATAGACAAGATTCTGATTATTTAAAGAATGCAACGACACTAGCATGCACAAATAAATGGTATACCATTATGCGATTAACACTTTCTTTTAATATATATTTCACAAATCTGTTAAAACCTATTATTACACACTTGTTGGGAATCTGGCAACATTAGAGCTTATGACTGTGAACATTTTCACAGAGTAACAGTTTATATGGGAGCTCAAAGCTGCATGTTGAACCATGCCACCAAGCAATTTTGATGCAATAACTAATGGTAAAATATGCACAGTGTTCATTTGCAACATATCTGTTGGTGAAATATTCATCTATGAAAATAGACAAAGTGTAGCCCATCATCACTGAAAAGTTTAAGAACAAAATTCCAAATTCAAAGGGACTTCATGTGTTCATCACGTCAGACAGGACAAAGGTCTTTGTGTCTTGTTAATTGTACGTTTCTTCCTTGGCCAATTTGTTTGACCTGTGGCCTCGTGTGCTAATTCTTCACTGTATGTCTTAAGATTCAAATATGATGCTGTTTTTGGAATGACACTTGAACTGTGTGTCACTATTGTTGAGTCAGCATTTCTCACCTTTGCTGAGTCAGCACTCTGTGGTCGTTGTTTCACATGTTCTCTTGCTTGTGCTGCTGTAGGCATCAGTTTATTATGAGGTAACATGATGTCTTTTGCCGATGTCGTCCAACCACGTTGTTTGCCTGGGAGAACTTCGGTTCGTATCGCTGGTGCAGACCGTCCTCTAGTCACGCCATGCCAACTATTCTTACTGGGTAAAGGATCTGGCTTTGCCGGGGTTCTCATATCATCTTTAATAACCAAACTACCTTCCATTGGCAGGACACCTGTGGTTAGTGATGTTGTATTGCTGACATATGTCTGCAGATGAGCTGGCGATGACTGTGGGCGTGGCTTACCCTGCCGCCCAACCTCTGGCCCAATGTGTTGCCGTGCACGATGCAACCGCTGTACATGTTGTTCAATACTCTGAGTAACCTGTCTGGTTACATTGACAGGTGCGCTTGATACCCTCGACCTCCGTCGTAAGCTAAATGGTGTCATGCTGACAGATCTATCCAGCAGACAGTTGAAGGAGAGTGTCGAGACTACAGGTTCAATAAGTTTATCCACATGCGCACCTCGAGCTAGTTTCTGAGCTCGAATGTAAGCCCGGGGCCTGTGTCGAGCTGGAGAACTTGCAAAGTTATTTACTATTCCTAAAGACTCTGGACGATCAGTTTGGAGAATGTAGTTCCATGATACTGCCTCGAAATTCAACATTAATAGATTACTGAGAGTGTTTATCACAATTCTGAAAATGAAAGAATTCATCAGACAAACCTTTGCTGTGGTGACTAAATTAAAGCATCGTTAATGATTGGATGAACTCACTGAAACCTGTCAAATGCTGTTGACAAACGTGAAGTTTCAGAATGAGAATAGACTAAAATGTTTCCAGTGAACTCCATAAATTTCTAATATCTGGAACGATAACATTCAATCATTCAGGCGGAAAAAGTTGAAAACTAAATCCTTCCTTACGGTCCGGTCGTGCGTCAGTTTCAGTCCCTCAAAGAAAGTCAATTTCCGCGTACGTCGTCAGTTTCAGTCACCCCTTATTTACTTACTGCGCCGCGCGTAACTAAAACTTTCTATTTGTTTTTTTTTTTGAAAAAAAACAGTTTTTTTTACCAAAAGTAGTTTCTACTTTGTAACTGGCTAAAAGATTACAGAAGGAAGAAAAGGAGGAAAAAACATAGAAAACATATCTTTGTACTGAGTGAGTTAGTTTTTCATCAGTTTTTTTGTTCAAACAGCAAATTTATTTTTTTTTTGTTTTTGTCAGTCAATATAAGTCGTAGTTTGTGCAAAAAAGTTTGTAGAAATAAAAAAAATATAAAAATAAAGGATAAATAAGTTGTTGTTAGTTTTAACAGCTTTTCAAGTTGTTTTTTATTTATTTTATTTTGAACTTTGGCCGTTGTGAAATCAATCACGTTTGATGGCGTAGGCACTGTTATTTTGGCTTCACTTTTCACCGCCTGTTATCGTTCCAGGTAACCAAATTGAGTTCACTGAATGTTTCTCACCTGTTATCTGCCACATACAAGCTAGTGATGACGTCATTTTTACTATTTCCTCGGATGATACGTAGACAGTCACCAGTGAGAAGACTCCAAATTCTTAGCTAAAAAGATATATAAGCAAAACAAAATAAGAATTACAAACCAAGATTTTGGGTCTACCGTGAAGGTTTATGAAATAACAACTGAGCGATTCACCTTGCCATCTGCTGCTCCAGTGATCACTCGACAATACACCAACTTTACACAAATAACTGCCTTAGGATGTCTGAATGCTTGCAGACATTTCGTGTGGTTGCCAATCGCACTCCACGCTAGTGCATAGCAGTCAGTGCTTGAGCTAACAATATGATATTTATTGAATGTCACTCCGCTAACTGGACATTGGTGACCTTCAAGACTCTGAAATATAGAACATCGCAATCATTTAGACATGACCTAGGGTCACTCCAATAACTGGACATTGGTAGCCTTCAAGACTCTGAAATATAGAACATTGCAATCATTTAAACATGACCTAGGGTCACTCCAATAACTGGACATTGGTGACCTTCAAGACTCTGAAATATAGAACATTGTAATCATTTAGACATTTCCTAGGAGAGAAGTCGATGGTGGAGGTTTGTGGCTCAGAAACACACGAAGGCAGAATCATTACTTTGATTAGTTAAGTATGCAGGCGAGCGGTAAATATGCAAATAATACATGGTCATATTCATACAATGTACCTTAACTAGTGTTGCTGATTCGATATCCCAAACCTTCACTTTGCATCCTTCACATCCGCTGACAACAAGATCATCAGATACCTAAACAACAACTCCTATTATTCATACCGATCGTAAGGGAAGAATTTGTAAAATATTCCAATGTCACTCGTATTGTCTACTGTCTCTTGGTATTACATGTATTCCTATGACGTAACTTGATATTTGTTACACTTACATCAACACTAAGTACCACATGTCGATGTCGAAATGTTCGTCGACATTTTCCCGTTTCGAAATTCCACACTAAAAAACAAGGAAATGTTGATAACTTAGATTGGATAACTTCGTTGTGCTTGATAAACTCTTGTAAGTTGTGATTGGTTCTTTCCTGTGCTTCGAGGATTCTCCTTCCTCACTAAAAAATAACCATTAACCATAACTAACACTCGGAGACCTTTGTCAATTGTCAAAACCTTTAAGGCTTTACGTCCGCCACCTAAAAATAACATCTTCAGAAATAAAGCGTTCATAATATCAATACCTTTCACGCTTTTGTCTCTTGACCCTGAAGCCAGAATATTACCAGACAGTGCAAGACACAATATTGTACCTTTGTGGCTGAAAATTAAAATCCCGAATGAGTAAGATTATAAAAAGCACTGCTTAGCTTTAGCATGTTGTTATACGTGTTGCTTGAAATGTAAAAGATTACAAACAAGAAAAAATATTATATTTTTTAACTGAAATAGCAAAGTTACCCTCGGAATATACAGCGACATTTTCCATCGCGGATGTCCCAATACCTAAATCAAGTTAATGAAAATTTAGTTCTTATTTCATTAAGCGAAAAGCTTCTAACGGAATAGATAGACGCGGTGTTTCTACCTGATCGAGGTATCGTAGCTCCCGCTCAGAACAAAGCCACGTTTTTCATTAATAAGCAGACTTCTCACAGATCCTGAATGACCTTTGATAATCTTCTCACTCCGTCCTGTACTGGCATTTATCAGCCGTACTCTACGATCTGATGAACCAATTGCCACCAATGTTCCCCCGTTGTATGTTGCGCATCTGTTAGGATCTTCACAGTCTTGCAACACAAATACATTGTACGCTCCACAGAATAGATTCCTTTCTTCCATTTCAACTGGGACTGTTTCAATTCCTTCATAGCAGTAAGCCATACTCCTGTGAAAGAAATGTTAATATCTTATATTCAATATCTATTTCAAACATACAACTATTACGAACGTAGGTAACGAAGAGATATTTCGTCTGGTTATAAATACAGAAAACAAACGAATGATCCATCAAGGTGAGCTAGCTGCATACCCATGCATTGGCAGTATAGATCACGCTATTCTAGCTAGTTCGTCTGGGTAGTTCCTCTTTTGTTTACACTTAGACAGATGGTGTATCTTGATAGAGGATCTTCTCGGTATAAATATGGCTAATCTTGAAAAGATCCGAGTACAATTTACCTGAACTGTAACTCATCTTCACGGCTTCTTAAGAAAGATGAAGAAGGAAGTAGTTCTGAATGATCACCATTTTCATCATTTCGTGTTTTGTTCTCGTGCATAGGAATACATACATTCAGTTTCTTGGCGTATTTAGGATTAAGACCTTTGGCTGTTGCACCCTGGAATGTAATGCAGTTAACTATTGACACTTTCATATATTATAACTTTCATCTTCGCTTCTCAAAATCAACTCACTGTTGCAAAATTGCAATATTTCCTAGGGTGAGTAAACAGTGAAACGTTTGAGGAAAGATCACAATTATTATTTTCAAACACTTTTGCAACAATGATTCCTGGTTTCCCAAGGCTTAAACAACATGAAAATACTAACCTGCATCATCATAACTTCTTCAATCATGATCTGATGAACAAACACATCTTGTTGAACTTCTTCACATAATATCCTCCAATGTTTACTTATACATAAACAGTTTATCAAGCTTGCTTTGTCCAAGTAACTGAGAATGAGCTTTGAGAGATGTACTGGTAGACATCGTATAAAGTCTTTATGATGCAGTAACAAGAGACAAGATGATGAGAGTTGTAAGTCTGTCACACTTGATGGTTCTACTGATATATAATCATCATCATATAGCTCATCGTTGTGTATATCTGGTATTTCCTCACTGGTCCAACTCTGGAATGAAATATCAAAATTATATATTGCTTAGTCACAAGCAGTCGTGGTTTGTGTCTAAACTACCTGAAAAAGTAAAAACACTTCGAGATTTCGAGGGAAGGGGATAAAAAACTTCGTCAGTTAGTCGTCACGGTAGCGACCATGTGAATGTGATCAATGTAAGAAAGTGTCGATCTCTAGCTTGCGTAACGCTGGTTTCATCACATAATATATTGTTGAATAAGTTGGCGTAGTTTGTATCTGAATGACCTGAATTAAAACTTTCATCCGGCGTTTAGTAGCCTGGGGTGTTTGTAGTCTTTTTCAAATAGTTTAGATTTCTACTTGAGACGAATGGCCATACTAACGAAAGAAAAGATATAGCACTAAGAAGTGCCACATAATTTTCAAACAAAGAATAATTGACCAAAGATTTTCCTACAAGTGTCCCACACTGCACTGCGCATTCCTGAAGTCCGTTGTATTAAAAACCGCGTGACGTAAGCACCTCAAGTCTGTTCGTCTGTAAAAACGCCGCAAACAGACGAAAGAAGACGAACTATCTGCGTAATTTGTATACTCAGACAAACTTTCGTGCGTACTTCGTATTTGCGAATTATCCGTCTGTGGGTATAAATATGGCAATTCAGTTCTGTATGTTATGTGAATAAATAACGTAGATCGATATATAACAGAAGTTGTTGTCATTAGTTACATGTAAGTATTTGTTCTTTGCCGAGCCAGATCTTGGTGTTGCTCCTCTCAGAGATGTCAGATCTGCTCGGTCAGCTTGGCTAAGCGTCAGCTTGGCGTCAGCTGAACCAAGGTTTGGAGCTTTCTCTGATTTAAAGGAAAGACTTCTCCGTGCAGATCTCGGTCTGTCCATAGTATCAGGACTGAGCGGGTTTGATGTGTTGTAGATTGAACTGAATGTCACTTTTAATGACATCCCTTCGTTCTGGATACTGCTTTCTTCTGCGTCTTTGAGAAAAATAAATTTTATGAGATTTAGCTGTTGTAAGAAATATTAGTTGACATTGATGCCTGGATTTACACCGTCAGACCGTCAAGATGCATCCTCCATCTTCGTGTAAACACGATTGTGCGATCTATAATGGCAATGATTTGTCTGGACGAACTTTGGAAAGAAAGGATAAACATGTATAAACGTGGAAAACAGACAGTAATAGGAAATAGTTCGTCTGAATAGTTAATCTGAATAGTTCGTCTGAATAGTTCGTCTTGTGTTTACACTGAGACAGAGGATCCATTTTGACGGATGATCCGCAGGTATAAATATGGCCAATCTTGATACTATTACTTACCCATATCTTCAACATGTTTGCTGTCTGTCTCAGATAGATATTGATCATCATGTACTAAGCAATAACTACGTGATTCATTACCAATAATATGCAATAACTGAGCATTACATGACTGCATTAGACCTAACATAAAATTACATTTAGTCCAGTAAGGACTATATTCAAACCAATTTAAACAGTCTAATATATCTTTTCTTAACTGTGCTTTGTTAAGAGCATGGTTTGAGACTGCTCCTGACATATCTTCTTTTAAACTTGGTCTATTTCTTGACCTGGCGTAAATAAAATCTTTCCCTTCTAAAGTAGTTAGTAAAGTGTTGGTATACTCGTGTAGATCTATCGAGTTATATCTGTGCACAAGTCCTAGCACGAACTGCCTTTGTGTCTGTTCAGAGCAGCGTAAAAACCAATCTTTCGTGTAAAGCAGTTGGCTACCAAGCTCACACGCTTCACATTTTCCACATGTGGTAAATTTTCCACCATTACAACGTAGTTGAGGTGCATTGTTTATGCTCAGTTCCGAGAACGCTGTAGTATTATCGAAGTAATGTTCCATCTTGGCTGTTCATTTAATATCTCATTGTACAACAAAACTTTTAACATGTTTTCTCCACTTTTAATAACAAATAATTACATATCCTAACAAATAGTTGATTCTCCATTAATCTCGGTTGGCAAAGAATCGCAAAGATCATTCGAAATCTATTTATTTGTTGTTCATTTCATTTTATTTGTTGCCCTTCTTGTTGCTTGGTAGCCTCGCCTGCTCAATAGAACGCTAACATTGTTACCATAGAAACCACTCAACTTAATTTTGACCGCCATTTTGTCTTGAAATTTAAAAAATTGAAAACTAGATTTCTTGACCCTGGTGGCCTTTTAGCTACACCAAAATATTAGGGTGGGGATAGCTAACCCAGGGTTAAGGCTTTTTAACCTGTGTTAGAGCTTATTTTGTTTTGTTTTTTTTTGCTTTTGAACAACGCACTATCTTGAATATCTTCTTCATTATTATTCTTTATTGAGTTCTTATTCATGTATTCAATATCATATCCGTGTTAAAACACTATTTTGCACAGTTCGAGATCCTGAGATGTGTGTATAAAACATGAATAGATTTTGGTAAAGGAATTTTCTTGCAAAAATTTGCAAATTAAAGAATGAAAGTTCAGTCAATGGAAACTGTGTTCTTACAAAGTGGAAGCATAAAGGCACAAAATTCGTTGCACGTGTTTTTGTCTTCTTGAAAGTTGAAACGTTTCTACATTTATTTTACGTTTTCTCCTCGGCCTCGGTGAAGCTTTAGCGGAGAGGATCCATAAACTGTGTGTACAATGGTAAGTTGTTGATTTAGTATTTTTCCACAAAAGGTTGCTATCCTTGAGAATAAATGCGTGAGTGGTACATCATAATTCACCCAGTTTATCAATGTCTCAATTTATGCCTGTATTCTGTAGTTATTGTAGTGCTTTATAGTGGTTTAAATGTTCTATAGTCTCAATGTACACTGGGACAAAAGTTAGATTCAAAAAGTCATATTTAATATACCAAACTCTGAGTACCATTTAATATGGCCAGATCACAATTAAAAATAGCACACACCAACATGGGCACAAGTATTTTCATTGACTATCATGGTGAAAATAATTTGAAATTGAATGATTCTGTAAATTCTAAATTTCTTATTTAATTAGTCTAGTGATGAAGTGAACCCCAAAGCTTACCCTTTAGCTGATACACAGCTATCGGTGACAATACTGGACCTTGTGCAGCAAGGAACCAATTATAAACAGCTGAGAAAAGGCGCTAACGAAGGTTGGTTTTGTGGGATTTTGTTTCACTGTCATTTTCATCTAAGGTTGAACAGTAGCAGATAAAAACGTTGTGTCCGCAATCCGCTGTTGCAAACATAAAACGTCCATGAAACAGTCTTTATCATAATAGACAATGCTTTTTATCTGCAACTTTTCATCCTTAGATGGGATTTATTGGTTAGCAAAACAGAAAGGGCATTCTGTTGAGCCTGATTTAAACATATGTTCATAGAATAGACAACGTTTCTGCTGTGAATGTTCTTTCTTAGATTCAAATATTGGTAATATGAATTCTTTCTTGTTTTACATAGCAACAAAATGTGTTAATCGTGGTATTGCTGAATTTGTTGTCATGGCAGCTGACACTGAACCGTTGGAAATATTGTTACATTTACCCCTACTTTGCGAGGATAAGGTAGGCTGTTGTGTATATGATTTTGAAATATGTCCCAGATTTTATCTCTAATACTTGCGGTTATAGATATTCTAATGTTTACAATGCCTGCAGCAGTAGATTTATTTTCATTTCTTTTTACTTCATAGAATATTCCTTATGTATTTGTTCGTTCCAAGCAAGCTTTGGGTCGTGCATGTGGGGTATCACGACCAGTCATCGCAGCTGCTGTAACAGTGAATGAAGGTTCACAGCTCAAACCACAGATTCAGGCCTTACAGAATGCTATTGAGAAACTTCTTATTTGAGTTTGTAAACTTTTCCTCTTCTCATGGATTTCATAAATAATTTATATGGATTCATAATATGGATTTCATATTATGAACATTGTGGGGGTATGGAAATAGACATTAACTGAAGGCATTATGCATTTATTTGTATAAATATAATTACAAAACATGAATAACGTTTGTTGTCTGAAATGTTAAATTGTTCATGTTCTTGTTTTGTTATTTTTGCTGTTGTTGTTTCTGTAACATTTGGCCGATGTTTTGGCACAACACTAATGTCATGAGCACGTATATTGTTGCCGACCTGAGATACACCTGGGTACACCTGGGTACACCTGCATGCAGCATCAGTAATTCTCTCCAGTATCATCTCTTGAACGTACAGAGGTGGCAGCTGGGTTATATAGCGAGGGAATTGCTACACTGGCTGGTTCACAATCGTAACCTAGTTTCTTCATATCTCTTGTGATAACATTCCATGTGACTTTTACACTGCCCTGAGATCTCACTCGTGTTACTATAAAATAATAGTGTCTTTCAATAAGCGTTTAATATGGGCCAGCAGATGGTGGTCAAACTTTGGATATGTTGACACCAAGAATATTAAATTTACATCTGTCAATTCTATTTATTTGCCACTAAATACCTAAGACTATTACATTTAATGAAAATAATTAACATCTATTTTCTCACTGACAACTCTCAGTTGACCACCATCTGCAACATGATGGTGCTTTCACAAGACTTCCCCGAACACAATCAAGTAACACACCTTCTCGTCCTTCTCCCTGGGCAACAACTTTGGGATCTACAAATTCTGGTCTTCTTCCTAAAAACCAACTGAGGAAACGAAAGATGTTCATTTATTACTTAGTTCTACAGACTGTATTATGGTGTATTTTGTTTGTCTGGTCATGTCTCCATTTTCTTAATATTTACCTGGTAAACTTTTGAAGTCTTGATGATGACTCTGGCACAAACATTGGAATCTCTCGTGAATGGCTAAAAGAAACCATGATCAACTTATTAAGCCACGCGTGAATAATGAGTTTGCTATGAAGTGCTACCTCTGCATGTAACCCTCAAGCTCACACGCTCCTTTTGGGACTTGCCTCTGCTTAACTCAGTCAAATGCAAAATGTCAAACACACATGTTTCATATCTTTAAAAATAGGTACACTTAGGGTAAATGTATCTGTTCCAATAGTTCATAAGGACAAACCACTCTCATATGACACAGCAAAGTGACTATATTAATCAGAGATGCTTTCCAGTTACCTTCCTGGAGAAATGGGTACATGGACAGCTCCATACCCTCTCACAACATCATGACCAAATGCATCGGGTCCGTAACAGCTGATCACCAATTGTGGCCCTACATTACGCATAGATTACACATACTATCAAATGATCATGTCATCATACTATACACTATTGTTTGCATCTAACAATCAACATTTAAACTGTCAAATGCTCTTGACAAGCATTTTGATGTGATAATAGACAATGTTTTTATCAGTGACCATTCATCCTTAAATGCAAATGACAGTGCTAGTTACGACTGATATTCATACTATCCACTGTATAATATGAACTACTCACATCCAAAAGGGTTTGTACTCTTAAACGTGACATCCAAAGGAAAGTTAAAAACAAATACTTGTCTGCTGTCATGGCTTTTTTGAGTTATTTGAGAAATACCTTCTTCTATACCCTGAACAAACAATATTTATTTAATTTAATCCTTTGTTACTAGCTAACAACGGAAATATTACTAGCTATTATGTTACTAGCCAACAACGGCATTGTTGTGGTACTCTAATGACTCTATTTGAGCATGTGCGATGTCTTATCCCACAATCATTAGTTACCTCCTAGTTCTTCTGATGCAAGGGAGTGAAGGATGATATAGATTTTGTAAAGGCTATTTTCCAGTACAGTCGCTTTTTCTGTGTGGGACCAGTGGACCTGCTTGAGCATGTGCTCTAGGTGTCTAGCTTTTCAGTCTATATTGCTGCTCCCAGACACTCAGTGAGTCAAACTCTGTTCAACCTCCAGCTTCTTGCTGTGTCTGCACAATTGATTACTCATGTGAGTCAAATAGGTACCACGTCCTGTGCAGTTAAAGCGATTATAGAGAAAAATGGTCTTTATTGCAAAACACCAAGAATTATTGAGGATTTTACAAATTGTGTATTTTGCCACAGGACACCCATGCATATTGCAAAATATGATAATCAGATGTATTTAATATAATTGTTTCTGTTATTATTAACTTATTATTCTTGTATGTGTTACACGAATTTGCTTGAGTACTCAGTATAGAACTGCCTCAGGACTAACTTTCCTTACCGATGTGACTAGCCAGTCATGACCATAAACAAAATTATATTTGCAATAAAGTTCATCAAATTCGGGAAACTAACAACAAAAAATACAAGAATAAAACATTGTTCTTGTTTTAAACTATCATTATTTATCGGCAACTTACTCTGGCTATTTCAATTTGACCGGAGACCATAACTAAAAAAACACTGCTATGTAAACCCGCCATATTTGAAGTAAACAAATACGTTTATCAATAGATATCACCTGAACACCCTCTTTCCGCCGCGGAAATTTAATGAGATGAAATTTACAGATATTTATAATAAAATGGACATTAAACTAAGTTTTCGTTGCTAATTTGCGTAAAAAATACTTTTACTGGTAAGAATTAGTGATATATTATTCATGCAGGCCAAAATATTTGAATTAAGGTGACATATTGTGAAATATACAGGCAGTTACACCGGTGGAAATTTAGACTTCAGTAAAAATATTTATCTGTAAAAGTGGAAGTAGATGTACCCATGTGACCTTCAACATACCTTAATCCTTCATTTATCTTTTGGATATTTTTTTGTTCAATTAAAACAGGTAAAATATAGTTTTATTTTTCATGTTAAGAATAGTTTTAGTACAGGGTACTAAACTATAGTTATATTTTCATTTATTTTGCAGCATTAAAGTGGTATTCAACGAAAGAAATGTGCCAAAATATACAATACTAAATTTGTTTACGTCACCATTAGCAACGGCAGAGAAATACGCCACAAAGTTGTTTTATTGAATTTGTTTATAAAGTGTTGCTATAATATTACTAAAAGAAAAGACCGAGGATCGGAATAACTCATTGTAATGTGAACTCGGGATCCAAGAGTTGTTGAGCGAATTTCTGGCTATTTTATATACATATTTGATGTGATCTAGACCTAATTGGATTGGATTCTGATAATTATTCTGACATACTAAAAGACAGTGCTTAAAGTGGATTTATTGTTTTGGTATAAAATCTCTCGAAGTTTGATTTGACTTGAGTTGGACCTTAAGAAACTAGTCACAGGATATTAATGGTAATCGGCTGGTTCAAAATGACATAAATTTCAAAAGAAATGGCTGTATATTTTGACAATCGAATCCAGAGTACAACTACATCTAATACAGATCTTTTATGGCACAGTACGTACCCACTGCTCGCTGTCGCGTCCAATAATTCCTCAGATAATGGTGGTTCTGTTAATTTTTACTTGGACGAGGTATTAATCCCAATTTGCCCTGCTTTGTTATAGGGGCTGTCAACAAATAGATTTCATCCCGCAATCAGTTCTCTTCCTAGTTATTTTGTAATCGCAGATTCTTTGCTAGCCCCCTCCTCCCAATGCAGAACAAGTCTGTGATCGCGAGATGAAATCTATTTGGCCCCCTATTTTACCTGGATACCCAGAAGGTTTTATACAACAAGGTGATTCATAAGGGGCATTTATACGGTAAAAAATAAGTCGAGACTTACATCAGATGTGTCTTATATAAGATGCGAACACACTCGTATAAATAGTTAAATTCTAATAAGTCGTGACATAAATAAGAACAGGTGCAGACTAGTCCAGAATTTGACCATTTACACAAGTGTTTTCCCATCTTATATAAGGTGCGTCTTATTCTCCCATATAAATGGGGCTATTTAATATGAAAATATACTCTGTATGTCTATCTGTCCAAATCTGTGGTTAACGCATTGAGCTGCAATGCACCATGATGTGCCCTACTTTGTTTTTCACTCTTTATTTTATATGCCAGACATTTTTTTAGCCAGGGAAAAAGTGCTGGACTTTCATGACATTGTGTTAATGATATTCTATACACTTTGTCGTCAGGGTGAGTTACTGGAAGAGTCGTATCTAAACCGACCTTCATCTCAAGTGACTTCAATGTCATGGCATCCTGTTCGTAAGATCATTGCTGTTGGATGGACCAGTGGAGAGTTACTGACATGGAATGAACATGATCGAGACTTACATGAAGTATACAGTATTCATAAGAGTAAGATCAACACAGTGAAGTGGAGTTATAATGGTCATCGCCTGGTTACTGGAGATCAGGTTAGGGTTTAATCTACTGTAAATCTGCTTTATATCGAGCCTCTTAAATGTGAATACATCACCTCTCAATGATCTGAGAAAATTAAGCACTTTTCTTAAGTCTTCACTTTTGATACAAAAGAGGTTATATTGTAGACCAGATAGCATAGAACTTCCTGTATTTAGCCAGTAGATCATCAAGCCCCCTCTCTATTAAGCACCCTCTCTATTAAGCACCCTCTCTATCAAGCCCCCTCTCTATTAAGCCCCCTCTCTATCAAGCCCCCTCTCTATTAAGGCCCCTCTCTATTAAGCCCCCTCTCTATCAAGCCCCCTCTCTATCAAGCCCCCTCTCTATTAAGCCCCCTCTCTATTAAGCCCCCTCTCTATTAAGCCCCCTCTCTATTAAGCCCCCTCTCTATCAAGCCCCCTCTCTATTAAGCCCCTCTCTATTAAGCCCCCTCTCTATTAAGCACCCTCTCTATTAAGCACCCTCTCTATTAAGCACCCTCTCTATTAAGCCCCCTCTCTATTAAGCATCCTCTCTATTAAGCCCCTCTCTATTAAGCACCCTCTCTATTAAGGCCCCTCTCTAGTAAGCACCCTCTCTATTAAGCACCCTCTCTATTAAGCACCTCTCTATTAAGCCCCCTCTCTATTAAGCACCCTCTCTATTAAGCCCCTCTATTAAGCACCCTCTCTATTAAGCACCCTCTCTATTAAGCACCCTCTCTATTAAGCACCCTCTCTATTAAGCACCCTCTCTATTAAGCCCCTCTCTATTAAGCCCCCTCTCTATTAAGCCTCCTCTCTATTAAGCCCCTCTCTATTAAGCCCCCTCTCTATTAAGCACCCTCTCTATTAAGCCTCCTCTCTATTAAGCCCCCTCTCTATTAAGCCCCCTCTCTATTAAGCCTCCTCTCTATTAAGCACCCTCTCTATTAAGCCCCCTCTCTATTAAGCCCCCTCTCTATTAAGCCTCCTCTCTATTAAGTCCTCTCTATTAAGCCCCCTCTCTATTAAGCCTCCTCTCTATTAAGCCTCCTCTCTATTAAGCCCCCTCTCTATCAAGCCCCCTCTCTATTAAGCACCCTCTCTATTAAGCATCCTCTCTATTAAGCCCTCTCTCTATTAAGCCCCCTCTCTATTAAGCCTCCTCTCTATTAAGCCCTTCTCTATTAAGCCTCCTCTCTATTAAGCCCCCTCTCTATTAAGCCGCCTCTCTATTAAGCCCTCTCTATTAAGCCCCCTCTCTATTAAGCCTCCTCTCTATTAAGCCCCTCTCTATTAAGCCCCTTCTCTTTGAAGCCATCTCTCTATTAAACTCCTCTCTGTAATAAGTCCACTCCTTATTAGACCCCTCTGCCTCCATCTGTATTAAACTCCCCTCTCTAATAAGCTGCCTCTCTAATAAACTGCCTTCTCTATGAAGCGCCCTTACTAAAAGTATCAATATCAAATTATTTGCAGGTGGGTTTGTTAGGGATCTGGAAAGCTGACTCTAAGGGCAGGTTATCTCAAGCACCTCTCTATCAACATGACTGTGCTTCTGCTATAACATACTGTCTATTTAAACCTCCATTGGTGCAAGAAAACCCCATGTAAGTTTCCCAACAAACTTTCAACAAACTTTCATTTTATATATTTGTTTGGTTGTGCTCTTTAGATAAAAGTTGCATGCTTTCGTTTTTATTAGCATTAGTTTTTGTTGTTTCACTTTCATTTGGGTTCATTTTCATTTGCATTCGTTTTCATTTGCATTCACTTTCATTTGCATTCACTTTCATTTGGGTTCACTTTCATTTGGGTTCACTTTTATTAGTGTTCAGTGTTCACTTTCATAAGTGTTTGCTCTCATTAGCATTTGCTATAATTTGTGTTCGTTTTCATTAGCGTTCATTTTCCCAATCTTCACTACTGCGTGGGCGGTGTAAATACTACGTAGATGTGTAAATATATATCTTCATAAATCTCTCTCTCTCTAGTGATATGGTTGAAATGGCAAGAGCTGCTGTAAATGGAGATGAAAAGGCTTTGGATCTATTCTCGTCAGCTAAAGGAAAAAAGCAATCTTCAAATCAGTTTGCTAATTCATTTTTCTTTGGCACTTCTGATGGTAAATCCTCCTGTAGTAACACTGGATCAATAAGAGATGACTCTTACTGAACCTCTAGGGAGAACAGTTTAGAACTGATAGAACTATCCAGTATAAATAAAGTTAGTTTAGTTTAGGTTTCCTCCTGTAGTAACACTGGATCAATAAGAGATGACCCTTACTGGATCTCTAGGGAGAACAGTTTAGAACTGATAGAGCTATCCAGTATAAATAAAGAAAGTTCATCCTGTATATAGTTGATAAAATTCTAATACAATCTTCAATACATCGTAATAATTTGTTCTCATTCCAGGTAGTGTTTTCTTTGTTGATGATAAGGGTCATACTACAACATCCTTTGCAGTTGATGGGTCTGTGAGAACTTTGTTATATTATGAAGGCAAAAATATCTTGGTCACTGTGACAGAGAACATGATGCTGACACAGCATTCTATTGCTCTTGACGGAAACACGAACGAGATCATGAAGGTGCGTCTCCTGGGTTTTCCCAAACACTATTGTACAGCATAATATGTACTATAGTGTTATATGTGGGGGCAAATATACAGAAATGAGACGTTTTGTTTGATTTCTGAAGTTGAATACCATGTGCCTTCCTTCATGTTTTGTCCATGTTTAGTACAAACCTACGTAGCTGGCTTATTCATTTCAGACAACATTCAAAAATAGCCTTAATAACCCTACTTTTCATCCATAAATAAAGAAGTGATGCTCCAAGCTCTTATGAAAAGTGCAGTAAACACAATTCAACATAATATTTTGCAGGTGAAAATCAGTGCAGGTTCAGGGAATCGCTACATTGTCTGGGCAGGTCAAGGAGTCTTAGCAACTGCCTCAGGGGAACCTCTTTTAAGGTTATACACATCATCTATTTTACCTCAAACATTGGCTCCAGTGTTGATAGTAGTCTTCAATATTATGCTGTTGTGGTTTGTGTCTGAATTCTGAACTTCCTGAAACAGATTAAATACACAAAGTGTTTTAAGTAGTTCGGACACAAACCACTGTAACTTATCTTTAATTTAATCAAATGTTTAAACAAAATCGTATTTTCTTTATATAGAATGTTAGACATAGATCACAATGAGAATTATGTCCTGGGATTAGAAAGCTCTGGTTATGATCTGGGTGAATGTATAACATGTATTGCTTATTCATCAGTCAAAGGTGAGTATGACAAAGATACCGTAGAGACTTCTTGTTCTTCTGTTTTTAAATACTACGAGCCCAAGTACGAAATAATTATACTTGTTCCTGTATCATTTGACTATATAGCTCTGTTCAGATCATAGTGTATCTCATGTCGAGATGAATTGAATTGTTTTAATAAGCGTTAAACTGCAGCAATGGTGGTTAACTTCAGAATTGTTGACTCTTATTTAGGAATTTCTCATGCTATTTAGTTGCCTCCAAATACAAGACTACTACATAATGAAACGAATTAACATTTCTTCTCACTCTGATAACTGCAGGTTCACCACCATCTTCTGCACGATTGTGTTGGTGAATATATTTCTTGTGAAAAAGAAATGAGATGATATTGTATATCTTTGCAGGTATTCTCGCAGGTGGAACAAACCTGGGTAAGATAGCGATGTGGCATGCAGTGAAGAATAAGACTGGAGCGGAAATTGACGGAGAGAAAAAGTGGGAAATATCATCCCCCTCGGTTATACAAGAACCAGTTCTTCAGTTGCAGGTTTGTGAAGTAAAAATTCAGTGAGCGTTACACGCCCGTATATGATGGTCAGCTTCAGAAATGTTGATATTTATGTATGATGGTCAACTTCAGAAATGTTGACATTTATATGAGTAAGAAAATTGAACTACATCTCTCAATTCTATTTATTGGCCACCAAATACAAAACTACTATATATAATGAGAAGAATGAACATTATTTTCTCACTCTGATAACTGCAGGTTGGCGACCATCTGCTGCACGATAGTGCTTAGTAAAATCCAGTTATTGTCAAGAAATCACGTGCTTCGTGTTGACTTTTACCCAAGATTGTCCTAACATTCTCAATTATTTTGTTCTCTAGTGGGGTGGAGGCAAATGTCTGCTTGGTGCTAATGTTGGATCATCAGTCGTCATCTTGAAGGAACAAGTTATGAACATACATTTTAATGAAATGGTAGGTTTGCACTCTTGTTTCTCTCTGGTTGTCAGATATATAACGACGCCTTGCAGTTGTCCGTGGTTGTTTGTCAATAAGAAATAACTTATTTCTATTTCAGCTTGCGGCAATACAAATATCACCGAGTCAGTTAACTATAGAAAACTTTGCTACAGATTACTGTCATGATCTTAAAACAGATGTACATATTAAAGGAGTTTACATGCTCAAGGTGAGATCATATTTAAACTAGATGCGAACTTAATACTTTAGATGTCCAGCTTTGACTATAGGAACAAATTTTCTCAATAACCTTGATCACGATGTTTGATCATATCATCATAAATTTTATCGCTTTTGTCAGGATCATGTGATAGTGTGGGATGGTAAACGTGTTGTTGTCTATGAAGTTTCATCTGATATGGCGATGGTGAGAGCTGCCGGTAAATATTCATTCCTATAGTTTTCATTTCTTAGCGTTACTAGTTTTCTGTGAAGAATAGCGAATGTACCTGTACAGAGATATAGTGTGTAGATGCATTCATTAAACACAATCGTACAGCAGATGATGCAGGGTCAACCTGCAGTTATAAGAGAGAGAAATAATTTCAATTATTTTCATTATATGCAGTGGTGAAATGGAGAGATTTTATTAGTATAATTTACGTGCTCCTATAGTTCAATATTGCTGCTCGTATAGACGTTTGAAGTCATCTACTGCCCCTAACTATATTAATACTGAAACTCGCACTAACGGAGAAAATTGTAAAGCCTATTAACGGGTGTTCCTTGTGAAGTGAAGCAATGATATCGTAATGCTAGTAGACAGCCATCATATCCTGCTGTACTTTAGAACTGTATGAAATATTGAAATATATATTTTCTTCTCTTTTAAAGGTTCATTCTCCTGTGATTCTCAGGCAGTTGTGGCACATGATCAAAGTGTGTATACAGTGGAACCTGGTAAAATACAAGTGCGAAATTTTCAGGTAAGTTGTTTTAAACACTAGACAAGGAAATATATCGGGCGAAAACCCAAATCTTGGACCACCACGTTTGAGATATCTTTTTCAGGTAGTTCAGACACAAACCACGGCAGCTTATTGTAGAATACTACCTACACTGGACCACCACGTTTGAGATATTTTTTTAGATAGTTCAGACACAAACCACGGCAGCTTATTGTAGAATACTACCCTACACTTGATCACACGTTTGAGGTATCTTTTTCAGGTAGTTTAAACGCAAACCACGGCACTAGCTTATTGTAGAATACTACCTACACTGGACCCCACGTTTGAGATGTAATATTTCATAAACTCGTGGCTCGTGTTTTACCAGAGTTTCCAAACACGCGAGAACAATTGAATTCACGAGGCTGTTCACCAAGCGATTTTTATAATTGTTTTCGAGAGTTTGTAAAACACGAAAGGCAATGAAAACACGAGGCCGGTACGGCCGAGTGGTTTTTGTTGTCTTGAGGGTTTTACAAACTCGAGCATGGCATACTGGCTTGGGAAATTTGTTCAGGAGGTTGTTAGGAAAGATGGAGAGAGATACGTAGCCTGTATCGTAGCCTGTATCGTTTAGTGGCCGCTTTGAAGAGGCATCTTGACGAAAAGAATGGCTCATCAGCGTTAAACCCTTTGGATAAGTCGGATAGACGGTGTGCATGTCGTTAATACGATTCATTTTGCGTGATTAAAATTTGCAAACCTAACTTAATTGGTTTTTGTGTTGAGTTTTGCATTTATAATTTAGAAATGTTGTAATGCACGCTTTTCATTGTTTAAAGCGTTTATTATCTAACTTCCTAATTGTTAATTCAATTTTTAGTTTATTACCGGGGTTTCGAAACTCACGCACGTGACGAAATACGTGTTTTTTATTGGTGTATTTGCTCATTAATTATTCATGAATTTGAGAAATCTTTTTCAAGTAGTTCAGACACGAACCACGGCAGCTTATTGTAGAAATGAATACTACTTACACTGGATCTCCAAGTTTAATGTGGACATACGTTAACACCCAGTTAATGTCTTATTACAGGGAACTGTAAAACAAGTTCTTGCCTTTCACGAATCAGAAGGAGATCCCATCATGGTAGATATCTGTGCTTCATATTTGGTTTCCGCGACGAATTTGGGCTACATAAAAATGTGGGACCTTTCCAGAAGGTACGATATACCGATATTGATGGACTATATGTAGTAGTCTTGTGTTTGCTGGAAAGTAGAAAGAATTGAGGGATGTAGTTGATTTTTTCCGCTCCTGTAAGCGTGAACATGATGGCTAACCACATGTCACTTTTTCTTCTTTAGGGAGGCAAAACCGCATGGACCTATCAAATGTTTCGAGACAGCAGTTCCAGGAATTGGAAAGATCAAGTCTGCAAAAATCAATTGTTCTGGCAGTAAAGTTTGTGTCACTTGTGAAAAGGTACGTTGACATTCTTAGTGCAGGACTATAGATAGAAAAACTTTAGATAGAAAAATTATTAATGAGTTTGAGAAATCTATTTACAAATCTCTATATCATTAAAAAATGCCGTAGTGATTTTAGTTTCAAAAGACATGAGGGAGTTGCTCTCCATAATTTCGTTTGGTATCCAAATGTGTCGTTATTCAGAATGAATTGCGAGTTACTCAACTAGTAATCTTTTGTTTTAGAGCGAAGGTGTTGTTGATCCAAGATTATTTGTGTGGGATATTGAGCTAGACCTCGTTCAAACATTTGACTTCAGTACAGGGTGTAATGATCAAGACATTGAGAATACTGATCAGACACTTGAAGTAGCAGGAAGATATCCCAACATTCAATACTGGGATCCTGGGGAAGCCAAACTGTTCGTATGTCAAGCTGTTCTAGCGCCTGGTAAGGCAGCACAGGATGACTCGAAGAATTCTGATATAGTGGTATGTACATTTAAACACCAAAGTTGTGTAAATTGTCAGCTTAATTGATAGAACATTGGGCTAGCTCCATCTAGTTCCATCTCTGGACCGCGGCGTACCAGTAACAAACCAATGTATATCATATTTTATTTTGTGTATTTTAGCCTGATGCTGTAATTATGACATTATTCAGTACTCCTGAAAATGGAATCATATTATTGGATCAATTTGCTGAAGAAGAGAACTATACAGGTACAAGTTACATAGTTTGAGATATTCCTTTCGTATCCTATTGTTATTCTAGTCTAAGGGAAGATGATTTTACATGGGAAGGGAAATGTCTTCGGCATTCAAGGTTAAACCAGATTGTCTGCCCATGTCTCTTGTAAACTCATTAAGCTGCAATGCGCCTTTAATAGTCTAATACCAGGCAAGTTTACTCATAATTAACGGGAGAGTGTTGTGTGTTGAAAGGCAGTTAATTCGTTGATTATCCTTTTAGTTTCTAAAGGTTTGCTCGTACAGTACAAAGTCAGTTGAAATTTAATGTTGAATATTCTGACATTTTTGTATTTATTGTTAGGGTTTTTGGGTGTTCAAGTACCATACTTGTATTTCTCAATAAAGGTTAGTTCGTGATGATGTATTTGTATGCTAGAACATAGAAGAATGTTGACGTGCTAAAAATGAATGATTGATTAGGAATAGTATAAAATAGTATCAGATTAAACATGAAAATAATGTTTCCTGTCTCTCGGGATCATTTTTAAATAGAATTTAGAACATGCATGTCCTCCTAGAAAAGCGTTAAGCATGACGAAAATGTTCCGTGCTCTCGCTTACGTGTTTCGTGCAGTCACGAAAACGTGTTTCGTGCAGTCACGAAACGATTTTGTGCAATTTAATTGGATGTTGGCTTCAGTTGGCTTCCTTTAGCTCAATAGTGAGAAAAAACTAACTGTATTACAGTAATTCATAGAGTAATTTGATTGTGACTAAAAAAACTGTGCCAAGGTTTCTTAAAGAAAAAATCCTTTCGTAGAAAAACGAAGTTCTAGAAGAGAAGAAGAGGATCGGAGGTGCAGTTGTTCCTCTGGGTTCACAACGTGTTACAACAAGACGAACAATGAGAGGGTTTGTTGGACTGGAAGATGGAACGAATGAAGCAAAACAAGCCATGTTGAATTTCAGTTATCTATCTGCTATTGGAAATATGGACGAAGCTTTCAAAGCAATCAAACTTATTAAAAGGTGCGTTATAAGTCTAAACTGCCCGAAAAATATATCTCAAACGTGGTGGGCCAGTGTAGGTAGTATTCTACAATAAGCTGCCATGGTTTGTGTCTAAACTGCCCGAAAAATATATCTCAAACGTGGTGGGCCAGTGTAGGTAGTATTCTACAATAAGCTGCCATGGTTTGTGTCTGAACTACCTGAAAAAGATATCTCAAACGTGGTGGTCCAGTGTAGGTAGTATTCTACAATAAGCTGCCATGGTTTGTGTCTGAACTACCTGAAAAAGATATCTCAAACATGGTGATCCAGTGTAGGTAGTATTCTACAATAAGCTGCCATGGTTTGTGTCTGAACTACCTGAAAAAGATATCTCAAACGTGGTGGTCCAGTGTAGGTAGTATTCTACAATACGCTGCCGTAGTTTGTGTCTGAACTACCTGAAAATATATCTCAAACGTGGTGGGCCAGTGTAGGTAGTATTCTACAATAAGGCATAAGCTGCCATGGTTTGTGTCTGAACTACCTGAAAAAGATATCTCAAACGTGGTGGGCCAGTGGAGGTACAGGGTAGTATTCTATAATAAGCTGCCGTGGTTTGTGTCTGAACTACTTGAAAAATATTTCTCAAACGTGGTGGGCCAGTGTAGGTGCCGTACAATAAGCTGCCGTGGTTTGTGAGAACAATATTTTGATATTATAGTGAGAACAATATTTTGATATTATAGTGAGAACAATATTTTGATATTATAGTGAGTCTGTTTGGGAGAACATGGCACGAATGTGTGTAAAGACAAAAAGACTTGATGTTGCGTCAGTATGTCTGGGAAATATGAAGAATGCTAGAGCTGCTAAAGCTTTAAGAAAAGCTATGAAAGAACCTGAGCATGACGCTCGTGTTGCCATTCTTGCTGTACAGTTAAATATGTTGGTAGGTGCTTTTTTATTTATGCTGGATAGCTCTATCAGTTCTAAACTGTTCTCCCTAGAGGTCCAGTAAGAGTCATCCCTTATTGATCCAGTGTTACTACAGGAGGAAACCTGAACTAAACTAACTTTATTTATACTGGATAGCTCTATCAGTTCTAAACTGTTCTTCCTTGAGGTCCAGTGCATGAGGGCCATCCATTATTGATCCAGTGTTACTACAGGAGGAAACCTAAACTAAACTAACTTTATTTATACTGGATAGCTCTATCAGTTCTAAACTGTTCTTCTTTGAGGTCCAGTAAGAGTCATCATAATAATTCATTGTAAATTTCTCTATTTAGGACGAAGCTGAAAGATTATACAAATCATGCAAACGTTACGATCTCTTGAATAAATTTTATCAAGCTCGCAACGAATGGACAAAGGTAAACCAAGAATAAACCACGCAGGTATAAACAGGGCCGTGGATTTATATTCAACTGCGTCGGTTTTTATAGTTGAATAAACAAAAACAACATTTTCCCTAGGCGATCGAAGTAGCCGAGCTTCATGACCGTGTTCATTTAAGAACAACTTACTACAACTTCGCCAAATTCCTCGAAACGTCCGGGAATATTCAAGGAGCAATTGCTAAGTAAGTGGAAGTACTGTTTTGGGGTGTTATATCACACTGATCTGAAAAATAGACTGAATATAGTTCAACCTATTGTTCACTAGGTTATAGTTAAGCATCTCAAGCAATACATTTCTACCATTAAACGTTGGGAAGATTATCAGTTTGACCCTTAGTAATGCCCGACTTCCGGCTTGATTTTGAACACTATAGATCCATCAGTCCAGATTCCAAGATCAACATTTTTACTGTGGCTCATTTTGCACACAGTTCACTGTACTGTAGAGTGTAGATCCAGGTAATATGCCACCAAGCTTATCAACGACAATTGTTTTTTGTTCTGTAGTTATGAGAAGTCAGACACGTTCAGATTTGAAGTTCCCAGGATGCTTTTAGACAACCCTAACCAACTGGAAAACTATATCATGAAGACCAAGGATAAGTGCGTACATCCATCTTCGTTAAGAAGTTGTTTGACGAGCGTGCTAGCGCATGTTTAAGCATTTTGACGTAACTGTTTTACTCTGCAGGGACTGTGGCCAGGTGATGATAGCGCAGGTTTAACCTCATAGTCATCAAATGTGATGAAATATTGTAAGTATGATCTCTTCATATTTTCAGATCTCTTCGTAAATGGTGGGCCCAGTATATGGAGAGTAACAGCGAAATGGACGTCGCATTGAAATATTACGAAGCTGCTAATGACATCTTATCTCTCGTCAGAGTTTATTGCTTTTGTGGCAATGTTGAAAAGGTAGCTCATCTTATTTATTAAATCCACGTCATCTTAGTATAAATACGGATGAGATCGTGTGAGTAAGGTGACCCAAATGGAAATCTATTTGCCTGAAAAAGTCGGATAATGTTTAACGTCATATGAATTATAGTAAAAACACAATATGGCATCGGATTAACTTGGGAACTGAACTGAAATTTGCATATAACTTCACCATTCGCAGGACGCATGAGACTTGAGAAATTTAGCAAAGCTGACCGTACGCGCGTATGAATATCTTAATTTTCCATTTTAGGCAGCTGAAATTTGCAACGAGACTGGAGATAGAGCGGCAAGCTATCATTTAGCCAGACAATTTGAGAACCAGGTATCTTATACTTTTACTATTTTTTATCTCAGGGTTTATTACCAACGGCGGGGGAAGGGGGGCGTCAGCCAAAGGCCCCAATCTTGCATCAAACAACCCCCAAACGTTTGGAAAAAGGCCAAAACCACTTCCTCTCATCAAAACAATGATTTTTATCATGGGGGGGGGGATGGATTTGAAACCTAAATGCAACAACATTGATATCTTGTTCTTCTTCCAGGATAGTATTAAAGATGCAATCCATTTTTACACTCGTGCCCAGTGTTTCAGTAATGCAATACGTTTAGCAAAGGTATTTATATGTAATATATATAAATTTTTTTATGAGATAATTTTAGTCATGATGTAATGTCTCTACTCTTGCTATTTGTGGTCAGCCGTTCACACGCGACCGGATGTATTTGGAACAGTACACAAGCTATGACACACGTTTGTACGATTTCTCTTATCGCGTTCACACGGCGCGCGTGAAAGCGGACAAATTCGAGCACTGCCAAGCCTGGGAATGAATCGTGTGAAAAAATGGAACGGGACGAATTTTGTTACGGTTACGAATTATTCCGTTCTCGTATCAACGTAATCTTATGATGTATTTCTCTATAGGACAATGGTATGGATGATGAATTGATGAATTTGGCTCTACTTAGTAAACCTCAAGACATGATTGATGTTGCAAGGTAACCTTGATATTGTTATGATTAACGAAAACGTTTTCGGACAGAATTTTGAAAAATAAGTCGAAGTATCCCTGTGATCACCCCTTTACATTTGACCAAAGTTTTCAACTTTTGTAAAACATGTTTCTATCACCTGAAAATCATTACTTCGATGAAAGAAAGATGTTTTAGCATTTTCCCGAACGTTTTGAAGCAAGTTTGTAACTTTGGAAAAAACATTTCGAAAATCAAAGGGGAGGGGGGGGGGGAGGGGGCACAGGGCCTAATTTTGTTTGCCCGTGCATGGGCCCTCCTTTGTATGCATGTGACCAAAATTGGCAACTTCTTTTTGCAAACATGTTTTTGTCAGTTGACTCCCACATAACGAGAACATTTAGATAAGTTTTACAGCAGGGCTACAAAGCTAATTGTACATGGAAGATTAAAGCATATTTATATTTTCCTCACTAGGTATTACGAAAGCAATTCAAACATGTTGGACAAGGCAGTTATTCTCTATCACAAGGTAATGAATTATATGACATGTCATCAGCTTGTAATGACGTCATCCCTTGAGCCAGGTTTCCATGGGTTGCCTGATTATATTCGTGTAAACCCTGGCTTTTACTAACGATGCAAGTGAGAAACCAAAGTATGGGCAAAGAAGATGGGCAATTTCAGTGAGCGTGACTTGATGATGACAGCCGCAGTGGAAATATATGTTTTGTTTGACATTTTCCTTCTAGGCTGGTGAGGTATCCAAAGCTCTCGACCTGTGTTTCAAAACAGAACAGTTTTCAGCATTACAAATGGTCGCTGAAGATCTCACTGAAAACACAGACCCTGAAATGTTGGCTAGATGTTCTCAGTTCTTTATGGAACATGGACAGTATGATAGAGCTGTTGAACTGGCTGTCCTAGGGAAAAAGGTAAAGGTTTTGTTCAAATCTGTATTTTACTCGGTTGTAATTTTACTCGGTTGTAATGACATTTATAAGAGCAAACAAAGAAAATTCGGAAATGAACTTTTAGCAAATGAACAGCGGCGCTCTTCAAGCCTTGGTCATGAACCACTGGATGGGATGTTATAAAGTGCGTGGTTTTATCACCATATTGAGACAAAAAATGCAATCACTACAGGACTCATTGGTCACAATACCATCTTGAATATAAGGGAATTAGCATTACTGGGCCGACCTTCAAGTTGAATAGAAATATATTGGAATAACTGTATTTTAATTGCAGAATAATGCCAAATCTTATTGAATTGGCAAAATTGTATTATATTAGCAAAGATTATTTCTGAAATGATAAAATTAAATCTTTAATAATAAGAATCTGTAAGGAAAATTTCACAAGAGAGTGATCCCTCTTCTACTACACCCTGATTTTTATGCTTGGTTTTTTCAACAGTACGTTGAAGCGATGGATCTCTGTCTTTCGCATAACGTAATGATAACAGAAGAACTGGCCGAGAAAATGACTTTATCAAAAGATACAAATAGTACAGAACTACGAAATAAGATATTAGAAAGAATAGCCGAGTGTTGTATGCAACAAGGATCTTATCATCTCGCTACCAAGAAGTTTACTCAAGCCGGAAATAGAATAAAGGTAAGGCATTTTGTTTCATGTTTTTCAATAGTTTGCTATAATAGCCATGTTTCTTGAAGGTTGGCAAACCAGGAAACATTGTTTCCTATAATAGCCATGTTTCTTGAAGGTTGGCAAACCAGGAAACATTGTGTGCTATAATAGCCATATTTCCTAAAGGTTGGCAAACCAGGAAACATTGTGTCCTATATAGCCATGGCAAACCAGTGCTCAGCAAAACTCACACGTGTTGGGAAACAAAATGTTTTTGAATTTGTTGGGAAGCAATATTACTGTTTGGCAAATTGTTGTTCCTGCAAGAAGGCTTCGTAATTTTCCCAGAGCTTTATTATTTCATACCTACAGGCGATGAAAGCACTTCTTAAGTCAGGGGATACAGAGAAAATCATTTTCTTTGCTGGTGTATCAAGACAACGTGAGATTTACGTCATGGCTGCTAACTATCTCCAGTCTCTTGATTGGAGGAAAGATCCTGACATTATGAAGAATATCATTGGTTTCTACACCAAGGGAAGAGCTCTTGATTCGTTGGCCAGTTTTTATGACGCGTGTGCACAGGTAGATATTCGTTGTGATATATCATACACGATAATCCACTGGGCAAATTCAAACTAAATAAAATGAATCCCTTAATCGTTAATCCACCAAGTTTCCTTAATGACTCGAGACATTCTAAAACAACAAACTATACACCAAAATACTCCTCGTTTTTCAAGGACACAGTGATAGCATGCTTGTCTAGAAACTAAAATGTCGCGGGGTCGATCCCCGTACGTCCAGGTACTCAGAATTCTTGAGAACAATCCTTACTTATTAACAAACTTTACATTGACATCATATCTGGTATGACGCAACAATATATAGAACACGATATTATATATAAACTATTGTCTTTCCTAGGTTGAAATAGATGAATATCAGAATTACGAGAAAGCCGTAGGAGCGTTATCAGAGTCTTATAAATGTCTTGGAAAGGCGAAATTCAAGAATGCTTCAAGTCAAGAAGAGAAAATGGCGTTCATTAAACAACGAATTGGTTTTATCAAGAAATTTATTCAAGCAAAGAGGTATACACACGTTATTGAATACGATTTCTCAAATACACAAAAGTGTGCATATTAGAGAGGTGTCTGTATTAGGGAGGTGTCCGTATTAGAGAGGTGTCTGTACTAGAGAGGTGTCCGTATTAGAGAAGTGTCCGTATTAGAGAGGTGTCCGTATTAGAGAGGTGTCCGTATTAGAGAGGTGTCCGTATTAGAGAAGTGTCCGTATTAGAGAGGTGTCTGTACTAGAGAGGTGTCCGTATTAGAGAAGTGTCCGTATTAGAGAGGTGTCCGTATTAGAGAGGTGTCCGTATTAGAGAGGTGTCCGTATTAGAGAAGTGTCCGTATTAGAGAGGTGTCTGTACTAGAGAGGTGTCCGTATTAGAGAAGTGTCCGTATTAGAGAGGTGTCCGTATTAGAGAAGTGTCCGTATTAGAGAGGTGTCCGTATTAGAGAGGTGTCCGTATTAGAGAGGTGTCCGTATTAGAGAGGTGTCCGTATTAGAGAAGTGTCCGTATTAGAGAGGTGTCCGTATTAGAGAGTTGTTTGAATTATGGAGGTGGCCGTATTAGAGAAGTGTCGGAATTAAGGAGGTGTCCGTATTAGAGAGGTGTCCGTATTAGAGAGGTGTCCGTATTAGAGAGGTGTCCGTATTAGAGAGGTGTCTGAATTAGAGAGGCGTCCGTATTAGGGAGGCGTCCGTAGTAGAGAAGCGTAGAGGTGTCCGTGTTAGAGAGGTGTCCATATTATAGAAGTGACCGTTTTATAGCGCTGTCTGTATTAGAGAGCTGTCTGAATTATAGTGCTCTATGTATGTATTAGAAATGCTGTATGTAATAAAGAAGTTTCAATGTAAATTGCCTCTGACATTCCTACGAGAGGGGCACCAATGTCTTGTCATGAAACATATTTTAATTGATGATGTAGGTCATACGAAGATAATGCAGATGAAGCGATGAAACAATGTCAAATATTATTGGAGGAGCCTGATATTGAGACGGCAGTGAGAATAGGAGATATTTATGGGATTATGGTTGAACATTTAGCAAGACAACAGAATTACTCTAAGGTTAGTTTATCACAAGACAACACAGTTTTTACTCTAAGGTTAGTTCATTATTACAAAACATTGCCTGCTTTACGTAGATGTTTGTTTCATTTACAGGCGTATTCATCAATGCAAGAACTACGACAGCGTGTTCCAAACTTGAACATGTCCTTTTATGTGAACATAAGAACTATTGAGGAAATTTACAAAGCTCTAGATATTCCTCTAAAGCACAGTGTAGATCGTAAAGTTATCACTAATGGTGAATGCAGCGAAGATGAAGGAGAAATTTTAGATGAAGTGGTCGAGGAAGATTTACAAAATGGCTTTGATTAAATCAAGGTAGAAACAAATACATTTGAAGGTTATGTAACTTCAAAAAGGCTTTCTCTAAACAATAATCCTACTAAAGCTGTTAGTTTCATCTATATGTTCTGTATATATAGAATATTTAAGTTAACATAATGACAGCACGCGCACTGTGAACCTGTGTGAGCTTTTGCGTGAGCTTTGGATAGGTTTACCAACATCAGGAATATAAACTGAGCCAAATCAAAATATGTTCTTATGTGTTAAGGGTTAGGCTTCGCATTTTGTCGACAAAAGTTTAAGGCCATAAGGGTTAGCGATATTTGACCAAAATGTACCTTAAGGCTAACCTCTTTACGTTTTGGCCATTTTTAATACAAATATTTATAATTTTTCTAAAGACAAAGCAAATTTCTGAAATTAATTTAATTAAAAGCAATTAGAGTTTTTTCAGACATTTCAATGTCTGATCCAAGTATAGCTTCCGGACGACGCCACGAACAACTTCCCCGAATAGAAGGCAAACCACTTGTGAACGAATGACGTGAAAGGCAATCGTTTTGCGTATAGCCAACTAATAACAACGCTTGGCTTTAGATGCTTCTTCACAGCAGGGAACTTACAAAGTTGGTTGCTGTGCTTCGCAAAGATAAATAAGATAAAAGAAGGTTAATATTATGGCAGACGAAAGAAACAACTATGGACAGACAGGAGCTCTTATTGAATCATTAAAGACAGAGTTGATGCATTTGGACAGTTAGTGGTTACTTTGAGATAAAATATGTCATGACATTTGGCTTTACTGCTGGACCCAAATAAGGAAGGTACAACTTGTAGTTTATTATACCCTTGTTGAACGAGGATGAGAGTTGGTGAGAGAGTTTTATCAACATTTGTCCATTTGTTTCCTATTTTGTCCAACCTGCAGACTGTCTGATTTCGTGTGTAAATATGTGTCAATATGCTGTGGTGCATATTTGTTTGTTGGTCAAACATGCTGACATACATATACACACACATATCTCGGAACATACAAGAGTTTCGTCCATAACTGTAATTTCAGTCTTTCTTGTATTTGCTCACCGTGACATCTTTTATTCTATAATTATGTATATGAAAAGTTATCGTTTCATGATTTATTGGAAAATTGTTTACTGGGTAAGTGCTTTATCTTATCTAGATGACTGGGTAGAATTCTTCTACATTAGTACTTTATCTTATTTTATGTATGAAATGTTTTTCCATCCAGTCAATTTTATGCAGATCAATGGGCCACTGAACTGGTTTAATAATTATTATTATTATTATTAAAAAATGTGTAACAATATTTACAATATAAAACTGATGGAAACCCTGTTAACAAAAAATATGCATACAAATATTACAATTAGGGGTATTCAGAAAATACGTGACGCTTCGGGGGGTAGGGGGTGATTGACGTAGTGTCACACGTCGTCACAAGGGGGGAGGGGGTAAAACAACCTCAGTCACGTGACGTTTTTAATATTTAATATGCCGGTACATTTAAAATTATATTACATTTATCCCGTTATTACAGCTTTGCTACAAGTCTGTTGCGAACACATCCTGTTGACAGGTTGTGAGATTTTTAGGTGTGTAGATTCAAATTTATGATCATGCTTAACATAGGGGGGGGGATTTGTTTGGCGTCACGTATTTTTGCATGGGGTGTATTACCAAACGTCACAGGGGGTGCGGGGGTGTAAAAAAATGGCCAAAAAAGCGTCACGTATTTTCTGAATGACCCCTTATATCACTCAGGGGAGTGAGTGAAAGGTCGTCTGTTTATCACGCTACTAAAACGCAAATATAATTTTTTTTCTTCCTTTTGATCCATTATTATATATTATATCTGAAATTTTGCGAAAGAAAGTGGAAGCTGATTAAAGGAAGGTGTGTTTTATTTGTGCCAATCAACGTTTAAAGAATATGTCACGTGGTTGAAAATTCGAAAATCCGAATCGAATAATGAATTGGCCGTTGGTAATTTGAGCGCCAAATTTTATTTTAACGAGTATAACGACGAACACAGGCAACACAGCAGCACGAGAGTCAAGAATCGAGAAGCAGTTAAAGAATTTGAATAAATAATGTAAGTAATTGACTAATTGTATATTTTTACGCTTGAATGATTAGACGAACAAACTACCTGAAAATATAACAAGAACTTCGACGTTTGAAGGACATTTGTGACCTTTTGTCTGGGCCTTCATGCGTGAAGTTCTTGTTCTATTTTTTCTGGCAGTTTGAGCTTGTAATCCCCCAAATATACTCTCGCAATGTATTTTTATCCGAAATTTATAGCCAGGCTTGTTGCATATTAATGATATTATCCTTACATTGATTTAGAAATTATCAAATTTCGCTTCACAAAAGATATTTCATAGTCATAGATTGCATGCAGACCGACCACCCAGCTTGTATATAGCGGGGATTTGAGTAGATAAAACATGTTTAGACAATAAATACAGTTTAAGTCGAGGTTTAAGTAATACAATGGGAAGAACATTTTTGGATAATCCAGTTCTTTTAAGAGCCTGAATCCAGTTTATGGAATTTTGCCGTTTTTTGCGGAATTAACAGCGGAAGTATAATGAAGTATATTAGGAAATTTTGGTATGTGGAAGCCGTAAAAGGAAGTGATGTAAATTTTCTGCACCAATCAACGTTTAGAAAAATATGTCACATGGTCGAAAATTTGAATAGAAATGTCGTTAGAGTAATTCGAGCGCCAAAATTAAACGAACACAGCTACGAAAAGATGCGGCAGCAGCTAAAAGCAGAATATATATAAAAGATTTGAATATTAAATGTAAGTTATTGTATTATTTGCGCTTGAATGATTACAGAATCAAACTACGTGCCAAATATAACACGAACTTCGACGTTTGAAGGACATTTGTGACCTTTTGTCTGAGCCTTCGTTCACGATTGAAACGTTGAAGTTTTTGTTCTATTTTTTCTGTCGTTTGAGCTTGTAATCCCTCAAGTATGCTTTTTCGTTCTCTCGCGATGTATTGATATACAAAATGTATAGCCAGGCTTGTTGAATTTTATCCTGACATTGATTTAAAGATATTATTTCATACGATTTCATAGGGCAGATCGCCCAGCTAATGTTTTAGAAGTTTTAATAGTTTCTGTATTTAAATAACTTGTATGTAGCGGGGATTTGCGTAGATAAAACATGTTTTAGACAATTTAAGTAATTTTGAAGCGCTTTATATAAAGTCAGCAAGGGCGAGTGGGGCGATCCAGTTCAATATAAGAATATTTAGTCCAGTTTAGGAAATTTTGCGGAAGTATATTAGGAATTTTGGCATGTGGAAACCCTAAAAGGAAGTGACGTCTATTTTTTGCACCAATCAACGTTTAGAAAACATGTCACATGGTTGAAAATTTGAATTAAAATATCGTTAGAGCAATTTGAGCGCCAATTTAATTTTAAACGATCATGGCATGGCAATGAAAGGGTCGCAAGGATGTTGAAACTTAGTTATTAAATAAAAGAATAGATTGTCTCATGGTATGTTATTGTATTTTTGTTACGCTTGAATGATTACAGGAACAAGTTACCTGAATAATATAATATAACAAGAACTTCGATGTTTGAAGGACCTTTGTGACCTTTCGTCTGGGCCTTCATTCGCGATCGAAACGTCGAAGTTCTTGTTCTATTTTTTCTGGCATTTGAGCTGGTAATCCCTCAAGTATACTCTCGTATTGTATTTATATCCGAAATGTTAGCCAGGCTTGTTGAATTGTATCCTGACATTGATTTAAAAATATCAAATATTCGCTTCACAACAGATATTTCATGGCAGACCACCAGTTATGTTTTAGAAGTTTAGTTTGTGTATTTAAATAACTTTTATGTAGCGGGGTTTGGGTAGATAAACATATTTTCGACAAGAAATGCATTTAAAATAATTTTGAAGTGCAAGTCAGCAAAGACTAGAAGAGAAATGTTCGTTAATTTGAGCGCCAAAATTAAACGAACGGAAGTGCCAGCATACTGAAATCTTTGATCCTGTTTATATCCCTCGAGTTTCCTTTAGTAGAATTCGAAAATTTTCATAGAAATGTTCCTTCAAGTTCCAAAATTAAGCAACAACAGCAAAAACCCACAAGATGTGTTTCTGAAAGCTGAAAGAAATATATAAAAGTCTACCCTCAAGTTTACTCATAAAAATTTCCATGCTTTTAACAAACAGAATTTATTATTTCTTTCAGTGGATCTATAAATGAACCCTACCCCATTTGATCTGAGACATTTTTCTGGCCGTCAGCCTGTGTCAAACACACTAATTGGGTGCAGGTCCATGGCTCAGTTGATGTTCATTGGAAGAAAATTTCTTATTCAAACCCTACCCAAGTTGAAGAATGCTTGGAAAGAGATGAACAAAGTAAGGTATGGTGTTTCAGGTAACTTAATATTATTACTTTGTTCAGGGTTCTTAGTTCATACAAAACTTGATTCTATTTCGTTATTGGACTATGTCACAAAGTAGTCATGTGAGAATGCAAGCGCAGATCAAGTTTTCAATTTCCAAGCAAGGACGCAGAGTGTTCGAATGCAAATTTTTAGGATTTTCAGGACAATTGGTAATCTACGTCAACAAAACGGCAAAAGAAATGTAACCTCATGCACGATGGCTGACAATGCTACAACCGTCAACAAGAATATAAAGTCATTGAATTCTTCTTGCTTTAGTTTTTGGATGCTGTATTTTCTGAAATTTGTTGGTGTGTAGCACGGTAACAGCACTTCTAATGCCTTCTTTTCAGCCCTAAATAGTCGCTACTTGTATATTTTATCCTCTTCCTAGTTTACAGCACAAATTGCAGTTGTGAGTTTGAATCTAAAAGACTGCATGATTGCCTGTCGGTGTGAGGCTGAGGGGTATGGTTGGGTCTTGGAATCAAGTGTCTGCCATAAGCAGGCAGTTTGCTTCGTGTTTCAGTCTGGTGTGGTTGGCTGTGGTACAGAGGGTATATTAGTTTATAGTTACTCTGTATGCCATTCTTGTTTGCAGCATGCATACACATTTGCAAAGCAGCTTTACATTCGGTGTCTGCCATAAGCAGGCAGTTTTCTTCCTGTTTTAGTCTGGTGTGGTTATAGTTTTAGGTAATCTGCATGCCATTCTTGTTCATGGCATGCATGCACATTTGCAAAGTAGCTTTACATCCAGTGTCTGCCATAAGCAGGCAGGTTTTTTTGGTGTTTCAGTCTGATGTGGTTAGTTGTGGTACAGAGGGTACATTAGTTTATAGTTAATCTGTATGCCATTCTTGTTTGCGGCATGCATGGACATTCGCAAAGTAGCTTTGCATCTGGTGTCTGCCATAAGCAGGCAGGTTTTTTGGTGTTTCGGTCTGATGTGGTTAGTTGTGGTACAAAGGGTACCATTTGTTTATAGTTAATCTGTACGCCATTCTTGCTCGCGGCATGCATGCACATTTGCAAAGTAGCTTTACATCCGGTGTCTGCAATAAGCAGGCAGTTTTTTTTTCGTGGTTTCGGTCTGATGTGGTTAGTTGTGGTACAGAGGGTACATTAGTTTATAGTTAATCTGTATGCCATTCTTGTTTGCGGCATGCATGCACATTCGCAAAGTAGCTTTGCATCTGGTGTCTGCCATAAGCAGGCGGTTTTCTTCGTGTTTCGGTCTGATGTGGTTAGTTGTGGCACAAAGGGTATATTAGTTTATAGTTAATCTGTACGCCATTAATGTTCGCGGGATGCATGCACATTCACAAAGTAGCTTTACATCCGGTGTCTGCCTTACTTAAGCAGGCGGTTTTCTTCGTGTTTCGGCCTGATGTGGTTAGTTGTGTCGCAGAGGGTATATTAGTTTATAGTTAATCTGTACGCCATTAATGTTCGCGGGATGCATGCACATTCACAAAGTAGCTTTACATCCGGTGTCTGCCTTAAGCAGGCGGTTTTCTTCGTGTTTCGGTCTGATGTGGTTAGTTGTGGCAAAGGTATATTAGTTTATAGTTAATCTGTACGCCATTAATGTTCGCGGGATGCATGCACATTCACAAAGTAGCTTTACATCCGGTGTCTGCCTTAAGCAGGCGGTTTTCTTCGTGTTTCGGCCTGATGTGGTTAGTTGTGGCGCAGAGGGTATATTAGTTTATAGTTAATCTGTACGCCATTAATGTTCGCGGGATGCATGCACATTCACAAAGTAGCTTTACATCCGGTGTCTGCCTTACTTAAGCAGGCGGTTTTCTTCGTGTTTCGGCCTGATGTGGTTAGTTGTGGCGCAGAGGGTATATTAGTTTATAGTTAATCTGTACGCCATTAATGTTCGCGGGATGCATGCACATTTGCAAAGTAGCTTTACATCCAGTGTCTGCCATAAGCAGACAGTTTTCTTTGTGTTTCAGTCTGATGTGGTTAGTTGTGGTACAGAGGGTATATTAGTATAAACTAATATACCCTCTGTGGCATACAGATTAACTATAATAGTTAATCTGTATGCCATTATTGTTCGCGGCATGCATGCACATTCGCAAAGTAGCTTTACATCGGTGTCTGCCATAAGCAGGCGGTTTTCTTTGTGTTTCGGTCTGATGGGGTTAATTGTGGCACACAGGGTATATTAGACAAAACTACTATACCGTCTATGGCATACAGATTTATAGTTAATCTGTACGCCATTAATGTTCGCGGGATGCATTCACAAAGTAGCTTTACATCCGGTGTCTGCCATAAGCAGGCGGTTTTCGTGTTTCGGTCTGATGTGGTTAGTTGTGGCACAAAGGGTATATTAGTTTATAGTTAATCTGTACGCCATTAATGTTCGCGGATGCATGCACATTCACAAAGTAGCTTTACATCCGGTGTCTGCCTTAAGCAGGCGGTTTTCTTCGCCTGATGTTTAGGCCTGATGGGTTGAATTGTAGTACAGAGGGTATATTAGATAAACTAATATACCCTCTATGGCATACAGATTAATATAATAGTTAATCTGTACGCCATTAATGTTCGTGATGCATGCACATTCGCAAAGTAGCTTTACATCCGGTGTCTGCCATAAGCAGGCGGTTTTCTTCGTGTTTCGGTCTGATGTGGTTAGTTGTGGCACAAAGGGTATATTAGTTTATAGTTAATCTGTACGCCATTAATGTTCGCGGATGCATGCACATTCACAAAGTAGCTTTACATCCGTGTCTGCCTTAAGCAGGCGGTTTTCTTCGTGTTTCGGTCTGATGTGGTTAGTTGTGGCACAAAGGGTATATTAGACTAATATATTCTATGGCATATACAGATTTATAGTTAATCTGTACGCCATTAATGTTCGTGGATGCATGCACATTCACAAAGTAGCTTTACATCCGTGTCTGCCTTAAGCAGGCGGTTTTCTTCGTGTTTCGCCTGATGTGGTTAGTTAGGTACAGAGGGTATATTAGTATAAACTAATATATTATGGCATACAGATTAACTATAATAGTTAATCTGTATGCCATTACCGTCATGGCTTACATGCACATTCGCAAAGTAGCTTTACATCCGTGTCTGCCGTAAGCGGTTTTCTTCGTGTTTCGTCCGATATGGTTAGTTGTGGTACAGAAGGTATATTGGTTTTTATTATATTCACAAGCTCTGGATATGAGGTATTCTGCAATCCGATTGGTTCTCTACTAGCAGGATATTAGCTCATATCCTGCTAGTAGAGAAGTAGAAAATTCTAGTTAGCAACATGCGCCAAAAATGTTCTGTTCATATCCAGAGCTTGTGTATATAATAAAACTGTTATTCTATGAACTTGAGTCGTATATGACTGTCATATGAGCATATACTACTCGAGTTCAGAGAATAACTGTTAAATAGTTAGTCTGTGTGCCATTATTGTTCATGGCATGCATGCACATTCGAAAGTAGCTCTACATCCGGTGTCTGCCATAAGCAGGCAGTTTTCTTTGTGTTTCAGTCTGGTCTTGTTAGTTGTGGTACAGAGGAGTTAGATAGGAGTTAAAATAGAGCAGTTAGCTTAATTTTTAGACTCCAGTTAGCTTAATTTTTAAACTTTACTTTTGATCACTATAAGTTACAGTAAGTTTGTACAGTTACAATAAGTTTGTACAGTTACAATAAGTAACTATAACTGTTAAAAATAACTAATTGATCAACAAATAATGAATGTTCCTGTGCTGATAATGGAAAACCAATCAAGTCGGGTTTCCTGGTTGGTCGTGAAAATGATCTCTGTACGGCCGGTGCGAAACTGCTAACGAGTGAAACACGATCAGGGAGACATCCTCGAGAAAGAATTGAACAATTGAAACTTTACATACAATAATAGAACCTTTACGTAACAAATAAGAGCATGTAATTAGAGTAGTGAGGGTTTTTCTGGGCCCAGCATTTTCTCGATATATGAGCAACTGAAATAGGCATTAGGGTTTATTACGGTTAGGTTAGGTTTAGTTGCTCATATACCGAGAAAATGCCGGTTCCAGTTTCCCTCGATAAACAAAAAACAGTGCCATGTATGGGGCCATGATTGGTTGTGGGGTTAAATTCCCTGTGCACTGGGATATATATATAAAAGATTTGATTATTAAATGTAAGTACTGAATTCCTTTGTATAAATATATGTGTCAACATGCTGTGGCACTCTGGAAAGTTTGTATCATGCAACCAAGATTTTGGGTGTGCAATTTTGATTTCTCTGTATATTTACTATTAAATTTTCGAAATCTCAGTTGTGTGAGTTCAAAACTTTCCAGTCTGGGGGTGCATATTTGTTTGTTGCTCAAACATGCCGAGATATACACACACACCTCAGAATATACAAGAGTTTCGTCCATAACTGGAATTTCACTCACCCTCACATCTTTTATTCAGATTTTTATTTTCAGTTTGTAATATAAAACTTCTGTGATTATGTGTATGAAAAGTTGTTTCATGAAATGTTTATCTATCCAGTAAGTTAAAATACATCACTGGCTCAGCGTATTAACTTGTATAAATCTACTTTAGTACGTACTTTATCTTATAAATATGAAATGATTATCCATCCAGTCAACTTTATGCAGATCAATGGCCACTGAACTCTTAAATTGACTGATTTGATGAACCATTTTATTTATATAAGATGAAGTACTGTTGGATCTGAATATACGTAACTGGTTACTGGATGGATAAACATTTCATCTAGATAAAATGAAGTACTACGGTATAGGCTTCTATCCAGTGTTACATAAGTTCAGTGACACTGATCTCCATAAATATACTGTTTGGTTTTCTGTTTGGAAGAATTCTTTCATCTATATAAAATGAAGTACTATTGAGAAGTTTAAATGACGTTAAAGACTTAAAGCTGCCATGGTTGGAAATTTTTGTAAATTTTCTTGAGAAGAGTTAACTTCATAAACATTCACCCAAACAAACATGGACCTTAATGAAGATTCACCAAATGGCATTGGTACAAATTCTGTTGCAGGTTTGTTTAATACAACTTTTGCGTGCACTGACGTCTAAATATTTTACAGTCAAACACCAAAAACTAAGGGTGAATGTCTAGTCCACTCTGTAAAGTTTGTATCGCGCAACCGAGATATCGGGTGCGCAAAATCTCGGTTGTGCAATTTCCAAATTTCCCAGTCAGGTATCTAATATGGATGAATGACCAAATGTATTGGTTTGTGTCCATATGGCTTATGGGTGATGTTGTCCTGCGACTTAACAAGTTTTCAGGGAAAATGTAGCGACTTGATAAAATGGCAACTTACATTGTCATTCAGATTTTGTCCTGTAATCACAGACTTGTTCCACGATGGGGGGAAGAGGGTATTGTAGTTATTAAATTAATTATCATGGTTATTAAAATCCCACCGGCATTTCTCATCGCCTTATTATCCAATTTATTGTTTTCAATAAACAAACCTACAATCAAGCGATTGAAAAGATGGCAACAACTTTCTGTCAACTCGTTTTGACTAAGACCATGACACTAATCCCGTCTTCATGTAAAGCTGACATTCTTCAGTTACCAGCAAAGGCTCGTCAAACATTATCTCCGTTCATTCTGGTTTTAACCGCCGTTGAGAAACTCATGAATAAAGATGAAATAATTTAGTAAATAGAATGTGTGTCCACACAGCCACACTTTGGTGAGGCACACACCAGCAGTCAGTCACACGGTGAGGCACACCAGCCAAGGAGAGCAAGATCCATAATGGCGAGGGCCTTTACTCTAACCCTGGTGTTGCATGTCTCCAACTTTTCTGGGGGACTTACCTCCAGAAAACCGCACCTTAATTCCACCACCCATGTTTGGCCACAAACGATTTGTGTGATTTATTAAACTAAAGTGATACAATAGGGCCATTTATACGGGAGAAAATAAGTCGCGACATACAAAAGATGTGATAACACTTGTATAAATGGCCAATTCTATAAGAAATAGGTTAAGACTGGTCCACACTAAATCGTGAATGATTAGAATTTGACCATTTATACGAGTGTGTTCACGTCTTATATAAGATGTGTCTTATGTAAGTTGCAACTTATTTTCTCCTATATAAATGACCCTAATGTCAATGAATGACCGCAACAATCTAACAGGTTTGACACACAGTTAATGAATTGATTTTGTTTTTCGTCTTTGTTCCTCCCTTTAGTTTCTATATCTAACTTTATTTTCGGTGACTATAAAAGCCGGATGAAAAATTACGGAATGAAAAATTACATCAAGTACAGTATAAATAAACCGCTTTTTCTAATAATGCGGGCTGATTTTGTTATGGTATGTTCAAATATTAATGTTGAATCACTTGAATGTGATATTAAAATCATTTGAATGTGATATTAAAATCGTAAGTACTTTAGTATATTAATCTTATAAAGGTGATTTTAAACAATACTAAAATAGGCCTCTGGTGTGCTGTTTTAGAACTGTATTTTGTTGTTTAAAGGAAACATAACATCATCATAATAATATATACTTTGTTTTGCGTCACATTTTTGATAGAGATATAAAGGATATGAATAGTCTGTTTAAGACAGTTAGTTAACACGGTATATACAGTAAATTCAAGTAGGATCAACTCTGAGCAAACAAAGGATAATGGACCTAAAGAATTTAGACCCTTCCACTTGGAGAACTTGCCTTGTAACAATAGCTAGTGCATATATAGAAGACTTCAATAGAAAACGTACCTGCTTCAAAGGCAAATTTTTTCAGTTTATAAAGAGTCTAAATCAATGAGGCATCATCCCTTGTGCACTCAGCGTTTTTTACAGGAATTGAAGGTCAGTTAAAATTGAAATATTAAACTCCATTGTCGATTGAAGGGGGCAAGTTGACTTGTGTCAAAATTGGCATTTCTGTAAAGGAATTATTTCGCTTCGTCTTTAGGCAAGCGGTGAAAAGGTGCCTAGAACAGTTTATGTTGGTCCATCGTCCTTTATTCCTTCAAAAGAGGTATGTAAAATATATAAGGCAAGAAAAAGTGTCTTAAAATATAAAATTATTAATAACTTGTTTGAATATTTTTGTGCCAGCCACAGAGCGCCTATTTGCAGCTGTCGCTGAAAACATTGAGATTTTCTTCTATTTCAATGCTTTATCTTACGTTAAAAATCTAGAAAACCACTTCTAACATGGTGGAAATATTTGTTATGCTTTACAATTCATGCTCTTAAAAAGCATTCAAGCAAAAAATTGGGATATTCACGAAGGTGTTACATAATAACCAACACAATATTGAATTCTTGTACACAATTTATCCAACGTGTTCGCTGGGGAAACCCTTTAATTCCTAGAAAACTTTTCTTGATTTTTAGAAGTCAGAAATTCAATTTTCGGTAGCAAATTTGATATGCAACCAATATCAGGCAGACAGCTCTCTTAATTCAAATTAAATATATATGAACAACGTTTTAATATATCCTAGCAAACACAAATATATAATAAGTTCACTTTTAATCATATCTTTAGACATGTTAGAACGAAAAATTTGAGCATGAAATTTTAATTCTTATTAACAGACATTTGTGTTTGATCTTTATCATAAAGTGGTTCTCAATTTATTAATGTGGCCAAGATTGGGATACTGTATGTTATTAATAGTTGAGGTAAACCACATATTAGAATCGGAACTGCAGAATAACTTTGTTTTAAGTGTAGGTTTTCATAGATGTAAACAATATATATGTCATGCCTTGCAGTGACCTCTGTGTGGATACACAAACAATATAAGCTGATGATTTTTTCCTCTCAACATACAGGCACTTTGCTTATAGGTGGAGCTGGCCTAGCCTAGTAATAATGACATTGAAATTAGTATGACAAATTAGTTAGACAAATTTTCAATTGTGCCCGTGAGAATTTGCATGTTGGCTGGCCTTAACCATGTTACATAGAGGCAATTTTTGCTGTAACTTTCAACACCATTTCAAACCCACAGCAATGTTAGGTAAAAAGTATATTAGCTGAATCTTGTTATACTTAGATGCCCATAAGTCAACAAAGAAATGAATGAGAATTATAATATCGGTGGAGTGAAACGGGAGCTAAGTTCACTGTTTTTCTATGCGTACATTTCTACATAACATGGCTCTGTGCTACAAAGCACCACTGACACAGTACTTAACTTTGAACTTTTACACTCACTAGGGCCCATGTGGGTGCATTGCCAGCTAATGGGTTAACAAGAGACACTGGCAGATAGTTTTGTTAACCCATTAACTGGCAGTACCCTACCACTGACCAGTAAAATCGTCTGGTGTTAGACAGAGTAAAATACTAAAGTAGGGTGCATCTGGGCGTATTGCAAGCTAATGGGTTAATGTCTTACACTAATTTTGAAGACTGTCAATTACTGTACTTAGGGTGCAACCATAATTATCAATATTTTGTACAAGCGCAACTGTATAATATGCTGTTTGGATTATACTGGTCTCTGAATTCAGCTCGGCAAATGGTGATATGATTGTCTACCTAGATATCATCATTTCAGTAAATGCTTATAAAAGCAAGATCTCAACACATGCCTTCAACCCCGCACTAACATTGTATATTATGCTTTACATACTGTTTACATTGACTAATGTGAGATGATGACATTTTGGCATTTAGTTAATTAAATCCATTGTTCTAATGTTATCACAGTATGCTAATTACAGACTGCAGGCAAGGCAGGGAAGAATGCCTATTGAAATAGGAATTTTACTTTGTTATATTTGAATTATTCTAAGCATAATGTATTGAATGTATGCTGCCAGTGTATGTAGCATTTATATAATAAGCTTTGGATCTTTAGGATTAATCTGCTTGAAAAATTCAACAAGATCTTGTGATGTTACTACAGGAGGAAACCTAAACTAAACTAACTTTATTTATACTGGATAGCTCTATCAGTTCTAAACTGTTCTCCCTAGAGGTCCAGTAAGGGTCATCTCTTATTGATCCAGTGTTACTACAGGAGGAAACCTAAACTAAACTAACTTTATTTATACTGGATAGCTCTATCAGTTCTAAACTGTTCTTCCTAGAGGTCCAGTAAGGGTCATCTCTTATTGATTCAGTGTTACTACAGAAGGAAACCTAAACTAAACTAACTTTATTTATAACTTTATTTATACTGGAAATAGACATTGGTAAATATAGACAGGTAATCTTTCAGAGATTATTTAGGTGAATTTGATTGGCTATACTTGATAATAAGGATTATGATCATAATTTGTGTTGACTTAGGGTTTTATACCATAAACAGTTATTCATTGTGTTTGATAGTAGTAGCCTGCGTGGCAGGCGTTCTATTGTGGGGGAGGGAGTAACCCCACAATAGAACGCCTGCCACGCAGGCTAGATATTAGAGACTCGTTCAAAAACACTAATGTACACGTGTCTATACCCTGTAGGGTAACGGGAGTTGAGATTATGATATTTATATTATATATAATCTTTATATTACCTTAACTATACTAAATGCTATAACTATAATTGCAATGCAATTTCTGAACCGAGCCATGTTATGTAGAAATGTGGCTCAGAAAAAACAGTGAACGTGGCCCACCTTTCATTTCACCAATATTATCATTCTCATTCATTTCTTTGTTACCTTCTAGGCATGTTTAGTAAGAAACATATCGGCAAAGTAAAACGAAATTCATGCTCACAATTTCTCTGCGAATATATTTTTTACCTAACATCGCCCAGCAAAAATGGCTTTAACTGGGGTGATAATGGGGTGATAAGTGACTATGTCACTATGACGTCAAACAAAACTCTCTGTCCTTTGCATGTCAAACAAAAGAAGCCGGATATATAAAAATGTACACATGCGTGAGTTTCCCCACAGTGGTTTCTCTAACTAGATCGTGGAGAGTAGTTGATGAGAGTTGCAACAATTGGCGCTTTCTCAATATATGAGCAACTAACCCTAGCCCCTAACCTAACCCTAATAAACCCCAACGCAAAGAGTTCTTGCTTGTTTGACCGGTGCGTCACACGTGTGGTAATATCCAGTCAACTCTCATGCAACTCTTGTTCCCATTTCACGAGGTCTTTAACGTGTTTCCAGTGCATCATGTGGTTCTAACATGGATTTAACAATAACTTTTTCATGTACAACAACAATAGGAGAGAAGATACACAATATGAACAATTAATGTGATATTAAAATAAACAAATCAAGCGTGAAATATGCCCACAGAGTGAAACAGATATTAAGAAACAGACAATTGTTTTAGATCAATTTAATTATTGTTTACCATCCACAGAAACCATACATGTCATTTAACCTTCAAGTGTCGACGTGAGATTGGATATCTGAAATCATGCTGAGATTAAAATAATCAGCCCAGCTTGATTGTCTGTACAATATGTACTCTATTCTGCTTATGTTGGCAGCAAGGTTAACACTGTTTCATTAAATATTGATGGTTTTTCATAGCTTAAATTCGTCCATGGTCATAATTTTCACTTTAGAACCAATTAGTCATACTACAGAAGGCATCCCAGTGTCAAGGTTATAAAAAATTTGATTGTTCTAATGACCTTGAATAATCTGGGTAAATATGGCTAAAAGGTCAGACAGAATTTGATCATTCTGTGTTTTGTTTGATTGGTCACTCCAGAAGCATTGACGTCATAACATTGTAAATATAATGCAATCTACTTTTGATTGAAGACAAGGTTAGGACTGATAACGAAAGCATGATATCTGAGGCAACTATTTTGACTTCGGAGAGGAGAAATAGGCTATTTTATAAAAAAATATCCTCCAACTAAGTTCTGTGCATAATGATATATACATAGTAATCTAATAACAGCTGTTATGAGTACAACAAACGTTTTAATTGTAACCATGTGTTGGGATTATTCTATAGTTCATTTTCAGAACAAGGTTAAGCTATGTACCGTATTTTATGTGTGTGTTTTGGTTCACGAAATTCCAAAGAGTGCTCGATATCATATAGATAGAGCAGATATATAGTTTTCGCTTACTTCAAGGTGTCCACCACATAGAAACACACTTTTAGACAACTGAACTCTGAAGAATGCTTTATTGTATGAAACAGACTTAGTAGATAAATATACGGCGGTTGACTGTTGTGTAAAACTACCTGAAAAATACAATAAGAACTTCGACGTTACCAGACGAAGGGCCTTCTCTCGAAACGTCGAAGTTCTTGTTGTATTTTTCAGGTAGTTTTACACAACAGTCAACCGCCGTATATTTGCTACACTCTACCCACACTGGCTGACTGGCACCGTACGTTCGAGACCTCGAGGTAAGCGAAAACTATGTCTTATACCTTACACGTGTTCTCTATACATACTTACGGACTAAACCTTACCATACTTTGGCGGGGACGATTAGAAAAGTGATGGGGGGGGGGGGGGGACTTTTTCGACTAGCACGAATTTCCTGCTTGCGTCGGAATTTTTCTTTTACCTCTCATCCTTTGCACGAATTTTTTCTTCCAAGTTATATTAGGAGATATAAAACATACCTTTAAACGAAGAGGTGGTGAGGTGTACGAGCTGTAGGTGGGTCATCCCCCATTGACTCTCTGTGGCTTGATTTCTTGCATTTTTTATAGTGACAGCTTTTTAATATATCCCATCTAGACAGAATTTTTTACTTCGCACTGCAGGAATTGTTTTTTTTGCAAGTTTGATCTTGCATGAATTTTCTAATGTTCCGCCCCTAAATGGTTGGGTAAACAAGCTTCTAAATGACATGTATGTCACTTTATCACGTCTATATATTTACATGTCAGGCGAGTAAGTCAAGTTCATTGTTTGACGCCATCATCTTACGATATACGTCATTTCTGGTCGATATTGTTCATCCTTCATCAACGCACTTCCAATGTTGGTCTCTCAACTGTAACGAAGGCAGGAAAGGGGCTTCTAATATACCTTTCATTCCCAACTTTTTGTACCCAGGGTCTGTCCTCCTGACGTCAGCATGGCATGCGCTCATTATCCGGTACGAGTTTTTCACATTTCGTTAAGAAAGAAAACGTTTGTGGAGTTTGGTTTTACAATCCTGTTTTTGCAACCAAAATAATCATTCTGTTGTAAATGCTTGATTCCACGCACTTTAAGAAGTTCTCTATAATGGAATCATCATTAAGGCCTGAGGATAAGAGTTGATGAGAGTTGACAAGCAAGGGTTTGCATGACTCTCATACCCCGGTCAAACGAGAACAAGAGTTGCATGAGAGTTGACTGGATATTACCACGCGTACCTGTCAAACGAGGGAAAACTCTCATCAACTCTTCTCAAAAATGAACCAGTTCAAAGTTGATGAGAGTTGGCGCTCAAATGCGAGCGACAGTTGCAACTCTCATCAATTAACTCTCATCTTAAACATACAAAAAATCTCTTAAAGTTTTCGAACGAGACGTATATTCATTCATATGATGTTCCCTTGCAGGTAATCCCACTGAATGGCAATAAAGATGATTTTTTGGTGGAAACATTCTCGCCAGTGGTCGTCTAACTCATGTTCATTGGTTAATGGGATATCATCCTCAATATTTGGAGTGTTTTCTTAATACACATTTCTATCTTATGAGAGCAGAAGGTCCGTTACCGTTTGATTGGAGATGTTATATTGCTATCTTGGTATGTTTTATGCTGTCGTTTAAATTTTTGGGAAACACGGTTGGTAGATGCGATTAGCGCGCTGTTCAGTCTAACGCCAGACGATTTAACTTGTCGTGCTGTCCCATAATGTGCTGTCCTACCGTGCTGTCCAATGCATCTCTGAGTTAACCCGTTGAGCTTCAATGCGCCCAAATGCATACGCCCTACTTTGTTATTTTGCTCTGTCTAACGCCAGACGATTTTTCTTGTCAAGGGAAGGGTCTTACATTCATGGACTAAGCCGGCTATACAGCAGGTCGAGGGCAGGGATTTACTTAACTTGGGTAACGTCCCTGTGCTTTAATGTATTTTGTTCTGGCTAGCTTATGCTTAGAGGCTTAGCTTATGCTTACATGCTTGTGCTTGTGCTTATGTCGACGTTTATGTTGCACACTTCACTGCATCCCTTTGTTTTACCGCCGTTTGTCTTTCCTTATGCTTGTGCTTATCTCACTCATGTGAACCGGGCTTAAGGTGTTAACCTTAACTGGGTAACTAAAGCTCAGATAAAACGAGGGTAAGAATCAATGATAGTTACAACTCTTGCTCGCGTTTGACCGTCATGCACTCTCAAATTTTGATTAATTTTTTCCCTCGTTTGACCGGTACGCGTGGTAATATCCAGTCAACTTCATATGAGTGTCAATTGTCCATATGAGCAACCTCGATTTAAATACAATTCCTATTGCTTAATTCTCTATACCTTGCATGTGAATGGAAAGTCAAATGACAACTTAAGAAACATCAGCTTTCTTTCAGAATACTTTACTTGTATTTAAATTCGCGTGGTACTAATTTTCGCGCAGTCTTCAATTCGCGTGATTTAATTTTGCGCACCGAGAATGCGATATATTCGCGCAGTTTTAATTTCGCGCACTTTGAAAGGTACAAAACCAGAAAATTACACTTAAATTATTGTTTTTCAATGTTAAAATTGCATTTGGATACCTAAACTTTTCACGAAAATGCGTGTTAAAATTTTCAAGCTACCTGAACAGAATAAATCCGAGAGAAAAAGCTGGACAGTTTCTAAATGTAGCTGGAACAACGAATCTAATGGCTAATACATATCGTATAATAATGTCTAATACATATAGATAATGGCTAGTATATATACATCTCATACATAATGTCATGTACAATAATTTCTAATTTGCTTGTCTAAGTTTCAATATTTTGTGTTACGGGTGTGGCAAACATTATTTTTCGCCTATGTACAGCAGCAAACCTTTCGCGCGGATTATTTTTCGCTCTGCAGTTTTTATTTTGCGTATCTATGGTCTGCCCGAATTTTAATACAAGTAAGGTCTACAATGTTCTTGTCTAGATGCAAACGATCATATTTCTGAAATTTCCACATCATCAGTATTAATTGCATGTACTACCATTCATTCCTCATCGTTATCTTTGTCGTCCCTTAGGCTGCAAGTCGACATCGTTGCTGTTACTTGGTAAGTTGTGAGTAGCCTTACGTATTTTTCTGTTTTGCCGTTGCTGTTTGCCATAACTAATTGCCAGTTTTTGCCATAATTAATTGCCAGTTTTTTACCATAACTAATTGCCAGTTTTTTGCCGTAACTAATTGCCAGTTTTTTGCCGTAACTAATTGCCAGTTTTTTGCCGTAACTACTGAATTGCTAGTTTTTTTGCCATAATTAATTGCCAGTTTTTGCCATAACTAATTGCCAGTTTTTGCCTTTGCTGTTTGCCAGTTTTGCCGGACGACAGAGCTCAAAATAACGTTTCATCATATGCCGGTCATGGCGACCGGTCAGTTCCATTTGTGACCGGTGAAACACGATTTCTGACCGGTCGACTCCTTCGAGCCGAAAACATTGAAAACGCATTAACGCAACACAACAAAAACGCATAAATCATATTCTGCGCTATTTTGCTGGATGCGTTGTCACTTGATCTTCGAAGAAGCATTCTCGGCGAGATCGCCGTCAGCGATTCAATTTTCCCTGTCGTAAACGGTCACCTCGTCCCACCTCTCATAGCATGTTGGGAAGGTTGAGTAAGTAAGTAAAAACTTTATTTGGCTACGCTAACCCCTACAGCAAAAGCTGGTTTCCAAGAGGGGCGTAGATTAAACAAATTTCAAATACTACACTGACAATTACAATTACTATCATTACATTATTATTAAGTTCACAAATTTATCTAACTTTATCTAACTGGCCAGGTGTCGTACACTTGAGTTAAATTGACTAAGGGATTGTGTATTTCTTAGTTCATCTGGGAGGCTGTTCCACAATTTTGCTCCTCTGTAACTAAGGCCTTTTTTAAGATCTTTTTTAAGTCTTAGGTTTGGGTAGATAGAGCTTTGTGGTAGAGCCTCGTAAATTATAATGCTGAGAGGAGGGCGTCTTTTGAAAAATATAAACATCAACGCGCAATCACACACGTATTGACAAAATTGACGTAATATTTAACAGGTCCACAACATCTCAAAAATCAATCTCGTTCCTAGAACGAAAGTCTTACCAGTCACTATGACCGGCGTCATACTAATTTGACCGGCCGTTATTTTGAGCCCTGCCCTTATTTTGAGCCCTGCCCTGTCTGATTGTTTGCCAATTTGCCATTGCGGTTTTTTCCTACAAGGCTAGATCGCTAACTCGCCTTGATCAACAACGACACCTACCTCCAAACTCAGATACTTTGCCGTTATTGTTAATTTCTACCCTACCATTTTGTTTATATTGCCATCTTTTCATCGTCATCAGGTGAAGCTATATGAATCAGAGTTCTTGAAGAACGAGGGTGATCCAGCATGGTTGAAAGGATTGGAACATATTCCTAAGAAACTGTACAACTTGCATATTATTAACAAAATATTGGCACACAAACCTTGGACTGTGAACTCTGATAATATGAAGGTATGTCTACGACTGTGAATACAAGGTTAGCGTATGGCAAAAATATATTTGGAGTTTAGTGCTAATTAACGATAGGTATAGCTGTAGTTTTAATTAGTTTGTTCAGCTAATTGATGAAGCAAAAAATGTGTAAAAAGATGACTACACAATTCGAATACTGTCCACAAGTATTTAATTAGTAAAAAGATTATGAAAGGCCAGAAAAATTTCAATAATTTTTTCCTAATCATCATGTATTGATACGCCAACATTAGTACTAATTCATTTAGGTCTGCAAACCTATACACGTGAAAATCGCCCATCTTGTCAACAAGATGTTTTCGCAACAGATTTGTAGCAAGCTTGTCAACAACTTATTTCACTCGTGTGTTTTGTCGTTAAATCCAGAGCGGGCCGGTTGAAGCGCTCGCTAGCCAATCAGATTGCTTTATTTCCATAGATAAAAGATAAACAAGATTATTTTCAAATGTTTAGGAACTCCGTGAGGGTGAAGACAGCTGGTCATTATCAGAGTTAGTTCAAGCGATCACAATCTTAATACATTTTCACTGTTTATCAAGTTTTGTATTTGGGTGCGGTGTGACCCCAGAGATAGACCTAGAGGGTGGACACACCTTCAGACCACCCTCCCTGACCACAGAACATGATAGGAACGGTGTGGATGAGACGGTTGACGAAGGCAGATCTAAGGATAACAAGGAATTTGTAGCGTTGATGAATGCTGTGTCTGAGAAACACAAGGATCAAGGCGAAGTATCTGTGGAGAAAACACGAGAAGAGTTTGAAAGTATAGCTTCTGATGAGGGTAGGTGATATAACCATCCTTGTTGAACCTGAGATTATAACTTCATCATTTAATTTCATTTTTATCAATATTTTTCTATCTAGTAACGGTCAGTTATTCAGACAATACTTGCGCATTACCAGAAGCAAGTTTTGCATATTATCTCAAAGATCCATCATTCCGATATAAGAACTTCGCTGATAGGTTAGATCGCAACCAATCACTGTGCGTCAATGAATACTCTTGGGAAGGATACGGCTTCTCGTTGGTTGACAGATTCTATCCTGAGATGGGACAATTACTCGATGAAAAGTTCAAAGTTTGTGAAAGCCTCACATGTAACACGTAAGTTACTCCTAAAGATACTAACTTTATTTACACTGGATAGCTCTATGAGTTATAAACTGTTCTTCCTAGAGGTCCAGTAAGGATCATCCCTTATTGATCCAGTGTTACTACAGAAGGAAACCTAAACTAAACTAACTTTATTTATACTGGATAGCTCTATCAGTTCTAAACTGTTCTCTCTAGAGGTCCAGTAAGGGTCATCTCTTATTGATCCAGTGTTACTACAGGAGGTAACCTGAACTAAACTAACTTTATTTATACTGGATAGCTCTATCAGTTCTAAACTGTTCTCTCTAGAGGTCCAGTAAGAGTCCTCTCTTATTGATCCAGTGTTACTACAAAAGGAAACCTAAACTAAACTAACTTTATTTATACTGGATAGCTCTATCAGTTCTAAACTGTTCTCCCTAGAGGTCCAGTAAGAGTCCTCTCTTATTGATCCAGTGTTACTACAAAGGGAAACCTAAACTAAACTAGCTTTATTTATACTGGATAGCTCTATCAGTTCTAAACTGTTCTTCCTAGAGGTCCAGTAAGAGTCATCTCTTATTGATCCAGTGTTACTACAAAAGGAAACCTAAACTAAACTAACTTTATTTATACTGGATAGCTCTATCAGTTCTAAACTGTTCTTCCTAGAGGTCCAGTAAGGATCATCCCTTATCGATTCAGTGTTACTACAGAAGGAAACCTCGACTAAATTAACTTTATTTATACTGGATAGCTCTATCAGTTCTAAACTGTTCTCCCTAGAGGTCCAGTAAAGGTCATCTCTTGTTGATCCAGTGTTACTACAGAAGGAAACCTAAACTAAATTCTTCTAATTTCTCCTGACGAAGGGCTTTAGCTCGAAACGTCGAGATTTTGTTTATATCTTTTAGGCACACGCGAAGCAACCCTCAATTTGTTCTAACTTTATTTATACTGGATAGCTCTATCAGTTCTAAACCGTTCTCCCTAGAGGTCCAGTAAGAGTCATCTCTTATTGATCCAGTGTTACTACAAGAGGAAACCTAAACTAAACTAACTTTATTTATACTGGATAGCTCTATCAGTTCTAAACTGTTCTTCCTAGAGGTCCAGTAAGAGTCATCTCTTATTGATCCAGTGTTACTACAAAAGGAAACCTAAACTAACTTTATTTATACTGGATAGCTCTATCAGTTCTAAACTGTTCTTCCTAGAGGTCCAGTAAGAGTCATCTCTTATTGATCCAGTGTTACTACAAGAGGAAACCTAAACTAAACTAACTTTATTTGTACTAGATAACTCTATCAGTTCTAAACTGTTCTTCTTAGAGATCCACTAAGACAATCCCCTATTGTTCCGGTGTTAAGCAGCGTTTCTGATATTTTAATATTTAGAATAATTTCTCATCCTATGCTTGTTTTTATTGCAGAGTTGGAACAGAAGAAAGTGTAGACACGAGAACGTTTCGACAAGCAACATGGAACTACATCCACGTTTTGTTTGGTCTTTTCCATGACGATTACAGATACGATGAGGTAATACTCACGTGACATAATCTGCTGGTCTTTAAGATCAAACTGCCTAAAATACTGAAGAACTTCCAGACGAAGGGCTTTCGCTCGAAACGTCGAAGTTCTTGTTAAATTGTTCAGGTAGTTTAGCAACCCACAGCATATCCTCGTATAGACGCTCTCAACACTGGCATTACACGTTCAGGATATTGTCTCATTCATTGTTTTTCTCTTTGTAGGTCAACAGCTTAATGGAGAGGAGTTACAAAGCATACATAAAAAAGGTAATTACAGTAGAATCCCCGGTTAGGTCGAACTCGGTCGAACTCAAGCAAAGTATGTCATGTTAACTCGAACTCTCCGCTATCTAGAACAAATTTTGCTTTCCTTGACCGAACTTTAATGACTTATCTCGAAAGTGATGACCTTAGTTCGTTTATATTAGGGAATACGTGCACGTATTTGATTTTATAGCGTGAGCATGCATGTAAAATACGCAATATAATAAATAATGCACTCTTTCAGTTTATGATACGCACAGCACAATTGATAAATAAACTTAATTGACAGTGTTTATCATATATTTCGCAAATAACAGTCGTATCACTGGGTCATTGGATCATCCACGTTTCATTTAATAATTATTGTAATTTCACACTGATTCATTTATCTCGAAGCCCTTCTCAAACTTTTTGTTGTTTCTCTTGGCTGTTGGAGATGGCGGGGTTCTATACTTTATACCACAAATGTATTCAATTAGTGTATCAAACTTTGCTATATTTGCAGTCATCAGAGCAAGCGCCTTTCACCCCTGAGATCGTGGGTTCGATTCTCGCTGGGGACTCATGACACTTATGTGAAAAGAGTCGGTCAACGCTCTACCGAAAGTCGTGGGTTTTCTCCGGGTACTCCGGTTTCCTCTCACAGGGAATGTTGACAGGGTGGGTTGGGATAAGCCCCAAACTAACCCGTCCATCGTAGCTGTGCTCCCTGATCAGACATGAGTCATACGGTGGCAGCCAGAGGCGCTTTTAATAAGCCTTCGACTTGATCAAGTCGAGCTGTGTCCTACGTAATTCAGCTCAGCTCTCAGCTGCAAGTAAGGATGATTAGCACACCCCCACTTACTCACACTTACTACATTATAGAAACAAACAATTGTGTTTCCTACCATGACAAAGTTTCTTTCTTCACAGGTCGTATGCTATCCTGAACAAACCACTCAAGATGACTACCTCAACTTTATTCAACATCTTACCCACTCGGAGAAGGTAACTCCATTTGAAATCTGTGCATGTGGAATTTTTTACTCCGATATAAGTTTTCCCCGTAGTTGTTGGGACTTAATGCGGACCCGTATTGAAGTCGTAAAAGCAATAAAACCAGCGTATTAAGTAAAAAGATAAAACGTTGTATTCACATTCATAGCAACTTTATTCTCCAATTATTGGGTTTTTTAACTTTTAGTATAATATATGATTTCCCAGGGAAACATCGTCACCTTGGCTAATACTTCACCAAAATCCCCCTCGCTCTAGGTCTATCGATGATACGAGGTGACCACCAAGTGCTTAGACTTGCTTTAAGCTTCCCTTTCTCACAAGTTCTTTGCAAAAACAAGTCTACCATATGTTTAGCCTGCGCACAGAGGCCATCGTATGCTGCTCTTTCGCCCTTACTGATTGAGACAGTGTACAGAACTGAATGTGTAATTAGTACATGTATAATTTATTCATGAATAAATCTCTTACCTTGTTTACATTGTGATTCAACAATTCATATCACAATAACGAAGCTCTCTTGGGAGCTTTAAAAAGCGTTTGCCTGCCAGACAAAAGACAGGGGGTCAAAAGCTTTAGCTTTGCTAAACAAAGCAAGGGGTCAAAGCTTGACTTAATAGGGCCATTTATTATACGGGAGAAAATAAGTCACGACTTACAAAAGACGCGTTTTATATAAGACGCGAACACACTCGTATAAATGGTCAAATTCTAATAAGTCGCGATTTAAATAAGAACGGGGGTTCAGACTGGTCCGCACCTATTCGAATTTGACCATTTATACGAGTGTGTTCGCACATGGCAGCCCGTAATCTTAATGGAACCGACGTAGAAACGTCGAAAGAAAAAGGAAAAAATGAAAGTTGTATAAAACATCATACGCCTGTTGACCACTGCGCTTGTTTCTTAATATAGACCAGAATAAGGCTTTAAATATATGCATTGTAATGCCATTGCGGTGAAGAGATCATTACGTTCGGTGAAAGACGCCCTGGTGAAAGTGCGATGAAGAGAACCTCTCTAATTCACTCTGAACTGTGGGAAATGATTTTTGTGTTCAGCACGAAATTTTTATCTGAAAACGTACTTACTAACTTTCATCGAGTCTGCAGAACACTAGCTTTTCCGCGAATTTATCCCAGCCATTATACACGGCGATTTACGGTGCGGCGAAGAGAACATGTCTCAAATTCATTCTGGGAAAATTTTTCATTTCCGAAAAAAAAGGTACCATTTCAAATTGGACAATCTTTATCCAGTTTCTTACCTAGATCAGTGGAGTACACTCCAGTGGTAGTTTTTCACACCCCGGTTTTGAGATCAGTGGCCGAAATACCTCCGTACTTCATGTATGACTATAATATAATTAAATACAAAATATAAGAAAATATGACCCATATTCCAGCAGTTCTAGTTGTAATATTTTTCTGGTCTTTACTCTATCTTGGAGATTTTGTACTGAAGGTAATGCTTAATATCAATCTTAACAAGATAAGTTGGATGTTTTTGTTCCATATTTGCGTATATTTATTTTGCATGGTGACCAACATATAAATGCATTCCATTTTATAATATACTTTCATAACCCCCTTGGGTTAAAAAAAATTATGGAACCCTCTTGGATGTGTTTTTTGGTAGTTTCCCCATAGGATATCTCAAACACCCCTTAGGAAATATCGTTCTATCGTTCTTAGGTTGAAAAACCTAACTGCAATGGCCCAATTCCATAAACCTAATGTACCGATCAATTCGAAACTTCAACATGCCCCCCCCCCCCGGGCGAACCCCGGGAATTTGAACTTTTTAAAATTTTACTTTTCAAATTCCCCGCCCCCTGCGCAAAAATGTGTGGAGAAAGATATAGATGTGGTGAGAACAGAGGAACCAGATGTTGATGAGAAATCAACAGAAATGAAGGTTGGTGTTGTTGAGAATTGCAGTCGATGTATATTTACTGTGTGCAGTTTTAGCTAAGTAAAGGTGTTTGCAACCCATTAACCTTAACAAAACTATCTGCCTACTGGGTTCCCAATAGAATTTGGAGTAGGAGGGTTTTTGAGAGAAGTAGGCGGCTATGTGGTGCAGACAGCACCATCTTCCCGTGATTTATTTTGAAATTTGGACCTCTAAGATGGCATTTTCAGCCATTTTGGAAAGTTGTCTTGAGAAATGTTAGACCATTATGAAACTAAATTTCCCCTTAATTTTACAATGTTTCATCAATATGACACTAGAAGGAGTGACATTCTTTAAAATAACTATGTGTGAAACAATGCTGCAAACATTTGAATATTCACAATGTTTGACTCTTAAGTGTAATACCTTATTTCAGCTCTCCATAAAGCTAGCAAACATGTGGGGGACAGTATGGTTGCATCGTTGAGATTTTACTCTTCTGTGGGGTTAACATACATTGTTATGCCATTTTAGGAGAATCAGAACCTCATTCAACAACTTCTACCTGCAAATAGTTTTGATGTACTTGTCAACACACTAAAGACTGGGATTCATTAAATTAAGGGTAAGTTTATACCCTACATTGTTCCAGGCAATTTTACTCATCAATATAAAAGGGTAACTTTTTGGCCAAAACATTCTTCTTTCATAAAAACAATGATTTTCAAGTAGTAAAAACAGTTTTTAGAATTTTTGGTCAGAGGCAAAGGGTCAACCAAAGGATTTGAAATCGGGCCCTGTGGTCCCCGTTTTTTGTTGTTTTTTCGATTTTTTCCAATCTTGCTTCAAACTACCCCCAAACGTTTTGGAAAAAAAGTTAAAACCGTTTTATTTCATCAAAACAATATTTGAAATCAGGCCTCTGCCCCCGCCCCTTTGGGTATCGATTTTTTAGACTGTAGTAGACCCCGTACTTTACCCCTCTTTGTGGTGATCACTGCAGAACGTGTGTATAATGATATTTAGTCAAAATAGACTGACACGCTAACCAACCAACTGGTCAACTGACATACTGACAAACCAAGCAACTGAACTAAAGACTGACCAATTGCCGACTGACTGATTGACCAACAAACCAAAAAACCGATTGACTGGCATATCACCCGCCCCAATGACTGGCCGACCAACCAACACAGGCGGACTTACCGATCGACCGACTAACTGATTGACAAGAGACCTACTGAACGACTAGCTGGCCAGCCAACCCACAGACTGACCAACTGCTATTTAATTGACAAACTGCCTGATCGACCAAGGGTTTTTAGCAATTTTTTCATAAAATTCTCATTGTGCATTTTCATAGGATCGTTCACCTTGACTAGAATCATGGATGGTTGTCACCCGGGGTACCTGTGCATTTTGACTTGCTGGTATCTCACATAAACCATTGGCCAACATAAATAGAACAATCACCATAATTTCCTGTAAAACCTTTGAATACAACATACAGATCTGTTTGATATCCTAGTCTTGGTAAGTATTAGCAGTTTTCATTATATAGCTATCCAGTATGAATATATTTAATTTAGTTTTCTTCCAGTATTAAATAACACTTGGCCAATAAGGGATGGCTCTTACTGAACTTCTAGAAAGAACAGTTTGGAACTGATAGAGCTATCCAGTATAAATAAAACTAATTTAGTTTAGGTGTCCTCCTGTAGTAACACTGAATCAATAAGAGATGATCCTTACTGAACTTCTAGAAAGAACAGTTTGGAACTGATAGAGCTATCCAGTATAAATAAAGTTAGTTTAGTTTAGGTTTCCTCCTGTAGTAACACTGGATCAATAAGGGATGGCTCTTACTGAACTTCTAGAAAGAACAGTTTGGAACTGATAGAGCTATCCAGTATAAATAAAGTTAGTTTAGTTTAGGTTTCCTCTTGTAGTAACACTGGATCAATAAGAGATGATCCTTACTGGACCTCTAGGGAGAACAGTTTAGAACTGATAGAGCTATCCAGTATAAATAAAGTTAGTTTAGTTTAGGTTTCCTCTTGTAGTAACACTGGATCAATAAGGATGACTCTTACTGGACCTCTAGGAGAACAGTTTGGAACTGATAGAGCTATCCAGTATAAATAAAGTTAGTTTAGTTTAGGTTTCCTCTTGTAGTAACACTGGATCAATAAGAGATGATCCTTACTGGACTTCTAGAAAGAACAGTTTGGAACTGACAGAGCTATCTAGTATAAATAAAACTAATTTAGTTCATGGTTGAGCATTACACAATGCTTCTCCTTCTCTATCTTAGATGATTGTGATGAAGAATTAAAACTGAAACAAGATGGTCTTGAAACAAAAATCTGTAGAAGACGAGATTGGTGAAGGTTAGTCTTGTCGAGAGTTTTACTATCTGACAGTGTCTCTTGTTAACCCATTAGCTTGCAAATTGCAGCCTACTTTAGTGTTTCACTCTGTCTAACGCCAGGCAAATAGGATCATGTAAACGTCCACCCTTCCCTCCTTTAGGGTCACTTGTAATGTGTGTGAAACAATGCTGCAAACATTTGAATATTCCCTCCAAACTTATTGGGGACAATATGGTTGCATTGTGTGTCACACTTCTCTTGGGATGTGTAGTGACGGATAATAACGTTTGTGATTTTTTTATCCTCTTGAAACATTATAGGTCTTTATATGTTATAGTTAGGCAGAGGCCAATAATTAAGTGTTTTGATAGCCACTGCCAGTTTCTCTTATTAACTCATCAACTGGCAAATGCGCCCAGATGCACCCAACTTTAGTATTTTACTCTACTAGTTTCAGAAGTTGAAGATATGGGCTTTATTGTTGAGAAGCGTTGTACTAAACGAATTTGACGTAGCACTTGTTTCGGCTTGAATTGCCAGCCGTTGTATACAGGGCGTGAAAATCTGTGATTTGCCTTTAAAGGCCCAGACACACCGGACGCGATTCGGCAACGCGACGCGATTTTTCAGTTTTTAAAAGTAAATAAAACCGTCTATGGAAGGAAATTGTAAAAGATATGCAGACCAAATAACTCAAACTGTTATAGCGCTTCTGAATATTTGAAAAACATAAAACAGGATCAAAGTTATATGTCAGTCAAAATCGAACCGCGTCCGGTGTGTCTGGGCCTTTAACGCATTAAAAACAATATGGCATTTCAGCTGATTATGTTATTGTTCTTAATGCGTTCGGCACACGAGAAGCGCGACGTTTGAAAAAGGCCTGAGTTCCATGTTGAAATTGCAGTTAAATATACTGTATACTTAGGACAGTTTCTGTATGTAGCTATACATAAAAATGTCGTGAAAATAATTTCAATATTTTGTGCTACTGTGGCAAACAAACATACACGCTTACCCCTGACGCAAGAATTGGCGATGTCCATTGTCGGTGGTGTGTAAAATGATTTGTCTGTCGGCAGAGAATACAATAGATGAGCCTAGCCTTTACGCGTTAATCGTAAGGTTCGCGCATCTAATATTGCGCGAATTTATTAAATACAAGTTAGGTTTAGCAATTCTAATTTCTGTCCTATAAATTAAATTATGCTTTGTCAGTAGCCAATGATGACGAAGTTCTTATCAAGGCCAGCCAATCAATGCCGAGCTCGTGTGACCAATAGAGAAATGCAAATGAACTTTGGCGAAATTGAATATTCAAATTTGAACCTGGGTCGGTGAGTCGATGCCTGGGCCGAAAGGCAGACATTTTGAGACGAAATATGGCGAGAACGTACGAGTTCAAAATGTCATAAATTTAACTTCGCCTAAACCTGAACTTGGTTATCCTACATCAAAGAACAGGTGAGCATTCAAACATATCTTTCTTTTCAACGTTTGCGATTTGTCCTTGTTGATTTATTGCTCATGTTTGGTACGAGTTTTGTACAATTGTACAAAACTTGCTCGCCTTCGAAGCTTCTTCTCCGGTTGGTAAACGAACCGCTCGACTATATTTCGCTTCAATCCCTTTCAATCCATGTCATATTTTGTACTAATTGTGTTTAGAAACACCTTAGTTTTGATTTGTATAACTCAATATTTGTTTTACATGCAATTTTAGATGAAATGTTTCACGAGATTTGTTGAAATAAATCGCCGACTCGATCAAGACTTTGTCGAATTTGACTTTTGACTTGGTAAGTATGGCCGCCTTAAAATTATTTTCTTGTTTATTGCCGGTTATTACAAGTTTTCATGTTCTATTTTACCTTTTGGTACATTTATTAAAGTATTGAAAACCTAACAGTACCTTTCTATATTTTGCATGTAATATTTGCTAAAATTACACTGAAATACAAAAACAATTTTCGCACGCTCCTAAACGGCAGCCATTTTGCATGTATAGAAATTACCTTGTTTTAAAATGTTATTGGTACATTCCATTCCGTATCAACAACCAATCATATTCACTTCCGGTTATGACTGTCCGCCCCTAATTTGTGTCTATAAATTATGCATTGTCAGGAGCCAATGATGAGGAAGTTCTTATAAAGGCCAGCCAATCAATGCAGAGCACGTGAAGGTGTGACCAATAGAGAAAAACTTTGACGAAATTAAATATTCAAGTCTTCAACCTTGGTCGGTGTCTGGGGCGAAAGGCAGACATTTTGAGACGAACGTGGCGGGAAGAACGTAGAAGTTCAGATTGTCAGAAATTTAACCTCGCCTGAACAGCTGAACTTGGTTATCGTATATGAAAGAATAGGTGAGGATTCAAACATATCGTTCTTTTAAACGTTTGTGATTTGTGCTTGTTGATTTATTGGTCATGTTTGATACGAGTTTTGTACAATTGTACAAAAACTTGCTCGCCTTCGAAGCTTCTTCTCCGGTTGGTAAACGAATCTCTCGACTATCTTTCGCTTCAATCCTTTCAATCCATGTCATATTTTGTACTAATAATGTTTAGAAACACCTTAGTTTTGATTAGTATAACTCAATATTTGTTTTACATGCAATTTTAGATGAAATGTTTGACGAAATTTGTTGAAATAAATCGCCGCCCCGATCAAGACTTTGTCGAGTGTGACTTGCGACTTGGTAAGTATGGCCGCCTTAAAATTATTTTCTTGTTTGTTGCCTTACCTAACTTGAACGTCCTGTAGCTATGAAAATGTTTCTAGACATTTTAGTGAAGTTTAAATTTGTGATTTTTGCAATAGTTTGCCGTATGCCTTTAAGTTAAGCAAAAACGCCAAGTGAACTATTTTGTGGTAAAAGCACAGCTATTAATTTGGAAGACTATGGTTATTTGTCTGACTCCGGTTATCCAATATCTGAATACAGATACGAAATAAATTTTGATAGTTTTCAAAATGTTCCAGTTTATTGCTTGCACGTTTGACGTTGGCATTCTAAAGTTGCCGAGGTTGCAGGGGATGGGGCTGGCCCGACAATATTAGAGACCTTAAGATTGAGGTTTAAAATTTATTTCAAACCTCAAACTTCAGTTTGAGGTTAGATGTCAGAGGTAATAAATTTGAGGAGATTAAGATTGAAGTACAAACTCCGAGATGTCTTTTGAGTTTATTGTTATTTGTTTCAAAATAAGTGCAATATGAAGCTAAGATGATGTTTTAAACATTTATTCTAGTAAAACTAAAATATAGGTTGATATTTTCGAAAAATATCCTGAGGATTATTCATACTGAAAACAATTTCTACACGTTGAAAACCTGATAATTTACTGCAAATTTGACTCGCGCGGAGTCTAGTCACGTGATCGCTAGCGGTTTGCATAAAAATACGTCCATCTTAAGGTCTCTATTGTGCGTAGTCGCTCGGTCTGATGCACTCTTAACTAACTGGGAGCAATGGAAGACCCCATGCCATATTTTGTACTAATAGTGTTTATAAATAGCTTAGTTTTGACTTGTGTAACTCAATATTTGTTTTACATTCAATTTTAGATGAACTAACTCTGTAGCTATGAAAATGGTTCTGAAATCTGAAGTTGCCGATGTTTGGAGTTGCGAGTGAAGGGGCTTGCCCGACAATATTATTGCGGGCGGTCAATCAGTCTGACGCACCCTTACTGGAAGCAATGGAAGAGTATGAAGATAAGAAGAAAATCTGAAGTTGCCGATGTTTGGAGTTGCGAGTGAAGGGGCTTGCCCGACAATATTATTGCGGGCAGTCAATCAGTCTGACGCACCCTTACTGGAAGCAATGGAAGAGTATCAACATAAAAAGGAATGAAGATGTCACAAAAGAAGTGAAAGTGTGTCAAGTTGGAGAGGAAATCAGGGAAGCAAGATCGTAGATTGGATTGTGATGGATGAAAAGGATTACTACAAACCTTTGTGGATTACTACAAACATTGATGGATAAAGTGTACATTGAAAGTCAAGGTTAAAGAGATGTCTGCCTCAAGGTTAGATTGTTAGCTTGCTAGCAGGCTTAGCCTGCTAGCAAGGCGGTAGTTTGTGCCTGCTAACGGGCAGTAGGTAGCCTGCTAACGGGCTGTAAATAAGTAGAATTCGTACCCAGAACTTGGTTTTGCATGTGTTAGTAAGTCTCTGGGTTAAAGATATTTTCCTGGCGGTCTGTCGGTTCAGTACATTTACACAAGAGGTTGAGTTTCTATTCAGATGCTTGCATGCTAAAACTTGAGGTACAATTTCTTACCTCGTTATTGTTAATTGTTTCTCATCTGCAGTCGAAAGTCAATCTAAGAAGGTGAACATTTGAGCTTTTGGTGACGTGGCTGTTGCATGCACTCGGTTCGGTATTGGTGGGTTTCGTTAAGCATTACGGGTCAACTTCGATGTTGACACTTCTAGACTACTACATAAAATGAAAGGATGTTTTTTCACTCTAGTAACTCTTACCGAGACCCACTAGGTATTCGCGATTTACTTGTGCCAATGTTTCTCTGTTTGTGTAAATGTACTGCTTAGGTGTCTGTGCATGGCGCAGCGTTCAGCTAGAATGTAGAATAGGCAGAACAAGTAAAGCTTTGCCAGACTTCAAATTTTGGTTGGATTAATGTTTGCATGCATATATATATATACAGGGTGTCTAAAAAAAAAGGTAATCCAACTATAGTATGCCATTGTGGGTTAATTACTGGGGTGCATGAAAGTAATTTTTTCATAATCCTAAAGATCAGGTGTTTTGCTGTTCCATGACGTTTTTTGAAAAATGGGCAAATACGAGCCCGATGAAAATTGTTTGTCGAAATTGCATATATTCAGCATTGAGAATTGGGTCAAACTATTGAAAATTAACTTCCTTTAGGAGTTAAGTTGATGAATTTCACTTTATCATAAACACAGTCCTTGAAACTCCCGAAATTTCAGGTTGGCAAGAAATAGACAAGTCCAAATGAAAATTTAATTTGCTTGCTGCAAATACGCATATTTATAAACGGCAATTACAGTCAAATCCGTTGTTCTGTTGCGAGGAATATTGGACGCAAACAAATTGCAAATTGAATTCACAACCAGGTGTGTGATTGGCTACTAGCAAAAGAAGAAACCAAGCAAATGCTCTGAGCAACTGGATTGGAGCTTCCTTTTTACTAGTAGCCAATCAGAGGCTTTGGTTACAAAACTGGTTGTGAATTTTAATTTGCAATTTTTCACACCCAATATTGCAATGTTCCTTGCAACAGAACACTGGATTTGACTGTAATTGCAATCAATGCCAATAGCAAACAAAATAACTAACATGTCGACCTACATTAGGTGCAGAGCTGAACTTATGCGATTTAGGGAAACAATTTTTACCGGACTCCTATTCGGTCATTTTTCCTTCATATTGGATGAAAAACGTGACATTGAACAGCTAAAACACTGATCTTTCTTAATATCCAAACAATTATGCTTGTTTAGTGTGGTAAAGTTGGTGACCTTTTTTAGAGACCCTGTATAATGTCGTGTATAAATTTGAAAAGCTGGCATAGTTTTTCTTGTTAAGGATAAAGTAAGGGTGCAAATGGTACCCATAGCTTAGAGGGTGCAAATGGTACCCCTAAGAAGATTGGTGGAAATCATGGTGGATTTTTCGAAAAGATCGTTTGAGAAGATTCAAGGGATGTTTGTCCGGGTACTCCGGTGTCCTCACACAGAAGATAAACAGCTTAAGACCGTAATAACACAATTGTTGTAAAGATAAATAATGAAAAGGAGGTTTCTCCGGGTACTCCGGTTTCCTCACACAGAAGATAAACCACTTAAGACCGTAATAAAACAATGGTTGTAAAGAGAAATAATCTAGGCTTTTGTAAAGATGATAAAATGCGGACGAGTCTATCTTCATCGCCCGCAGTGCATGTATATCGCTGGTTTCGAACGTTAGTTTTCTGCCCCGGGTCAATGAAAACAGTTCGCTACCAGAGATTAGGGTGCCCTCTCTGTCATGGCGGCTAACATTTGCCCTTGCTTTGTGGAGGCTCACTAGGTGCGATGCACGCTAGCTTAAGTTAAGGGCATGACCGAGACTCCACATTGAGGGGATTGCTTTTCAGGTTTTTGAAAGGTGGTATTGCGCGCGCATTAGGTACGAAGGTCGTGTAGCTAGAAATTAGGGCGGCGTTTAGCAGAGTTCAATATAATTCAACTCCGGCCACTAATTTTGACAGACCTGAAGATAGAAAAGGTCGGCGCCACCGTTATATTGAACTCTGGCGTTTACTATAAGGCATGTATTATGAAACCATGAGAGCCTGTGCACAGTAATTTACTGTAAAGTATTCGTATGCATTACAGTAATAAATTAACAATAAGAAATGTTGTTCTTGCTCCACAGTGGAGACAGTTCCGTTTCTTTAGGTCGCGCGCGCTTCATAAATTTTACCGTAAGTTCTTCAAGTTGAAAAGACCGCCAGGAAAACTAAATAGGGTGTTTTCATGTGTTGCTCTGTTGATGGGCAAACAGCAATGAACTTGTTTCTATTTGAATTCCGGCATGTTTGTCCCCCAACCTGGCCGCCATGAAACACTCTGCAGATTAAGTTTATACTTGGTTCATGCATAATTGATTGTTCTTAATGCGCAAGAGACTTGAAACAAGTCTAGCTTTTAACAAGGAAATGGAGGTAGCATGCTTAGTTAAATTATTGTTGTTTGAATGCTGAAAAGGTTTAAATGCAAAATGTGGACTGATATGGGGCGCCGAATATAGATTTCGCTATTTAGAAATATATCGATGATATTTTTCATTATTTCTAAGTAATTGTTTGAACACGGTTCTATCTAAATAATAAAGTCTTTTCTTGATTTGTTATACAGGGTGTATGCGAAAAAGGTAATAAAACTTTGAGTGATTGCTGTGCGTCAAATACTGGGTTAAATGATTTAATTTTTACATAGAACGAAAGTTGAACTCAAATGTGTCTTTAAAGAGTAGTTCCTTCATGCTATGTAAACATAAGCTCGTTTAACCCAGTATTTGACGCACAGCAATCACTGAATATGTGATTACATTTTTTTATACGCCCTGTATAACAAAAAACCCAGCTAACTTTTATTTATAAATGGTAAGATTCATTCAAAAATTATTTATAAATGGGATTTGTTCAGGAAATATTTAGAAATATATAAAGTTTTGTGAAATCATTAGTTGTAAATGTGGAATGTTTTCTAATTGATATAGAAGATAGTTGGTACACAGATCCGAAAGCTTATTAGTAAAATGTAGTTCTCGCTCTCTGTGGTAACTTTCTTGTAGAAATCGGTGATGAAACATTAATCATTTACATGTGAACTATGATTTCACCCAACCTTAATTATTTCTAAAAAATCTCTTGACCAATGCCATTATTTATAACTAATTTGATTGAATCTCCGTATTTATAAATACGAGTTTGACTGATTTTATTTTTAATAGTTGTCTTTTCGTGATTTGTTATACAGGGTGTATGCGAAAAAGGTAATAAAACTTTGAGTGATTGCTGTGCGTCAAATGCTGGGTGAAACTATTTCATTTTTACATAGAACGAAAGTTGAAATGGACATTTTGGGAATTAAATTTCGTGTCTTTAAAGAGTAGTTCCTTCATGCTATGTAAACTCGTTGACCTCCGTATTTGACGCACAGCAATCACTGAATATGTGATTACATTTTTTTATACACCCTGTATAACCAAAAACCCAGCTAACTTTTATTTATAAATGGTAAGATTCATTCAAAAATTATTTATAAATGGGATTTGTTCAGGAAATATTTATAAATATGGAAGGTTTGTGAAATCATTAGTTGTAAATGTGGAATGTTTTCTAATTTATATACAAGAAATCGGTGATCTTCATTTACATGTGAACTATGATTTCACCCAACCTGAATTATTTCTAAAACAAATCTCTTAACCAATGCCATTATAACTAATTTGATTGACTCTCCGTATTTATAAATACAAGTTTGACTGATTCTATTATAAACAGAAAGAAATAAACTTTTAAAAGCCTGGTACGTTATAATCGTTTAAAAAAGCTGGAAAACGCGATGACAATTAATTTAACCCTTTGTACAAAGAGAGCATGAACAGTTAAATGTTGTCAATATGATCCAGAAGATCCCTTTTCCCTGAATCATATTGCAAACCTTTAATTTGTTCATCCTCTATATTTTGAAAAGGCCCCCTTCTTTTCGTTTGAAAAACGTCGTAAAGACTTAGTGCTTTTTTTTTGGGCCGCGCTGTTACTCTTTTTTTTTTCGCCCCCACCTCCCCGTCCAACCACCCTGAACGTTTTGGACTTATAAACTCCTAAACCATTTTTCAATGTGGTGGTGCACACTTATGAATAATTAATGAGGTCAAAAAAATTTCGGGTCGCGCTCCGCGCGACTCTACGTCCGGACTTCTAACTCCTCAATAGTACCTCCTTTGCAATAATTCTTCACTACGCCTACCATTCCCCTAAATCGCATCCACTCCCTAATACAACCTCCACTTCTACTACACTCACCCTACTCGAATCTCCTTCTAATACACTGACCCTACTCGAATCTCCTTCTAATACACTTACCCTACTCCAATCTCCTTCTAATACACTTACCCTACTCCAATCTCCTTCTAATACACTTACCCTACTCGAATATCCTTCTAATACACTGACCATACTCCAATCTCCATCTACTACACTGACCCTACTCGAATCTCCTTCTAATACACTCACCCTACTCGAATCTCCTTCTAATACACTGACCCTACTCGAATCCCCTTCTAAAACACTGACCCTACTCGAATCCCCTTCTAAAACACTCACCCTACTCGAATCCCCTTCTAAAACACTCACCCTACTCGAATCCCCTTCTAAAACACTCACCCTACTCGAATCCCCTTCTAAAACACTCACCCTACTCCAACCTTCACTTCTAAAACACTCACCCTACTCCAACCTTCACTTCTACTACAACCTTCACCTCCACTAACCCCACTCAACACTTCACTACTTTCCTTTCCAAACTTTTTTTACCTCTAAACCCACCCACCACCCCCTTCCACCACCCTTAGCCCGGACACGCCCTTATAGAACAAAACCTCATATTCTAAACTAGTGGTGAACATTTCCTCCACTTATATGCGCGCACATCTTAACAATATTTTCTACACACCTCATGAATAATTTATGACCCCACTCATACACCTCATGAATAATTAATGAGCCTACCCTTACATGCCTCCCAAATTTAACAAAATCCAAAAAAAATTTCCAACGTCTGTACCACACACTTGTCATCTACCATACACTTGTACATCTACCATACACTTGCACATCTACCATACACTTGTACATCTACCATACACTTGCACATCTACCATACACTTGTACATCTACCATACACTTGTACATCTACCACACACTTGCACATCTACCATACACTTGCACATCTACCACACACTTGCACATCTACCACACACTTGTACATCTACCATACACTTGCACATCTACCATACACTTGCACATCTACCATACACTTGCACATCTACCATACACTTGTACATCTACCACACACTTGCACATCTACCATACACTTGTACATCTACCATACACTTGTACATCTACCATACACTTGTACATCTACCATACACTTGTACATCTACCATACACTTGTACATCTACCATACACTTGTACATCTTCCATACACTATACATACACAAACCTTGCATACCCACCTATACAAACACCAACCTTGCTTCCCTACACATACATCCCTTGCCATTTCTCTCCCTTGTTCAAATACTTACTCAAGAATTGCCCTGTTTGGAACCAGAAATGGTTTTCAGGTTTAATTCCTGAAGCACTTCCAGTCACTAACACACCTACTCCATACACTTTCCCTTCTTCCATACACTTGCCCTTCCTCCATACACTTTCCCTTCTACCATACACTTGTACATCTACCATACACTTTCCCTTCTACCATACACTTGTACATCTACCATACACTTTCCCTTCTACCATACACTTTCCCTTCTTCCATACACTTCCCTTCTTCCATACACTTGCCCTTCTTCCATACACTTGCCCTTCCTCCATACACTTTCCCTTCTACCATACACTTGTACATCTACCATACACTTTCCCTTCTACCATACACTTGTACATCTACCATACACTTTCCCTTCTACCATACTTTCCCTTCTTCCATACACTTCCCTTCTTCCATACACTTTCCCTTCTTCCATACACTTTCCCTTCTTCCATACACTTAAACTTCTTCCATACACTTTCCCTTCTTCCATACACTTGCCCTACTCTATACATACAGACACCAACCTTGCTTCCCCACCTGTATAATAATAACCTTGCTTCCCTACCCATACATCCCTTGCCATTTCTCTCACTTCCCTTGTTCAAATACTTACTCAAGAATTGCCCTGTTTGGAACCAGAAATGGTTTTCAGGTTTAATTCCTGAAGCACTTCCAGTAACTAACACACCTACTCCATCTAACCTCCATACACTTTCCCTTCCTCCATACACTTGCCCTTCCTCCGTACACTTATACATCTTCCATACACTTTCCCTTCTTCCATACACTTAAACTTCTTCCATACACTTTCCCTTCTTCCATACACTTGCCCTACTCACCTACACTATACATACACAAACCTTGCATACCCACCTATACAAACACCAACCTTGCTTCCCTACACATACATCCCTTGCATTTCTCTCCCTTGTTCAAATACTTACTCAAGAATTGCCCTGTTTGGAACCAGAAATGGTTTTCAGGTTTAATTCCTGAAGCACTTCCAGTCACTAACACACCTACTCCATCTAACCACCATACACTTGCCCTTCCTCCATACACTTGCCCTTCCTCCATACACTTATACATCTTCCATACACTTGCCCTACTCACCTACACTATACATACACAAACCTTGCATACCCACCTATACAAACACCAACCTTGCTTCCCTACACATACATCCCTTGCCATTTCTCTCCCTTGTTCAAATACTTACTCAAGAATTGCCCTGTTTGGAACCAGAAATGGTTCAGGTTTAATTCCTGAAGCACTTCCAGTCACTAACACACCTACTCCATCTAACCTCCATACACTTATACATCTTCCATACACTTTCCCTTCTTCCATACACTTGCCCTTCTTCCATACACTTATACATCTTCCATACACTTTCCCTTCCTCCATACACTTTCCCATCTTCCATACACTTTCCCTTCCTCCATACACTTTCCCTTCTTCCATACACTTTCCCTTCTTCCATACACTTAAACTTCTTCCATACACTTGCCCTTCTTCCATACACTTCCCCTTCTTCCATACACTTCCCTTCTTCCATACACTTCCCTTCTTCCATACACTTTCCCTTCTTCCATACACTTTCCCTTCTTCCATACACTTTCCCTTCTTCCATACACTTTCCCTTCCTCCATACACTTTCCCTTCTTCCATACACTTGCCCTACTCACCTACACTATACATACACAAACCTTGCATACCCACCTATACAGACACCAACCTTACTTCCCCACCTGTATAATAATAACCTTGCTTCCCTACACATACATCCCTTGCCATTTCTCTCACTTCCCTTGTTCAAATACTTACTCAAGAATTGCCCTGTTTGGAACCAGAAATGGTTTTCAGGTTTAATTCCTGAAGCACTTCCAGTAACTAACACACCTACTCCATCTAATCTGCCTAAATTAGACCAACAATTAAAGGGCTAACAACTTGCCATTTCCTTCGACAAAAAGTAAAGTGGTTAGTCTTGTCATTTCTCCCACCAAAAAGTAAAGGAGTTCGCCTTGCCATTTCTTTCGACATAAAGTAAAGTGGTTAGGCCTTGTCATTTCTTTCACCCAAAAGTAAACAAGTTAGGCTTGTCATTTCTCCCACCAAAAAGTAAAGGGGTTAGGTCTTGCCATTTTAACAACAAACAGTAAAGCGGTTAGCCTTGCCATTTTTCCCACGTCTATACAAATGAGCTTCGGGTCTTTAGGATCAATCTACCTGAAAAATGTTTCGAGGGGCAAGCCTCCGTCTGGAAGCTCTGTCTGGAAGCGTAGGCCCTTTGTCTGGAGCGGACCCTCAAAACATTTCAGGTAGACCCAAACCTCAAAGACTTTGGCTGCAATGTTCCACATTATTAGCATCGTCTATTTATATGGAGTAATGGAGGACAATGGCAATTTGATATAGCTCCTACATTTTTCAGGTAGTTTTACACACCAGTCAACCGCTGTCTTTAACATACAGTACATGTGTACAAAATGATTAGTATTTGCTGTGTTGTTTTGCCTTGTACCCCCCAAGTGTATATATTTTGTAAGAATATTTTCTTTCAAAAGTGGGATAAGGTTCCCTGGGAGAGGAATTTGCCACTGACTTGTAGCCCAACCATGGGGCATTTTCACTTGTTTCAAATTGCCAGGGGATGGGCACGCTTGGATTGGACTGATGCATTATTACGCCATATAAAATATATTATATATTCCTTGATTCTCATCACTGCCAGACAGAATTTGTAGTCCCGCGTTGAAACACTTTGTATTTTGTTATAAAATATAAATGTACAGCCCGACCAAACATCTTAAGAGATCTACGGTAGTATATTTATATTGGAATTTCGATGTTAGTCCAAATGGTGAATTTCATTCAAATCACATTCAGTGTTGAAGACGGACCAGCATACAGTTGACAAACCAGAACAAAATGTTCCATTTTACTATTCTTTTGTAACTCACTCTCCAATTTTTAAAATTTTTAAAAATCTATTTAATTTGTGATACAAAATATAAAATACAAACCTCCCGCCTCCTTGACATTTTAAAAATTTTGTGATGAGAATCAAGCAGATCAATATACAGCAAAATAGACCACAGCAAATAGTAGGCATATTTAATATTGCCATGTTTCACGTATCATCCATAAATGAAGTGATCTTAGCCTCATATATATTATTTTCTCTGTTAAAACTTCCAACAACCAGATGTAAATATTTATAAACTGTTTTGTTCACGACAACCCAATACTTCAAATTAATATTCAAATTAATCACTTCCCGCGTGGAACAATAATTACGAAAAATTCTGCCCAGAAAAGATGAATTCAGCTAAAAATAGTACAAACAAGTGCGTAATTTTGGCCAAGAAATAAGGGCCAGTTTCACCTTTTTGATTTTGTTTCTTTCGTAGTATAACCTCAACCGAGGTTTTGTCGTGCGATTTACATACTATATAGTTATAAATACACAAATATGCATTAAAATATCTAAAAAATATCCGTTGCATTACTAGTAACAATTACTTTAAAATCGTCTTCAAACTCATACGCCATCTTATTACTGCATCATAACTGGTTCTCCGTCCTCTGCATACAATAGGACACTAAAATGAAATAATACTGAATCATTCACAATCGAACTATTTATTATCGTTTAAAAGCTTGCATCAACGCTACTGAAGATATCTTTGTGGTCATTACCATTCCTGTCGTATAGTGGTTGGTATATATTGAAGTAGACACGACTTTATGGTTAAATCATAAAACAGTGCTCTGGGATTTTAACCCCGAAACGAACGAATACTGTATTTATTATTTTCAATACTTTAATACTGTGTGCACCATTTGCCCAAAATTCGCAAATATACTAGACAATTTTTATTTAATAGAGGTCAATGGTACATTTACTACCAGTACTGTATTCGTCCCGAACACGGACACTGTTTTTTGTTTTAGATTCATGCCAAACTAAAAGAATAATCACAGGAGGAAAACCAAAAGTGCCAATGAGTTCATGGCCACATCCGGTGAAAAACCTCTGTGATTATGATTACCGGATACCCCGGGGAAATTATATATGTACCCATTAATGTTCATAGTAATCCATAACACAATGTCCACGACTGGGTCACCCATCGGACACCGCAAATTACGTTTTGGTCCGTGAACTTTCCGTTCAACTAGTCAAAACTCATTAAAATTCTCATAGATCATCTATTTTAATGAAATTTAAGCAGAATTCCCAAAGTCTGCATCAAAATCACAACAGCTAAATGCTGGGTAAAGCCATACAGACACAAAACACACCACAAATCAATGTTTGGTGATATTTCCACTCAATTTTTCCTGGCCTGCAGGCAAATTATCCCAATCTCATGCCATGGACAAAAAGCAAAAATGCAAGGTTGGCCAGACCTTACACCTGTGCTAGTTGACAGTGACAATCGATCGGAGCAACTCGACTATAGGTCGGGAGAAGTCGGAATGTCACCGATGGTCGGCCATTCGTCTAGCATGATTATATCAAGCATTGAATATTATTGAATATACCCACCCTTATCCGCCTTTAGTTCATTGCAAAACAAAAAGATTTCCAAAAAAAAGCAATGTAGACCACCCGAAAATTGGTCTACAAAACGCGCAAAACAAATACCCCTCTTTATGAACAACTTGTTACATGTATAAGGTATATTTAACCTTGAAATCTAAACGCACACCAAGCAGGGCATATTTTAAGGATTTCTAAGCGGGGGGCCATTTGTGAAAAAGGGCCCTTAATCTGAGTACTGAAGGCGCGAGCCCTGTAGGGGTCCGGGGAAGTTTCTTCCCGGGAAAATTTTGAAATCTGGAGCTCTGAAATTGCCAAGCCAATAGTATTTCAACGTTTTTATAACTAAAACTTTAAAAATGCCTAACTATATAAGCCATAAAAACAAATCATTTACTCTGTAAACGACCCAATGTAAGGGGGGGGGGGGGGGGTCAAAAAAGGCCTGGGGGGGGCAAAAGAATGTGGGGGTGGGGCCCCCAGTATATATGTTAAAATATGCATTGTCACCAAGTAAATTACGTTCAGGACAAGGTGCGTGGCAAATTAATCCAATGGTCCAATATATTTTACGACATTTTGTCATTGTAAAAGCTGTTAGGACACTTGGATCCACTTCATAGATCATCTATTTTAATAAAATTCAAGCAGCATTCCCAAAGTCTGCATCAAAATCACACCAGCTAAATGCTGGATAAAGCCATACCAGACAAAAAACACACCACAAATCAATGTTTCGTGACATTTCCACTCAATTTTTCCTGGCCTGCAGGCAAATTATCCCAATCTCATGCCATGGACAACAAGCAAAAATGCAAGGTTGGCCAGACCTTACACCTGTGCTAGTTGACAGTGACAATCAATCGGAGCAACTCGACTATAGGTCGGGAAAAGTCGGAGTCGGCATGTCACCGAACCTCGATCGATGGTAGGCCGTTCCTCTGGTATGATTAATATCAAGCATTTAAACCAAATATCAAAATGATGTAAACTTTAAAATTTCATTTCGCTATGACAGAGCGGGGACCTAATCTCTGGTAGCGAACTGTTTTCATAGACCCGGGGCAGAAAACTAACGTTCGAAACCAGCGATATACATGCACTGCGGGCGATTAGGATAGACTCAGTCTTCATTTTATTATCTTTATAAAAACCTAGATTGTTTATCTTTACAACAATTGTGTTATTACAGTCCAAAACTGTTTATCCGACTTTTTCCAAAACATCAACTGAATCTTCTCAAAAAATTCACCAAGATTTCCACCAATCTTCTTAGGGGTACCATTTGCACCCTCTAAGCTATGGGTACCATTTGCACCCTTACTTTATCCTACCCAAGAAAAACTAAGCCAGGTTTTTAATTAAATTTTCATTACGTCCATATATTACGTGTATGAATATATATCCCATATAATGAGGTTATAGGGTTAGATTAACCCCTAAACCCATTACGTGACATTTATATATATATTCGTACACGTGACATATAGATATAACCAAAATTATGATGTCTGGCAAGGTTTTACTTGTTCTGCCTATTCTACATTCTAGCTGCACGCCACGCCATGCACAGACACCTAAGCAGTACATTTACACAAACAGAGAAACATTGGCACAAGTAAATCGCGAATACCTAGTGGGTCTCGGTAAGAGTTACTAGAGTGAAAAAATGTTCACTCCTTTCATTTTATGTAGTAGTCTAGAAGTGTCAACATCGAAGTTGTCCCGTAACGCTTAATGAAACCCACCAATACCGAACCGAGTGCATGCAAAAGCTCAAATGTTCACCTCCTTAGATTGACTTTCGACTGCAGATGAGAAACAATTGACAATAACGAGGTAAGAAATTGTACCTCGAGTTTTAGCATGCAAGCATCTGAATAGAAACTCAACCTGTTGTGTAAATGTACTGAACCGACAGACCGCCAGGAAAATATCTTTAACCCAGAGACTTCACCTAACACATGCAAAACTGAGTCATGGGTACAAATTCTACTTACTTAGAGCCTGTAAGCAAGCTAACAATCTAACCTTGAGACAGACCTCTCTTTAACCTTGTGCTGCTCGATGTACATCTAGTGGTAACCGTCGATCCTGAAGCGCACTTTACCCATTAATGTTCATAGTAATCCATAAATGTTCATAGAAATCCATAAATGTTGGTAGTAATCCATAATAATACAATGTCCACGACTGGGCCACCCATCGGACACCACAAATTACATTTTGTTCGGTGAAACTAGTCAAAGATGATCTATTTTAATGAAATTTAAGCAGAATTCCCAAAGTCTGCATCAAAATCACAACAGCTAAATGCTAGATAAAGCCATACAGACAAAAACACACCACAAATCAATGTGTTTGGTGACATTTCCACTCAATTTTTCCTGGCTTGCAGGCAAATTATTCCAATCTCATGCCATGGACAAAAAGCAAAAATGCAAGGTTGGCCAGACCTTACACCTGTGCTAGTTGACGGTGACAATCGATCGGAGCAACTCGACTATAGGTCGGGAAAAGTCGGAGTCGGCATGTCACCGAACCTCGATCGATGGTAGGCCGTTCCTCTGGCATGATTATATCAAGCATTTAAACCAAATATCAAAATGATGTAAACTTTAAAATTTCATTTCAAATATTTTTAAAACAAATAAACGCCCAGATAAAACCTTTTGGAATTACAAACATTTTTTCAATTTTGTTCCAAGAAATTTGTATTTCTTTTAATAGATTTGGAAATTTTAGAAAACCTGTCAGGTTTCAATTAGTTTTGCGCATTTTGGCGACCTTAGGGTGACCCGCTTTCGACCGAGAATACAAAATCTTCCGTTCTTTTCGTTGCCCATCGACTTATATATGCTGTGGTTCTTGTCTTTTAGCATGACAAAACCATCTCAATCTTGCTTCCCTGATTCTTCTCCGAGTCAACACGGTTCAATTTCTTGTTTGACGTCCTCATTCCTCTCAACTTGCTTTTCTGGCCCAATCTCGGAGACTATTCCACACATTTTCTCCTCGTAATGTTGCCGTCTGAAAAAAATAGTGTACCGATACAAAGCCAGATATAAAAATCTTGTTGCAGATAAAATTTATATGTGGGTTGCCAGGGATCTATTTCAATTGCCCCACCCCAATAGAGAGCCTGCTCACAGGTAGGTTTCACACTAAGCACGATGGTGCAGCATGTGCAACCAGCAGTTGATATCACAATATCAGAGAAAAAGACATGTATCTGCAGGCATAGAAATAGCAACTAACTTCCACACAAAGGGGCTTCACTCAAAACGTCGAAATCTTGTTGCCTTTTTCAAGTTTGTTTGAAGGCATTCGGCAAACTAAAAAACCGAGGGCCCCAAAGGCCCCATGTTGGCCTTCCCATAGACTTGCTCCAAGTCTGTCTCTTATAGGGGGAGTAAATTAGGGTGCTTTAATTTATTCGACACCTAGGTTCACACATTGTTCACACTCTATAAATACTTCAACTCTTTAACTTCCAAATCTGCACGTTCACCGCCGTTATCTACCGCAAATGATGTGTGGCTATGCAAGAGAATAATAGTAATATCACTCCAACGAAAGCTTACACGTACTCATGTAGATATATCGCCAAATTCAAAGAATAAAACTTGCGTTCTGTGTTGTACCGTTGTTGTGAAAGCCGACATGAGAAGAAAATTATTTAGTACAGCATCCAAAAAAACAAAAGCTTGTTTAAATTTAGAGCTTTTACGTGAATTCCAAACAGATTTAGGACTTATAGTTACATACTATTAAGGTCAACAAACCTAGCGCCTGCATGTTCATATAATCCCGCTTACCGAGACTGCTTATGATCTCGCCTGCTTATGATCTCGCTTGCTTATGATCTCGCCTCCAAGTACTTTTCAGTATAAAAATACATCGCGTTCATGTGAGAAAGCGAGCTGGCCAAGTAGTGAAAAGCGAGATCTCACCCAAGTAGTGAGCCGAGACCATAGGTATAGGCGGGATGAATATATTTCATATAAAAACGCCAGCCCGCTTACAGAATACAGGGATGAAATAGAGAAACCGAATTTTCCGATTTTGCCGCTTAATTTGATGCTTTTTACAAATATGTTGCTAAACCAATGCTTTTTATCACAAAAAAATCAAGAAAAACAACAAAATCGTTAAAATAGTCGTGTTACAGTAATTCTGTGCATGAAATGTACATCAACATCTCATAGACATAATGTTCCATGGGAATTAAACAAGGGAATATTCATCCCACTACGCGAGAAGTCTCGGCAAAGTCCATAGTTCTATAAAACGAAACAAGTATAACTAAAGTATAGTTTTATAAAAGGAAACAAGTGAGTAAACTGTAAATTGAAAAATGAATCTAAAGCAGTGAGTCATAAGTCTCCTAAATTAAAGTTAAATAACTCCATACCGTAGAGCATCCTTTATAGATCGCATTGTCAGTCTCAGTTATTAATCGCCACAAGCTGTGATTATTTCTCTCACTTCCAAAGCTACAGCCCAGAGGCTACAGCCTACAGATGATGATTGATGACAGCTTTTGTTTAATTAATTCCAAATGAGCAGTAGGCTACTGGCCCCGTCTACCGGTTGAAAAATCAACCGGTAAATTTGGAGCGCTGCAAGGGAAACAAGTCTGTCTCTCCTCTTCCAATTTTATCGCGTCCGCCCGCCCGCCGTAATTTCCTTCCGCCCGCATTTTCGCAAGAGACAGACTTGGAGCAAGTCTAGCCTTCCCAGTAAATTATTTTGTAAATTATTTTGGCCTCCACAGTAATTATATATAAGTCGTATATACTGGCGTGGTGAGAGTCGGAAGAATGGGCCAGGGTTGGATGTTAGATGCGGTAAAGCGTTCGACTGCTTTGGCGCGCCACCACAGAGTAGACACTATACAGAGGTCTCACTTCCGGCAAAATGCGTAACCGGCCGCTATTCTGTCTGATGATGACTTTAAAATAGAGTGGAAAATTCACAGTCTCTCAAACTCGTCTTGTTTTATTCTTATTTTGAATTTCCAAATGACATTATTCTCCGGAATTTGTTTTTTTCTCTTTATTTTCTTAAATTATCGGGCCGCCATGTGTTCTAGCAGTGTGCGTTTGAGAGGCATTCACCCCGAACAAGATGGCGGCGATATTTTCGGAAAATAACCGGCATAAGAAACCCTTGTTACTTTCTTTATAACGGTTTACCTTGACTGAAGTTGTGATTAACAACATTAAATAGTTAACTCGGATTTTTGCGGTATTTTTACGTCTAAAAATGCCCTCCATTTTGAATGTGTTCGGGGGGGGTGAGAGCCTCTCCTTTGCGCACTGGCTAAGCATCGGTTACGCTCAAAACATTAGGATTTGATACACAGTGAAACCTCTTTATAGTGTCTACTCTGTGGTGCCACGTTGTCCTTAGGTCCCTTTTCGTTGATGCCCATCCCCCACTAAACGATTTCTTAAAAAAGGCCCTCCAATTCAACATGCTGAAACCGAAGTTAAACTTTACTTTGAATGCCTAAAAATATTTTCACAGCTACACGACATTCAAGTTAGGCAACGGAAGCTAAAGAAACGAGCAACGAACAAGAAAGAAATCCTTTTAAAGTCGCCAAACTTACCACGTGGAGTCTACAAAGTCTTGAACGAGTCGGTCATTTATTTCAACAATCTCGTCAAATTTTTCATCTGAAATTGCATATAAAACAAATATTGAGTTACACAAGTCAAAGCTAGTGTATTTCTAAACAAGGGAATGAAGCAATTAAGTAGGCGAGCAAAATGTTCACGAACTAAAGACGAAGCTTCGAAGGCGAAGTATTAATTCAAAGTATTTGTACTAAACGCGTATCAAACATGAGCAATAAAGCACAAACGTTTGAAAGAACGATATATTTCATGCTAACCTGTACTTGAATGTAGGATAGCCATTTCGTTTGAAGCAAGTATATTCAAGCGAAGTTCTGAAACAACTTGTATTGTACTGTACTTCGCCAAATTTTCTTTCAAAATGGCTGCCCTTCGTCCCCATGCCAAAGTCGAAATTTCGATTATTCAATTTGGCCACCAGATCACACTCTTGTTCCCTATTGGTTCCTATTGGTATAAAAATTGGTATGACATTCACGAGCTCTGATTTGCTGACCTCACGACCTTCGTCATGATTGGCTACTGCAAAATAATTTTATGCAAACTGCCTAATGAACGTACATAGTAATATGGTAAAATGCAACTAATTAGCGCCATATTCGGTGGTAGACCAGAGACTAAAAATACCTTCGTCTGGAAAACATGTGCTTCATTAGTGAATACAAAAGTGATCACGTGATAAAAAAAACCAATCAGATGATTTTAATCAAAACGAACTATAAACAAAATATGGAAATCACATCACATAGAAAGACAGAAATTAACGAACTATGTATGGGGTGAGATGTAGAATATCTGCTGATGGTGACTCATAAACAGATAGGAGTTACTAGTAAATGTAATGCCTTGAGAATTAATGGTTCGAAGATGGGAAACGAGACGTATTTCTTGCCTTTTGCGGCTATCTTAATGCTGCCAGAATGTACGTATATGCCGGGAATAATAGTTGACCGTATTTGTGGATGGAATATTGAAAAGAAAATTCATATACATTTTTAGACCTAGCCAGGAGCAGTTGCAAAAACTGGGCGCTTTCTCGATATATGAGCAACTAACCCCAACCCCCAACCTAAACCTGATAATCCCTAACGTCTATTTAGGTTGCTCGTATATCGCGAAAGAGCCAGAAAATGCAACCTTAGGCCCTAAGGTTCCAGTGCAGCACTCCGACCAATTGAGCTACACGGTCGGATTGTCTAACCTCAACTTCATTCTTTAATGTCTGTTTTTGTCTGTTCAAAAGAATGAAGTCAAGGCTATGTGTGTGTATAATGTACGCCCCAGTAATTCTGGCAATGGTATATATGCTTAAGTCACTCTATATTGAGAAACCATCCAGCTTGTACCATAGTACGTATCGGTCAGTTCAGGAGTGGAGCCTCGTTTCCATGTTCCTTATCTGGTAAGTTACTTGGAAATATTTCTTCCAAAATATCAAAACAAGAATGATCTTCTTTGGAGGAGTCTAATCCGTTCACAAATTCCTTATCACAGTTGGCTCTTTTTCACATATTACATTTTAGAATTAACATTATCTTCTCACTCTGATAACTGCATGTTGGCTATCATCTGTTGAACGATAACGCTCAGTGTAAGCCACGTATCCCTTTTACTTTTTAACATTATATATCTTTTCATTTAGCAATATCTGGTATTCTGATGCTGTTTTGGATACCCTACGCAAGTATACCATCGATATACAAAAATTATACCCTCTACATCGTACATTACATTGGCTGTATGTCACCATTTATTGCCAACACAATCTACCATCTGTTTATGTGCCATACCAGTGGAGATCATTACTCAAGTTTGACATGTGTGGCAACTGGGCTATTTTAATACATTTGGAGGAATAATTGCAATTCAACATTATCCTGTTCTCCAAATATTGGAAATTTTTGTATAGTGTTATCTATACAGATACTGAACGTTGCTTGTGTTCCAGAATCTTACACTCCAGCCAAACTTGACTATTGTTTTAGTAGCAATAATATAATGCATGACATTTTCTTGTAAAAGATTAGACCTAGACACATTTCACTCTCCTATGACCACTACTAAAAGTAACCATTCTGAACACTATAAGCACTTCAGAAAGTCTGTAGCTTTCATGGTTTAGGAGATACAGTAGGGCTGTGCAAACTCTGGTTTTTCACCTCCGGCTGCTTACAGCTCAAATATCCGGCTCCGGCTTTGTTGGTTCACAACTCAGAGGATAGAGTCCAGATAATAGCAAATATTTTTCAGTCGTGCTATTTTACTCCCCCAAAACAGGTCATATTACCCTAAATGAAATGCATCCAAACTCGTATTCTGGTCCTAGACTCTGTAATTTATCACTTTCTGTAAGAAAGTAATTTTGTAACATAATGCATTACTCTTTGAAAGTAACAAGTAACAATTTGCATAAGTAATTTTGCATTACTGTGTACTTTTTTTCCAACCTTACAAATTTCGACAATTTTGTCCATGTGTAATATAATTAAGGTAAGTTTAAATGCTGCGATTTGACCAACTTTGGGTTTTGCTGAATGTTAAATGACAATGTCATGATTTTTACTCGCTGGCCCAGGGCTAGCTGCATTAATGCCACCCTGTACTAAATGGCCAGCAACTCATTCCCCAAACAAGGGTGCACATGTGTTCAACTGTAGTACGTAATTCTGTTACCATGGAAATTTGGGAACTACAATTTGGGTATTATATTCAACCGTATTCTATTAAGTTCTTGTAGGTTTACATAGATTGTTCTGAGTTTGCAGGGAGTGCTAAGGCCAAGTCACTGTAATTCTTCTAAATTTCTTTGCTGTGTTATGTGTGTCTTCCTCTTTAATGCATTGTCAGTTGTTCTTGTTTGATGTCTAGATAAAAAAATTATCCAAATAATTCTTTGTAGACTTCACATCTATATATTTGACAAAATTTTCAACCATCAGCACAGATCTTCATCAGCAAATATAATACATGAATTATGCTAAAAATATTTACAGATAAAACACATGCTTATGGATTGATATCTTTGGCAATTGTTGATAGACATGTTGGATTTTTTTAGATACATTATGCACTGACAATAATTTATTTTGCAATGCTTTTGACTGCTAAATCCAGACTTGCACTGATAATAATCTGTTGCAAAATTGTAAATAAGCACTAAGAATTTATATGTTGTTGTTGCTGTTGGTATTGTTCTTGCTGTTGGTATTGTTCTTGCTGTTGGTATTGTTGCTGTTGTTGTTGGTATTGTTCTTGCTGTTGGTATTGTTCTTGCTGTTGGTATT